>CAKJTW010000135.1:1200000-1800000 GCA_917880005.1 Nanger dama
TCCTTATTTTCTTCATTTGCTACTATTTTGGTTTGCCTAAAAATGAGTTCTTGCAGGAGAAATCTGAGTATATTTTTGGCAAGCAGTTAAATGAATTACCTTCGCTGATTCATTGAATGAATAGTTATGACAGAGAAAATCCAAATAGGAAAAAGAACAGGAGATGAGGAAAAGTGAGTTTCTGCATCTTTAAATATTCATCATAAAACATTTCTTAGATTAGAGGAAATTCTTACCCATGTTTAAGGATTAGAGGTCTAAAATACCTGCCAAAACATAGCTGTTTTAAGGCATCAGATATTCACTATGATGTGCTCTTTATAGATATAAAATTTGTGTCACCTATTTAAATTTATTGAAGATCAAAAATAATAGGCTGAAAAGGGTTAAGGGAAGATGGTATTTCCCAAGGAAAACTATGCTTATCCTAGTTTATTTATGAGTCTTCTATGAAAACTTTGGAGAGTTTCTGTCATAGAAAACACACGGAAGCTTCTCCCAGAATCATGAGGCTAGAAAGAGGGCTATCACCACATGTGTTCCAGGGAAAGGAAAGCCTAGTATTGCAATTGGACTGGAAATCTACATTTTTAAATAGGATTTTATATTTATATATCCAATGCCATATTATAAGATTAATTCAAAATATGTGAAAGTACAAGAGACCTCAAAAATCTCATCCAATCTGATCTGAATTTCCCATTTTACAGATAAGGAAATCAAGGCCCTGAGAACCTACAAACTTGCCTCCAAGGTTGAGAAGTAGCCTTTAAATATCTTCTGCCTCCCATCTATTACTGTTTCTTTTTCTTTTTTAATACTCTGTCTGAGCTTTGGCTTTCTTGAATTTAAAGGCCAACATGGACACCACTGATTGTGTCAATCCTCAGTAAGACAACTTAGAGTTTACTCCTAGTGGTTTAGCAGGGTCAGAAAGTCAGCAATACATGTCTGGCACCTGTGTCCGAGAAATTTAGAAAAGGAATATGAGGAAGGGGGAGGATTAGAAAGCCACTTAGGCCACTGTCAATGCTGTGGGTGGGAATCCCCACTCCCCAAGGCTCTAGTGTAAGCTGCTTAGAGTTTAGAATGTTGAGAAATGGTCTAAAAACCAGGAACAGTTTCAGAGACTGAAATCCAAAAAGGTGATGTCCTTCACCTGGCCTTGCATTGCCTTCTGACCGAGCTACCTGTTTCTCAACAGGTAAAGTTCCTTAACTCTGTGAAAGCCTTTGCATTAAACCATGGTAAATTTGTACAGTGGGTGTTGATCTCTACCAATCAAAATGGCTTGAAACCTACATGATCACACACCATCTATCAGAAACTCTTACTAAGTTCACATGTGTTCCACTACACACACTTAACATCGGCACTCAATACCTCCAGGAACGAAACTATTTTTCCCTACAGAAGGGCAAACACTCCGGGGGCAGAACAAGTCATCTGATATGAAAATAAGCCCCCACACTGTTGTTACTGTTCAGTCACTAAGTCCTGTCCGACTCTTTGCAGCCCCATGGATTGCAGCACACCAGGCTTCCCTGTCCTTCACTGTCTCCCAGAGTTTGCCCAAACTCATGTCCATTGAGTTGCTGATGCCGTCCAGCCATCTCACCCTCTTCTTTTGCCTTCAACCTTTCCCAGCATCAGGTCTTTCCAATGACTTGGCTCTTCACATCAGGTGGAATGCATGTATGGAGAGCAGTAGAAAGCAACCAGCATTGGCCATCATGAACTGTGGGCGAGCTGCTTGCTGGATGTAACACCAATCGAGAGCACTTTCCTATTTTTTCATCCATCGTTAGCAGCTGTAAGGAAGATAAACTCCTCTTTTGTTTTCTTGGGGAAATAAAGCACCAAAAGGGAGAGCCTTAAGCTTCCCGGTGTGGAAGAAAGCATTGAAAACCGCAATGCAAACAAGGACCAATGTGCGTTTTCAACGTAAATCGCCTCCCCATGCACTGTGAAAACCCGCATTTGCTAGCCTACTCTATAATGAATGGATGAGACTGTAAATGAGGCACTGGAGTTTCCCAGTGAAGAGACAGAGAAAAGCTCCCTGGTGTTCTCTGCCGGCATCGGCTTCCATATTTGTGCAACAGAACCTGAAGCTGTTCTCTGGTTTAAACAACAGGTGGCACTGCCAGAGCTACATTCTCCCTGGCAAGAAACCTTTGCAGTTTGCGATTTCACCTTCCAGGAGGCATCAACAGTTTGCACAGCCACCTCTATCGATAGCATGTACATATGTTCCCATGAAGTGAATGCAAACACGAGCAGGGAAATGTTGGAACTTGTGTGACTGCGGTTTTGCCAGTCACCACCTACCATCCTCACCCCTTCCTGCACAGTCATCTGCACATGGGCATAAATTCCCTCAAGGACACACCACCGCAGGGAAGAAGCAGAAGGGAAAGAGATTCCCGTCACGTTTGTTCTGATTTTCAATTACCGTAGATGCGTATATCCCCTCCCACCCCTGACACAGGCACAAGAGAAGCGCCACAAGGTGTGGGGTAGGCAAATGACTGAAATCTAGGACCTGAGGAGTCTGTTAATTAATTCACATCAAGAAACAATACTCTACTGTCCATTTTTCATAAGCACTTGTCACCCACGAAGTCATAAGCACTTCTGCACCAAAAGAGCATGCTTAATATTTGGAAGGAATAAATAGGCATAGAAATTGCATTTCCACGAGGAAAACACAGAACTCAGGACTGTTCTCAAAAGTGCCAAGAAGACAGATTACATTTCACAGGTTTTTTTGTGTCTCCTTTAAATATGAGAAAATTGCCATGCCAAGAATCTCTCATTCAACACCTACGGCTCATTTTCTTTATTCACGTGCTCATTTTTTTTTTTTATTCACATGCACAGTTTTATTATGTAACAGAGTTACATATGATTTCTAGACTACAATATAATAGTTACTGGCTTGATATATTAAATTTATTTAATTTTGAGTTTGGGGGTTGCTTTTTTATTATTATTAGGACAATTTAACAATGGAAATCTTGCCAATGCAGCAAGGCTGAGATCAAGATGACGGATGGGCAAGTCATGAGCCTAAAGGGACATGCCAGGTATGAGACTGTTTGGAATGCTGAGCTGCAGAAGTACTAAAAAATGTATTTTTGTAAAAGTGGATGAGCGGGTAAGAGGAAAATTACATGGAAAATCATAGGCTGCACTACGAAGAGATAACGGGCTTTTCTTGCACTGTCTCAACTGTCATATATTATTCAGTGCCCACACTCGGAGAACAGAGAGCCTAAAACTTCTACCCGAGGAGCCTCTTGGTGTACAGTTTACACTATCTTATTAATATTATCTGTAAATACAAAAAAGAGAGAAGAATGGAGGGAAAAAGTCAAAATATATCTCCTAGAATTAAAAAGCATCATAGAAATTCGGCTTTTATCAGCGATTTTGTCCTAAAGTACATGTCCTAAGCAACAAACTGTGAAAGTAAGGCCATGCGATTTCCTTCTGATCAGATAACACTTCATTCGTGATTTCTGGAGGAACTGGGGTTTCATGAAATAGCATGAACTCTGAACCAAGAGGTGTGGGCTTATTCCTGACTCTACCACATACCAGCTGATTAACTAGTCACATTATTAACCTCTTTAAACCCCACTTCCCAGTATTCAATGATAATATAACAAATCCTTTGTAAGGCTATTGTGAATTTTTTACAAGGATTATTTATAATAGATGTTTAATTAAAGTTCATTTGAGGCCTTCTGGACTTCAGAAGATATCTTCTTTTAATTTCCCATTAAAATACCCATGAGACTGCATGGAATCTAGCCACAGTACTATCAACTGCAGATGAGAGAAGATTCCTTATTCAATAATATGAAAGGAGTCTCCTTTGAGGACAGCACTGGTGAATGAGTGTTCAGACTTCTAACTGGCATCTAGTGAAGCTCATGACTGGGTGATCCTGTCTGTCTACTGGCAGATGCAGATTAGAAAGAGAAAAGCATTAACACGGTCTCTACAGTACGAAGGAAAGAGAAACAAACATGTGCTTGTTTTGCACATGTTTGAAAATGTTTCAGCACAGAAAACAAGAAATCCTGTCCTCAGGGAGATGCAAGGGTCAGGTGGGACAGAGACAGGCTGAGATGAAGCAGGCATGGTGGTGGGTGCAGTGAGCTGGCTAAGGTAAATGAAAAAAGAATACATGGAAACAGAACTACCTTAATGAAAATTAAAACATATACTGAAAAAAATTGATGAAAAAAGGTTAGCCAATGTATGGCCATTCAGAGCTGCCTTGAAGGGCTAATACTAAGAATAATGGGGATGAGGGGTTTTCCAGTCTGTTAAGGATGTTTTGAACGTGATAAAGAAGTCACTGTAGATAGAGCTTATTAATAGAACTTTCTCACTTAACACTGTAATACAAATACCTCAGGATACGTACATTTAAGGCTTTTGATACATATTGTTAATTTGCCATCCAAAGGGTTATATCAGCAAGGTATCAGCACTGCCATTTTTAATTTTGTTATTTTTTATTTCAAAAGAATATTAAACTTAAGTTGAAAAAATAGTACGGTTTATTTCTTCTGAGCCACTTGAGAGGTAGCTGCCCCACTCCCATCAAATTGTGTATTTCCTATACAACACTGTCCTATAATAGAATTGTGAAAATCAGGAAATTAACCCTGGCATATCACTGCCATCTAATCCTGAGACTCTATTTCAGGTTCGCCAATCATTTTGTAATGACTTCTATGGTAAAAGGATCCAGTTCAAAGCATCCATTTCCTTATCTTTCCTGACACTGACACGTTTGAAGATTAGAGGCCAGCTATATTGTAGAATGTCCCTCAATTTGGGTTTGCTTGATGTTTCTTTGTGATTAGATTCAATTTATGCATCTTTGGCTAGACTATCACAGTAACGATGCTACGTTCTCATTGCAGCCTGTCAGGTGGTACCTAATTTCAATCAGTCCTACTACTGATGCTATTAACTTTGATCACTTAGCTAAGGTGGTATCTGCCAGGCTTCTCCACTGTGAAGTCACTCATCTTCATTTGTAATTAATAAGTATTTGAGGGTATGGGAGTTACTTTGAGATTTCACAAATATCTCATTTCTCCTCAAATATAGACTTTAAGCACTGATTTTACATAGCTCAGTAGAGGATCATGAATGCATATTTTATTCAACAGATTATAATCTATTACAATCACTATTTTTATGCTCAAAATGACCCAGGTTTGCCTAGTGAGAGCCGCTTAAAGCTTGTTCCTGTGTCCTTTTGACAAACTCCCTACCTTTCTTACTTTACCTTTCAAACTCACTTCCTTACTTTATGCCGTGGTCCCCAGCTCTAACACTTCCTTACTTTATGGCAGTGATCCCCAACTCTTTTGGCACCAGAGACCATTTTCATGGAAGACAACTTTTCCATGGGGGGCGGGGATAATTCAAGTACATTACATTTATTGTGTACTTTATTCCTATTATTGTTACATCAGCTCCACCTCAGATCATCAGGCCTTAGATCCCAGACTTTGGGGACCTCTGCTTTATGGAACAGTAAGATGTTTCAGGTTCATCTTCTACTTCTCTGTCCCAGCCCTAAAATCAGCCATTTGTCCGAGGAATACTTTAAAGTGGAGACAGTATTTAGAAGCCAAGGTCTCAGACTACGTGTGCACCATGAAGCATTGCTCACAGAGCCTCTTGGTGGACAGAGCTGGGAAGCAGCTGTATGAATGACACAAAGATTTACATCCATGTCTGTTTCTACAGCTCTCTCTACTGAATACCATGAGTTCACACCAATACCTTCAGTGAACAGTTGTTCCATCACTAAGTCATGTCTGACTCTTTGCAACCCCATGGACTGTAGCAAGCTGGGCTCTTCTGTCCTCCACTGTCTCTCAGAGTTTGTTCAAATTCATGTCCGTTGAGTTGGTGATACAATCTAAACATCTCATCCTCTGCAGCCTCCCTCTCCTTTTGCCTTCAATCTTTCCCAGCATCAGGGTCTTTTCCAGTGAGTCAGCACTTTGCACCAAGTGGCCAAAATATTGGAGCTCCAGCAATAGTCCTTTCAATGAATATTCAGGGTTGATTTCCTTTAGGATTGGCTGGTTTGATCTACCTGCTATCCAAGGGACTCTCAAGAGTCTTCTCCAGCACCACAGTTTGAAAGCATCACTTCCTTATGATCCAATTCTCACATCTGTACATGACTACTGGAAAACCACAGCTTTCACTATATGGACCTTGGTAGGTAAAGTGATGTCCCTGCTTTTTAATACACTATCTAGGATTATCATAGCTTTCCTTCTAAGGAACAAGTGTCTTTTAATTTCATGGCTGCAGTCACCACCCACAGTGATTTTGAACCCCAAGAAAATAAAATCTGCCACTTTTCCCCCATTTATTTGCCATGAAGTGATGGGACCAGATGCCATGATCTTAGTTTTTGAATGCTGAGTTTTAAGCCAGTTTTTTCACTCTCCTCTTTCACCCTCATCAAGAAGCTCTTTGGCTCCTCTTCACTTTCTGCCATTAGAGTGGTATCATCTGCATATCTGAGCTTCTTGATATTTCTCCCAGCAATCTTGATTCTAGCTTGTGATTCATCTAGCCAGGCATTTTGCATGATGTACTCTGCGTGTAAGTTAAATAAGGAGGGTGACAATATGCAGCATCGGCACATTCCTTTCCCAGTTTTTAACCAGTCCATCGTTATTATCAGAGTTCATTCTAATTTCCTCCCCTTCTTAACAAGAAGTCATGTCTGATCACTGCCCCCTGGTCCTGCTTGGATATGGACTTGGGAATGTTCTCCTCACTTCACCTGAGTTCTGACACTTGGCTCTGGGCCACTGTGGCTTTCATCTATCCCGGGACCCTTTCCTAACCAAGGTCCCTAATTTGCTCTGCTTCATCTAATAACTTTTGCTACTGAACCTCAGGGAAACAGTGAAAACAAGATATATTACCAGCTTTGTATATGAGTTTGAATGTCAAAATTCAAATGCGTTTGAATGTCATGTTTGCTAGTATATTTTCTGTATAAAAATGGTTTCATGTGTTTTGCTTATTTGTCTAAATGGATCTATGTCAATTTCATATTGATTAGCTTATGATCTTTGTATGGTAAAGGTATTAATTCTTTGGTTTCAGTGTTGCAAATAATTTCCTGATGTCTTCCTTGGTTCTTAATTTCTTTTATTTTCTTAACTAGAACTTTTCCTTGGTTGATTAAGAAAATCTGAACTGTTTGTTGCTTTTCTACTGCCTCTGAGTTCCACTTGTTTTCTGAATTTGGGGCATTTCTGTTATTCTCTACACCACTGGTTCTCAATCAGGGATAATTTTGCCCCATAGGGGACATTTGGCAACGTGTGGATACTTTAGTTTGTTGTTACCTGGGGAAGGGGAGTGTGATGCACATCTAGTAAGTTGAAGCCAGGAATGCTGCTAATCCTCCTACCATGCACGGGACAGCCCCACAACCAAGAACGAAATATCAACAGTGTCAGGGTTGAAAAATCCTGTTCCATGTTCTCTCCAGGGCTTCCCAGGAGGCACTAGTGGTAAAGAACCTGCCTGTCAATGCAAGAGACGCAAGAGACTCAGGTATGATGCCTGGGTAAGGAAGGTCCCCTGGAGGAGGAAACGGCAGCTCACTCCAGTACTCTTGCCTGGGACATCCCAGGGACAGAGGAGCCTGGTGGGCTAGGAGTCCATGGGGTCACAAAGAGTTGGACAGACTGGAAGCGACTGAGCACACATGCACGCACACATATAGTCTCCCCACCGCTTATAAGTTGTCTTTTGATTTCTTCCAAAAAGAGATATTGGAGAAGGAAGGGTAAAAGGGAAGTTATCTTTAATGTAAACAATGACTTTCTCTGAATTTGACTTATAAATAGTGATCATAGAGCCTCCTACAATCCAAAGTGATTGTAAAAAAAAAAAAAAAAAAGCTGCTATTACTATTTCCACAAAGGATTCTCTCAGGTGAGTGTCTTCAGATGAAGACACTCACCTGATCATTCAGTCTTAAATCTGTGTTTGCAATATTGTCAAGAACCCATATCTAGATTATCTGGCTACATTTGCTCTATCTTAAATGCCCACAAAACGGAAGGCAAATAACAATTTAATTGTTTCAAATCCTGTAATGCCAGTACCAAGGACCCTAGTACAAAAACAAAACAAAACAAAACAAAACCCTAATAAATACACATCTTTTAAATAAAGAGAAGTATTAAAAATAAAATCCTTGCTTCCTTGGAATTCAGGTTCCTGAAAGAAAATTTTTATATAGCATAATAACATGAAGAACTATAACAAAAGTCAATTATATGCCTCCATAAACCCGAGGGAAAAAAGAATATATAAGATATATTAGAAACAAAGGAGATTTTAAAACGTTTTTCTCTTTGCACACACAGCATGTATCTTCTTGCTTATAGAATCGTTACTGGCCTGCCAGAACAGTTTACTATCATTTTCACAAGTATCCAGTTCTTAGAACCGAGGGATTTCAGGAGCTCCTCTACCCAATCAGAGCAATGTCTTTGTCCCAGATCCACCTGAACATAATCCGATCCTCCTGACAGAATTGACATCTACTTTCTTCCACCCCCGCACGAGAAGAGAATGTGGAGTCCAATAAAACTTACCCAGAGGCTAAAGGCGAAACAAAAACCTATGCTGTCTCCCTTTTCTTCAGCACAATACCTTGAAAAAGTACCACCGGAAAAACAGTAGTCTCAGAAACTGTGATTTCCAGTGAGAAAGTGTTAAACTCATTAGAGGGGCTTCTTGTGGTCTTGATTCCCTAATGAGCTGTGGGAACTTACATAACGAGGAGAACTCTCAGTCTACATAATTCAAAAGCCTACAAACCCTGTAAATTCTGTTTCCTCTCTTACATGCACTAAACTAGCTTTTTTTCAAAATTTTAACCACTGTATTTAAAAACTTTTGTCTCTTTCCTGACTTGCTACAAGAAAAAAAAAAAGCCCGTGAAAATGACAAAATAATAATTATTATTTAATAATAACAACAATCAAAATAGTAGCGAACATGTATTGAATTGGGGGCTTTCTATGGTGTTACTTACTATTCTAAATGCTTTACATGATTTTACATGTGTTAACTCAATCCCATGGCAACCTATGAAGTATATACTATTATAATAATTATTATTCCCATTTTATAGATAATGAAACCGAAGCCCAGGGATTTAAATAACTTTTTCTAGGTCTGAACCAGGATTGCAATCAGAAATAAAACCCATGGTACCAACCACTATTCTGCCCCTCTCATTTCCACCCTCCTTACAGCATTATGGGCTTCCCCGGTGGCTCAGCTGGTAAAGAATCTGCCTACAATGTAGGAGACCTGGGTTCAGTCCCTGGGCTGGGAAGATCCTCTGGAGAAAAGGAAAGGCTACCCACTCCAATATTTTGGCCTGGAGAATTCCATGGACTGTATAGTCCATGGGTCGCAAAGAGTCGGACACGACTGAGCCACTTTCACTCACTCGCAGCATTCTGGTTTTTCTCTTAGGTTCTTTAAGTTGTATGCTAAAAGGAATGTTACTCTGTCATGGAAAATAAAACTTTCTTCATCTTTATTTTTGATTGAATCTGAAACTTCAACATTCATTATTGCATGAAACTTCAACATTCATTATTGCATGAAACCCAGAGCCCCCCGCCCCGGCCCTTTTTATAAAGCCTAACTCCATGAGCATATTTACATAGTTACCAGGACAAATCTTTATAGGCTTGTCTGGATCACTGGTGAATTTGATTGCAAAAATAAAAGCTAAAAGAACATCATTTGTTTTGTTAAGATGACCAGCAACTATTCACAATAACAATGGCAGAAACATGTTACTATCACAAGGTAGTCATTAAATTATCTGAGAAAAAGGAAAAATGGAGTGCATCTCTCCAAACGCAGATGAAAAGCCTCTCTACCATCTTCTCTCTCCACTCCGGGCAAAGACTGGAAGGACACTAGCTGCCCCAGGAGAGTTCAGGGAAGACTGAGGAGCTCTGAAGCCTCATGATGCACATGCAGAATTCCACTACATCTTTCTGTCTTGGTGAAAAATATAACTCCACTGTTATGGAAGTGTTCAGAGTTCATCTTTCTGTGGTGGTTACTGTTGTTCAGTCACTCAGTCGTGTCCAACTCTTTGCGACCCCATGGACTGCAGTGCGCCAGGCTTCCCTGTCCTTCACTACCTCCCGGAGCCTGCTCAAATTCATGTCCATTGAGTCATTGATGCAATTTATCTCATCTTCTTCCCACCCTCCTATTCCTCCTGCCCTCAGTCTTTCCCAGCATCAGGGTCTTTTCCAGTGCATCAGTTCTTCACATCAGGTGATCAAAGAATTGGAGCTTCAGCATCAGTCTTTCCAATGAATATTCAGGACTGATTTCTTTTAGGATTGACTGGTTTGACCTCCTTGCAGTATAAGGGACTCTCAAGAGCCCCTTCCTATGGTGGGGAGAGTATATACTGACTTTGGATCTATCCACACTATCACACAAGCCCCTGCCACAGGGCACTCTGTGCCCAGGTAACAGGAGAGTGTGGACTGAAGCCCATGCTCAGGACTGCAGCCAATGGATCTGGAATCCTACAGCCAAAAGACACCTGCTTTGCCAACCAGCTGCCCAATCCCTATAAGGATCTGTAGGGAGATGTGAAGAAAAAAAGTGCTGGAGAAGCTTCTTGGGAGGCAGGAAATTCACATATCAATCATTATATTATTGATTAGCCTCTGCACTCTCTGATATAGTAATTAATCACTCTATTGATGAAAAGCCATCTCAGTTTTACAGTTCTGTTGTTTTCTCAGCAATACAGGCAAAGTTTCACACACACCAAATTTTATTTGTATATTATTCATTCATTTTTAGGCAAATCTAAACCCATTCAAATGGAAAGTGGAAAAATGGAACTGCACTTTCCAGTGTGATACTGAACACAAGATATCTTTGTAAAAGGACTGTTATTTCAGTATTCAGTAGGTGAACTCTTTGAAGATTAGACTCCTGCAGAGTAAGTCCCCCAAATTGTCCCATAATCAGGGATTCTTTTCCTAGGCTCTGAATGACTCTGATAGTTGAAACTCCATTGGCACTTGGAAGCCAGTACCACTGAACAGAATCAAAGATTGGCTGAACTTATATTAAGTAAATAAAAATCTAATAAAACAACAGAAGAACTGAATTCTTTGTCATTATCAAGATGATACATCGCTATGCTTAAGACATCAGGCCCTCTGGAGACAGACTGTAACCTCTTTGTACAAGTCAATATCATTAACAAAAAAGTTGGCTCTCAGACATCAAAAATTACATATCAAAGAGAAATATTCATAAAAATGTATACAAATATATATACAGATGTACACATCTATACAAAGATGTTCATTATAGAAACACTTGTCATGGTGTAAAAGGAAAGATGGATGTCTATTAGCAGGGGGTTGGTAACAAGTATTAGAATGCACATATGGATTCTGGGGCCACCAGCCTTGGTTTAAATCCTGGTTCCACTTGGTTTAAATCCATAGTCCACAACACACTCACTGTATAACCTTGGGCAAGTTACTATACCTCTCTGAACCTTGGTTTCCTCACCTATGGTTTCATAATTTCTATGAAGTGCTCTGAAACAGTGCCTGCTTCTTAGTGCAAACCTAATAGCTGTTAGCTATTATTTCAGAGACATCCTGGTGAATGGTAAATTTTGATCATTTTGTGAGAATAAATGTAAAGGGTTTAATAAAATACCAGACACAGAATAAGAGCTCAACAAATGTTAGCAATCATTATGATATAACATTACCAGTATGCCTGAAGTGAAGTGAAGTCACTCAGTCATGTCTGACTCTTTGAGACCCCATGGACTATAGCCTACCAGGCTCCTCCATCCATGGAATTTTCCAGGCAAGAATACTGGAGTAGGTTGCTATTTCCTTCTCCAGGAGATCTTCCCGACCCAGGAAATAAACATGGGTCTCCTGCATTGTAGGCAGACGCTTTACCATCTGAGCCACCAAGGAATACCCAGTATGCTTGGTAAAACACAAACAAACTTTTGGGCCAACAAGTGACCATTAAAAAAAGGATAGACCTATATTTGTTAGCATGTTAAGATGGCCTTGAGTCATTGGTGCAAGCTGTAGATGAATATAAGTAGCATAACTCTGAATGTGTGCACATGACTCTGTGTGTGTGTGTGCATGCGTATGTGAGCACGTGCAGGGATACATACCAACTATGGATTCCCTTGGAAAATGAGAAGTTGCTAGGCAAAGGAAAACTTTTACACTTTTCATGATGTGAGGGTGATCCTGCATCATAAGAGTATACAGCGATCATAACGATAACTTAAATTTTCTTATCTAAATTTTAATTCTGTGAAGAATTTTCTGCTGCTGCTTCTTCACATCAGGACAGTAGGATATAATTTAGGAAGAATAAGGTCACTTGTTAGCTCAGGAATTTTTAGAGCAGCAATAAAGTATACCTTGCTACCAACTCATTGTCTAAACTTGCCAGCCAGGGTTGCCTCTCCACCTAGGACACAGGCAGATGTTTGTTCCTCTCAAACTTCCTGGGTATTTGTCTTGGACTGGATATCCTTGGTGAGTGAAAACAGCTAAGAGGCACAAGTGGTGGGAATTAAAGATGCATCTACTTAAAAGCAAAGTCTTGCTAATCAGTGATTGCAGTCTCAAGAAATGATATGCTGAAAGCACTGATGGAAAGCTTTGTTAGAATGCATGTCCAAGCAGAACTGTGGTCCTTTATTTTTATTTTTTATTAATTTTTATTGGAATACATTGCTTTATATTGCCATGTTAGTTTCTGCTGTAAAGCAAAGTGACTCAGCTCTACACATATCTCCTCTTTTATGGATTTCCTTCCAGAACTGTAGTCTTTCAAATTAGCAATTAGAAAAGTGAAGATTAGGTAATACAGCAAGCTCTAGCTGGTAAATCCAATGTGTCTTATTATGGAATTTAGATACAAGGAAAACTGAATCTGGGAAAATGACCAAATGAAGTTGCTTGAATCATTTTCCGTTTGTTTTTCCTCCAGTGGTTTTCACCAGAAAAGGGTCACGCTTTTTCATTTTCCAAAGTCACTACTATTTGAGAATTGTCAAGAAGACAATTATTTTCCGTGTACAGGATGATGCTGAAAATGAAATGCTTTACTTTAGGCCCTAGTCTTGTTTGGAAAATGAAGCTGTGGCTTTGATTTTGAGACAAAGAGACGTAGATAACATAGAAGAAAAGAGGAATTAAACTGCATGAGTTCAAATCTTGGCTCTCCACTTTTTAGTTATTCATGTTAGGCAAGTTGTTTAATCTCTCTGGAGTTAAGTTTCTTCATCATGTAAATGAAGGTATGCACTATTAGAATCCCATTCATAGTACTATTCTAAGGATCATATGAGTTAATTTCTATACAGTGCTCTAAGACAGTGACTGGTTCTTTGTACAATCCTAACAGCTGTAAACTATTATTTCAGAGACATCTTTGTGAATGGTAAATTTTGATCATTTAGTGAGAATAAACAGAGAACAATGACAGATTAACTTCTTCAAATTACCATATGTATGACTACCACTGTACTAGGTGGGAGGAGATGAAATAAGAAACTGTAGAGATCATCAACTGACAGACAGTCAAATGTCTTGCTCAGGTCACCTAGGAGTGAACTCGAGCTAAAATCAGTTCTTATATCACAAGTCCAGTATTTTTTTCAACCACATCTCACCATATTCTTCCTTCTGCAATATTATATGGAGGCAAAAAACAGTAATCTCAGGTACAATAATAGATATACAATATAGTTTTTTGAAATACTTAATCCAGATGGTATGGCTAGGCCCTATATTACAGTTGATAAGAAAAAAAAGCAAACTAAAAATGAGTAATTTTATCTGATAGACATAAATTCCAGCAGAAGGTTGAGAATCCATTCAGTTAGAACTTTCCTGAATACCTGCTACTTATCTGGAACATGCTACCTGTAGAGGA
This sequence comes from Nanger dama, assembly GCA_917880005.1. Classification (NCBI taxonomy): domain Eukaryota; kingdom Metazoa; phylum Chordata; class Mammalia; order Artiodactyla; family Bovidae; genus Nanger; species Nanger dama. Next base: position 1,214,083 of record CAKJTW010000135.1, read on the forward strand.
CACAGATCAGTAGCCTTGGTCCCTAAGACTGTGTGAATGAGCAAGAGTGTATTGTGAAGTACTGATAAGATCTCTGGGATATGCTCAGAGAAGGGCAGGTGCACTGGTACTCTGGGCCAATGCAGGTAAGCCATGTGGGGGATGAGCCCCAGCATGCTGGGCCGAGAAACAGGCCTGCAGTCTGAACCCAGGATACACAATGCAGCTTAATCTTTCAGAAAAGGAGAACCTCAGTATAATCTCTGTCTGAACAACAAAACAGTTAAAGACTATATTGATGATAGCATCTAGAAAGGAAGTTATGACAGATATGATCCAAGAGGAAAACAAATCTAGAAATAAAATAGATCATCTTGAATGTAAGAACACTATCAGTAAGATTTGTCTCCTCCATCCAAATGATTGCTAAACTCAGAGATTCCTAACATCCCTCTATAAACCAAAAAGCAGTATCAGTGACTCTACGGATCAGGTCACTGGAATTAACTGAATCATGAAGAGAATAATGCTAAGTCTAAGTCTGTAACTCAGAAAGAAAAAACTGGCTGGGTATCCTGTACACTCTGCTGGCCTAAACCACTGAGAGGACACAGACTCTCCAAGACTCGGTGCCTTTGGACAGAGAGGGACTTGGGTCTGCCTGTGAACTTTAGCAACATACCATCTTGATAAAGGCAGTGGGTATAATTTCTCCCTTTTGTCATCTGAATAGATCATGATTACATTATAAGTGGGTAGGGAGGTAAATAGGTGGAGAGAGAGAATCAATGGACGTGGTGAAGTTACTAAGACCCAGCAACAATGAACTAAGGAGCTATATACTAAATCACAAGTGTTCGAAAGAGAACCCTGTCCCAGAAATAGGCCTGCTTTTTTTTCAAAAACAGAGTTCTTCTAACCTTCCCTAAGTTCAGTAGATGAGATCATAAAGAACACTTAGATCAAGTACTCTCATTTAAATCCGTGCCATATAATTATGTTTATCTATAGGATACACTGGAGAAGGAAATGGCAACCCACTCCAGTATTTGAGCCTAGGGAATCCCATGGACAGAGGAACTTGGTAGGCTACAGTCCATAGGATCGGAAGAATCAGACATGACTTAGTGACTAAACCACTACCACCACCACTATAGGATATACACAGTGTAACCATGGAACCTCAAACACTCACTTGCCTAACAAAATGGTAGTTTTTCCATTTGTCTTTGGGAGAAGACAGGTTGGTCTTTTTAAAGTTCATCTAGAGTAATCACATGGGAGAAGGCAATGGCAACCCACTCCAGTACTCTTGCCTAGAAAATCCCATGGACGGAGGAGCCTGGTAGGCTGCAGTCCATGGGGTTGCTAGGAGTTGGACACGACTGAGAGACTTCACTTTCACTTTTCACTTTCATGCATTGGAGAAGGAAATGGCAACCCACTCCAGTGTTCTTGCCTGGAGAATCCCAGGGACAGGGGAGCCTGGAGGGCTGCCGTCTACGGGGCTGCACAGAGTCGGACACGACTGAAGCGACTTAGCAGCAGCAGAGTAATCATGTAGGTAAAAACTAGCATCTTATAGGACATGGAAAATCAAGCAGATACTTAGAGCACTCTACACTGTATTCTAGATAGCCAATCAACTTAGGCTGTTTTGTTAAAAAAAAAAAAACTTGTAAAATAAGCTCTTTCAAAGTTCCGTTGTTGCCAAACTTGTCACAAAGAAGGTCATAAGTACATACCAACACACAAATTATGTGCATTTACCATGTTTCACTGATGACAGAGCCCTAAAAGACTTATTAAAGCATCTTGCCTATAGTTTTCAAACTTTTCTGCTGTGGAACCCTTACATCTATCAAAGCGTTAAGAAAAACCCCAAAAACATAGAATCACAAGATAAATGTGATCCGATGTGATGGAAGGAAGATGTGTGTGCATGTCCGGGCTTGGGGGAAGGGGACAGGGCTGCTTCGCCAGGGTGCTGTTTGAAAGTCACTGATGCAGGCGCTTCCTTGGCGGGCCAGAGGTTAGGAACCCGCCTGCCAGCGCAGGGGGCACAGGGCTCCCTGGTCAGCCAGCGCAGGGGACGCAGGCAGTAAAAACTCCACTTGCAGTGCCGGAGTCCCAGGCTCGATCCTTGGGTTGGGAAGGACCCCTGGATGGCAGTCCACTCCAGTACTCTTGCCTGGTGAACTCCATGGACAGAGGAGCCTGGTGGGCTGCAGTCCACGGGGTTGTAAAGAGTCAGACACAACTAAGTTACTAACATTTTCACTTTCAGGGAACTAAGATCCAACATGTCTTATGGAAACTAAGCCCCTGGGTGACAACCACTGAGCCCACATTCTCTGTAGCCCACGCGCTGCAATGATAGATCCCACACACCAAGACCTGACATAGCCAAATAAAAAATTAATTAACTTTTTTTTAAAGAAATTCACTGAGGCAGTATAAGTCTCTCATTTGCGGATAAAATTAAAAGTGGATTGCCCTCCTAGTGATGTCACCTTATACATTAAAGCCTTTTTTTTTCCTAAATGCTTCTAGCAATAGTATTTTATGACTCTATGATATATGGTTCTCACAGGAAATCACATAAACAAAGGGAAGATCATTGGCATGATAATCACTACAATAGATCAAACTAAACAATCCTGATGGCATATTACCTATCTGCTAAGAAAAGAGGGAGTGAGAGCTTAAGCTCAGACCACCCTGGAATCTTACTTATGTATTTATTATGTATTAAACACTGAGATCTAAAACTGAGGGAAGAATTAACTGGAAAAATCTGTTATTTTAATAGAAATAATATTGACCCCTGGAAACAAACATTATTTCGGGTTACAAAGATGTTAAGTTATGGTAGAAGCTGATTTCAAAAGGCTTTGCTGCTATGAACATAAAATCAGGTCATTTCCATTCCGGCTCCATTGCAGTCTGTTGGGACTTAACTGAAATCAGCCATTTTAATTCAGAAACAATATTTAGGTTGCAGAAAGCAGTGATGACAACCCTGCCTTTGCTTAAAATCTCTGAAACAAAGTGATATTTTCTGTAATAGCATAAATTACACAGGCTCTAAAGTTATATGGAAAAGACCCTTTCACTCTTGCAGAAATGTGCAATTCTGTGGCTGCAATTTTCTGAAACTGCTTAATAAAACTTTATCCTTTTATCAGGAAAAAAAAAAGGCAGAATATCAATAGCTCCATAATAGGCATCCAGGTACCAACACTCTACTTATTAGGGCATGGAGTATTAATAATTAACTGTTGGTCAAGCACACTGAGTGAGCACTCTTCTCCCAAAGGACAGTTTCCTGTCAAGATGTCACCCAGAAATAACCCTTTAGATTACAGGAAGGGGCTGCAATTCCCTGCAGTGCATCTGATAACTATAAACATCATCAGAGTTTCAGTACCTGCCACGAGCAGATCAGCTCACACCTGGATTTGTCTCACCCTCCTCCCTCCTACCCCCACTCTCATCTTTCCCACAAACATAGCAATAATTGATGGCATCTGTCTTTCTGAGGATCAACCGTCAGCAGCTGCCTGTCCCAGCACTGAAGGATGTACGAGCTGAAAGAGAGATGGCAACCCAGACAGAAAAGGGATGGAGAGTTTCTATATATACAAGCCTGGGCTTTGCCCTTGATTCTCTGGACAAGTCCCTTCAACCTCTCAGCAAAGCAGGGATCATAAAACTTACTACCTTAGGATCGAAATGCTAGGAGCTCTAATTTAACGATGTCTATCATGGACTCTGGTACCTCTGTACTGATGCTTGCTGTCTCCTCTCATGTTCAAGCAGCATGACCATTAAACCACCTCCTCACTTTCAGGGATCCAAGGTCAGGCAGAAACAGCATCCGCAGTCTTTCACTCCACCATTATGTGTAAAGACGACATATTATATTAGAGTCTTTGACTGGAAAATGTATGGATGTGGGGAGTCAGACCTGAGTTCAAGTCATAGCTCTGCTACTTCCTAGCTATGTAAGCTTGGGCAAGGCAACTAACTACTCTGAGCTTCAGTTTCCTCATCTGCAAATAATTAATAGTAGTAGTAAGCAATGGCACCCCACTCCAGTACTATTGCCTGGAAAATCCCATGGACGGAGGAGCCTGGTAGGCTGCAGTCCATGGGGTCGCTGAGAGTTGGACATGACTCAGTGACTTCACTTTTCACTTTCATGCATTAAAGAAGGAAATGGCAACCCACTCCAGTGTTCTTGCCTGGAGAATCCCAGGGACGGGGGAGCCTGGTGGGCTGCCGTCTGTGCGGTCGCACAGAGTTGGACACGACTGAAACAACTCAGCAGCAGCAGCAGCAGCAGCAGCAGGAGCAGCAGCAATAGCAGTGGTAGTAAATAAAGAAAACGCATACTTTAGAGGACCACTGCAAGTTTCAAACAACATGTGCAACTACTACACGGCTTGGGAATTGTACTCCTCAGTATTTATCCCAGAGAAATGAAAATTCCTATTTCTACAAAAACCTGTGCATGAATTTTATAGCAGCTTTACTTGTAATAGCCATAAACTAGAAGCAACTCAGATGTCCTGCATGGGGTGAAAGGTTAAGCTACTTAGTAATAAATGGAATATTACTAAATCATAAACAAGGAAGAAATGATTGATACACACAACAACCTGGACAAATATGCAGAGAATTAGGCTAAGTGAAAAAAAAAAAATCCAAAAGGTTGCATAGTATATAGCTCGCGCCGGGGCTCCGGCTGTTGGGGGCGGTTGGGCGGCGCGAGGAAGCCAGTCCGCCCCGGCGGCGCCTGCGGTGGAGCCTGGGCGGCGGCGCGTCCCGCCCGAGGGCGGCTCTGGCTGAGGGCGGAGGGGCCCGGGAGAGCCCGGGGCAGCGGCTGAGGCGGGACCGCGGCGGCGGGGGCCGCTGCCCCCAGAAGAGCCGGCCGAGATACTGGCGGAAAACCTGGTGGAGGAGTTTGAGATGAAGGAGGACGAGCCGTGGCACGACCACCAGGACCTCCAGCAAGATCTCCAACTTGGTGCTGAGCTTGGGAAGCCATTACTGGATCGAAACACAGAGTTGGAGGATTCTCTTCAGCAGATGTACACAACCAATCAGGAGCAGTTACAGGAAATCGAGTATCTGACCAAGCAGGTGGAGCTTCTGCGGCAGATGAATGAACAGGATGCAACGGTTTATGAGCAATTAGACGTCACAGCGAGGGAACTGGAAGAAACCAATCAAAAGCTCGTTGCTCACAGCAAGGCCTCACAGCAAAAGATTCTGAGTCTGACTGAAACAATTGAATGCCTGCAAATGAACATTGATCACCTCCAGAGCCAAGTGGAGGAGCTGAAATCGTCCAGCCAAAGGAGAAGGAGCCAGGGGAGGCTTGACCAGGAGAAATCGGCCCCCAGCTTCTCGTCTTTGAAAGAGCTGTATGACCTCCGCCAGCACTTCGTGTACGATCATGTGTTTGCCAAGAAGATCACTTCCTTACCAAGTCAGCAAAGCCCCGATGAGGAAGAAAATGAGCATTTGAAGAAAACAGTGACAATGCTGCAGGCCCAGCTGAGCCTGGAGCGGCAGAAGCGGGTGACCATGGAGGAGGAATACGGGCTGGTGCTGAAGGAAAACAGCGAGCTGGAGCAGCAGCTGGGGGCCACAGATGCCTACCGAGCCCGTGCGCTGGAGCTGGAGGCAGAGGTGGCCGAGATGCGGCAGATGTTGCAGGCGGAGCATCCTTTTTGTGAACGGGGTGGAGAAGCTGGTGCCGGACTCTCTGTTTGTCCCTTTCAAAGAGCCCGGCCAGAGCCTGCTGGACAAGATGCTCCTGACTGTGCCCGAAGCGCACAGGAAGCCCCTCAAGCGTAGCAGCAGCGAGACGGTGCTGAGCAGCCTGGCAGGCAGCGACATCGTGAGGGGCCACGAAGAGACTTGCATCCGCCGGGCCCAGGCGGTGAAGCAGAGGGTCATCTCCCTTCTGCACGAAGTGGACACACAGTACAGTACCTTGAAGGCGAAGTACGAGGAGCTGCTGAAGAAGTGCCAGCAGGAGGTGGACAGCCTGTCCCACAAGGCTGTGCAGACCTCCCTGGCTCCCGGCCAAGGACCTGGCTGTCCTGAACGCCCAGCCCAAGCCCAGCACCCTCAGCTGGGACCCAGCCTCTGTCACCCCGGGAGGCCATCAGCTCCCCCACCACCTCGACGCCGCCAGAATACAAGGCGCTTTTTAAGGAGATCTTTAGTTACATCAAGAAAACTAAACAGGAAATAGATGAACAGAGAACCAAATACCGCACTCTCTCCTCTCACTCCTAAGTGAGCCACCAGCTCCACAGCTAACTGGCCTGCTTCCTGTTACCTCTCTCTCCCACTCACACAAGTGTGTGTCGGACCCCAAAGCCTGACGTTGCTCCTGACGTTGGCCTCATTGCTTTGCTTATGTATTAGCAAATGCATAGAGTGAGGAAGGAAGGTGGTTCCTGGTGGCAGTTGTATAATCCAGTTCGTTTAAGCGCCTCAGGAAATCCCATGACAGACTGGCCTCTGGCTAGCGCGATGATTAGGCTGCAGTTCCTTGAAAAGCCCCAGAACCAGTGGAGGGAGGATCTGTGCCCCTAGAGATGTAGGCCTGGAGTAACTGTAATATATAGTATATATAATATAGTGTATATTATATAGGGGAAATGGCAGAGTTGAAACAAAGCTAATGCAATTCCTGCTGCCTTCTTGCTTAACTTCTCAAAACTATGTAGAAGTCAGACGGCTGCCACATGAAAAGGTCTTTCACCAACACTTGGATACTGTGAATTGGTGAAGAATGTTCAGGAGAAAGCAGGGGTCCCATCCAAAGCAAATGGCATTACAAATATTCCAAGACTTTGAGTTCGTTACATCTGCTACCAGTGGAACTGTGACTGACATAATCCTAATACATCTCAGTCCAGCTGAATACCAAATTGAAAGGGCAGGCTCTGGCTGGCCCAGTTAGCTTCTTAGCAGAGCCCTGGAGGGCCTTCTCCCCACATTCAAATGTTTGTACTCAAAAGCTGTAGTGGCTAGGATAGGCAAATCATTCCTTTCTTAAACTCACACTAAGGGGGCAAGATAGAACCCTCACCCCCACTGTGTTGTCTGAGCTGGCTAGCCCACTGGTCTCAAGCTGCTCCTACTCACTTCCTACCATTCCTGTACACGTTTGTGACTTGCTGCAGAAATACCTATCTGCCACTTTGTATTAAACAGTGTTGATGTCCTGACTGTGGAAATACACTTGTCCTCTCACTTGCATACTTTTAATTTAAAACTATTTAAGAAAACTGAGGTTCCATTTATTGTATATATTTTTCTAAAAACCAAATAAAATTACCTATGAAAATGAAAAAAAAAAGGTTGCATAGTATATGTTTCTATTTGTATATCATTCTTGAAATGACAAAATTATAGAAATGGAGTGTAGATTAGTGGCTGTTTGGACTCGAGGGGTTGAGGTGTGGAAAAAAATGGATGTAGCTAGAAAAGGGCAACATTTAAGGGATGCGTGTGCTAATGAAATGTTATTTCTTGACTATAGTGATGTCAGTGTTTGGTGATACTGTACCATAGCTCTGTAAGATATCACCTCTGGAGGAAACTAGGTTAAAAACACAGAGATCACTTCTGTATTGTTTATGAAAACTATTAACACATGTAACTTACAATTATTTCAAAATAAAAGGTTTAATTAAAAGAAATCAGAAGATCACACAAGGATTAAATAATATATGGAATTGAACAATAAATTATTATTAAATATTATATGGAAAATCTCCTAGAACAGTTAGTTCTTGGAAAAAACAGAGATTCACTAAATGTTCGTTTCTTTCCTCTAGGAAATTGTTCATAGAATGTGTTCTGGTGGATTTTTGTGGCTCAAATGAAAACATAACTCCATGAAAACAGTCTGATAATAATACAAGTCTTTCTTGGCCTTTTTTTCTGTAAATCTAGACTTTCAGGAAAATTTGTATTATTTCATATCAAACAAAATCAGCCCAATTCCCATAGAAAAACTGTGCAATTCAGACACCACCAAATCTCTTTATCAAAAATGTGAATAGTGGGGCAGGCAGCAGTGGATTTTGATTTAGTTAGCCAAAGGCCACCATCAAAAGAAAAACTATGGCCAAAAATCAGTTTGTATATTCCATTACAGGTATAGCAGGAAAAAGGAGGAGAGGATAAAACCTGGCTTCATCCACTCCAGAATTCACATCTAGTTAAGGAAGGAAAAGTCACACATGAAGAGGTCAGAGAACAAGTAAGTGGAGAAGAGACCATCAATGCAACAAAGGTGCTGAGGAGAGAGAGGTGAGCGGGCACTGGGATCCGGGCACACGGCTGGGAGGCAGCAAGGCAAGACCAGCAGGATGCTACAGGTCTGCACAGAGCCCCTTCGGTCCTGCCGTCTGGTACATGGCCCTGGCCTCCTGAAGGACTGCAGCTGACCTTAGTATGTTGCTGATGCTCAGAGAGAGAGCTTTCCCAGAGAGCTCTAGGCCCTCTGCCTGATCCTTACTGTATAAATGAGCTTGCATGAAGCTCCTAATTACAACACAGGCGAAAGAAAGGAAAATACACGCGCACACACACACACACACACACACACACACACACACACACGCACAGTGGATGAAGCATCAGAGTGTTCTAGCCCTCAAAATAAAACGAGGAGCGAAGTCTTTGGCAGGACAAACATTCCCACACCTTATCCTCCAGTTCACTGCCTCAGGATACAGAATTACCAGCCAGCCCCGTCTGAACTCTTTAGTTCTAAATTAGGGCCTGAAATGATCCAAATGCTGTCCAAATCTTTTCCATGACAAAATGAAAGTGGTAAGCATGTCTTTATTCCAGTGATCAAAACCTGGCAATTTGCTATGTTAAACCCCTACTCCATAGCCATGTATTTTCAGAATAGCATTTATTGTATAAATGCCATCTTGTTGCAAGTCTTCCAGCTAGGAGAGTTCCCTGGAAGCTGCTGGTCCTGAGTTGAAATAAATGGAAGGGAATGAAGGTCACAGCCTACAGCAAAGTTCTGAGATGACTTCTCTGCCACTCACCAAATGAGCCTTTTGACAGACTCCAACATCAGGACAGTATCGTCATTTCATGAGGTGAGCTATTGGCAGACAGATGCCTCCGAATCACATTAATTGGAACCTCTTGTCACAAGATAGCAGCATTTCAATTTCTCTGCGGATGCTTGTGTGCTACACATGGTATCTGGCAGGTGTAAGAATCTCATCTCTGATTGCCTATATTCTCAATCTACTTTCTCGGCCTATTTTCGTACTGCAAAGCAATTACGGTGGAAAATCAGTTTGCAACATGCGCTCATCCATATTCAGTTCTTTCCACTTCAGGCAAATATTGCCCAGAAAAAAAAATAAAAGGAGACAGATTTGAGAAATCCAGATCTGTTCCTATATTTTGATCCTCTGATTGTCCAAATGTTTACTTGTTGATAATCCACAATTTGCTCCATGTCAAAATAAATATTCAAAAGACATAGCTCCAAATAACTAAAGCATACATCTATCTTTAGGAGGGATGACACATGCAGAGAAAAATCTCAATATATAGACCAATAGATATGGGCAGGATGAAAGCACAATGAATTAATTGAAAGCACAATGATAGAGAATAGTTAAAAATAAATAAACAGTGTTATTGATTTCACATATGCTGAGGAAAACAAAGATTTAAGAGGCAGTACCTGGGACCATGACCAACTGGCCAACAAAATGGGGCTGAGGAGGAGACAGAGCGTCCTCACCGAAGCCTGAAGCCTTAAGAGCCAGCCCAACTTGGATCTCCCAATCAGCTTCTCAGATTTTGTTTGTGAAATTAACAGAAGTCACAAGGTGGAGACTAGAATTTTGAGATTCTCCTAAATGAAATTTTCATATAAAAGCTACCTACGACTGCAACTAACTCGTCCACAAGATTATTTTTACTTTAGTTTTAAATAAGTAGGGGATACAATTTTTGAGCGTAGGAGCCAGGTGAGTCGTCCTTTGCCTGGCAAAGCAATATTCTTTTTTTTTTTTTTTTTAAAGATAATTAACTGACATGAATCAAAATTGAAAAGGTTCAAAACCACAAAAAGTCTCCCTGCCCACTCCCCCATCTTTAGAGGCATCCAACTTTATCAGTTTTACTTTTATGCATATAAAAGTATGTTTACATATTCTTTCCTTCCTAATTTTTACCCAAATGGCTATATATTACACAGTCTATTTTCATTTTCTCTGCACACTAAACAATATAACTTAGATTTAATTTCATATGAGGGCATAAAGAGTATCCTCATTCTTTTTATGACTTTACAGTATTCCATTGAACAGACATAGCTTGATTTAAATAACCAGTCTATTGGTGAATTATTTCCATTCTTTTCATATTACAAATAATGCTGCAGTGAATGTCACTTCAAGTATTTGCTAAAGTATGTATTAAATAAATTCATAGAAGTGTAGTTGCTGAGTCAAAGCGTATATGTATTTGTAAAATGTATTCACCAACACACACACACATATACACAGCTTCTCTGTACCCTTGCTAACACAGGGTACCAGTGAACACTTTGCTCTTTACCAATCTAACTGGGAAAAAAAAAGACATTTCAGTGTAACTTTTCACTTACATTGCTCTTATTATGAATGAGTTGAGGATCTTTTCATCTGTGCCCTAGGAGGCTGACCCCTGGGGACAGCTTCACCTGAACTCTCTTGCCTGGCAAGGTTCAGTAACTGGGAGGCAGCAGGAGGAGATGGGAACGTAGAAGGAGAGAGAAATCAAGGCATTTCTTTCCTATTTCTGCCTCATTCCAATGCCATGCTTCTCATGGTGGCTATACGCCTCCATATTCACAGTTTCCTTTGGGCAATCCGTCATCCCCCACTGCTGTTCTCACTGAGTTCTAGTAACACTATTATCCCTCTGTGCCCTCCACCGGGAGTGATGGTGATGGCTTTCTGCCCTTGCTGGTCTTTGAATGTCTCATCACACCTCGTTCATTCCCTTCATCTTGCCCCTTAATCTGAGTCTTCATTTGAAAACTGTTAGAGCTGATTTTGTGTTTTGCTGAGACACTGACATACAAACCCTTGCCTATTTTCTACTAAGCTGTTTAGTTTTCTTCATATTGATTCATGACTGTAGGAACTCATTATTCATTAGAGCGAAGAGGGGCAAACTTTTTTTCTATAAAGGGCCAAAGAGTAAATATTTTTGGGTTTGTGTGCCATATGGTCTCTGTTGCAACTGCTCAAGTCTGCCACCGTATGGTGAAAACAGCCCCAAACAAGATGCAAACTGATGGGTGTACAAATCTAAAAACCTCACTTTATAAAAGGAGGCTGAGTTTGGCCTTGGGACTGTACTTACAGACCCAGCATTAAGCAAATTATCCCTTCCCTAGGTTATGAGCTGCAAATATTTTTTCCCCAGTGTGTTTTTTATAGGGGTTTGGCTATGCAGATGTTTTTTTAATGTTTATTTTTAACACGGTAGAATTCATCTTTTATTTATGGTTTCAGATTTTTGTGTCACACTCAAAAAAGAACAAGGAGTCAGGAAAACCACAAGAAACTCAAAGCAGAAAGCTTGCATCTTAAATTCAATCAGGTAGCCTGCCTGTGCTACCATCAATAGTCCATTAATGAGACCACTCAGCCTTCTAAGACAAGAGTTTTAACATGTCTCAATTCAGTTCAGTTCAGTTCAGTCGCTCAGTCGTGTCCGACTCTTTGCGACCCCATGAATCGCAGCACGCCAGGCCTCCCTGTCCATCACCAACTCCCCGGAGTTCACTCAGACTCACGTCCATCAAGTCAGTGATTAGTGAAACCTCTTTCTCAAATAAAATCCTCCATGGAAGGAAGACTGAGGCATGACATAGATCGAGCCCCACGGCTGAGGCAAACTGTCTGCTCCCCAAAGTGCGAGAGAGTAACCTTCCAGCCCACTAGATTCTGGACCGTAAAAACCACTTCTCTACACGAATACTAAGGGCCTTAGAACTCAGAAGAGCTTTTACATCATATTCTTGTAAAAATTCCAAGAATTCTCCATTGCATCATGTACAGAGGCAGATGGCACGCCCACCCCGACATCTTTCCATCAGCAGGCACATGGGACGTCTGCGGCAGGTCTCACCATGAAGGCAATCTCTCAGTGTTTCCATCTCAGGCCCACACACTACTTCCTGTATAATTTTGCTCCAGGGTATAAGGGTTCTTGGCCTTAGTTAGTAGCAAATTTAGCACAGCAAATTTCTGCTGTCTACAATTTAAAAACAAATAACTTCAGGGAAGTTTTGGAAGTAGAAACAGGGAAATTAAAGCATTGCCAATTTAAATACGTATTTCCATAAACTAGGAAAGGTTTTCCTCACAGGAAAAAGGTGTTGGGCATTCAAGTCTCTACCAGGGTTTAATATTTGAAAGCCACAGTGAGCGTTGTTTATTTTCTCCCATCATGAAGAAGCAAATCCAGTTACAGGCGAAGGAACAAAACACAGACTGTGGAGATTTAGAGATTTCAACATGAATTTACCTTCTACACAATAATACTAGTAATGAGTAATAACAATCTAAAATTTTTCAGTGGAGGTACAAAAATAATCTTTGAAATTGCAATCAGTTGCTCTGTCCATGACGGAACACAGTTACTCATATTTAGATGCTCTTCTCTCCATATATGGGTATATGCAGATGTACAAATTATATGTTCATCCATATGTAAACATAGATACAGGCAGATATATGCCCACCCTCATCTAATGATATTGCCTAGAAAATACATATTAGAAAATATACATTTACAAAGGCCAGCATACAAAACCAAAATGGCCAAGGTAAATATAGGCTTTGGGGAAGAAGAAAGACACAGCTCAATAATAAGCACAATACCTAGGATAATCTGAGGGAGCCTTTGAAATGTGACCATAATATCACTGCATTCCTCAAAGGAATAACTGATGCTTACAAACTGGCTAGAGACTTCTTGTCTCCATTTACTAATTGACTCAATAAATTTTACTAAGTGCCTAATGTGCAAGAATACCATGTGGGATTAAAAGGGTAGGGGTAATTGGTGACGGTTGAGTCACAAGATAGCAAACATCAGTTACATGGCAATAAAGAGAAGAGAACCCTCGAAAGAAAAGCTGCAGACAGGAGTTTTCTCAATTGATTAGGTCCTGTTGTAGTGGAAGCAAGGTCACAGGTTCAATCCTCTCTTGCCAATTACCTTTATGGTGTTTCAAAGACACAGCCCAGGCCTGAGTATCTCAACACCCTAGCAGGAGATCAAAAGAGATTTGGGAAGAAAAGAGAATGGTTCAGCCCAAACTAATCCCAAATACCAGAAAAGTAACTTATACTAATTCAGAGTGAATCAGTACTACTATTATTGTCTAAATTATAGTGAACGTCCAACATAATATGTGGCTATGTACAATTAAGTATTATAAAACATATCTCCTAGGTAGTGTTAAACTGGATTTATTCAGTCACCTAATAAGACACTCTAATGAATCAGAGAAAGCATTCACCTTTCAAATGGATGTATTCTAATGCTTTGGTTTACAAGTAATTTGGGGCTGTTTTGGATATTTATTGCATTATAATCTGAATGTTATTAACATGCAAAGATTAAAAAGGAGGAGGATTTATTTAGCACCAACCTGAGGGGTTAAAGAAATAGGAAAACCACCAGGATTCAAACTCTGGGCTTTTAATCCATCACAGCATACTCAAAAGTCAACTACCTGTGCTCTGTCAACAGGGAAGAAAAAAAAAAAAAGAAATGCTGTTGCTTATCTTTTCTCTTGCACAAACATGAACTTGGGCTTGGAATGACTCTGACACACCTTCCTTCTCTCAAAGAACTATCCCAATAAAAGCTGACAGTGCCCTCCAAACACTGCTTTCTGATAGGAATTTGCCAAATTAGTTCCAAATGCAGCCCCCAGAGCCAGAAATACTCGAGTTCAGCCACACTGGGATAAAGCCTTCTGGGTGTCACGGTTCTCAGCTGGGGCTTATATTAAACAAGTAGTTACAAACTCTGCTTCCCAGAACCTCCCCAGAGTCCCACAGCCTGGGGGTGGGGCAACCAAGGAAGAGGTGTCAGACTCTGGGGATCCCCATTCCCCTCACATTCCCCTCAGTAAGCATTCTATATACTCTTACCAAAATGGCTTGGTGAGCTCCTGTATCCTCTTTCATTGAAAGAAAGGGGTTTATGCTAAAATATTTGGACAACTCCTATTCCTACAGAGCGTTAACATTTTATAGTCTACCCTTCACTGATTCTATTGCGTCTTAATATCTCGCTGCTTAGAATTTTGTTTGAAAATGGTTAGATGTTGCACAAATGGCAAATAACTGAAAGACAGATGGTTGTGCTTTTTCCACTTTTGATATATAATCGGTGAAGAACTACTCACTAGGAACTACTTCCTAATTAAGACATACCTATCATCCAGAGGGGCTTTAAAGTCCCCGCACAGTGAAAACATTTGCTGTTCCTTACTCTCTTCCCACAGTAGAGATGTCAAAATAAAAACACTATATATCAAAAGAAAAATGCTGCATATGCATAAACTACATCTTTACAGAACTTCTAATAGTAAATTTCTGGTTAACTTGTACAGACTTGACCTTTTTATGAAAGTGAATTGTCTATGTGTATATTTGCCTGTGCCTGCATCTCACTGCTGCTAGGGCACTAAGCATGCACACAACAGCCTGAAATCTGCCTTGTGGGCGATTCAACAATGGTTATAATCTACAAGAAAGTAATTCTAATGAGAGCTAGTAAAACATTCATAGCTAAAGCAATCAAATACACTGGCTACATTAGGAAAATCTTAATTTCTGGTTCTGGGAGACAATTAGAGAGGTCGTAATCTGCTTTCCAGTGGATTCAAATGGAGTTATATCTAGCTAAATTTAGATGGTATGAAATCCTTATTGTAAAAATAAAGGTTTGACCAAATAAATAGCTTGCATTCCTAGATGAAATTACCAATAAGGAAGCTATTATACTATGCCTTAAAGCCCTTATTGAGGTACTTTGTAACACTTTTCTCTAACAGCTTCACCTATAGAGTTACTTTCAGTGTGTGTTCATTTCATAGTAAAGGAAATTGAGGATCAAAAGATTAAAGAATCTGTCCTAGGTCATATGACTGATAAGTGACATTTTGAGGATGTGACCCTGCGCCCATCTGATTAACATCCATTTTTTTCCCCAAATACAATAGGCTGTTGAGGCATGTTATCTGTACATCCTAGAATGAATATTAAAACGACAATGGATAGCTTAACAGTTTCCCTCCAAAGCAGATTCTTGTTCAGATAATCCTTTGGATTTTTATATTCTTATATGCTAATTAAAATTTCTAAGATGTTCCTCTGGATTCACAAATATATACTGCATATTATAACAATGGGGAAAAATTATGATTAGAAGCAAATTAATATGACAAGAAAAAAACTGGGGGTAAAATCCCAGAAAAATAATCACAATTCAAGAACCATATGGTTGCCTGAGGAAGGAGGATGAGGGGGAGGGTGGCTAAATGAATAAAAGGGAGCAAGCTGTAAAATAAATAAGTCATGGGGGTGTAATGCACAGCATGGGGAATATAGTCAAGAATATTGTATTAACTTTGTGTGGTTACAGATGGTAACTAGACTTACTGTAGTGATCATGTTACAGTATATACAAATATCAAATCATTATGTAATATACACGAAACCAATATAACAATGTACATCAATCATGCTGCAATTAAAAAAGAACCACATACTCAGGCTATCTCTAAATTCCTAATTGCAAGTTATGCAAAAGGAGCATGACACGCCATGTACATCAAGAGGTATACGTGCCAAACCACAGAATGTTCAATGGCGATAGTTCTGCTCTTTTGGGGCATTTTTAGGTTCTCTACCCATATGAAAGAATTTAATATTATGAACGAACCAATTCTAAAAGAGGCACCTAGTGTGACAGCATCAATTCAAAATGTTTCTCCTCTATCCCACAAGAAGAAATTACAGCTGTATAAATCAACTCTTCGTGGCTGCTGTTGCCTTTGGCTGAAGCCCCCCGTCTTCCCTTCTCTGTCAAGCTACCACCTTCTTCATCTTCAAGACTAAACCCAAGACTCACTCCTTGAAGTAAGCCTTCTTGAATTCTACTCTAGTATGGAGGCCTTATTTTGTGCCTTGACTTGCAAACCCCTACCTTTATCAAAGCCTTAACCACATAGTGTCCTGCTATCTCTTCCACTAGGCTAAGCTTACTGAGGCTGTCTCTGGAGCTTTAATGTCTTTTTCTTAGTAGATGCTTAATAAGTGTATCTTGAGGGCTAAAGGAAAAATCAAAGTGCCTAAAACTATTTCCAGAACACAGTGGGAAATCTTTATATCTTTTTCAACCACTCTCACTATTTCTTTATCCTCACGCTACCTACATACAGATAAATACAGGCACATAAGTATATTTGCACATAAGTATACAGACACATCATTATCATGATCATCCATTCTATCTTCTGCATGGACTAACACTGTCTCCACTGCCACTATTATCAAAAACAGGCAAAAAGGAATCAAGAAATCTAAGAATTTCTGATAACACACACAACATTGTATAATTCATCAGTCTCACCACGCATTGCTGCCATTCAATCAAATACTCATGGAGCTCATAGTACTGTGTAAAGCACTAAAAGCAAGTCAGTTAAGATACTCACATATTTTGAATACAAAATGCCTGGAACCATCATGGATATTCAGAAAAGTCCAGAAAAGCAAAATTAACTACTGTACATAATTAAACTACTGTACATATACCAGGGCTTCCTTGGTGGCTCAGCTGGTAAAGAATCTGCCTGCAGTGCAGGAGACCTGGGTTCGATCCCTGGGTTGGGAAGATCCCCTGGAGAAGGGAAAGGCTACCCACTCCAGTATTCTGGCCTGGAGAATTCCATGGACTGTATCCTCCATGGTGTCGCAAAGAGTCGGACATGACTGAGTGACTTTCACTTCACTTCACTTCACGTAATTAAAACATATCTGGAGATGGTGATGGACAGGGAGGCCTGGTGTGCTGCGATTCATGGGGTCGCAAAGAGCCGGACATGACTGAGCGACTGAACTGAACTGAGATAGAACAAACACAACCAAAATATATGATTATTTTAATATGGGGAATGACCCATAGGAAAAACATAGGAAATAACTCAAGGGGACATACGGGTAGCTCCCAGCCTTTGCACAGGTAATGGCACAAGAGATAAACACACATGTCCCGTGCAGAGCACAGGTTTGTGGTAAAGAATTGATGCTAACTTAAAGTGGATACCGACTTGAAAATTTGATAAATGCTGTTTACTTTTAAAACATGATTAAACAGCATTTATAATGAACATGCTTAGAAACTGATGAATAATGTATTACATATGCAGTAAAAAGCAAAATACAAAATAATTGTCTGAGGGGGCAGCTTTTCCTCAGCAACATCCCAGAACCATGACAGTATGTGCTTTTCTCAGAAGCACTGGGATTCGGACTCTGCAAGAGGCAAAAATCCTCAACACAGAGGAAACCAAATAATGATTCTCACCAAGGATTTCTGGGATCCTTAAGTAAAGGAAAACCTGTCAGAGCACTAGGTTTAGGAAGATTCAGAGTTTACTACAACTGCTGCAGTGTCCATAGGTACATCCTGGTGAGAAACAGTAGATCCTCTAGGTATGTTTCATTTTTCTCCCAGATCTCAGTGAAGTTCTCTTGCAGCCTCTTCTGTCTAAGACTTGTATTTAAAAATGAAAAATCAGGGAGAGGATGTGGGGTGGGAGGTGGGAGGGGGCTTTGGCATTGGGAGATCGTGGACACCTGTGGCTGATTCATGTCAATGTATGGCAAAACAAATACAGTATTGTAATGTAGAATAAAGTATTAAAAAAATAAAAATAAAAATGAAAAGAAATCATTCCACAAAATAACATACTCCAATTTTCCTCTAATTCAAGTTTTGAAAATAATTAAACACAGATCTAACTTTAATTGATAGACAGTATATTTTTCTAAGTTAGGGGTGCTCACTGTGCAATAAGAAGTCATTATTTGGATTCAGTTCTTAGTGTAAATTATAATGGCATCACCGACTTGATGGATATGAGTTTGAGCAAGCTCCAGGAGTTGGTGATGGACAGGGAAGCCTGGCGTGCTGCCGTCCATGGTGTTGCAAAGAGCTGGACATGACTGAGCGACTGAACTGAAGTGAACTGATAATGATTCGTGGTTCAATTTATGGGAAATGGCTTAAATAAGTCCATGTCTACACACACCAAAATAACATGTTCTAGATGAATACATATCAGAAAAATGAAGATATCACATGATGTCTATTTCACTTTCAGGAAATGAACATAAACTTGTTAATGTTTATGCCAGAATAAAGACTCTCATGTAAATGAATGGCTTGGGAAAAAAAATTATGTAGGTACATAAAGAAAGAGCTAATTTAAAGATGACACACGCTAAATCATATTTTGCAGAGAGGCTAGAGGTCAGATCACTGGGAAAAAAATTCATCAAGTAAACTGATTTCCAGACCCCTTCACTTGGCACAAAATTTTATGATGAATTGTTTGGTTGAATTAAGGCTGCAGAACAGGTAAAGAGGCCTTTATGGAGACCAGCCTGTATACAACAAGTTAGGTCAATAAACAAGTGTGTTAAAAATACTTAATTAGGAAAAATGAAAATTACTTAAATATTATAAAGACAATTTTGCAAAATCCAATAGCAAACAATGCTCAACGGTTAAGTGTTCAAGTCATTTTTATTAAAAAGACAAACTTGACAAGGATGGCTATTGTGATCTCTTTTAAAATAGTATTTTGAAAGTTCTGGTTGATATAAGAAAAATACGTAACACATATATATAAATTTTATATATGCATACAAATAGTCTTTACTTGCAGATACTAAGATTATATACTTTGAAAATCCAACTTTAATTGAAAGAAATATTTAAATTAATAAGAGGATTTACTAAGATACACAGATGCAAATAAATATACCAAAAATCATTAACTTTTCACTATACTAGGAATAAACAGCTAGACATTTAATAAAAATATTCAACAAAAGTAGCAATACATATCATATGACATATAGGGTAAATTTAGCAACAAAAAATAAGATCTATATGAAGAAATATCAATAAGGAATACAAGTTAGAGAGCAAGCAATGACTGTGTTAATACAGCCCATGGACAGTCTTTCACCAAAGTACGTAGAGATTAGGGCCATAAACGACAAGC
Source organism: Nanger dama (assembly GCA_917880005.1). NCBI lineage: Eukaryota > Metazoa > Chordata > Mammalia > Artiodactyla > Bovidae > Nanger > Nanger dama. The sequence continues at coordinate 1,233,455 of CAKJTW010000135.1, forward strand.
CAATGTTCTTTTCACTTCAAAATGAAAGATAAGAAATTTAGTATAGGCCAACACTAGACTCATAGCTAGAATTTTTATATCGTTATTCAATTAAGGAAATCACCAAAAGGTCTAGCCCCACAATAGTCTCTAGATAGTAAGTCTGGCCCAATACACAAAAGAATTTCATAGATATAATCTTAACCAACTAATAATTCAAAGAGTACCAATGTACAGTAAGTAGCCCCCAGTATGCATTGAGGATTAGTTCTAGGACCCCTCAAAGATACTAAAATCTGTCTGCTCAGGTCCCTTAAATGCAACAGGATAGTATTTGTGCAGAATCTATACACACCCTCCTGTATACTTTGAAGCACCTCTAGAGTATCTGTAATACCTGATACAGTGTAAATGGTATGTAAGCAGTTGCTGGAGCGCAGTAAATAAGTTTTGCCTTTTGGAACTTTCTGGAATTGTTTTTTTTTCCCCTGAATATTTTTGATCTGTGGTTGGTTGACTCTGAGGTTGCAGGTCCACAGATATGGAAGAGGAAGGTATCCTAGATGGGAGGCTGGGCAAAGATGAGGGCCTCAAGGGTAGGCCAGACTCAGTGTGCCACTCACCTAGAATAACCAAAGGTAGTTTGCCTGGCGGAACAATATTAATCACTGTGGACGAGGGAAGAAAAAGCATGGGTAAGAAGTGGTTCTGAACGTCAGGTTCAATGTATATGACTTGACCATAAAAAGGTTAAAGAAATCCCTAGGCCAGGCATGAGGAAGATCAGGAGTTAAGGATCAGGTTATGGAGAAAGAAGACTGGATCCTTGCAAGCAGTTCAGACTAAAACTGTGAATACTGAGAGATGGTTAGAGAATCTCTGTTACTCTGCCAGTTGCATAGAAAATGCTTATGCAGGCCACACACAGATATGAACCATCTGGGAAAGTGTGCAGGTTTCCTGGCTTCAAGTAAGTGGGAAAGACCAAAGTTCCAAAAGAATATCAACCATCAAATTATGTTTCAATATTGCCTCTTACTGAATAACAACTCAGAATTATTTGGGGCCAACCACAGTTCCCTGGTGGCTCAGAGGTTAAAGCGTCTGCCTGCAATGTGGAAGACCTGGGTTCAGTCCCTGGGTTGGGAAGATCCCCTGGAGAAGGAAATGGCAACCAATTCCAGTATTCTTGCTTGGAGAATCCCATGGATGGAGGAGCCTGGTGGGCTACAGTCCAAGGGGTCACAAAGAGTCAGACATGGCTGAGCGACTTCACTTTCACTTTCACAGTTAGACTGATAGAATAAATTATCCAAGTGGGGAAAAGCTATGCACGTCATTAGGATCCTATTATCAGAGCTAAAGGGATGAGGAATTCAAGACCACAGACATACCCTGACTTATAAAATATAAAATTATGAAGAGGAAGACATCCTAAGAAGAATTCTTTAAAAATATGAAATTTTGTTGAGCATACCTTAATATCAATTTCCCTTTTAAGGTGACAGACTAGGAAGTCATGCAGAAGTTGATCATCATATCTAAAACAGAGTAAAAATACTCTGAAAGCTTTATATACAAATTATGTGACTAAGGCTAACGTGAGTCACTTTTATTTTCAAATTAAATTCTAACTTAGATACTTCTCCCTAACACTGGAAAAATTCAGCAATTAAACTGAAGACCAGAAAACTAATTTCTTCTCCAGTACAGAAAATACAGCAAGCAAAATGTAATTTCTTTTCTTTTTGACCTACATAATGCCAATTACTTTAGATGTTTTATTTCCCATATGCACCAGGATGTTCAAATGATACATAGCCTTCTAAGAAGATGATGCATCATTTCCCAATGGTACTCTCTCTGAAACAACAAACTTCACTTATTAATCATTGTGAAAACTGTCTGCTCACAAAAACGTGAGCAAAATTGGAAGCAAGAACCTTTCAAAAACAAACAACCAACTAAATCAGATAGGCAGATTTGAACTTTGTTTTCATCAGGCACTGCTGGCATGATCACAAAATTTAAAAGACCCAGATGATTCTGCATAAATCTAACTCATCATCTTTCTTATAAAAAGTCCAGCTCTAATGAAGTCCATAATGATCTGAATAAGATACATTTAATTAGATTATTAACTGCAACATAAAACAGCTGCACCATGCCTTTCAACATTTTCCTCACTGAAGATCAGAGGATTAAAAGGGGTTATAAAACGGCCCATTCATTTTTCTTGTCTTTTAAAAGGAGGAAGAAAAAGAACTGTTAGGCACAACCGAAGTTCCAGACAACTTTTAACAAGTGAAATCCAAGTCTTCCATATTCTGAGACCTCACACACAGGGCATGATAACAGTGCCAGCTGACCAGCACATTGATGGGACGGTATGAGAAAAGACAACTTTGGAAAATTCTAATGATTTCCTATGTGATACTGATAGTACAAGACTTATTTTCTGCCTGATGGTATCTAGATAGATAGACAAAAGGGGGAAAAAAATCCAGGCTAATTAAAATGCATTTCGGAGAAAAACCCGACATGACTTTCCAACGATAGGCATGTCCACTGTGAGTCTGAGATGGTGGGCTAAAGACTTATCTATCCTTCCATGATTATATCTAACTGCTCATATACCTTGCATATATATTTTAGGTTGGAAGAAATAGGAAGTGAAAAAAATAGGCATTGAAAAAATTGCTAAGAATATCTTTAAATAAATATCTGTAGTTCCTAAATACATTATCTTGACTACTAGTGACTAAGAGCATGGCCTCTGGAGCCAGCAGAGCTCTTGAATCCCAGCTCTAATATTTGTTAGCTCTGTGACTCTGGGCAAGTGACAGTCTCTAGCAGTGGCAGATGCCCCACTGAACATGATGTGAACACTACAAGCTTTAGGGTGACAGAGGAGCCATTGCAATCTCTGTACTTTGCTTGACTGAGAAAAAGTTTGAGGGTATACACTACCTAATTTCAAGACTTATTAAAAAGCTCTACAAATCAAGATAGTATGACACTGGAGAAAGGATAAACAGAATAGAGAATCTAGAAATAGAACCATACATATATAGATCTGGCTTCCCGGGTGGCTCAGAGGTCAAAGAATCCACCTGCAATGCAGGAGACCCACAAGACACAGGTTCGATCTCTGTGTTGAGAATATACACTGAAGAAGGAAATGGCAACCAACTCCAGTATTCTTGCTGGGAAATCTAGAGATTGCTTTACTGCTTTATATATATATATATATATATATATATATATATATATATATATAAGTTCATTTATGTATAAAAATTTATATATTTAAGTCAATATATATAGTCAATATATTGTTATATACATTTTATTATATCATTATATATATTTTTATATATCATTATATATTTTTACATATATCATTATATATATATATACGTATAGTGACAATAAATATATTGTTGACTATATATAGTCAATTGATTTTCAACAAAGATGACAAGGTAATTCAATAGAAGGGCTGCTGCTGCTGCTGCTAAGTTGCTTCAGTTGTGTCTGACTCTGTGCGACCCCAGAGATGGCAGCCCACCAGGCTCCCCCCGTCCCTGGGATTCTCCAGGTAAGAACACTGGAGTGGGTTGCCATTTCCTTCTCCAACGCATGAAAGTGAAAAGTGAAAGTGAAGTCGCTCAGTCGCGCCGGACTCTTATCGACCCCATGGACTGCAGCCCACCAGGCTCCTCCGTCCATGGGATTCTCCAGGCAAGACTTCTGGAGTGGAGTGCCATTGCCTTCTCTGCAATAGAAGGGAAGTCTTTTCAATAAATGATGTTGTAGCAACTGAATATATGCATAGAAAATAAACATCAAGGCCTCCCTGGCAGTCCAGTGGTTAAGATTCCCAGGCTTGCACTGTAGGGGATGAGGGTTCAGTCCCTGGCTGGGGAAGTTCCACATGCCATGAGGTGCAGCGCCCCCTCCCCCAGAAAAACAAGAAACATCAACCTTAACCTCACCATGTGAAAAACTAATTTCAAAATATATTATAAATCTAAACATAAAAGCTAAAGTTTAAAAAGTCTATAAGAAACTTTTTCTGTGAATTTCTGTTGTCAAAGATTTTTAAATAAGACACAAAAAAAGAACTATGAAAGTAAAAATGTTACACTGACCTTTACCAAAATTAAAACTTTTGCTCTTCAAAAGATACCATTAAGAAAACAAAAGGGAGATCACAGATAGGGAGAAAATGTCTGCAATGCATATCTGACAAAGTACTCATATCCGTGTTATATAAAGAAGTCTTATAATTCAATAATATGAAGCCAAAAAATATAAAATGTGGGAAAGATATGAACAAATATTTCTCAAAAGAAAAATAAAACAGCAAAAAAGCACATGAAAAGATGCTCAACCTCATTAGCTAATCAGAGAAATGCAAATAAAAACCATAATGAGATACCACTACACACCCATTAGAATTGTTTCAATTAAGGAGATTGGCCATACTAATTGTTGGCAAGGATGTAGAGCAATTGGAACTCGCACATGATGCCAGTTGGAACATAAGAGGCATTATCACTCTGGAAAGCACTTTGGCAGTTTTTTATAAAGTTAATCATAAACCCATATAATTAGCCACTATGCCCCTAGATATTTACCTAAAAGCAATGAAAACATAGTCAATACAGAAATTTACATGTGACTATCAATAGCAAATTTATTCACAGTAAATATCCACCAATAGGTGAATGTAAAAACAAAACTGTGGTATGTCTACATAATGGAACACTACTCATCAATAAAAAAGAGTAAATTGCTGATAGTACCAACAAAGTGGGTGTTATCTCAAGACCATTATGCTAAATGAAAGAAGTTGTTTATAAGAGTATATACTGAATGATTTGGAGAAGGCAATGGCAACCCACTCCAGTACCCTTGCCTGGAAAATCCCATGGACGGAGGAGCCTTGTAGGCTGCAGTCCATGGGATCACTAAGAGTCGGATATGACTGACTGACTTCATTTTTACTTTTCACTTTCATGCATTGGAGGAGGAAATGGCAACCCACTCCAGTGTTGTTGCCTGGAGAATCCCAGGGACGGAGGAGCCTGGTGGGCTGCCGTCTATGGGGTCACACAGAGTCAGACACGACTGAAGTGACTTAGCAGCAGCAGCAACTGAATGATTTTGCTCATATAAAATGCAAATAGAGTACAGTGACAAAAAGGAGATCAGTAGTTGGGGATAGATGGACAGAGGGTTGGACTAGAAAAGTGTTCAGTTACAAAGAAGGTATACAGATGGTCATTAGTATGCACGTAAAAAGATGCTCAATATTACTAATTGTTAGAGAAATGCAAATCAAAACCACAATGAGATACCACTTAATCTCCATTAGGATGTGCTTAGTCATTCAGTCATGTCCAACTCTTTGTGACCCCAAGGACTGTAGCCTTCCAGGTTCCTCTGTTCACGGGGATTTTCCAGGCAACCCTTGATTGGGTTGCCATGCCCTCCTCTAGGGGACTGTCCCAACTCAGGAATCAAACCCAGGTCTCCTACATTATAGGTGGATTCTTTACCATGTGAGTCACTAGGGGAAGTCCATATCCATTGGGATAACTATTATCAAAAACAAAAAAGTACTGGTAAGATGTAGAGCAACTGGAACCCTTATGAATTGCTGGTGAGAATGTAAAATGGTGCAGCTACTTTGGAAAACATTATGGTGGTTCCTTGAAAAATTAGACACTAAGTAATCCAGCAATTCCACTTCTAGGTAAAAAACCAAAAGAATTGAAAACAGAGACTCAGTTAAGTATTTGTATACCAATGTTCATTGCAGCATTAATGACCACAGCCAAAACACAGAAATAACCAAATACCAAACAAATGAGTGGATAAACAAACTGTGGTGTACACATACAATGGAATATTATCCAATAATAAAAAGGAATAAAGTTCTAACAGATGCTTCAACATGGAAGCATCTTAAAAACCTATGCTAAGTGAAAAGGGCAGATGCAAAAGGAAAAATATTATATGAATCTGCTTACATGAAATATTATCTAGAATGGACAAATTCATAAGAAAGAAAGTAGGTTAGAGGTTACCAAAAGCTGAAGGGAAGGAGAGAACGAGGAGTTACTCTTTTATGGGTACAGAGTTTCTATCTGGAGTGAGAACATTGTTGAAAACAGATCATGGTGATGGTTGTACAACATTGTGAATGCAATTAATGCCATTGAATTGTGTATTTTAAAATGATTAAAATGTTAAATTTCATATTGCATACATTTTACTACAATAAAAAATAGTATAATGAAAAAAGTGGAACAGGAAATCTTTTTAGAGTAATGAAAATGTTCTGTATCTTGAGTGTGATTATGGTTTCATGGGTGTATAAAACTGTCAAAACTCATCCAATGAAATAGATCCATTTAATTATATATAATTATTGCTCAGTAAAGTTGATAAGGAAAAAAAGAGACCAACAAATTAGCAAGAATATAATTTATTATGCCTCTCTTCCCTGCTTTCCCTCATTTTATCCTGCCATATCTACTGGGTGACCTGTCATCTCCCCTCTGCTATGAGAAGCAGGAAGAAAAGAGGAGAAAAATTCATTCATCAAACAAATAACTGGGGAGCATCTGTTTCATCGGTCACTCCAGTAACAAGTGTGTGGATGAGGAAACTAAGGTTTGGTACCATAAAGTAATTTATCCAGGTTCCACAGAGAGTAAACAGTAGAGTTCAGTTTGCAATCACTGTCTGACGATTCAGAGTCTTCACAAGATGTGCACTCAAAGATTTTCTCTCTAACTGTGTCCAAACCAGGGCCAAATACATGAGGGGAATCAATGCATACGCAGGATCCCACATACTGGGGCAGTGGGTGGATGGGGAGGCAAGAGAGGAAGTACTAAGATGCAAACCCATGACAACCAATCAGAATAAAATGTGTGGAAAACAGGTTCACATTTAGGAACCTCTTGTAAAGAGTTCACATTTAGGAACCTCTTGTAAAGAGTTCAAAACTTTTGTCTTGAGCTATTTCTCACTTCAGTCAACATTTGAACACATGGATTAAGAGCACGTGCCCTTAATGAGCACAAGTATCATACCTCCCAGGTCCCAATCTTGGATCTAAGAAGAGATGCCATCTCTTCTTACTGCAATTTTCTCAAAGGCAAAATTGAAATTATAATAATATCAACCTCAAAAGGTTTTTGCAGTGATTAAATTAAACAATAGATGTTATACTTTAACATAATGTTGGGGACATAATATATTCTCAATAAATATTAGCCTTTTTCTTATTCTTCTTCCATAAACTCCACCTATAATATCTAGGTATGAAAAGCATAGCTATATCCAAAAAAAAAAAAAAGGCAGCTTCTTAGGTGATGGCTTAGACTCATTGGTGGTTTCCTCTCTCCCTCCCTCCTTTCTTTCCTGTCCTCTCTCCCTTCATCTCTTCTACTGTTCTTCAAATACAGTTTTTGCATTAAAAATGTATGATGGAAACCATGAATGATAGAAGCAAACCCCAGTCAGTAACCTAAAGCAGCACATTATCTTATGAAAGAATAAATGATTCATTTCTCTTTGGCAGAATTGGGGCTTTTCCCTGTCTTTCTCTTTCCAGGGAAATAAAAATTTTATTCTTTCTCAAAAACTTGGGAGATGGCTTTTTAAAAGCCAGTATGAGGAAGCTTGAGGAGGTCTTTTTATAGCTACATAACAGCTGGCAGTCTAAAGGGCCATATAAAAACATTTTGCTATTCTATAGAACTCAAATCCAAGCGGCTCAGAAAAGCAGAATCAGTTTTATTGGGGAAACGACAAAACATTGTTGGAAAATTTCAAAGTCATGCAGCACAGAAAAGGACTTTTAATGTAATAAAAATAATGTATATACAATGTTTCTTACAGTTAACAAAGGTACCCACTTGCCTACTCAAATCCTACATTTCTAGGTTCCAAATTAGTAAAAGTACATGAGAAAGCAACAGATCCTTGTGTTATGATGTATGTATAGTCAAGTCAGGTGGTGTGCTGCTGCTAGGTTTTCCAAAGTAGCAGAGTCTTGGATAATAAAAGACAGTCAATTATTATAGAAAAAGAAAGAATATTCACATTAAAATGATTATACATGTTCTACAGTAATAGGAAAGCTTTTAAATTATAATCCATTATGCTTATGAACTTCTTTACAAAATAGAAATAGAGTCACAGATATAGAAAACAAACTTATGGCTACCAGGGGCAAGGAGAGGAGGGATTGACATATAGACACTATTATATATGAAATAGATAAATAATTAGAACCTGCTGTATAGCACAGGGAACTCTACTCAGCACTCTATAATGGCCTATATAGGAAGAAGATATATTAAAAAATGAGGATATACATATATATAATCAGTATAGTGGATTCACTACACCTGAAACCAATAAATGTAAATCAATTATACTCCAATAAAAATTTTTTTAAAAAAGAATTCAACATGCTTAAAACTGAGCAGATACTTGACCAACTGGAGGTGTTGCATCTGCTATGACCCTGGAATTTGGGTCCTTTTACTCAAATTTATTAGTGGCATGTTGAGCTGACGTTAGTCATACTGCACAGTCTTTAGAACCAGAACTAAAAGCACTAGCTCCAAGAAGTTATAAGAAATAATTTTAGACTTGATGCTGAGGGATAGATAGGTTAAAAACAACACGTGTTCCTTTCCTTTTAAAAGGTCTTAAACTTTTGTAAGAAGCTTTAGGGAAAAGGCAAGTAAGACAGTTATTCTGTGGCATAGTAATATTTTATTTTCTGAAACTCAATTAGGAGAACTAATGAAGAAGAAATGTGTTTCTTGCTTGTAGAAGCCAGCTGAAACTGATAAAAAGCCTAATTACCAGCAACAGTTGTTCAACAAAATCCATTTATATTGGAGGGCATGTAAGTATTAGCATCAGAGAAGGCAGTGGCACCCCACTCCAGTACTCTTGCCTGGAAAATCCCTTTTGGATGGAGGAGCCTGGTAGGCTGTAGTCCATGGGGTTGCAAAGAGTTGGACACGACTGAGCGACTTCACTTTCTCTTTTCACTTTCATGCATTGGAGAAGGAAATGGCAATCCACTCCAGTGTTCTTGCCTGGAGAATCCCAGGGACGGGGGAGCCTGGTAGGCTGCCGTCTATGGGGTCGCACAGAGTCGGACACGACTGAAGTGACTTAATAGCAGAAGCAGCAAGTATTAGCATGAAAGTTAAAATAGAGAAGACAGTGCAGAATACTTAAGTTATAATTTCAAATTTGGCAGTGCTAACAAATAGAGCTACTCCAGAGATCACTAAATTTATTGCTTTAAAAAAGTTTCTCTAAATAACATGCCAATTTATTTAAATGACTTGTCAATTTTAATGAATTTTTAGTTACTGCTGTTCCCATTTGCATAATGAATCTGAGCTCTGATATTATCATTCCATTCCACCAAAAAAGACACCTAGGTCCCATTCTATCTTCCTGTTGCTTGGCTAGGCAAGTCAGAAGGTAGGGAAGCAGGCACCTCACCACTACCGGGAATACCCATGTGCTTAGCATATGGGTATTCCTAGTGGCTCAAATGGTAAAGAATCTGCCTGCAATGCAGGAGACCTAGGTTTGATCTCTGGGTCAGGAAGATCCCCACTCCAGTACCCTTGCCTGGAGAATTCCATGGACAGAGGAGCTAGCGGGCTACAGTCCACAGGGTTGCAAAAAGTTGGACACAACTGAGCAACTAACACTTTTACACTTTTCACTTTCCATATATTACTGGCCACCTACCGGACACATATTCCCTCTTTTTCATTTCTAACATAATCCTGGTTTTATGCAGGTAGCCACCCTCATTAGAAACAGATGTTTTAAGCTCTTGTAAATGCTTAAAGGTAAAATAACAGACAGAGATAGCTGAAATAAGATATATAAGTGGGCAGTTGGGTACCATATAAATGTTTCCCAAATAGATAACAACTGGAAAACTGCACTGATCCATGCTCTGAGATCGAATGTGTGGCAAGCCACATCAAGGCCACAGAAAGTGTCTTAAAATGGTAAATCTGGTAAAATACAAAAACCAACCTCACAAGTAAAACCCCAGGAATAGTCCTGAGCATAAACCACAGTGTTTGTACCAACAGCTTAGGATGTGTGCCCGAGTTCTCTGTCTCATTTCTCAGAACTCTCTCCCTTCTGTATTCTCTGTTGCAGTCATACTGAATGATGACATACAATTGTCAGAAGGCATCACGCTTTCCTGCCTTTGGCACTTTGTACAGACCACTTGCTCTGTCTCCCTGAAACATTTTTCTGCTTTTGTCAAGGATCAGAAGCATATATCCTTTAGGGCTTTCCTGAGACATTAACTCCCCAGATGTACTCCCTCCCCAAGTCTGGACTGTGCCATGATGCCCTGAGTTTCCTCCCCTCCATGGCATGTACTACACTGCACTGTGATTTCCTAGTTTATTTCACTTATTTATCTGCATACACTAACTATGTACTCCTTCAGGGTATGGACTGTGCATCCATAGTATCCGCTATGATAAATGACAAACTGTTCCGCTTCAACCAATATTTGTTAATTGATTAAATGTCATCATTTTAGCAAAGGGTTCTCCTGAGGTCAGCTTTATCTCTCAGCCTTTGAGAGAGGACTCAACTTAGTTCCGGTAGAAACATTGGGAGTAGTGCATTATTTATCTTACTCTGTTTGTACTGGCTTTGTTCAAAAGCCAACAGCCAAATGTGTGGTCCACCTCTTGGGACTGTCTAGGTTCTCATGGCATGAAATTTGTACACGAGTCCCCAGTCTGCTTTCCACTTACTTTTCTTCCTTAACTTCTTATCCCGATTATTTCTAAACATTTTGTTTTCCCTTTTAAAACTTAAGTTCTTGCTAGAAAAAGACAGAATATAAATATGCATAAGTCCCAGAGACAGGAAAAGAAAACATGATCCCATTCTTCTCTAGAGAAAGTGAACCTGTGATGTTTCTCAGAGATCCATTTCTAGATGAATCCAAAGCACATCTTAAAAAAGAAAATATTTCACTTCTGGTTCTCAGCTCAACTTCATGCAATTAAGTCAGTCTAACAAAAGGCACACACAGGTTGTGCCCAGATTTTCCTCAGAGGATTCAGGAACACAACTCAAAGCAGCGAGTTCAGATGTGTACTTTATTTGGTCAACTCACTGATGAAAAGCTAGGTGTAAAGTGAGTTGTGTGCAGAACCAAAATTTAAATTACTTGAGATGCTCACTATCCAAAGGAATGCTGTGGCAAATCAATGAAGTTTCTTTGGGATAATTATACTGCCCTTATCCCAAATTATACCTACTTTGTCATCCCAGATTTAACTACTAAGGCTATTTTAAAATGTACTATGAGAAAATCCTCCCCAGATTCTATGGTGCAATCCTTTTGTTTCATTACCTCTAAATGTAACTCAAGTCCAAAACCAGCCAGAAAAATCGAATTAATATTAAATACTGAAACACTGTTATCAATGAATTTACACTAGAAATTATTAGCACCTCAAATGTGAGAATGTGCTCAAAGTCCTGTTAATTTCTGTCCCCTTGACAAAATTTCCTTGACAACATCCTAAGTAAAACATTGTGTTAAGAGCTGGGTGGATTCAATGTAATTAATGTACAGTTCTTGCCCTCAAGGAACTTTAATGCCTACCTAATGAGCAAACCCTTTCTGTTTCCCCTCCCTCGTGTTCATTATTATAATATTTAACCTTGAATATTTATTGGAAGGACTGATGCTGAAGCTCCAATACTTTGGTTACCTGATGTGAAGAGCCAGCTCATTGGAAAAGACCCTGAATCTGGGAAAGATTAAGGGCAAGAGGAGAACAGGGGCAGCAGAGGATGAGATGGTTAGATAGCATCACTGACTCAATGGACATGAGTTTGAGCAAACTCTGGGAGAGGGCAGGGAAGGGCAGGGAAGCCAGGCATACTGCAGTCCATGGGGCTGCAAAGAGTCGGACATGACTTAGTGACTGAACAACAATAATCTAACTATTACTGACATCAGACAACTTTTTTCCAAGTTTTTTTTCCTCCTTTGCATCTGTTTTTGCTTTATAAACACTCAAGCAGGAGATAATTTCACTAATTGCTTTATGAAATCCCCAACAAATAACTACAAAGAGAAGGGAACACAGAGGGAAGACATTTCATACAGAGTTGGGAAAAATAAAATCATGAAGAAAATTCAATGCTTGTCACCATAAAAATATCAAAATTTAATACTAAATCTTACTAGTTTTAATTGCTGGATGAAAACTCTTTCTGAATTAAATTTACAATTTTAAAGCATTCAGTTTAATTTATGTCAAGTACAAAGGCAGCAGTTCAACCTGGGCTAATCAAATGTTGCTTAGCGGACATCCGCTGCTGCTGCTAAGTCGCTTCAGTCCTGTCCGACTCTGTGCGACCCCATAGACGGCGGCCCACCAGGCTCCCCCCGCCCCTGGGATTCTCCAGGCAAGAACACTGGCGTGGGTTGCCATTTCCTTCTCCAGTGCACAAGAGTGAAAAGTGAAAGTGAAGTCGCTCAGTCATGTCCGACTCTTTTCAACCCCATGGACTGCAGCCTACCAGGCTCCTCTGTCCATAGGATTTTCCAGGCAAGAGTACTGGAGTGGGTTGCCATTGCCTTCTCTGGAGGATCTTCTCAACCCAGGGATCGAACCCGGGTCTCCCGTGTTGTAGGCCTATGCTTTACCATCGGAGCCACCAGGGAAGACAGTATGGTGACAGACGGAAACTAAATTTTTGGTGGTGAGCACAGTGTAGTGTGCGTACACAGAAGTAGAACTAGAACGGACGTATGAAACTTATCTTATAAATCAATCGTATCTCAACTTTTTACAGGTAATTAAAGGATCAGTCTTTTAATATTTTTTACATTACTTTTTCTCTTCAAATTATTTTTCACAAACAGCGAAACGGTTTTGGCCAGTTTATATCCAAAATCATAACAATTTCTAAATGAGTATAATCAGATGGAAACTCTCTTGTGAATGAACCTGACAATGAACCATGACTTAGAAAAAGAAGACGTTAAGCTGCTCAATATAATTTGAGCTAAATTCTAAATGTATAAGCAAACACCTTTCTAGAACACCTGATAGATCAGGGTTTTTAAACTTGTTAATTGCTTGCTGCTGCTGCTAAGTCGCTTCAGTCGTGTCTGACTCTGTGTGACCCCATAGACAGCAGCACAACAGGCTCCCCCATCCCTGGGATTCTTCAGGCAAGAACACTGGAGTGGGTTGCCATTTCCTTCTCCAATGCATGAAAGTGAAAAGTGAAAGTGAAGTCGCTCAGTCGTGCCTGACTGTTAGCGACCCCATGGACTGCAGCCTATCAGGCTCCTTCGTCCATGAGATTTTCCAGGCAAGAGAACTGGAGTGGGGTGCCATTGCCTTCTCCGTGTTAATTGTTTTAAAGGTCCCTTATTTTGCTATCTGTCATACTGCATATATTTAACCTACTCACAGGTATTTATGCTAATTCATTAGTTCCCCCAGTGTGGGAAGGGCAGACTTTATCATCTTAAAGCACTGATGCATAGCTTCCTGGGTCAGAGACAAATAAATCTTTCAGTATAATTGCATGTTGTTTTATGTGCTGCTGTTTCCCTGCTGGGAAAAATGCTAAAATATTTAAGGTTTACTATCTGGTGTGAGAGTGGTTTGATAATTAAAGGGTGGAATGGGAGGAGTGGATGGCAGAATTTAATACTTTATTTTAGTTGGAATAACCTTTCTTGGAATTGGTAAACTTTCAGAGAGAGTCAATAAAAGTAAAAGTTTCTGGTGAATAAGAGCTGCTAGAGTCGTTTCTGAGATCACTATAACAGCCACTTGGAGACAGGATAGTTCAATAAAGATAGATTAGAAGAACTAGGGGCATGGGTATGTCACAAAGATCATGAATACAGCCAGTGATAAACTAAACTAAACCCTATCATCAGTACTTAAACACACTAAGCTCTAACACCGCAACTGGTTTTACATATCTATATACCAGACAGCCAGAGGAGGAGTACAGTTTTGTTCTTAATTAGCACACAATTTTGAGTTGAACTATCTGCAGGGGTTCTTCAAATACTTAATACTGCTCTGTAGACTTTACTTCCTGGTACAAATACAGACACTCCTCCACTCTTTAATGGCCTCCTAGGGCCCACAGCCTCAGGGCTCTCCCAGGAAAGCAGAGCTCAATAACCTAAGGACAATTTACTGCCGGATGCGAATGTAACAAGCAGGATTATTTTCATTTGACATGTTTATTCAATAACTTGATGTAAATACGTTCTCTTATTTTGCTTGAATGAAAAACATATGTATAACAGCAACCAGGAAGAGAAATTGGAACTTTCAGATGCATGTTATTGTATGTATCCCATGCTCTGGAGAGGACTGGCCTCATCAGCATCATGAGGCAGGAAAACCACAAACAGTTATGAGGGCCACATATCCCAGTGCCAACTAAGCTGGTGCTGCTGGAAGAGGAGCAAATGGTCCCCAGCAAGACCTTATTTGAGAGGGAAAGAGACTGTGCAGAGGTTCTTGAGAATGAATCTGTGGTTTGCAACTGGCTAGTTAATTCTCAACATACGTGAATTCAACATATGTGACTGTTTAGAAAAGCAGTTAAGGACAGCTAAATATTTCTTGGTTAATTAAGTAATTTTCATCTGGAGGTGTGGTTGGAGGAAGAAGCCTCCTGGAAGCTAGGATCAGAAAGAAGGGTTTAGTGTGGAAAACATCAGTTCCAGATGATTTTGCTTATATCTAGATTAGTAAGTCTAGACAATGGAAATTAAACTATAGGTCAGCAAAAAGAACACTCAAGAGGTAAAAAGCTGTCCTGTCACTGCCTTTATTAAAGGGATGCAGTTTGCTTCCTTCAAGTCAGTGTTTTATAATTTTCTTCTTCATAACAAAACTGTATTCTGATGATACAAACAATTGAAAAAGAAAAATCAAAAGTGATAATAAAATTAAATCCTTAAGCTTAATATGTCCATGCTGACCAAAGCAATGCTCAGGAGGGTAACACTACTGGGATGGAATATGAGACGCTGGTGAAGAACAAGAACAGAAGAGACTGTACCTTTCAGCCAGTCACACTTTCCACGTCTCTACCAAGAGTAGAATAATGCATGTAAGTATACTGTCAATAGTAATAATGAATTACGTTAGCATTTGTTAGTTACACTAATAGAAACCACAATAATAAATACCACTCATTAGTAACAAATCAAAGAATCTCCTTCATGTGGAATTAGTATGAATGACTCTTGGCAGGGAATCAGTTTTACAGACGTAACAGGCATACAATTTGCAAAGTTATTCATCCAGAATCATCACACATAGGTCCACAGGGTAAGGACCAATATGGTAGCACCAGTGGCAAAGAACCTGCCTGCCAGTGTGGGTAGACGAAAGAGACGTGGGTTCAATTCCTAGGTCGGGAAGATCCCCTGAGGGGGACACGGCAACCCACACCAGTATTCTTGCCTAGAGAATCCCATGGGCAGAGGAGCCTGGTGGGCTACAGGGTCACAAAGAGGCAGACACGACTGAAGCGATCTAGCACACATATGCACACATGGTTAATGAAAAGGTGATCTTCCTGACAAAAATAAAACACCAAAACCAACATGAGAAGAATCAGTATGTCTGATCAGGAAACAAGGTAACTCCCATCTGAAAAGAAAATGACAGTGATCAACTAGGTAAAACACCATCTGTATCGTTATCTCCATTTTTCAGATACTGCAACAGAGTCACAGAGATAAGTAACCTGTCCAAAGGCAAACTACTAAGCCAGTGGTCTGGCTTTGGACCTTGGGTTCTTAATCTTGACATTATAGCTGCTTCATATTGATCTGCCATGAAAAGAAAAATTTTGAAACAAAAATCTAAAAAAAAAGTGTTAATGTTTAATAAAAAGAAAACAAACTAGGAGAATTTGCTAGAGGTAGCAAAGTTTTCTTCTATATAAGGAAAGCTTCAAACCAAATACCTTCAACTCAACATTAATATCCAACACATTCCACATAAACAAAAGAATACTGTCATGGTAATTATGATTATGTTCCTAAACTAGATAAAAATCTTGAAGACAAGTCTCTTTACAAACATTAATATGCAATGATGCACCATGTTTGTGTTTGCAAATAAACCATGCTAAGCATTTAAGGACAAAAATATTGTCAGTAATTAAACATAAGATAAGTTCCTGAATGCATGTATTATTTTCCTAATTATTTTAATGTTAATAAGTCAAACAAACACAATTTCTAGTCAAGAAACAAAGCCATCATAAAAGAGAAAGATGGCATTTGTAATCCCAAAAGATATCACTTCAAGCTGCTTTCAAACTTATCTCCATCCAACCCCAAAAACATGTAGAATTGCTTTGTTGCTTCATTCAACATTCATTCTTCATTCAACAGAGAATTCAACATTCTCTGCAGGCTCATTCCTCAATCAAAGGCAGCAGTATTCTCTTTTTTAGCCACTTGCTCAGGAGTTAGCACTGGGCAGGCCCTGCAAAGGATACTGCCTCAGACCCCAGCACTCTCCCCCACATCCTCAGGAAGTGTAGCTTCAGTTGTGAGAAGTGAATTACAACATCCCACTTTCCTGTCATGCTCATGGGTGTGGTGATCACTTCTTAGGCCTCAATCTGTGCTTTGAGAGATGGTCACCCTCCTCTTCTCTATTTTAAGGCAATGGAGACTTGGGAGCCACAAAATCCAGAGAAACAGAAAACTAGTGAGGGGTGAACTAGCAATTCCTAAACGCATGCCAATAGCTTATGTCTTGGGTCCTCTTCTTTTCCTGTTCCCCTCTATCCCTCATGGCTGCAGGGATAACATTCACCTTATCTCTTTGTGAAAGATGAGAGAAGATGCCACAACTGTGTTAAATTCTCAAAGAAGGAAAAAGAGAAAGTAGTATTTAATATTGATCAAGTCCAATTATACTTTCTTGGTGTTTAGCCAGAAATACAATTGGGTATTTCTGAAGATGCCACAACGGAGTTAAATTCTCAAAGAAGAAAAAAGAGAAAATAGTATTTAATATCGATCAAGTCCAATTATACTTTCTTGGTATTTAGCCAGAAACACAATTGGGTATTTCTGTAGCAATCTGTAAGAGACTTTATAAATATTTAATGCATCCATTTGAAAACACCCTTTCCTCATTCCCATTTTATCTTTTGAAAAGATATCCAAAATGATTTTTAAAAACATTTCAGGCTGTTAGAATACCAAAAGAGAAAAATCTCTGTCTATATTCCCTTCCCCTAACTACTCAGGGATTAGGCCCAAGGGGAGTACTCTTAACCCAGAGATATGTCAGAACTCTAATCAGAAAGTAACAGAACCAAGTAAGGCAGTGGAATAAGATGTGAAGTTAATGATCGTGTCTAACTTTGCAAAGGCAGAGTCCTAATTAGTGACAAATCGGATTGTCGAATTATTTTAATGGCATGTACCTTTTATTGCTTTCAAATGCATACAGTTAGCAGAACAAGCTACTATTTCATTAGATAATGAAACATAGATAAAAATTTATATGTAATTGGTACATTTTAAACTAGGGTTTAAAAGCTATTTATCTCTTAGTTAGAAAAAAATATTCTTTTAAAGTCATTAATTGGCAGCCATAAATTTTAATTCTATTCTTGGTCTAATTATCACAAATTTCAAAGTAAGTAGGTTCCAAAACAATGAGGCTTTACTGGTTCAATTAAGAATACTAGTTGAAGGGTTTCCTAAGGAGATTACAACAGGATAAATTAACTCTGAGAAAAACAGAAGTATACAAAATCAAATGTAGATCTGTATGCGATAAATATGAAAAGATATCTAAGGCCTATTAGTAAGTAAAAATAAGGATGCTATACACACACACAATATAATCCTACCTATCAAAACAGCACAGAACAATTCTCTATTTTCCTGTGTGTGTTATGTGTGTGTGTGGTCTTGAAGATCACATGCCAAAATGTTAGCAATGGTTACCTCAGGGAAGGTGGGCAGGTAGGAGAGGAAATGGGGACTGAGGACAGTGACCAGGGCAGGTTTTAGCTTTGTATGAATCTCTCAAAATTAAATGATTATATATTTTAAGATTTCAGATGAATTATAGCTCACTGTAATTAATCACGCCATGACTGCTTAGTACTGAAGAAGTCTAGCACCCAAAGATACTAGGAAAGAAAGCACTATAGTAGATGCTGCAGAGGTTCCTGAACTGTGTGATTCCATTAGATCCAGGACTCAGGCACAATTTCCAAAGAAAAATTTAAATGTAGTAACTGGCACGTTGACTGTGGTCTAGGTGTTTAATACTAGAGAAATGTCTAGATAGGATCATACTAAAGTTAAGAAGTGGCCTGTACCTCCAAAGAATATACTTGGATGCTTCTGAGAGTCAGACAAATTCTGAGTAAAACATATTTTGCAAATAAAAACAGGAGAAAAAAATTATCTTCCTTTTTGTTGGCTTGCCAAAAAGCTATAAATATACACTAGAAACAACAGTTATTAAAAGTTATAATAAGGCTTCTGGTAACAGCTTCTACCGTAACAACCTTCCCAAATATAACAACTATAGACTCTGGATAAAATATAAAAACCAACTAACTGAAGGCACTGGAGAATAATGAAAAGTAGGCAGAAACTGTAGGGGAATTAACATTTGAAAAAAAAAAAAGAACAACATTTGGTGAGTTTCTTGTTTTTAAGGTTTTATGGCTGAAGGAAAGTCTATATCAGCTGGGCAACTGAAACTTGAAGAAAAAGAAGAAAGTGAGAAGAAATGTCCCAACAATAGCACAAAGGGGAAACTCTAAATTTACTGCATAAAATCCACTTGAATCTCTGGTTAATTTCTGAAATCCACTTGGATCAAGCAGATGCCAATAAGCCCAGCTAAGGTCAAAGGGACTGAAATGTTGCCCTTCACAGAGTTAACCAAGTTTGGATCGTGAGTTGAGCCAAGTTAATTGCTTACAAAACAAACAAAATCCAGTGTTCTTCAGAGAAATATAACAGAGTCCCAAATCCTAGAAAATATCCAAAATAATCAGGATAAAATTCAAAATTACTAGACATGTAAAGAGAGAGGAATAGGTGATCCATTTTCCAGGGGAAAATGCAATCAGTGGAGACCAACCCAAGATGATATAAATGTTGCAATAGCTAGATAAGAATATTTTTATTTAGGTTTTATAACTATGCCCAATGGAATAAAGGCTAATATGCTCGCTAATAAATGAACAAATAGGAAATAGTATCAGAAAGTTGATGTTTTAAAAACTAGAGAGAGTCCAATGGAAATTCTAAAACCTTCAATATATGTAATAAAAAAATTACTGGATAACTTAATAGTGGGTAGCAATAACAAAAAAGTCAGTGAAATCCTCTAATCCACAGGACAAAGAGAATAAGATTGGAAAAACTTTTAAAAGCTTCAAAGACCTGTTAGAAAATATCAGAAGGTCTAACGTATGTAACTGGAGTCCAGAGAAAGAACAGGAAGAGATAGGGATGCAGGGTAGAAAAAGTTATTTGAAAAAACAATAACCAAAACTTGACTAAATTTGGCAAAAGAAAAAATATTCAAGAAGTTCCACAAACCACAAGTAGGATACATTTTTTAAAAACCTCATATTTAGGTATCATACTCAATCTGGTGGTAAAAAAAAAAAAAAGAGAGAGAGAGAGAGAAAATCTTGAAGTAGCCAGAGAAAATCATATTACAGGGACATTATTTTGAGTTCTTCCCAGAAACTACAGAGGGTGAGAAAGGCAGTGGAACAAAACCTTTATAGTGCTATGGTTGGTGAGGAATGGACCCTAAAATGTTTAAATCCTAATCCCCAGAGCCAGTGACCATGTTATGTGACAGATAATTCAGGCTGTAGATAGAATTAAGGGTGCAAATCAGCTGACTCTAAACTGGGGAGATTATCCTGGATTATCTAGCTGGTTCCAGTATTATCACAAGGGTCCTTAGAAATGGAAGAAGGAGACCGGAAAGAAGGTACCAGAGAAATGGCAATGATAAAGAGTCAGCCTGACACTGTTGGTGGGGCCATGAGTCTGGAAATGCGCAGTCTCTAGAAGCTGGAGAAACAGGAGGCAGATTTTCCCTTAGAACCTCCAGAAGGAACTCAGCCCTGCTGGCACCTTGATTTTAGCAAGCTGAGATCAATTTTGGACTTCTGACTTCTAGACTTGTTCTGTGCCAGTAAGTTTGTGGTAAACATGCTGAGAGGGGAAGAAAATCTTGTCTCATAATTCTATATCTAGCAAAAATTATTATACGAGAATAAAAATAAAGACATTTTCATATAAAAGAAAACTAAGAGAATCCATTGTCTGCAAACCTCCTGACTTCAAGAGGTGCTACAGAAAGTTCTTCCAGCTGAAGGAAAATGATATCAGGTGGAAATTTCAAGGAAGAATGCACAAACTAGAAATGGTAGTTATGTGGGTAAGCATAAAAGACTTTTCGCCTCTGTATTTCTTCAAAATACATATGACTGTTTAAACAAAAAAGTAAACCATCATATTCTGAGGTTTTTGAAATATGTACATACTAATGACAGTGAACATGTAAGTATGTGTATTATAATCCCTAAAAAAGAATACAGAGGTATAGCAAGACTAAAAGATAATAGTCAATAAAAATTTTTTCCAATCGAGCCAAGGAAGGCAAGAAAGGAGGAATAGTGGAGCAAAACCTATAGGATAGACAGAAAATAAATGGTAAAATGGCACACCTAAAAAGGGCTTTCCAGGTGGCTCAGTGGTAAAGAATCCGCCTACCAAGGCAGGAGACAGGGTTCAACCCATGGGTGGAGAAGATGCCCGGACAGGGAAGTGGCAACCCACGCTAGTATTCTTGCCTGGGAAATCCCATGGAGAGAGGAACCTGGTGAGCTACAGTCCATAGGGTCGCAGAGTTGGACACCACTGAGCGACACCTAAAAGGCATAATAACCGTAGTAAATTAAAGCAGCAATTCTCTCAAAAAAGTCGGTTTGGACTAAATACTTTTGCCTTTGCTAAATTCATATGATGAAGCCCTAATCATCAATGTGACAGGTACTTGGAAGTGGGGCTTTTGATAGGTAATTAAGCATCGGCCTACAACGCGGGAGACCCAGGTTTGATCCCTGGGTTGTGAAGATCCTCTGGAGAAGGCAATGGCACCCCCACTCCAGTACTCTTGCCTGGAAAATCCCATGGACAGAGGAGCGTGGTAGGCTACAGTCCATGGGGTTGCAAAGAGTCAGACAGGACTGAGCGACTTCACTTTCACTTTCACTTAGGTAATGAGGGTGGGGCCTTTATGAATGAGATTAGGGTTCTTATGAGAGACCCAATAGAGATAATCTCCTTCTCTGCCACCTGAGGATATGGCAAGAACCTAGGAAATAGGCCCTGACCAGACGCTGATCAGGCGTCTGGCACCTAGATTTTGGACTTCTCTAAAATCACCAGATTTGTGACAAATAAATATTTGTTGTTTCAGCTCCCCAATGTAGGGCAATTTGTACAGTAGCCCAAGCTGAGTAAGACATAAATGATATTTGAAACAACTGTTCTGCCATCATACGAGTTTAAGAAACATTGGGATAAACAAAGTTAAACACTTTTTTTTGAGCAGAATTTCTCATCCTTTAATATGCAAATATACACCGAAACTCTCCAGGGGTTATACCACCCAAGCCCTCTACCATGATACCATCACATAGAGTTAGTTTTTCATGGAAAATACTTTTGGCAATGCTATTATAAAGTCTCAGCCAGCAATGATCTCATTCATCGATTCCTTGCCAATATGGTCATTTGTATAAGAAGTGGTATGAGACACACTGGCAGATTTAAACATGTACACAAATGCATACATCCATTAAAATGTTTTAGTTCTCTGCTTTTCGTTCAGTTAAAGAAGAATGAAAGCACAGAAAGAGATACCAAAAGGCAAAACAACAAATCCATCTCTAGTTGTGCTGTGTCCATTCACAATTCCCATTTTGCATTTCAAAAGCTGAAGAAATGAGAAGACACAGTGGAGCGGAGACTTCCTACACATGCAGCCGAGAGGAGTTTCTTCAGTACAATCCACCCACTCACCCACACTGAAAATGCCCAAGGCAGACAAATGCGAGGTTAGATTTCAGTGTCCTTCTAATAGATCCCACTTTACTCAGGGAAGAATCAAATCTGATTCAATGTAACTCTTTTGGGTTTTAAAAACAATCCAAAATCATAGACTTCACTGTATGGTTGATTAACTAGTATATAAACTGATAATTTATGACCACTAATGGTACTAAAATAATAATGAATAAGCCAAGCACCTGACAATAATATCAGTCACTTGGCTTTTTGGCTCCTTTATCTGAACTGTTTACATTAGCATCCAATCATTTTTGCCATGGTCAAGCGAGATAAATGATTTCATTATCTTCCTTTTGGTTAGGGTTTATAATAGTAACAATAATAATAATAAAAACAGAAGAAAACACTTAGCTTCATGGTGAGTCTACATTTACTGAACATATTTACTATAACAGTATTTATTAAAAGTCATCATAATGACTGAGACAGGGCTCATCCTCTAAGACTCAAGTGGAATAAGTAAGCTATACACACAGATAGAAAACAAGACTGACTGTCATATGGAAGCAGAAAAGAGGAAACACTATTTCCAGTTGGAGAATCAGGAGGAACTGGTTCTTGATGAGTGTTTCAGAGGTGAGACTGGGGTGGGGAACCTAAGATAGAAATAAGACAGCAGAGAAGTGTAGGGTATTTAAACAAAGGGGGTAGTCCAATACGGCTGGTGTATAGAGGCACTGTGGGCAAAAGTGTGGGCAAGAAAATGCTGGATATGTAATTTGGGGTCTTGATGCCGAACTAAAAAGCTTGGACTTTATTTGATAAACAGTGGAGTTGACCAAAAAAATTTTTTGCCACTTTATTTTTCAACTGAAGGATAATTGCTTTAGAGAACTTTGTTGTTTTCTGTCATACATCAAGAATCAGCCATAGGTACACCCATGTTCCCTGCTTCCTGAACCTCTCTCCAATCTCCCTCCCCATCCCACCCTTCTAGACTGTCACGGAGCCACTGTTTGACTTCCCTCGGTCATACAGCAAATTCCCACTGGCTTCTATTTTACATGTGGTAATGTAAGTTCCCATGTTACTCTCTCCATACATCTCACCCCCTGCCACCCTCCCCCGCCCCCATGTCCATAGGTCTGTTCTTTATGTCTGTTTCTCCACTGCTAGCCTGAAAATAAATTCACCAGTACTGTCTTTTAGATTCCATATATATGTGCTAGTATATGATATTTATATTTCTCTTTTTAGATTATTTTTATTTCTCTTTCTGACTTACTTCCCTCTGTACAGTAAGTTCTAGATTCGTCCACCTCATTTGAAAGTGAAAAGTGAAAGTGAAGTCGCTCAGTCATGTCTGACTCTTTGCGACCCCATAGACTGTAGCCTACCGGGCTCCTCTGTTCATGGGATTTTCCAGGCAAGAGTACTGGAGTGGATTGCCATTTCCTTCTCCAGGGGATCTTCCCAACCCAGGGCTCGAACCCTGGTCTCCTGCATTGTAGACAGATGCCTTACAGTCTAAGCCACCAGGGAAGTCCACCTCATTATAACTGACTCAAATATGTTCCTTTTTATGGCTGAGTAGTATTTCATTGTATATATGTACCACAGGTTCTTTATCCATTCATCTGTCAATGGACATCTAGGTTGCTTCCATGTTCTAGCTACTGTAAATAGTGCTAGCAACTGTAAATAATTATTGTAAATAATTAAACTATATTATAAATAATTGAACTATGAATTACCATGCTTCTCCATTTACAACAAATATTCTTTAAGAGCCTATACGGTGCCAGAAACTGTGCTAAAAAGTAACAGTACAAAACTGAATCCTACAAAGTCCCTCAAGAAGACGATAGCCTGGTATGGGAGCTAAATGTGTAAAGCTAAATAATTTCCAAAGCAGCAGCATGGAGAATAGATTGTACTATGGTGCTGCCCAGAAAGCATGCCAAGGTCAGGGCTGCCTTATCCAATTCATGCCCTCTAGGCTACATGAAACAAATACACGGAAGAGCAAAGAATTTAAAATAATAAAAAGAAAGGAGAGAATAGAGGAATAAACTTTTTCTATAATCAGAATACCCATCATTGAGTAAAAGGTCATAAAAGAGTGCAAAATAACATCACAAACGTGAGAGAAAAAAGAGATTTTTTTGAGGCAAAAATTATTGCAGAACTTTTTACACATGCTCTGGTATACCTTTCCTGTTCTGGTGATACTCTCATTTTAAAAGGGAAATAATGGTTTGTCAAATGAAAACAAAAACTAACATTTTCCCTTCTTTCAAGTTTCAAAATTAGTTCAAATAAAAATCTATATTGCCAGTGTTCAATAAAAGTGTATCTCAGCAACTTCTTTTAAAGTATCCTTCATAAACCAAGCAGGCGATACACTCACAAACATACAAACACACTTTAAGAAAAAAACTTTGAGATCATATAAACTTTTCTTTTTACTATAAAACATCTGGGCAACTTTTATTTGAGCACTTCAAATATTTTCCCCCAAAATACTCATTATTGGACTATTGTTATCGCAATTTTACTCTTAGAAGACAAGGCGGGGGAAAGAATATAATGACTTAAGGACTCAAATGCCCCATATACCCCAATTACGGAAATGGCAGTCCACTCCAGTACTATTGCCTGGAAAATCCCACGGACAGAGGAGCCTGGTAGGCTACAGTCTATGGGGTCACAAAGAGCCGGACACGACTGAGCGACTTCACTTTCACTGCACAGATGCCCTCATTTCCAGTGTTCACTAATACAGTCAAACTTCATTTCTAACAACAACAAAATGCACTCTTTTTTAACTGGTTCCTTTCTACCGTACCACAGAGATACTGTCTCATCTCTGATAATATTCAGTTCACTTCAGTCTTGAGAGTATATGAAGTCCATGTACCTTTCAAGTGCAACACTCAAGTCCCACTAAACTAGACTTTCACTCATCCATTCAATAGTTGCACATTCTATGTCAGACCTCTGTTTGCTTCTAGAGTTACAAAAAAAAAAAAAAAAAAAGACTTATAAGACAAAGTCTTTGGCCTCAGAGTTATAACAGAATACTGGAGGAGGTAGATAAGTAATTTCAATACCAAGAGATAAGTACCCTAAAGAGAGAATCCAGACACTATGGGAGAATAAAGTTGTGGAAAGTCATCTAGACTGGAGAGTCCAGAGAAAGATACATTGAAAAGGTTCTGCCCCGAAGAATGAGGTAGAGAGTGGAAGGGACACCATTCAGACATGGAACATGAGTTACAGGAATTACGTGAGGGCAGACAGCATGTACAACTGGGGAATTTCAATATGGCAGAAGCCCAGAATGAGCTTCTGAGGTCAAAAATGACTGGGAGGTAAGCAGGGGACAGATTATGAAGGGTTTTCTATTTATGTTAAGGAATTTGACCTTTACTAGAAGCCAGTGGGGAGTCATAAAGGATTTAAAGATGGATAGTTTTTCAATCCACATGCTGTGGAAGCATTCTTGGCTAAAGGGAGGATGGCAAGACAGAAAGCAAGGGTACCAGTTAGAGGCTGATTCACTGATCCTTATAGTGGTGGCCTGAACTAAGGAGTGGGCAGTAGGGATGGAGAGAAACACATAGAGATTCTGTGATTCAAAGAATGTCAGTAGGTAGAACTGACTCAGTGTATTGACTGACTTCATGTGGAGATAAGGGAGAGGGAAGAGACAAAAGTGACCCAAGGGTCAATCTGGGTCAATTGAGAATGACTCAATTCAGTCATTCAACAATTATTTATCAAATACCTAGTTCATAACATGGTTCTAGGCACCAGAATAGATCAATCAACAAAAGAACATCTTTGGCTACCCTCAAGGAGAAAGAGGACAGACAAAGAAACAAAGCCCTCCATGAGCCCATCTCTGCTCATTCTGGCCAAAAATCATTCCTGTCCTCTTAGGTGTGCCAGAGTACACCACACACATTTCGAACTAGATGACAAAGAGTAGAGTCACATCCTAAAGATACTGATGGTAAGTTAATCTGGCTGCAAGCCCTACTACATGTACACTAAAGAGATGATGGGGCTGATCAAGCCTGAAAGAGGCCCTTCTTGTTGAAAGAACATCTGAACAATTTAAGGACTCTTCTATTAAAGAGTCCTTAACAGAAATATTTTTTATACATTTGGACCATTTAAGAAATTTTCAAGACAATTTGGACTATACTTTTTTCATGTTATGTGATAAATTAAAAACCTAAGTTATTTTCCATCCCTACTTCCCAAGTAGACTCTCCTGTATTTTTCATTATTTTTCTCTAATTGTTTCACCTGGGTAGGTAAGTAAAACTATTTCTGTAAGTTTCCAAGTGCAGGGAACACAACACTGTGCCTTGTGTGTCTCCACAATCCCTGTGGTCACCAGCAGACTTCAAGGCGTATAGGAAGCGTTGAGTAAACATGAGCTTAGTGGAAACCAACAAGGCTCAGTGTATAATCTGGCTGCAAATTCTGGTCTCCAGTGCAAAAAAAAAATAAACAAAAAACCCATAACCCAAAACAAACTAGGGCATGTCAGCTATATAGCAAGGAAATGAAATTTTTCCTCCAAAAGAAAAGAATTTAATAAATGTTTCATACAAAATCATAAATGTTGTTACTAATTATAAAAACCTTTGTAAGCAAAGTGAAAGTGAAGTCGTTCAATTGCGACCCGTGGACTGTAGCCCACCAAGCTTCTCCGTCCATGGGATTCTTCAGGCAAGAATACTGGAGTGGGTTGCCATTTCCTTCTCCAGGGTTGTAAGCAAATGAATATGATGAAAGAAAATTTCATATATCAAGGTATGAAAAAAAATCACTCTGGCTTATAGGTGATCTGACTTGAACTTTATGCTAACTAGAACAGCATGTTTTATGACCTGTCAGTCATATATTGTACATCTGCTTTCACATTAAAAAAAAAAAATCAAAGAAAAGAATTCATTTACCAGATTGTTTAGATGGTCAACTTTGAAGACAGGGATAAGTGACCCTCCCCTTCTGATGACACCCATGCTAGGACTCCTTCGAAGATGAGGCTCTCTTCCCAGACACCAACATCATGCTGACTTGCTGTGTACATGCTAATCTCTTTTCTAACCTTGAAGGAATGTACCCCTGTCATGTCTGATGTTTGTTCTTTGTTCTGAGAAGATATATACTAGCAGTTCAAGTATCCAAAATGGAGCCAGTGGCCATTGTTGATGTGATTTCAGATTTATTCTCGCATCACTGAGAACATGAATGTTTTGAACTGTGTCAAACTCAAGGACACCACCAGCCATTCTCAAAACATTATCTGTTAGCAGCTGCAACCTTATGATCTCAGGGTCTCCTCTTATAACTATGCAATGATTTTGGGCCCCAGCAAATCCTTGCTTAACAAGCACTCTTACTTCATGGCAACTCCAATCCTAATTCTTGATAAACAATTTATGTAACGTTGTGGTTTTTTGCCTTTATAATTCTCTCCCATTTTGTAGTCCTGTGGAACACAATTCAAGTGCTTTTAAATCTGTGGCTCCCAGGGTATAGTCTTCAGATCGGCTCAAATAAAACTCTTCTATTCATATTCTAGACTGTTTATTGATTATTTTCACTGACAAATGTAATCTCTAATGACTCACTACAGAGCAGTTTAAAGTCTGAATAATCATAAAAGAATGAGAGGGGGTGAAAGAGGAAAGGGAAGATCAAGTAAAGAGATAGTTTGGGGAAAGGAGGCCTTTTCAGACACTTTGGGGTAATTTGGAATGTTAGTACTGTACTGGAAAATAAAACTGCAATAATCTTTAAATTATCTTTAACTTTTTCATAAACCCTTAAGTCAATGCCCTAGGAGAACCATGTCTGTGTAGCAAAAGTCCTTTAGGAAAGCTGGGGAATCTAGAAGGAAAGAGAACTAATACTAATGTAAAAAGAAAGATCAAGGATGCTTTTTCCTGCCACACAAAGGAGGAAGCCCTTAAGATACCTTGAATTTAAGTGTTCAAGTTCAGTGTACTCTTTTGCAACAAAATACACAACCCCTTAATTATCTTCTTTCCTCTATCCAACCCCTTACTTATCTTCTTTATTGTCTGTCTCCCAACTAGAATGTGAATTCTGCAGTGATAGGGAACTATAAAAGAAGATAATATTTCTTACAATCTATAAGCACAGTTAAATATAGAACTATTTTCTTTTTCTTTTTCTCCTAGCTTCTATCTCTTAATTACTAGTGTGCCAGCTGAGAATCAAATACATCATTCCCTCTTCTAGAAAAAAATTTTAAATAAACGTTTCCAGTTGGCCTAAGGGCCGAATTGAGCTCCTGGATTTTTGAAGAGCTCCCTTCAAACGAAATAAAAGCTCCAAACCAATAACAACACAGCTGGTCTTGCTTACATTTCAGATTAAGTCAAAGCCATTAGCCCCTTCCTTACTGAGTTCCAAGTTCCAACCCTTGATCCAAACAGATAAACAAAAAAACAGACAAAACACATACAAAGGTCACAATGCAGTATCTGCTGAAGAATCACATAATTCAATTTAAACCAAAGTCAAACTAAACAAAAACTTTGTTAGGAAAAATTATCAGAAACTTGGAAATAAGGATAACTTTGTGTCCTTTCAGTGTCAGAGTGGATCTGTCTCACAGGCCTACTTGAGGATTATTTAGCAATTTAGGATCCTGTATCTTTGGCTTACTTTTCTTATTATCTCTCAGGGTCCAGACTGCTGTTACTTGTTAACTTGTGGTTTTTTGTCCATAGAGAAGCAACTGATTTTTCTCTGGTGCAAAGATAACCCCAAGATTACAGTTTCATTGCCCTATGAAATAATAACCAATTTACTAATTTTACAACCTTACTTCAATAAGTAAGTGCTTCTGAAACTTAATCTCTGGATCTGGGGGAATCAGCTTTACCATGCTGTTGACTGCC
Organism: Nanger dama; assembly: GCA_917880005.1. NCBI lineage: Eukaryota > Metazoa > Chordata > Mammalia > Artiodactyla > Bovidae > Nanger > Nanger dama. The sequence goes on from CAKJTW010000135.1 coordinate 1,262,600, forward strand.
ACTTTCATTAGGCAAATGACTTTATGACATGTGCTCACTCTGTATTTCTATGGTAATCTTATTTTCATGTATTTTTTGAAAAACATGCCTACCTGCAGAATATAGGAAAGGTAAACTGTTATCGCCCTATCAGTGAAAACAAAAGAATGTAAATCAATTGCATTATTCATTCTTCAGCATACTGATTATTGATCCTATAGTGCTGCTGTTGAATTATTTACTTTAAAAATCTAGTAATTGCAAATTATAAGGACTATCCATATTCTTTAGTGCACATTATTTTACCCCCAAAGATGCACAATAATATTTTATGATTAAAGCACCCAGAAGACATAAAAGAGAGTGCATATAGTTTCTAAAGGCTGAGTCTACCTGTGTTTTCCTCTTCATACAGTCTTAAGCTGTGTTTACACTGTACACACTAAGCAATATTGCATTTTCTCTTTTAAAACCACCAGGATTTTGTCTTCCAGCAAAGGCATTGTTACACTTTCTGTAGTAACTTTTAAGTACTTCAATACAGAAGTATTACAGGGTGATGGATGTGTTTTAGTGAGTTTCAATTCACATCCGAAAGGTGTTAGTTAATATCTCAAGTAGGTTAATGAGTCATTACTCCAGGAGGGGTTAGTTATTTTCTGACATGTTATGCCACCAAGTTAGAAGCAGCTACAAAAAGGTTTCAAGTATCTTTGTCCTCTTGTCAACCTTAAAAGTATTGCTAATTTGCATAAAAGATGATAGAAATAATTTTTCCTAGGTGGATACAATGAGCATTTAAGATATGTGGATGGATAAAAATTGGAAAAGGGAATGGCAACCCACTCTAGTATTCTTGACTGGAGAATCCCACAGACAGAGGAATCTGGTGGTCTGCAGTCCATCGGGTCACACAGAGTCAGACATGACTGAGCGATTAAGTATGCATGAATAAAAATACAATGTAAATAGGTATCTTTGCTTTGTATGAGCAGGGGATGCAAACCTAGCCTGCCCAGAGCTATTTGCCTGGTATAGCCCTGGTTTACGCCACTTACCACAGAATAATTACAAACAGCTCCTCCTTTTGTTCTCAGAAGTATTCTGGCTTGAACATTAAATTGTATGGACACCCCCTGTACAATATAGCATACACATCTTAGAATCCTCTATACTTAAAAATACAATGAAAGCTGAATGGAGCTTTGTCAACCGACTAGACTGAATAGCTGAATCCTGAAGCTAAAACACCTCTGCATCTACCTCTAGTGAATGATTCCTTGTATGGTGCTTGTGAGAGCTCTCAAAGGACAAAGAGACAGGGGCTTCAAGAAGTTTGCAGAACAGGCGGTGTGAGTTTTTGTGCCTGTGTGGTAATGTTCATATTTGTGTGTGATACAGTCTGAGACTCGCTTTCATTACACCACTCTGCCTGGAATTGCTTGCATGACAAGACCTTCAGTTCTCACTTCCTTCTAGGCTTCCTTCCTTGGAGGCTACAGACATATTTCCACATAATTAGTCACAAATAAATTTACCTAGGTCAGTTTGCAACAGGTACCTTGAGGAAGTCACGAAGTGTGACACTAGGCACACACCTCATACCTCTGAAAACCCTGGAAAGAAAGCTGAATGGCAAAACACTGACAGGAAGAACGGGACTTGTACCAAAAAAACACAGTGAGGAAGGCAGTCAAATGCTTCAGTCCCTGAGACAATGACACGACAGGGACAAACGAAAGGAATGAAATACCTTAAAAACTCCCATCTCCGGGAATTAAGTCAGCCTCTGAGTTGGAAATCTTGTGATGCGCTGGATAACAACAGACTCAGACATTGCACAAATGAGACACAGCAGAGCTCCCAAGAAGGTTCACAAAGGTCTTCAAAGGAAACAGGGCTTCCTTTCACACAGACACTGAGAGCTTCTCTCCATCCCTCCCCACAGATGCAGAACACTCAGGAGCAGTGCCAGCTGCACCGTTCGCTCATTTCTCTTCACTCTCTCCTGCTATTCTTACCTATAAACATGACACAGTGTGTGTGGATATGTATTAAGTGCGAAGGTACTTCAGTACTTTCATCGCTTTGGAGCAAGACATGGCGAAACCATAATGCACCCAAGAATTCCTCAGTCCCATCAACTTTCAGTCATATTCTGTTATGGTGAGTATATTAAGCTGAGTGCTGACACAAGGCCTAATCTTATGTAGATACACATGTATATGTGTGTGTGTGTACATTATGAAATGAAAATACCTCCTGCCATATGAACAAACAAGAAATGTCACAGCTATCAGCCATTCCTGGCCTCCAAATGTGAGTAAAGTCTCCCAAAACTGGGATCCAGTGGATGCTGCCACCCCTCCCCCTACATAGAATGCTAAAGCCCTTAAATGATACCTGATCTTTGACATTCAGACTGCTCCCTTTGTTGCAAACTTGTATATAGCCCAAATTTCCCTCCTGCCTCCTTGGAGCAGTTTCATCAGAGCTACTGAGATGCTGTCTCCCGAGGGGTTCGGAGTCCTAAACATTCCCACCAAATAAAAGAACTCTCTACTCTCAAGTTGTGACTATATTTTTTAGTCGACAGTATAAAATCATGAAGGATGTTGTCAAATACAACACAAGAAGAGGAATAATACGGATGCAACTTCATTGTAAAAGGCAAAAAACATCATAGATACAGCTTATGAGGCATTATCATTGATTTTCTTTTAAGAAGATCCCAACCTAATGGAACAGCTAAACACAACTTATAATTCCTCTCGATGCACTGATCTCTAGAGTTGAACTTCTGAGTTGGAAATCGTGTTTATGACCGGCTTAGGCAATAATGACAAGCTCTGGCATGCTTCTTCTGGCCAGGATCCCAAGCAAAGCCTACCAGAGGTGCTTGCCAGCTCCCGTCCGTGAGACTGAGATGAGCATCCCAGGGACTGAGGCCAGACCAAAGTAACAAACCATGTGGGACTAAACCTAAAGGTTAGTGGGGTTAGGGAATGCATAAGATCCTTAGTGTCAAAATATTTCCTCTAAACATTCGAAAAGGAAAACTGAACATATTCAAGATTCTCTCTTGGGAATACCCGCTCAGCACAGAATAGCACAACTTAATCTAATACACAATATAAAAGACCTCATTTGTCTATATATACGAAAGGGAAAGAGAGATCAAGAGAAACTAAATAAGGAAAGATGGAAAGATCTATTGAGCATGTACACTTACTAAGCATCTTTAAAATATTTTCTTTAATTTAATCTCATTTTAAATTAACTACTTTTGTAACTTATTTCTCAGACAGGCAAATACCATTATCCTCAGCTCCCAAAGAAGGGCTCATTAGCCAGAATACCTTAGAAAGATGTCTTTTTCTTAAGAGTTACTGCTTTCTATAGTGCACAGGATGTTAATGTTAACCATTTTGCCAATTTACTTGATCATATAAGCTCTTGAAAAATTTTTATGACTCAAATGTTTTTAACAAAGAGATAAATCCTCCATATACTTGCCAGAATAAACATAATAACTAAATGAAAATGGAGGGACCCTCTATGCTAATACCTTCATATGACTGAAGAATAAGAATTGCTAAGATTATCTGCCTTCCCACTGCCTAGGTCCAGAACCTGAGTGAATCTGGGGGAAAGGAAAACCACATGACTGAGAAGATCGCATCCCTCTCTGTGAAAATAACTCTCTGCTAGCCTTAAATTTTATCTTGCAATGCTGGCTTCCCCATTCTGTCATGACTGTTTTCAGGTCTCCCTGTGTGCGTGCTAAGTCACTTCAGTCATGTCCAATTCTTTGCGACCCTACAGACTGTCGCCTGCCAGGCTCCTCTGTCCATAGGAGTCTCCAGGCAAGAATACTGGAGTGGGTTGTTATTCCCTTTGCCAGGGCATCTTCTTGACCCAAGGATCAAACTTACATCCCTTCTTATGTCTCCTGCATTTGTAGGCAGGTTCTTTAACACTAATGCCACTTGGGAAGGCCCTAACTCTCCTCAAATCCACATTGCCCATTTACCCTGCTGGCAATTTCCAGCATATGAATGCTCTTCCTACATCTTAGAGCAAACTGAGCTTTTGGCCAGAAGTACCCATGATTCTTGCCACCAAATCTACAAGTCCATTTGCCTATTTCCAGATTCATCCTGTCACTCATGTTTTAAGGGAATTAGAATCTTTTGCTCTTTCAAATTCTTGTATAGCATCTTTCTTCCAACACTAGTCTTATAGCTTCATGAAGACAGTTGCATTGTCCTTTTTTTTAAATTAAAGTAGAACTGCTTTATAATATTATTAAGTTTTTGCCATACAACTAAGTGAATTAGCTACCCCTCCCTCTTAAACCTCTCTCCCTCCCTTCTCAATCTTCTCTATATCCCTGGGTTCTAGCACATTTGGCATGTACCAGTTAGTCAACATCAGAACAAACTGTGGAAAATTCTTAAAGAGATGGTAATACCAGACCACCTGACCTGCCTCTTGAGAAATCTATATGCAGGTCAAGAAGCAACAGTGAGAACTGGACATGGAACAACAGACTGGTTCCAAATCGGGAAAGGAGTATATCAAGGCTGTATATTGTCACCCTGTTTATTTAACTTCTATGCAGAGTACATCATGCGAAATGCTGGGCTGGATGAAGCACAAGCTGGAATCAAGATCACTGGGAGAAATACCAATTAACCTCAGATACGCAGATGACACCACCCTTATGGCAGAAAGTGAAGAGGAACTAAAGAGCCTCTTGATGAAAGTGAAGGAGGAGAGTGAAAAAGCTGGCTTAAAACTCAACCTTCAGAAAACTAAGATCATGTCATCTGGTCCCATCACTTCCCAGCAAATAGATGGGAAACAGTGGAAACAGTGACAGACTTTATTTATCGGGGCTCCAAAATCACTGCAGATGGTGATGCCAGCCATGAAATTAAAAGATGCTTGCTCCTTGGAAGAAAAGTTATGACCAACCTAGACAGCATATTAAAAGAAGAGACATTACTTTGCCAACAAAGGTGAGTCTAGTTAAAGCTATGGTTTTTCCAGTAGTTGGTGATGGACAAGGAGGCCTGGCGTGCTGCAGTCCATGGGGTTGCAAAGGGTCGGACACGACTGAGCAACTGGACTGAACTGAGTAAGTCAACAAATATTTGTTGAACAGTGAATAAAAGAAAGATCTCCTGATTTCTCCTTCAGACTTCAACAGTTATTTTTCTCCTTTTGAGACAATGGGAAAGCAATGGCAATAAAAAATAATCTGAGGAGTAGAGGCTCTTATAAATGCTGTAGGGGAAAAAAGTTTAGCAGTTAATTTAGCAGTGGGCCCCAGGACACTTTTCTCTAAATAAGCAAAGTGTTCTATATAAAATACTTTAACCCACTGACATAGCAACTCAACTTGCAAATATGACAAGACTATACCTGCTTACAGTCCACAGGGCTGCAAAGAGTCTGACATGACTGGAGCAAGTGAGCACGCATGCACACACATACCTGCTTATGCATCTTGATTTTAATTTTTAGTATGTTAAACAAACAAACAAACAAACAAAAACAGAAAAACCCCCTCAATTTGGCAAAGTTGAGTTCCAACATTGCTATGATACAATATTACTGTACAATTCAGGTCCACTCTGGATTCCACATGAAGATTTAAACCAGAGCCCATTCCTCAGCATCATCCGAACATTCATCAAAACAGACTCCCAATTCTAACCGACTAGACTTATAGCAAGCAAAAGTTTAAATCTAAATTTAAAAAATTATAAAGTATCATTTATAATCTGTTTCATACACTGAATTTCTAGCCAATGCAATACTCTGTTCTTCTCTGGATCCCTTTGGTACAAGAATTGACAATTTCTGAAACCTCCAACACAGACTAAGGGAAGGATCATAAAAATATTCACCAGGAAACACACATCTGACAAAGCTCAGAAATGCCACAGAAATGTAATCCATGTAAAAGCACATGAGCAAACACGTACACACATGTACTCTTCAGGAGTTCTCAATTTTTTGTTCCTTCTGGCTTAAATGTTGAGAGGAATGAGAGAAATTTCACAAAGGAGTCTAGTTAAAATTTTTATTTTACCCAAGAGGTAAGTCTGAGGAGACTGATGATCGTCCATTTCTATCTTCAGTACCACATCACAAAATGTTTTGAAAAATGAGCATTGTATGTGCCATCTAACACACTTCCTACATTGCATCCTGTTTTAATGATTTCAGAAAAGCTTATAACTTCAACAGCAGGGAGTCACATGTTTATTTATCTTAGAAACATGATGACAAATTGAAATTACATTGGAGTAACTGTGGTTAAGGCACACAGAAATAGAGTAGTGCCGCCACTGAGGATTTGTTCTCAGACATGTCCCTGCTCCACTGAAAACATGAATTTTTTAGGAATGGTATCAAACCCAAGGACATCGCCAACCATATTTAGAACAACACTTTCCAGCTGTGACTTCAGGGTTTCAAGGTCTTTATTGTAACCATGCCTCAACTTCAGACCCCCAACCAATCCTTGCTTAACAAGCACCCTTACTTCTAGATAGCTCCAATTATAATTCTTGAGAAACAATTTATGTCACTCACTGTGGCCTTGCAGTTTTTGCCTTGATAAGTTTCCTCTATTTTGTAGTCCATGTTCAAGTGCTTCTGAAATCTGTCTCTTGGGCTCTAGTCCTAGCAAACTGCAAATAAATGTGTCTGTATCGCAATCAGGTCTCCATTTTTTTGGTTAACAAGTCCATATGTCTGTGTGCATTCATGTTATATACATATATGCTCTATTCAGGAGAATTTCAACCATATTTTTAGTTTCAGAGGTTTTGAATCCTTGGACTCCTGTGTGGGTAAATACCTGACTCTTACTTGAAATTTCAGTGCATAAAGACAGGTTTCCCAGTATTTCCCTGGTGGTCCAGTGGCTGAGTCTCCACACAACCAATGAAGTGGGCCCAGGTTCAAACCTTGGTTGGAGAACTATGCCACAACTCTTGAGAGTCCCCTGTAAGGAGATCAAACCAGTTAATACTAAAGGAAACCAACCCGGAATATTCACTGCAAGAACTGATGCTGAAGCTCCAATACTTTAGTCGCCTAATCAGAAGAGCCAACTTGCTGGAAAAGACCCCAATGCTGGGAAAACTTAAAGGCAGGAGGAGAAGGGGATGACAGAAGATGAGATGTTTGGATGGCATCACCAACTCAATGGACATGAGTTTGAGCAAGCTTTGGGCGATGGTAAAGGACAGGGAGGCCTGGCGTGCTGCCATCCATAGCGTTGCAAAGAGTCAGACATGACTGAGAGGCTGAACAACAAATGCCACAACTAAAGTTGCATGGTGCAACTGAGACCTGGTACAGCCAAATAAATAAATAAAGACATTTCTTAAAAGATTATTTTTTTCCTGGTACATTCTTTTTCGTATAACTAAAACATTAGGCACTGGGAGTCAGTTACATTCTCCATGTCCATAAATAATATCTTTATTCTTAGATCTATTTTAATTATAAATATTTGATCCAGACAATTATTATTTTAGAAAAGACGTATATCCAACTCATCCATATTTCTAGTTGGAATCAACTGCCCCAAATTACTTAAGCTGTTCTTTTAAGACCGCCAGAAATATTTCTGATCTTCATAAAACCTTTACAGATCACTGAAGTTATCTTCTCCCAAAAACATTCCCATTTCACATGATCATGATTTTCATATTTTTTGTACACCCATGAAAACAGGCTTATGACTATTCAGCCAAGGCCTCTGGTAGAAAGCTGTCCTTTCATCTTCAGTAATAGCAAAGGAGTTGAAGAGTCAAGGAGATGAAGAGACACAATGATGGATTCTATTTACCGTCTGTTCCCCCTCCAAATGCCAACCACACACATTTACAACACTGTTTCATCCTATAAATCATTCAGAGTTTCTATGGTGCCGTTATTCAGTAATTAACTCTGAAATTAGCATAGGTTTGGGGGTAAGAGAGGTGTTTGTATAGGGGAGATTGGGAGACATCTGGGTAGGGAAAAATTTTATTTCCAATTCCTAATTTCTGAGGCTAGAAAAATCTAGTCTGTTTTTACCCCTTGGTTCTTCACCAACTCAATGGACATGAATTTGAGCAAACTCCAGAAGAGAGTAGAGGAGCCTGGCGTGCTGTAGTCCAAGAGGTTGCAACGAGTAGGACACAACTCAGCAACTGAACAACAATACCCTGCAGGAGTTGCCCTCAGAGTCTACTGTTCAGTCTACCACTGGATAGGGAATTATTCTCCCATCAAAGAAAAGGTGAAACTGTTTCAAATTCAGGGTTACATTTCAGATCAATAAAATATTAAAGTTAAAAAAATTTAGAAAAATTCCATAAAGAAGCATACAAACAGCAAAACTGACCAACACACAAGCTTTTACATGATCACTCTGTTTGTCCTAAAAGGAAAAGAAATAAGTTCTAAGGGGGGTGGGGGTGGGGAGTTAATCATATACAAGAGCTCTTCTTTTCTCACCCCCTCAGTGACAGCTACAAGTTGGTCATTAAATGGGCACTGGGGAAGCAGAGAAGATGGTGTGCTCTTTCTGAACAAAACCCTGATGTCAGCCAAGAACTGAAATCACTTCTGGCTTCACACTGGGAAAATGTGCTTTAAATTTGGCTGTGGTTGTTTTCTCTGATGGTCAAGGAGAGTATGCTAGTGATTTGTGCTTTGGCATTTCCACTGCACACTGACAGACTGCTCCTTTTAAGCACATACTCAAGTGATTTAGACAAAGTCCTGTGTATGACTGTAGCTTCACTAGAAATCCTAATAGTTCCTGGAAAAGTATGTGCTAACCCAGTAAAAAAAAAAGAGTGACAGCAGGCATGAGTGATTAACTTGGTGCAAATGCTGCATCAGGAATATTAATCTTGTGTTTCAAATGCTACTTTCATCTCTATTATCAAGGGATATTTTATAAACACAACTCTTTGGAACACCTGTAACCTTTCCATTGGGTATAGAAGAACAGTGTTCTTTTATACTGTTCTTTTATCACTGTTCATCACCCGCAAAGCTGATGATAATCTCAGAAACAGAGATAACTGCTCTTTAATCATTCAATACATTTTTTCTTTAAGAGCCTTTATAGCCATTACTCATCTACGTTATACAAAATTCTGTGCTAATTATGCATGTTATCTATTCAAATCTTGCTTTATTTCTTATTTTTGGCTGTGCTGGTTCTTCACTGCTGCATGGGCTTTTCTCCAGTTTTGGCAGCTGGGGGCTACTCTCTGGTTGCAGTCCACAAGCTTCTCATTTCCGTGGCTTCTGCTGTGGAGGACGGGCTCTAGGGTAGGCGGGCTCAGTAGCTGAAGCTCTCAGGCTCTGAAGTACAGGCTCCATAGTTGGCACATGGGCTTAGTTGCTGCTTGGCATGTGGGATCTTCCTGGACCAGGGATTGAACCAGTGTCTGTTATGTCTCCCACACTGGCAGATGGATTCTTTAACACTGAGCTACTAGGGAGGCCCTCAAATCTTACTTCAAGCATAAGACATCAACTTAGATAAAAGGCTATGTGTGGACTATTATATTTTCTAATGATAAAATGTGATTAATTAAACTGCATAGCTGTGGGGTTAATCTTACTTTTGGCGGGTGGGGGGACTGCAGTCATTTTAAATGTCTATTTTTCTCCAAAAGAGAAAATGTTAAAATAACTTCAAAAATCCTTACAGGGCACAGTGCAAACTTGAGCTGCTGTTTAAAATTACCCAAGACCCATCAGATAAGAGGAAACCACTGGAGAACCAGGAATAAACACATTCCTACTTTTGGAAAATAACCCCATACATTAAAAGTTTGAAATTTCGAACACTAGAAAACAATATCTTTGGGCAATGATTTTCTAACTCATTTTTTAAATTCCAACAGATAAAGTTTTAAGATGTTATTGAAGGCTCTGTGCCTATTGGATACACTTAAAATGTAAATAAATCTCATTTATTGGCATTTTCCCCTCTTCCTCCACTTCAGATTAAAAAAAAGAAAAAGAAGAAACACACAACCTATGCAAACTTCTGGCATATATAAAGTATTTGTGCTGTGTGCTCTGTCAGCTGATAAACATCCTTCATCAGGGCGGGGACAGGACCATCAAAACTTCAAAACCCACTTGATCACAAGCAAGGGAGTTTCCACCAGGTGGGGTCCCAATGGCAAGGTGGGAGTCGGAGAGGGGGAATCTATAGACTCACCGCAGAGATCCTCCACCTCCAGTCACAGAGGCAACTGTCTGGGAGAAAGAGAGACCTCTAGGATTATGCAGGGGTTTTAGCATTCAGGCTGTTTCTGGACAGAGGAAAAACACTACCATGAAGGCTGGTGATAACCTTATACTGCAAATAAGAATGAAAGAGAAAGGGGCTCGCAAGCTGGGGCTTTCCATATGCCTCACCTTTTAATCCCCAGTTTAATCCATGCACAGACTCCATGAAGGGTCACAGCCTTCTGTCCTAAGCAGCCTTCAGTAGGCTACATAACTTTCCCAAGCTCACGCGATAAGAAATGAGGCAGTGAAGTTTCTGCTCAATGGACAACACTGGCACTCACATCCAAGTAACTGGGCTTGGAGTGTCTGTCCGGATACTCAGGCTTCCCCTGAGTGATCCTCTAGACGGTGCTTTCTCTTCCACAGTTCCTAGCTTTCCAGACTTTCAGAAACCTCTGGCTTATCTGAGTTCCAAGAATCACCCTTCAAGGCTCCGGCAGGTACACAAAGTTTGTTTTTACTTCTCCAAAACAGTTTACAGAGCTATCTCTGGCTGTCCCTCAGACCTTTAAAGTCCTATACCATGTGAACTGCACCTCACTTCTTCAAGTTCAAGTATCCCCCAGAAATACCAGAAATTCCTTAATATTAACACACCTAACACTTATCCCACTTCCCATTTTTCATATCTAAGCAGCACCAAAATTGAAAGAGTATCTCACATTCTCTAATCTAGCTCCTTTTGCCACGTTCTCTTCCTTGCCTTGGTTAGACTTTTCTCGTCTTTGGCCTTGAGTATATGCAGGGACCTACATATTGGTATGACCCCTCCTCGCATCAATGGCTTTTTCCATACTATAGCCATCATCTTCCACTCCAGCGGCTATCCCCTCAGACAGCCTCCTCTGGTCGCTCAGGATGGACTGGGTATCCTCCCCTGGTTTTCCAAAACCCCTGCACACATCATCCTATCACTGATACATGATATTTTTATTTTGATTCTGAGTCTCAGTCTATACCATGGGCTTCCTGGTAGCTAGCAGAAATACAACTTGACATGCCTGTCCTTAACGGGAAGAAAAAAAGTCAAACATATGTATAAGAAGGAAGTACTCCACAGTCATTAGTATCTCAATCTTTCTTAGGCTTTAGCTACTTAATAGTTCATTTAACAAATACTTACTGGACTTATACTATATACCAGACACTCTATTAGGCACTATAAGGACAGAGATGATTAGGATACAGTGCCCTGCAATACGGTAAAGGAGTCGGACATGCAAACATAATTGTTAGGTGGTAAGGTAAGCACAAGGTTCTCGGAAAACACAGATCGAGAAGACTGATACATGCCTAAAGATTTGGAGAAGACTGCACAGAAGCCTAGAGGCCTGGGTTAAAGACAGTTATACTGGTAGTTTATCAGCAGGAGACACAGGGCAGGATGTGTATGCTTTGCAAGTAACAAGTCAATCAAGCCAGTGACAGAGCCCTGGTGAACCAGCTCTGAAGGAGAAACCACCTAAAACGGTCACCTTTAATCCTAATGGTATGTTCATACATCAGGACCACCATTAACACTCCTTCTAAATAAGCTAAACATTCAAAGACAGTCACCTTCTATCAAACCACAATTATAGTGGTATTTCCCCAAAACTTAGTAAAAATTATAAAATATTTTTCTTTATGAATACTAGAAAGGCAATTCTGTGAGGACTGAGTAAGCAAAACTTATGGATATCAAACACTATTCCCTTTACAATTGAAAAGTAAACAGTAGTATCTTTTGTTTAAAAAGAATTGCAAAAATGTTAAAACAAATGTAGAATAGCTTGCTGCTGAATATATATATACATATATGAAATATATGCACTCATGCTTATTTCTATTAGCTTGAGTGTTTAGAGCTGCTTTATGTCTGGAGCTTTCTTCAACCAACATACTCAAAGCAAGCAGAATAGACAATATGAAAAACTAACCCCTTCGCTAGCCTTAGCAGGGGATTAGCAGATCTTGGTCGAAGCCTCTTTGTTGGCAAATTCTATAACTGAATAAACAGAGAGACAAGATCTGCAAGGCCTCAGCACTCAGAAAATTATGACAGTGGGAAGAATGAAGAGCTGAGGTCTAAATCCTTTAAACGGGAATAATCTTTGAAGAAATCTGGCAATCTCAGTCGACTGTATTTAAGGGAATGCTTTTTTAGATACTCTGATAGATTCGAGTACTCTGAAGCAGGACCACAAAGATCCAACCAGAATATACTGTCAACCAGAGCCTCGGTCTGAGTTAACAACATTCTACTGGCCTAAGAAAACAATGTATATGAAAAAGATACCAGAGCTAACTTTTGTTGAACAAAGGATCCATGGCTCTGGCAAGTGTTTATCATCTAAACCGTACTTCCAATTATATGATGACAAGTACAGTCTATGAGGAGAGACACTTATAATAACTGCCACATGATCTGCCTATCTTATCAAAGGCAAGAAAATGATGGGCTCTGTGCTTGTGCATGAACACTTTTTATCCAAGTCTTTGATTTGTATGTGTTCAGTCCAAATTCTCATGCATAATCTGGGAAGTTAAAGAGCTTCGTTAAGTACTAGGCACAGATAATGCAATTTAAAGTTGCCCTACTGAGCCAGTTAAACGTTCTTCTATTACAAAGTATTCATTTCTTGAGTTCTTAAATAAGTGGAAAATTTAGAAAACATAGGAAAAAGATAGCTTTTCAAAGATAGCTTTTCAAACAAAGAAACATCACACTGATCTGCTTCTATTTGCTCCCCAAGAACAGAACTCATTTCAACCTATTTCCTTTAAACCCACTTTTCTCCTAACTTGTGCAAAGCACAGAGTAGGAGTTGGGAGGGGTTGTAAATTATGTTGATTCCCTAGTGTGAGCCTCACTTAGCAGGGGTGAGGGGCGGGGTTGGGGGGGTGGGAGGGTGGTATCCAGCTCTCTGAAGGATAACAAAGGCAGGAAGTTCAGGGCAAGAACCAGGCTTGCTGAAAAGGTTCCAAGCCAGCCCACACTGGCCGCAGGGAACCTCTCCAAATTTCCCATGCCACGGTTCTCTCCACGGTTCTCTCCCTCATGTTGCCAATGTAGCCATGCAAACTCGGCTTGCCTGAGGAGAGCTGACTGGGGAAGCAATATGTTCTTTATTACTCCAGAGCTCTCAAACAGACACATTGAACTCCCCTCACTCCTTTCTTCCAATCTCCAACACCAACTCCTTACCTGCAACCCCACCCCACCCAAGTTCCCAACCAGTACTTCCCACTGGGAGGGCTATGCCACACCTAGGTAGTCACACATCCCTTCCACTTCCTGCCTAAATCAGACTTGACCATACACCTTCTGACCTAGCACATTAATTTATATTGTTGTTCAGTTGGTAAGTCATGTCCAACTCTTTACAACCCCAGGACTGCAGCCTACCGGGCTCCCCTGTCCTCCACCACTTCCTGGAGTTTACTTTAATTCATGTCCATTGAGTCACTGATGCTATCTAACCATCTCATCCTCTGCTGCCCTCTTCTCTCACCTTCAATTTTTCCCAGCATCAGAGTCTTTTCTGAAGAGTCAGTTTTTGCATGAGGTAGCCAAAGTATCAGAGAGAGCTTCAGCATCAGTCCTTCCAGTGAATATTCAGGACTGATTTCCTTTAGGATTCACTTGACTGGTTTGATCTCCTAGCTGTCCAAGAGACTCTCATGAGTATTCTCCAGCACCACAATTCGAAAGCATCAGTTCTTTGGCACTCAGCCTTCTTTATGGTCCAACTCTCACATTCGCACATTACTACCGGAAAAACCATAGCTTTGACTAGATGGACCTTTGTCAGCAAAGTGATGTCTCTGTTTTTTCAATATGTTGTCTAGGTTTGCCATTGCTTTTCTGCCAAGGAGCGAGCATCTTTAATTTCATGGCTGTAGTCACCATACACAATGATTTTGTAGCCCAAGAAAAGAAAATCTGTCACTGTTTCCACTTTTTCCCATCTATATGCCATGAAGTGATGGGACCATATGCCATGATCTTAGTTTATTAAATGTTGAGTTTTAAACAATTTTTTTCATATTCCTCTTTCACCCTCATCAAGAGGTTCTTTAATTCCTTTTAGCTTTCTGTCATTAGACTGCTATTATCTGCATATCTGAGATTGTTAATATTTCTCCCAACAGTCTTGATTCCAGCTTGTGATTCATCCAGTCCACCGTTTAACATGATGTACTCTGCACAGAAGTTGAATAAGCAGAGTGACAGTATACAGCCTTGACATACTTCTTTCCCAATTTTGAAGCACTCCCTTGTTCCATGTCTAGTTCTAACTATTGCTTCTTGATCTGCATACAGGTTTCTCAAGAGACAGGTAAGGTGACCTGGTATTCCCGTCTCTTTAAGAATTTTCCACAGTTTGTTGTGATCCACACAGACAAAGTCTTTAGCATAGTCAATGAAGCAGATGTTTTTCTGGATTCCCTTGCTTTCTCTATGATCTAAAGGATGTTGGCAGTTTGACCTCTGGTTCCTGTGCCTTTTCTTAATTCAGCTTGTATATCAGGTAGTTCTCAGTTCATGTAAGGCTGAAGCCTGTCTTGAAGGATTTGGACCATTACCTAGCAAGCATGTGAAATGAGCGCAACTGTATGGTAGTTTGAACATTCTTTGGCACTGAATGTTCTTTGGCATTGCTCTTCTTCAGGATTGCAGTGAAAACTGACCTTTTCCAGTGGCCACTGCTGGGTTTTCCAAATTTACTGGCGTATTAAATGCAACACTTTCACAGCATCATCTTTTAGGATTAGAAATAGTTCAGCTGGAATTCCATCACCTCCACTAGCTTTGTTCATTAGTGGTGCTTCCTAAGGTCCACTTGACTTCACACTCCAGGATGCCTGGCTCTAGGTGAGTGAACACACCATCGTGGTTATCTGGGTCATTAAGACTTTTTTTTTGCATAGCTCTTCTGTGTATTCTTGCCATTTCTTCTTAATCTCTTCTGCTTCTCTTAATTTCATACCATTTCTGTCTTTTATTGTGCCCATCTTTGCATGAAATGTTCCCTTGGTATCTCCAGTTTTCTTGAAGAGATCTCTAGTCTTTCCCATTCTATTATTTTCCTTGATTTCTCTGCATTGTTCACTTAAGACTTTCTTATCTTTCCTTGCCATTCTTTGGAACTCTGCATTCAGATGGGTATATCTTTCCTTTTCTCCTTTGCCTTTCGCTTCTCTTCTTTTCTCAGCTATTTGTAAGGCCTCCTCAGACAACCATTTTGCCTTTTTCATTTCTTTTCCTTGGGGATGGTCTTGATTACTGTTTCCTGTACAATGTCACGAACCTCTGTTCATACTTTTTCAGGCACTCTGTCTATCAGATCTAATCCCTTAAAGCTATTAGTCACTTTCACTGTATAATTGTAAGGGATTCGATTTAGGTCATACTTGAATGGCCTAGTAGTTTTCTCTATTTTCTTCAATTTAAGCCTAAATTTCACAATAAGAAGCTGATAAGCTGAGCCAGAGTTAGCCCCAGGTCTTGTTTTTGCTGACGGTATAGAGCTTCTCCATCTTTGGCTGCAAAGAATATAATTAATCTGATTTTGGTACTGACCATCTGGTGATGTCCATGTGCAGTCATCTCTTGTGTTGCTTCATTTTGCACTCCAAGGACAAATTTGCCTGTTACTCCAGGTATCTCTTGCTTTCCTACTTTTGCATTCCAATCCCCTATGATGAAAAGAACATCTTTTTTTTTTTTTTTTTTTTTGGTGTTAATTCTAGAAGGTCGTGTAGGTCTTCATAGAACCATTCAACTTTCACTTTTTGGGCATTAGTGGTTGAGGTATAGCCTTGGATTACTGTGATGCTGAATTGTTTGCCTTGGAAACAAATGGAGATCATTCTGTTATTTTTGAGATCGCACCCAAGTACTGCATTTCAGACTCTTTTGTTGACTATGAGGGCTACTCCATTCCTTCTAAGGGATTCTTGCCCACAGTAGTAGATATAATGGTCACCTGAATTAAATTTGTCCATTCCTGTCAATTTTAGTTCACTGATTCCTAAAATGTCGATGTTTACTCTCACCATCTCCTACTTGACCACATCCGATTTATCTGGATTCACGGACCTAACATTTCAGGTTCCTATGCAATATTGTTCTTTGCAGCATCGGACTTTACTACCAGACACATACACTACTGGGCATCATTTTCTCTTTGGCCCAGCCTCTTCATTCTTTCTAGAGTTTTCTCTGCTCTTCCCCAGTAGAATATTGGACATGTCCTGACCAGGGGGACTCATCTTCCAGAATCATATATTTTTGCCTTTTCATACTGTCCCTGAGGTTCTCGAGGGAACAATACTGGAGTGGTTTGCCATTTCTTTCTCGTTTGTTACAATCTTATTTTTCCTTCCTGTGTCTACGTATTTCTAAATTACCATTAGATTCATTTTAATATTTTATTTGTATCAAACATATGAATGTCAAATACACACCCTCAAAAATAATAAGCAATTGGGGGATATATTTACACCTGCACCTAAAGAGACAATATTGCAAAGGTGTAAATCAAGAACAAGAAAGAAGATGGAATTAACTCTCAAACTACTCAAAATGAATGATGTTCACATTCATTTGCTTGTTGCATGCCAGTAAGCATATCTCAAATATTTGGTCATTGCCAACTAATAAAGCCCTAAGTTAAAAGCACTATATAAATGCTTTGAGTTTTTCTTAAAGATAAATTTATTTATTTTAATTGAAGGTTAATTACAATATTGTATTGGTTTTTGCCATACATCAACATGAATCCGCCACATGTATACACTTGTTCCCCATCCTGAAACCCCCTCCCTCCTCCCTCCCCATCCCATCCCTCTGGGTCGTCCCAGTGCACCACCCCCAAGCATCCAGATTCATGCATCAAATCTGGACTGGCGATTTGTTTCATATATGATATTATACATGTTTCAATGCCATTCTCCCAAATCATCCCACCTTCTAGTCTCCCACAGAGACCAAAAGACTGTTCTATACATCTGTATCTCTTTTGCTGTCTTGCATACAGGGTTATCGTTACCATCTTTCTAAATTCCATATATATGCGTTAGTATACTGTATTGGTGTTTTTCTTTCTGGCTTACTTCACTCTGTATAATTGGCTCCAGTTTCATCCACCTCATTAGAACTGATTCAAATGTATTCTTTTTAATGGCTAATACTCCATTGTGATATGTACCACAGCTTTCTTATCCATTTGTCTGCTGATGGACATCTAGGTTGCTTCCATGTCCTGGCTATTATAAACAGTGCTGCGATGAACATTGGGGTACATGTGTCTCTTTCAGTTCTGGTTTCCTTGTGGTGTATGCCCAGCAGTGGGATTGCTGGGTCATAAGGCAGTTCCAGTTTTTTAAGGAATCTCCACACTGTTCTCCATAGTGGCTGTACTAGTTTGCATTCCCACCAACTGTGTAAGAGGGCTCCCTTTTCTCCACACCCTCTCCAGCATTTATTGCTTGTAGACTTTTGGATCGAAGCCATTCTGACTGGTGTGAAATGGTACCTTATTGTGGTTTTGATTTGCATTTCTCTGATAATGAGTGATGTTGAGCATCTTTTCATGTGTTTGTTAGCCATCTGTATGTCTTCTTTGGAGAAATGTCTGTTTAGTTCTTTGGCCCATTTTTTGATTGGGTCGTTTATTTTTCTGGAATTGAGCTGCATAGGTTGCTTGTATATTTTTGAGATTAGTTGTCAGTTGCTTCATTTGCTATTATTTTCTCCCATTCAGAAGGCTTTCTTTTCACCTTACTTATAGTTTCCTTTGTTGTGCAGAAGCTTTTAAGTTTAATTAGGTCCCATTTGTTTATTTTTGCTTTTATTTCCAGTATTCTGGGAGGTGGGTCATAGGGGATCCTGCTGTGATTTATGTCAGAGAGTGTTTTGCCTATGTTCTCCTCTAGGAGTTTATAGTTTCTGGTCTTACATTTACATCTTTAATCCATTTTAAGTTTATTTTTGTGTATGGTGTTAGAAAATGTTCTAGTTTCATTCTTTTATGAGTAGTTGACCAGTTTTCCCAGCACCACTTGTTAAAGAGTGTCTTTTCTCCATTGTATATTCTTGCCTCGTCTGTCAAAGATAAAGTGTCCATAGGTGTGAAGATTTATCTCTGGGCTTTCTATTTAGTTCCATTGATCTATATTTCTGTCTTTGTGCCAGTACCATACTGTCTTGATGACTGTGGCTTTGTAGCAGAGTCTGAAGTCAGGCAGGTTGATTCCTCCAGTTCCATTCTTCTTTCTCAAGATTGCTTTGGCTATTTGAGGATTTTTGTATTTCCATACAAATTGTGAAATTATTTGTTCTAGCTCTGTGAAAAATACCACTTGTAGCTTGATGGGGATTGCATTGAATCTATAGATTGCTTTGGGTAGTATATTTATCTTCTCTATATTGATTCTTCTGATCCATTAGCATGGTGTATTTCTCCATCTATTAATGTCTTCTTTGATTTCTTTCACCAGTGTTTTATAGTTTTCTATATATAGGTCTTTTAGGTAGATATATTCCTAAGTATTTTATTTTTTTTTGTTGCAATGGTGAATGGAATTGTTTCCTTAATTTCTCTTTCTGTTTTCTCATTATTAGTGTATAGGAATGCAAGGGATTTCTGTGTGTTGATTTTATATCCTGCAACTTTACTATATTCATTGATTAGCTCTAGTAGTTTTCTGGTGGAGTTTTTAAGGTTTTCTATGTAGAGGATCATGTCATCTGCAAACAGTGAGCGTTTTAGCTCTTCTTTTCTAATTTGGATTCCTTTTATTTCTTTTTCTGCTCTGTTTGCTGTGGCCAAAACTTCCAGAACTATGTTGAATAGTAGTGGTGAAAGTGGGCACCCTTGTCTTGTTCCTGACTTTAGGGGAAATGCTTTCACTTTTTCACCGTTGAGGATAATGTTTGCTGTGGGTTTGTCATATATGGCTTTTATTATGTTGAGGTATGTTCCTTCTATTCCTGCTTTCTGGAGAGTTTTTATCATAAATGGATGTTGAATTTTGTCAAAGGCTTTCTCTGCATCTATTGCCATAATCATATGGTTTTTATTTTTCAATTTGTTAATGTGGTGTATTACATTAATTGATTTGGGGATATTGAAGAATCCTTGCATCCCTGGGATAAAGCCCACTTGGTCATGGTGTATGATCTTTTTAATGTGTTGTTGGATTCTGATTGCTAGAATTTTGTTAAGTATTTTTGCATCTATGTTCATCAGTGATATTAGCCTGTAGTTTTCTTTTTTTGTGGCATCTTTGTCAGGTTTTGGTGTTAGGGTGATGGTGGCCTCACAGAATGAGTTTGGAAGTTTACCTTTGCAATTTTCTGGAAGAGTTTGAGTAGGATAGGTGTTAGCTCTTCTCTAAATTTTTGGTAGAATTCAGCTGTGAAGCCGTCTGGACCTGGGCTTTTGTTTGCTGGAAGATTTCTGATTACAGTTTCAATTTCTGTGCTTGTGATGGGGTCTGTTAAGATTTTCCCAGGTATCCTGAATATTCAAGAACTTACTGCCTTAGAGGGACTTCCCTATAGCTCAGATGGTAAGAATCTATCTGCAATGCAGGAGACCCGGGTTCAATCCCTGGATCAGGAAGATCCCTGGGAGAAGAAAATGGCAACCCACTCCAGTATTCTTGCCTGGAGAATTCCATGGACAGAGGAGCCTGGTGGGCTACAGTCTATGGGGTCACAAAGAGTCACACAGGAGTAAGCAACTAACACACACTATCTTAAGAAGGTTGATGAAGATCCAGAAGCAGCCACCATAGACTTTAGAAGAAAATACTTTCTATTTTGTGTCCTTAGAGCCCACTGTTTAAATATTTAATTGTTTAAAGCTAATAAGTAAGAAGCTATTATTTCCTTTTAAAATATTCATTTTAAGAAAGATAGGATATCTCTAATCCTATCAACAATCCTATCCTTGTTGATAGGATCAGAGGAAGATATGCCTATGAAAGGGTTTTCAAGTTACTAATTTTTGCAAACAAATTGTTTTGCAAAAATAAAAATAAATAAGGAATAGAGCATGTAAAACTAAATCACTTTGCTGTATATCTAAAACTAACACAACATTATTAACTATAAGCCAATATTTTAAAAAAGGCAAAGAGGAATAGCCAAGAGGCATCAAGAATTCCCAATGGGCTTTACTACACACACACATTTTGTTTTTAATTTTAAATATATTAGTATTAACACTATATTTAATAATATATAAAGTGAATACCAAAAAAAAAAATAGTACTAGCTTCATTTTATAAATAATTCACCTTCCTCACTGCCCAGCAATCTGTTATAAAGCAAATTTCATATTGATTGGCTTTGTTTTCGTGCTCTGTCTTTTGTTCGATTGAATTGTGTATCCATTCATGAGCTGAAGAGTCTTAATTACTAAGGCTTTTAATGAAACCCTTACAAAGTAGGTCCAATTCGGCTAACATCCCCCTCCTTCTGCTGCAGGTGTATCTTGATTTATACCAACCCCTTTTGTCTGACACAGAGTTCTGAATTATATTTTGTCATGAAATTTATATTGGGGTTTTATTAGAAATTTGCTGTGTATAGACACGTATTTGAAAAATACTAACATTATCATTCCTAAAAGTCTTATTGGAATAATGATTACTCCTATGCAAAGGCTTAGTGCAATTCATTTCTTTATATTTTTATGGCTATCAATAAAATATATTTTATCCAATAAAAAAGTCAAATAAAATCTCTTTTCAAATTGCCCCAATGTTTCGTATGCCATTTACAGAATAATTATATGATGATAATAAAATACTAGAAAAATTATCATGCTGAGTGACGTATTTTATGTATAGTGTTTTGAATTTTACATTAAAAACGAACGTTATGTTCATCTCTTAGTATATGACACTGTATTTCTTTAGACAGGTTCCCTGTCCTATTTAAATAGTTTTCAAACTATAAAAGATTTATTATACCTAATTTTTATAAGCATTATTATATAAAGACAAGTGTGTGTGTGTGTGTGTGTGCGTGTGCACGCGCGCACACACACACATTTGAACCCTCTGATTAAAACATAATAAGTCTTATAAACACATTAAAATATTGAAAAAAATTCCAAAAATAACTAAAATGCCATTTTGCCAAACTATTGCCAAACTGTCTCTCAGCAAAGAAATGTGGAATTTTTGCCAATCTCTTCCAGCTAGTCTGTCTTTAAACAATGCTAGGGACTGACAACAATTTTCAACTAAAAGATTCGCCCGTCTAGTTTCCCGGGTCTAGTGTGTGAAGAATTAACAGTAGTAACAGCACAGCTTGAGCTGTGATGCTCTGGAGATGGAGGCTGCAAGCAGACCTCTGGCCAACAGTCTCTAAACAAATGGTGTGGCAGCAAGTCCTCGCATATGAAAATGTCTGATAAACTACATTTTAAGCCCTTTATTGATTCAAAAGAGAATCCATATTCACCATTCAGTGTTTGGTAAAGTGTCTCAAAAAGTGTCGACAGAGCCTCAAACTGTGAATCTAGGTCCGAAACAAGTATTTAAGATTTCAGCACAGAGTAGTTCTTATTATTAATATCCTTGAGTCGAATAGGCAAGTGACTTCCTCAGAATAATTTGAGGAAAGTTCAATCTGATCTTTATTTGGACACAAACATTCAGTCCCACAGTTGGCTGTAAAATAAACAGCTTTCTCTGAGTTATTGGTAAAGGGCTAGCAAAATTCAGTCAACCACCTCATCTCTCCATCTGCCTCTGTGTTGACAATGAATTGATCTACGCACAACGCATGACTCCAGCAAAGCTGTCTGTTCAAAGAATAGAACGACGTCTGCAAGCAACAATGAAGCAATTACTGAAACTGAGCACTAAAAACTGTCACCAATATCCACAACAATAAATGAACAATAATAAAGTTTTAAACTCAAAAGATGTTAAAAAAAAAACAAGACACCTAAAAATGATTCTGGTTTGGTCCTAGTGTGGCTGTGAAAGACTATTGTCTATTATACACTGATTCACTGACAACTGGAGGGAAAAAATATAAATTCCAACAATTATGATGTTAATAATAATTTCATCTGCAGCAACATTCAAGAAGTTGATTAGATGATCCTAATGGGTGATTTAAAGTAAAAAGGAAAAACACCCTTAGCATAATTTAATAAGTTCTTCAGACTGAAGCATATTCAAGAGTTTCATGAAAGACCTTCTTATGGCCTTTTAATAGCTCTTTCCAGTTCCAATTAACTTGTTAAATGCCAATTCTTATTACCTCATCAGAAATCTAAAGCCAGCCCTTTCTGATTAATCATTAAATGACCATAACAGCACAAGGCCTAGTAAGTATTTATGGACAGCCCAACACATATAAGCAGCTCATAAGTTTTTATGCCAATAGAACAGAAAAGCTGGAGTTTTTTTCCAGTTAATTAAAAAAAAAAAAATCAGAAATGCCTTCATCTTTGGGATACATGAGGTTACATTTACCTAACACTTTACCCTGCCTAATTGTTTAGATTAGCATAACCTTTTTGTAGACGCCCAACAGACAGTGCAGAAATGTTGATTAACAGAGAATACATTTGCATGAAAAAGCCAGGTTGGTACTGAAGAAATCAGAAGACACATGTCAAGTGTGAGCTGTGGCACCTGCCAATGTGATGAGTAAAGTCACCCCCATCATGAGTCACTCCAATGTCTGCAGACTTCTCCGATGGGCAAGCACCACACTGACAAGCACTGCCAATGTCAATCCCACTCTAACACTCACTGTCTACACAAATCTGTCTGCCTTCATTTCCCACCTGCCCTCGAGGACTGGACAAGCCTGGCCCAAGGGACCAACGAGCACACCCAGGGGTCTGGTTCAAAATTCAGGGTGTGCGTACCTTCTCAAGACAGAGGACACTCACCCACTGAACTGTTCACAGGTCAGCTCGGCCACATCCCCCTTGGACTTGAATTTCTTGCATCTGTGAGTAACCTCAAATCCGAGAGAGTGACTCAATCTGCAGAGAAGGATCCACAGCTTCCCAAAGCTTCTTTGCTTACAATGTTATACAGACTCCTGTGAATCGAATTTCTATGTACCTTTTCCCCCATGAAGTCTTACAGATATTATCATTGAGAAACTAAAACAAGATCAATAAAGACTACTACTTAACCTACAGTTATAGATTACTATATTGAAGCAAAGGAATTATTAAGTTTCAGATTCTTCCACAAATCAGATAAATTGCTAAAACTTATTTCAGTGAATATGTTACTAATAACACTTTGGTTTTATAGTCGAAACAGAGCTGACTTACATTGCTGTGTAAATTTCTGCTGTACAATATAGTGTTCAGTTATACACACACACACACATATATCCTTTTATATATTATTTTCATTATGGTTTATCACAGAATATTTAGTGTAGTTCCTTATGCTATAACAGTAGAACCTTGTTGCTATTCATCCCACATCTATTTTAATATTTTTTATGGACT
Organism: Nanger dama; assembly: GCA_917880005.1. Lineage (NCBI taxonomy): Eukaryota > Metazoa > Chordata > Mammalia > Artiodactyla > Bovidae > Nanger > Nanger dama. Next base: position 1,286,410 of record CAKJTW010000135.1, read on the forward strand.
AAGAAGCTTGTAATATGTGGAGTTCTGTCAACTACTTCTTGAGATGCTAGGGTTGGTTCTGCTTAGAATTATACCTCTAATCAGGGGCAGCCAAATTTAAGATTTGACTATGAAACAAAAAAGAATTGCAATGCTAGTGCATCTCTGTATTTTCCAATTGAGAGCTTACATCAGCAAACAGGAACAAATACTGCAACATCACATTCATATCAATGGTTTAGTGAAGGTAGGGTATTATCTTTTAAGAAAATGTTATCAGACTCTGTCTATTTATCCCTACCTCTTACAACACAGTATCTGGCACAAAATGGGCTCCTTAAATCTCTGCCAATCTCCATCCACATATTCTACAAACTTGCAGGGAATTTCCCTGATTAAATGCTGCTTGAGGTATTTTTGTTGCTGTTCAGCCGCTAAGTCGTGTCCACCTCTTTCCACCTCATGGATGGCATGTAGCACACCAGGCTTGCTTGTCCTTCACTATCTCCCAGAGGTGACAGTATTTTTAATTTATTCTAAATCATCACAGTATTTAAATGCTCAGTTTATAACTTTATCTTTCATATTTTAAAAGTATGGCTTATATAAATTTTATAGTGATACTTTATGTGTATGTGTGTGCTAACTCACTTCAGTTGTGCCTAACTCTTTGGGATCCCATGGACTGTAGCTCACCAGGCTCCTCTGTCCTTGGGATTCTCCAGGCAAGAATATTGGAGTTGGTTGCCATTTCCTCCTCCAGGGGATCTTCCCAACCCAGGGGTGCAACCCGCGTCTCCTATGTCTCCTGCACTAGCAGGTAGGTTTACCACTAGCACCATCTTATGTTCTCAAATTATCTCATGTTTACATTTAAATTTCTCTAACTATACAATCCAAGGAAAGAAAAGATTTCCCCCTTTGGTCTTTCAGTATCTTTTCACTTGTCTTTGTTTAGATAAGCAAAAAGAGGCAGTTGTATTTGAATTGGCTTCTTTTGTCCTCTGAGGTCAGTTCAGTTCAGTTCAGTTGCTCAGTCGTGTCCGACTCTTTGTGACTCCATAACTGCAGCACACCAGGCCTCCCCGTCCATCACCAACTCCCGGAGTTGGTGATGCCATCCAGCCATCTCATCCTCTGTTGTCCCCTTCTCCTCCTGCCCCAATTCTTCCCAGCATCAGAGTTTTTCCCAATGAGTCAACTCTGCATGAGGTGGCCAAAGTACTGGAGTTTCAGCTTTAGCATCATTCCTTCCAAAAAACACCCAGGACTGATCTCCTCTAGAATGGACTGGGTGGATCTCCTTGCAGTCCAAGGGACTCTCAAGTCTTCTCCAACACAACAGTTCAAAAGCATCAATTCTTGGGCACTCAGCTTTCTTCACAGTCCAACTCTTACATCCATACATGACCACTGGAAAAACCATAGCCTTGACTAGAGGGACCTTTGTTGGCAAAGTAATGTCTCTGCTTTTGAAATGCTATCTAGGTTGGTCACAACTTTCCTTCCAAAGAGTAAGCGTCTTTTAATTTCATGGCTGCAATCACCATCTGCAGTGATTTTGGAGTCCCCCAAAATAAAGTCTGACACTGTCTCCACTGTTTCCCCATCTATTTCCCATGAAGTGATGGGACCAGATACCATGAGGTCAATTCCCTGTAAATTTGAACCAAAGGATGAAACAGAGTAACTGATTTTCTTTTAGCCCCATGAATGCAAACTCCTCCATTATCAATTTTAACTACCTATTTTTACATGTTGATGACTGCCCCCAAATCCACACCAGATTCAATTTCTCCATAGTCCTCTCTCTGCACATGAACATTTAGCTACCTGCCAGACATCTCCAGGTGTCTCGTACAGTCTAAGGGTGAATTCATCAAATTTCTCCCCAGTATGGTTGCACTTACGTAGCTCAAGTTTGAACCTGTGCCATCTCATGTGCCTTCCCTCTCTCATTTTCTGACCTGAATCAACCTCTATGTCTCCTTCTGTTTCTTATATTACTCCTCATTCTATTCCTGATATTGCCTGATCCTGATCCTTTCTCATGTGAGTTGCTGCAATGTCTCCCAGCTAGTCTCTCTGATTCTGCCCTTGCAGGGTAGAACTTATAATCCGCTCTCCACAGTGGCCAGCATAATCTATCTAAACCTAAATTTGTTCAGTAACTCTTCCAATGAAACCTTTCAAAGGTTCTTCATCTGACCATAAATTCTCCCATGTCATACTGGGCCTTCAAGAATCTGGGCGCTGCCTACCTCTCCCTTTAATGTCTACATTCCCTGCCTCTTGAAAAGTCCTTCTTACTTTTTTCACCTAACATCTACTCATCTCTTAAGACTATTCTCGAAACTTATCTCTTCCAATGCTTTCATGGCCCTCTCATATGAGCAAGACTAGCCTTCCCTCCTATAACCTACGTGTGCTTAGTCACTTAGCCGGTCCGGCTCTGTGTGGCCCTATGAATTGTAGCCTGCCAGAGTCCTCTATCCATGGAATTTCCCAGGCTATAACACTAGAATGAGTTGCCATTTCCTTCCCCAGAGGGTATCCCCAACCCAGGGATAAACCTGAGTTTCTGGGATCTTCTACACTGGCAGGCAGATTCTTTAACACTAGTGCCACCTGGGAAGCCATCCTTCTTATAACTAACCTACCTAACCAGACCCATATTGCTGTCCCTATATTTAGCCTGTGAGCTCCTTTAGGGCAGGGCTTACAACTTAACATTTATATCCCCAGCTCATAATCCAATGCTTCTCGGGAGGTAGCTTTCAATTAATATTGAAGAATGAATGAACATATAGAGCTCAAAAGTGAGAGCTAAAGATCTTTATCAGAAAATGAAAGTCAACCATCCTAGCTGCTATTTAATAAAGAAGGTCCTCCTACTACAGTCCCTAGGGCAAATCTGTATTTTTTCCTTTGTCCTCTATTTCAATTTTTACATTGCTTCTTCTATTCCTGAAATAACTTCAATTATTTTGAGACTATCAGGATCATTGAAAGTGATATTTCTATGCTCTCTCCTCTTTGCTGCAAAAGTCATCAGTATTTTCATCCATGGAAAAATGTGATTCCATTTATCTGTGTGAAGGAGGTCTGGACCCTCAGCTAGTCTCTCTTCCTGCACCCCACACCTTCATTTTCAGCTCAGAAATGGTCCTTAGGCTGATTCTCTCCTTTAAATTCTCAGAGCCAGGTCTTTATCATCTCCCACTCAGACTATTTTAACAAACTCCCTACAAGAGTCTCCCCTCCTCTACCCTCTCCTCTGAATAACTCTTTATACTATTTGGGCCCTACTGGAAATCTGTTCACGCCTTAAAATCAACTCATGTGATCAAGAAAAAAATGTAAACTTCTTAGCCTGCAAGTCCAGGCCCCAGTACCACCTTGCTCCATTCTTCCTTGCTAACCTCACCTGTCTTGGTGCATTCTAGACTCACATTCATCTGCAAATCACTGATCACTTCTCATCAAGCTATGATCTGTCACATCTCTCCAGTTTTGCTCATGCAATTTCTTTGACTTGATCCCTTTGTCACTTTGAAAAATCTCTACTCATCCTTTTGGAAGATCCAATTCAAATAAGCTTCTCCTCCATAAAACTTTCCAACCTGCCCAAGTTACAAATAATGACTATTTCAGGCTTTCCATAGCATTTAATTTAGACACCTGTATGAAACACAAAATACTGAATCTCTCTCTACTATAAAAGGGAAACTTCAGGCCAAAAAAAAAGTCTGTGAGTTACATATCTTTGATTATTCACTACCTAAGATAAAGCCTAAGGCAAAACAAGTGCTCAAAAACAAAAGTTGAATCAAGCCATCTTCATTACATAGCAAATTCTCAAAAGTAGGAACAATGTCTATTCATCCACACATTTTTAGGGGCACCTATCACAGCTCCAAGATTAAGACAAACTTATGAAATAAAAGAATGGCCCACTTTGGGGTCAAACACATAGAATAGGTAAATCAGCTAATGTGAGATATTTGGAAAACAGAAATATTTCCAAAATGATTTAAACACTTTTATTATGAAATACTTCTGGCATACAAATCCTAGAGTATGCCACTGGCCAGGAACACAGTTATGGGTCTACTGTGAGATAAGAACCAAAATAAAGAATAATCATCTAGAAACTTTTACAGCAACTTGACAAGGATGACACATACACCATCCATGGGTTTGTCTTAAGGTACCGGCTGGATCTTGTTGAATTGACATGGTAAGTGGCATGGATGGCAAGAGGTGCAGGCTAGCCATGGCTCAACAGGTGTGTATATCATTCGTGATAGATTGAAAGTGAAAAGAAAAAAACGGTCTTTCACTCAGAGATAGTTTGGAAAACACGACCAAAGACAATAATATAACAATGTCCAATGTACCAAAACCAATGTCTTCATACTCACCTCCCATATTTGCTTGAAACCTTTTTCTCCCATGACATATAATACAGACACAGCTGAAGCCACCTCTATGTATTTCTCCAATCCTTATGTCCTCCTTTCCTCTTCAGAGACAGCTTCCAAAATGACTTTTTAAATAGGTTACTAAATCTTGTTTGGTGCTTTCTTGATGGTTCAGATGGTAAAGAATCTACCTGCAATGCAGGGGACCCAGGTTCAATCCCTGGGTCGGGAAGATCCCCTGGAGAAGGGACTGAAAACCCACTCCAGCATATTCTTGCTTAGAGAATTCCAAGAAAAGAGGAGCCTGATGGGCTACAGTCCATGGGGTCACAAGAGTTGGATACGACTGAGCAACAAATAAGAATACAGACACTAAATCCAATTTAGTTGCATGAACTTTTCCTGCTGAGGCTTATGGCAATGTGTCACTAAAGAATACTAATATTTAACAGTGGTCGATGTTATCCTAAAGACTTCTGCCTGCTTAATATCACTGTATATGAACACCTGTGTTGTGTATCCTTATCTGTGATCCTCCGGCCACTGACAGACCTGAACTCCAAGCAAAGGAACATCTGCCACCGAAACCTTTAGCGAGAGAAAGACTTTCTTAAAATGTCCACAACCTGAAAAGAAAGATTAAAGAGCAAAGGGTGACAGTGTAAAAAGAAATATTCCCACTGATTTCCGCTAATAACAGAGGCTTCCTGAGAACACTGGGCTGATGAGACTTAACTATCAAAGATGCATATTTCACTGCTAGAGGTTAACTTGGAGAAGACATGAGGGAGAGAAAAGATGCCTGAAGTGATAAATGGGAAATACGTGCTTTTTACAGAGAATCAAATGGGCACTGTGGAACCCAACACGCTTCCTGAAATTCAAACCCGTGGTTTTTGCATGACTGCCAACTCATTTCCAAAGCATCCACAGCTCATCCAACTTGTTTGGCTACCTCCTTATCGAAACTTTACAAAACTTTAATTTCAGCCTCATGAGCCCTGCAGCTGCAAATTAACTGAATAAAATTTACAGACATTATGCAGTGAGATAAAGCACTTTCAAAGCCTTTTCCCTATTCAGTTGACTTAGCTGCCAAGCATGCCAGTTTTGCTTGACATGAGTTCAGAGCCCCTGGAAACCTTCCTAATCCTACTCTCTAGGCCTTGTGCCTATTCATGGAACCATGTTAACCCATGTCCGGAAAATTAATAAACCTCAGATGGGTTTAAGCACTCAGAAATATTCCCGATACTTCTTGCCATTCATTATATTTAGGCATCTTCTGCAATGGGAGAATCCTTCTCAAAGGGCCACAACAGCAGCAGATAAAATCCCTAAGGTTATTAGCATGCAAGAAAATATCTCACTGAAGATTTCTGGGGTCTAAAGCCAAAGTCAGGAATTAAATTTACTGAAGGTGAAATTGCTTATGCTTTGGTTTAATACAGATATTCTCCAATCTGTTTTTCTGAACTCATCCATTTCACAATGAGAGTGCAAAAATTATCACGATTTTTAAACAGCCAAGGAAGTAAAACTCCTCCCTTGTCTGCCAGCAAGCAAGCAGCTCACTGTCAGTTACATGACCCTACATCATACTAACAGAGAGAAGACAAAAGACTATTAATTTCTTAAAATGTGTAGTCCTAATACACCAGGTGCCATACTTTATATACGATTTCCATGGTTACCAAGAAAGAGTTGAAATGTCCCCCTCCGGTTGATTTTCACAGCACAACTGTGCCCACCTCTTCCAAAGGAGGTCAAGTCTTTCAGCTTCCATTTCCAACAATTTTATCTGCATGTGGATGCCTCCAAGCCCATCAGAGCTGTGGGGACAGAAGCTTATCTCACAAGCTTCTGAGATAAGCTTCCCCCTCATGGCCAAGACTTCAGATTGAAACAACCTCTGATAACTGACTGTTAAGGGAGTTTTGTAGCTTTTTGTAAGCTCTCTGAAACATTGTTCCGAACAGTAAGGTGAGGATAACAACAGTGCTCAAGTAGGGTTGTTGTGAATGTGAAATAAGAGAAAGTAATGCAAGACCTGGGCACAGAACAAGTTCTAGATGAGAAAACTTTAGAAATGTAAATATATCTATTTTTCCCTTCTTTAGAAAAGAAACCAAAAACAGAACCAACTTACTGCACTGCTGAATGGTATTTTAATAATATGGCCCTTGCCAAGGGGGAGGTTGGGGTGGGGGAGAGATGGATTATAAGTTTTGGGATTAGCAGATACAAACTGGGGATGGAGAAACAAGGTCCTATTGTATAGCACAGGGAACTATATTCAGTATCCTTTTCCTTTGATAAACCATAATGGAAAAGAATATGAAAAAGAATGGTTATATATGTATAACCAAATTACTTTGCTGTACAGTAGAAATTAATACAGGATTATAAATCAACTATAATTAAATAAAATTTTACTAAATACAAGAACCAAGCAAGTTCACAATTTTTCTTTATAACTTAATCACAGAAAGGATCAAAATATCAGGTGTTTGATGGCCATAAAAGTGATACCCCCTGCCTCTGCGCTGCTGAGCAAGAACTGAATAGAGTAATTCCTTGTGATAAATGCTCACAGCTTCCCTCAAGAATTCTGGGCAGTGGGAAAATTAGCTAACTCAAACAAAGTTCATTAAATAAATAAAATTCCAACACTTGTCTCTTTGGACAAGAAACAGATGGAAACAATACAAAAGACTGCTAATGCTTTGGCAAACTAATCATTCTTCCAAATGCCATTTACAAAAGCCCACCAGACCTCCAGCTGTGGCCATGCCATGGGAACCCCCTACAGCAATTATAAGTGTATTTAACTGAAGAGCATAAACACGAGAGTATTTTTCAAAAAAGAGAACTCCCAAATAAACAACTCTAGAAAAGAATTACTGTTTTTATCACAGAGCCATAGTTTCAAGTAGCCAGTGTTAATATGAAAAAATACATATGTATAAGTAACATATATATATATATTCTTGTGACTGAACTAATAATCAAATTGACACAGTACAGAGGACCAGAAGAGAAACAAATTTTATCTCATGTGTACAGAGGTCTCTTTAGAAATGGGACCTAAGAAGTCACCAAAGCAGGCAGTTTTTATACTTTTTGGGCAAAGAAACAACAAACACATTTGTGACGAATCAACAGGACAAAGAAAGTTAGGCTTCGAATGCTTACTCAGTGAAGGATCTAAACAGAGTCTGGGCTTGGGGCAGTAAATTAAAGAAGTAACAGATTTGTTTATACAGGCTTCTTGGCCCCAGATTTCCTAAATTTAGCAATAAGGGGTATCCTTCTTCCTTGAGATGCCCAGAGAGTACCTTTCACATGACAGATTTATGTCCTTACTTCAGGGAGTCAGAGAAGGAAGGTCAGAGTGTCCCTTTACACAGGTTGCTTCATAAGGAACTTTAACTCAAAATAATCAATATGCCATCAAAGTACATTTTGGGGTTGCCTGCCCCGGATTCCAGTACCTGCACCCACTTCATCATGCAGTCTCTCAACAATAAGAACTTCCGTCAGTTGTCATCAAGGAAACAGTGAGATCTAAGCCTGGGCAGTTTCTGGAAAATAGAAAGCCCAGAGAAACTTGCTCGTACACTGAAAATTATAACTGACTTTTAGAACTAGTTAGTCTTGTTTCTGACACAAAGCAAAAATCTTGGGTAAAGGAAGAATTCAGCAGAGGAATTCCTTACATAGGTGGCTGATGCCTCCCAAAACGCTGAAGTGCTTACCAAGCACCTACTATCGTGTTTGTGTGCTTAGTCGTTCAGTAGCGGCTGATTCTTTGCTACCCCACAGACTGTAGCCCACCAGGCTCCTCTGCCCACAGGGATTCTCCAGGCAAGAATACTGGAGTGGGTTGCCATGCCCTTCTCCAGGGGGTCTTCCCGACTCAGGGATCGAAGCCAGTTCTTCTGCATTGCAGGTGGATTCTTTATGGACTGACCACCAGGAAACCAGTACTATTAGTACATACCTAACGCTGTGCCAAGGAGTAGGGGTAACAACAGCAACAACAAACGGACACTAGCCTCTGACCTCAAACAGTTTATGCTCCAGGGAAATAACTGACCATGACAATACCAACAGAACAGCGCTGTGCCAGGGAGGGCCACAGGGCAGCTGTGAAAGCAGGGATCCCAGAAAATAACCTTAGTCACAATCTCAGCAAAAGGATTGTGCCCTCCCCTAATTAACACCATCAACATTAATCCAATCCTAAAGTTCACCTTCCTCTAAATTCCTTGTTTTACTGAGTTCCTGATCCACCTAAAAAAATATCATCCAAACTGGTTCAGACATCATAGCCGCTGCCTGCTTCTTAACACATAGCCTATACCTTCTGTTACAAATGCTTCTCAATCTGGGTCCTCACTTCCAGCATCCACATCCTTCATTATTTACTAGTTAGCTATTAAAATATTTTCCACAAACAAGAATCTGATTTCACTCCCTTTCTTTTGCTATATATAATTTTTATTTATTTGTTTTTGGCTACACTGGGTCTCCACTGATGCACACAGGCTTTCTCTAAGCTTCACTGAGCGGGGGCTGCTCTCCAGTCGCAGTGCATGGGCTCTCATTGCAGTGGCTTCTCTTGCTGGGGAGCACACGCTCCAGGGTGCATGGGCTTTCTAGTACTTGTGGCTCCCAGGCTCTAGAGCACAGGCTCATTAATTGCATAAGGCGCATGGGCTAAGTGGCTCCGCTGCATGTGGGATCCAACCCGGGTCTCCTTATATTGGCTGGTGGATTCTTTACCACTGAGCCACCAGGTAAGCCCTACTCCCTTTTAATTAATAAAACCTCTAACAGTTTCTAATGGGCAAAAGATGAAGTTCAAACTAACTGGTATAACTCAGCCCAACCAGCAAAACAAATACCCCTCACCTCCGACACGCAAGCTGACACAGAAGCAGTCAGACTGAACTCAGCGCTGACCCCAGGACTATCAAGCCGCCACTGCTCTGTATACACTCTTCCCTCTCCTTAGAAGGCCTCTTCCCCTTGGCCTTGCCCAGTGAGCTCTTTTTTCTTTCTTCTAACACACTGTCTTCGGTGTAGTCTTCTTTGGCTCCAGGAAGGTTTAACATCTGGCCCTGTGTAGCTATAATCCTCTACTTATGCCACAGAACTGTATTCAGTGTATTGCTGTGATTTTATTTGTCTTTTTCTCCCTAGAAAAGACCATTTCTTAATCATCTGCCAGAACCTAGCACAATAGGTGATACAAGGAGCATATTTGAAAAATATCTGATGAATGAACTAGCAGAATTACTAATCCATCCTCAATACAAGTCTAATAAAGGAAATTACTATCTATTAGGGTGGTACTGTACCATGTTACAAAGATAAAATTATCCTGGGCCTGATAAAAAAATACTGTTATAGTTCTGGAAAGAGCCCGAATGGGAGGCTTTTAATAAATGGATTCTTCACCATTCACTGCGTCTGCCTGGCTCCACTGCACTCACCTTGCAGCTTGCAAATCATTTGAGGTTTGAAGTTAGCTCAAGGGAAAATAAGACTGGCTTCTGACAAACTTATTTTTAAGCTTAAGGTCAGATTTTATTAAAAAAAAAAATAAATGCAATGTATCCTAAGAAGACTATTGAAAAAAATATCTCTCTGCAGCTGAAATCTTTGTATGGTCAAGAAAACACTGTTTGCTTGCCTCCAGGAAAGTTATTAACCTATACCAAAAAAAAAAAAATCAGGTTTCATCAACAGTCTCATATAGTCAGCTGTCAACAAAACAAGAATAGAGGTCTCTGACCGAATTCTCACTTACAACCAAATCACTGATTACAGATACTCTGGTCTCCAGGTTTGTTTGTCTCACTAAAATAAATTTCTCCTGGGGCTGCAGATGCATACCAGGGAGCCAATCAGGTGGGCAGGGGCCAGGCCTCAGTGTGCAGCTGTCAATTTGCCATGTGGGAACGTGAAGGAGGAAGCAGAGACTCGGGCAAGGGTGCAGGGAAGCCTTTCTTCCAAGGTCCCAGGACTCCCCATTAAATGCTACAGGAAGGCAGAATTCTTAGGATAAGAGTAGGACTAGGAGACCAAACAAGGCATGGTGATACATTAATACAGTCAGAGCCCCAAATGCAGCTTCAATAGGACACACAGCCAAGATATTTCTCATTCAGCAGTGCACACCTAACTCCAGGGTAGACAGACTTGCAGAAGTGGCAGACTTCAGCAACAAATAAACAGAAACTGCAAATTCCAGTGAGGAAAGGTCACGGATCTAGAAGTCAGAAGTCAGGCTCTGTCTTAGCTTAGTTGCCAGATTTGTTGCCTTTGACAAGTCAGTTAACCTCGGGGGAACTCAGTCTCTTCATCTGTAAAGTAAGAGTACAATCAGATCATCTCTTAGGTTTTGTCTAATTCTAAACTACTACAATTCCACGTAAGGATTCTAAGCTACAAAAATGAAGATGGTTATGATTTTAGATACTCTTCAAATACTAATTTAGGAAAGGCCCTTTCTTTAGGATGTTTTCTGTTTCACTGCCCATGAGATAAATCACATCCTCTCACGAAGAGAAACAACCAAAATACAACAGAAATGGCATTAAAAATTGTTTTACTGAAAACCCTCACCCAGCATAACATTTGGGTATAACATGGTATTTGAGCAAGATATTCATGTGATAGAAATATGTTTAGAGGTTTCACACGCCCTCTTAACTCATTAACAAAGTTCAAACCCCAAAGAAGACAACTTATGTTTTTCCTAGTTAAAAGAATCTAGGTGCTAATACTACTGATGTTCTCTAAGTGATCCCATCCATAATAACCAGTGTTTAAACAGTGTTACATCTGTCTTAAGGCCTCCTGAGTTAAATGCTCTCCCTCTTATTGATATTTTGACTCTGGAGCAAATGATCCTGAAGGAAACCCACGTGGGCCAGCATGGGTGGGAAAAAAAGCCACACTGGGCAAGCAGAGGGTCTTTCCATGCCACACATATAAGGGCTGCCTATGGTGCAGAATTCAGTGTAGCCAGAAGAATCTCTGGCTTTTCCTTAAAACTCTTCTGGGTAGCTCTGCTCAAGAACAAGTTTACTCGAGCTCCGAATCTATCATTCCAAATCTATCATTCTATCATATATATCATTTATGTAGATATTCACTCCTCCACACAAGGAGGACTGCTTTCACCCATGTGGTAATGTCTCTACACAGCTCATGGATGATCCTTCTTTCTGGGCTCCTCTTGATGAGGAGGAGTGCACAATAGTCACCAAAACAGTGGACATCGCCTTTTCATCCACACAGTGTTCTGCTAGTTTATGTAACATCATCATCACAGCCGTCTATCTGGAGTCAACCAACGACAGTACTTTTTCCCACGTTTTACTCTACCATGCAGGGTGAATATTACAGTTAGCAAAAGGTCTGCTTGGTGTATGGCTGATACAAGACAGGCCTGCTTATGATAGATAAACAAGAGCTGCTTATTAACCAGCTCTTCAGTTCAATTTAGTTCAGTCGCTCAGTCGTGTCCAACTCTTTGCGACCCCATGAATCGCAGCAAGCCAGGCTTCCCTGTCTATCACCATCTCCTTGAGTTCACTCAAACTCATGTCCATCGAGTCAGTGATACCATCCAGCCACCTCATCCTCTGTCATCCCCTTCTCCTCCTGCCCCCAATCCCTCCCAGCATCAGAGTCTTTTCCAGTGAATCAACTCTTTTCATGAGGTGGCCAAAGTATTGGAGTTTCAGCTTTAGCATCAGTCCTTCCAATGAACACCCAGGACTGATCTCCTTTAGAATGGATTGGTTGGATTTCCTTGCAATTAACAGTTAATTTATACATACTGCACAGAAGTTAGTTTTGGAGGAATATTACTTGCCTGGTATGTTCTTACCCTAGATAGAGTGGGCGCATACTCCCTATATACTTAAAATTGCTAATTACTAAGTCATTTCATAATGAAGGCTGTGCAGCACTTATAAACAACCCCAAATTTATGAGTTTATTCTTCAAACGATAAGATAAATTATCAGACAGAGAGAAGAGCTAAACCTCATTTCCTTGTTGTTGTAAAATTTGAGCTGTTTTCTTTAAGATTTCCACTGACTATTGTGAAAAAATTCAAAATTGGTCCATTTTGGAAGAAATGCAAAACTGGCCAAATGTTCTAATAAATCTATGTTAAATTTTTGGTTCTACAATGACTATACTACTGGATTACTTTATTTTGTTTCTCCCAAATCAGTTCTTTACTAGAGTCTCCTAAACAGGTGAATAATTAGGTTTCTTTAAGAGAGGCCACTGACAATTCACATAGATGGCTACCAAGGAAAGGATCAGAGCTAAATAGCTCCAGTATTTCTTCTTTCAGGTGCTACATAGGGCAAGGTTACTTAAAAATGTGGATTATGTGTGTTTTAAAAAATCTAAGCTTTGAGAAGGAATATCTTGATTGGTATCAAAAGATAAAACAAAGAAAATTAAAAACCAGCTAATGAACTTTTGCAAATATACCTGGAAAAGAAATTACTTCATTTAATAACATCTTGGAGAATAGCAATGCTTCTGTAATATATTTTTAGAGAAATAGTTCTGCTTCTTAAAGCACAAGTTAAAATACCAGTGAAGACCAAACATCTCACAGTTGTTTTATAAAAAGATAGAAGAGACTTAATAAAAAGAGACAATCCTATTTTTTCCACTAGAATTGCTGCCAAAGGGAATACATATTTTAAAGATCAAGGCTTAGAATTGCTCTCCACATGGTAAACAGAATAAACCCTATCACCGATCTGAAAAATTACATAAACAAACAGCAAATGCTATGTAGGTGACTACAAATTAGTAAAGTGATAAAAAGTGTCACCTGGAGATAATCTCAGCAAGAAAAAATGTTTCAAAAAAAATTTTTTTTGCTCTTTGATGGTTTGTTGATAAATAAGATAGGGAATTTTGTTTTCACCAGAAATCTGAAGTACATAAAAGCACCAGAACAGTATTGTTCAGCTTGTGTTAAAATGGAAATGACAGAGACTGTCTCTGGTGCCTAGGTCTTTAAGTAGGAATGCCAGAACTTATCACACTGTATTAGAGTTTTTCATCTGCATATTTTTTCTCCCATAGACAGAGTTCCCCATGGGATAGGACATCTGCTTCTCACTCATCCTGTATCTTCTGCACCTGTATATACATCAAGACTGGCACACAGAGAGACTTTATGGCAACTTACAATCTCATCCTTGAGCCTTTCAAAACGAGGCTGCGGGAGTAATAAATGCATTTGCCTAGAAATGACCACCTCATTCTGCTCCTGTTGAGAATGTCCACTCCATGCTGACTCACGGTCAACAGGCAGAGATGTGGCTGTGCTCTTGGCACTCCTTGTAAACCTGCTTAGGAATCCACAAAAGGAAGAGAAGTCCAGCAGGCAGCATAGGAATGGGACTTCTTGGAGATGCTGCATAGATTTCAAGGTGGAACCTATAACTTAAACCTTATACTGCTACTAACAGAACTCCAATATCAAGAGGAGGAAAATCACTAAGTTCAGATGGGCTCTGACAGAGGATAGCATTGAGAATTTAGATACAGACACTTCAGCTACCAGCCCAGCGGGAGTAATAAGAATTGGATCTACCCTTCCACATGAAACAGGCTGGATCAGGTATATGAAAAATAAGGAAAATAAGAAAGGTTTTCATGACACTGAACATCAGAAGACAAAGACCAGGGATCACTGACAGATGGGAACTGAACGAAAAGATGATCCCAGTTCATTGCAGAGAGTTATGGCGTGGGAGAGGGAAGCCTGGTGGGTTTCCTGAGTTAAGATAATGAAGCTGAGAGTACAGGGAGACCTACAGGGCTAGACCTCAGAGATCAGAATGCCGGAGAGGAAAGAACCGCACAGTGGAAACTCTACAAATCTGTGAGGGCTCACCCTTAGGTACTCAACAGACCACTGATGAGCACGGGCACATGAGGACATTACTCTAGCATGGGGACAGACTGCCTGAAAGAATTAGAGGCAACAAAGCCAAAAACTTGCTCCCATCAGCTGGAAAAGAAAACCTCAAGATTCTTAGGGCACTGGATAGAGGACTCAGAGTCTTGCCTTGGTAATTCACCAAGACTAACCACTGCTCCTGCTGGGCTGTGCTCAGCTGCTCAGTCGTATCTGACTCTTTGTGAACCTGTGGACTGTATCTTGCCAGGCTCCTCTGTCCACAGGATTTCCCAGGCAAGAATATCGGAGTGGGTTGCCATTTCCTACTCTATTACTTCTGTACAATTAGCACTTACCAAATGATAGCTTCCACGTAGGGAGAGTATGAGAAGGACTGGGATCAAAAGATAATAGACCAGACGAGCCACTAAACGCTTTCAGTAAAAATGAACTTTAATCCTATGTGGAAAGCACTTGTGTGATACACACACACACACACACACACACACACACACAGATTCTGCTAGACACTAGGCCATGGTACACATCCTAATCTTTAGAGCAAAACTAACATTTCTCACTTTGTAAATCACACGGAGGCCATTTTCTTCATAGTTTATCTTCTAAAATAGGGCTATAACAAAGAAATCAATAGGATAAATTTACCACAATATAAAAACAAACACACGTAATAGATTGCAGAACAGAGCTGCACCTTTATCTTCATTGGTTTTCTTGCAGAGGGAGATCCAATAAAACTTTATGATTCCTCTTTTCACTTGTAAACCAGTGAACGAAGTACTAGTTACTTGTTAAGCATTAGACATTGTTCTTTACTGCAGAATACATCAAAACACCAGATTGGCTTTCAGACAGAAGCCCTTAGCTCTGCTGTTTTCCTATGCCTTTAATCATATGGGAAAATATCAAATATTAATGAGAAACAGAATAGCTTTCATACACAGTAAATAAAACTAGTTAGCCAGGCCCATCTGCAAGACTTAAGTCATTCTTTACAGAAAAACAGTATTGCTTCAATTAATTTAGTAACACATTTTCAAAGATCAAGGGCATGAAAACAGTCAGCTAGCTTAGACTTCATTCCTTGTAACAAATAGGGGAAAAATTTATACAGGCATATTGAAAAAAAAACAACAAAAATTAGATCTCTGACTCCAAAACCAAAATTTAGTCAAGTGACATTAAGTTCCCCTTTGTTTTAGCAATAAATGAAATGGTTTTCCTTAGAAACTCTGAATTCCAATGGATAAACAGAATAAACCACAAAACGCATTGGAGCATCTGCTTTTCTGTAAACACACAAGATATCTTGCAGAAAACAAATCTCACTGAAATCAGAACTGCACAAAATAACACACTCTACATTTGCTGATCAGATTTCAGAACAACAAACCCCACAAACATTAGAGCTACTTTGCAATACCTATATAAGCTAAAACTGACAAGAAATCTAAATCATGCTATTTTCATTTTTTTCTAATAATTTTAGGCTTAAATAAATAAAAGGGATTAATTTCAACTTTCATTTCCTTTCAGTATATTTATATGGCACAACCACTTCTATTAGGAGGAAGCAAACCAGGCTGTTGACTTTCCAACTGATTTCTCTACTGCCCTCTTCTGCTTAAACAGGGCACAGGAAGCAGATTTCCCAGAGGACAAAAATAACTTACAGCCAGGTTAACAGAATGCAAAATATTGATGCATGGCAAAAACCACCACAATTTTGTAAAGTAATTAGCCTCCAATAATATAAGGAAATTAATTATTTTAAAAATAAAAGGCTTACTGAATTCAGGAAAAAAAATCCAGCCTAGCAATAAGACTTGATTATCTCATTGTTTAAAAAAGAGCTTTTCATTTTTCAACAGAATTCGTTTCCTGTGCATCCTGAATTCTGATCCATGTGTCAGGTTATGCAAACCCAGTAATGGTACTTATACTCTTAAGCAGGAAACAACTTAGGAATCCATTCTGTCATGCATGCAGCCAGCAACTTCACATTTACAGTAACAAACAAACAAAAAAAACTACTTTAAAAACTGAGTTCCTTTATTCCTAAAAAACAATGCAATGACAGTATTTCTCACTACTGGTCAAATGTATATATTTTCTTTATGACAGGATATCTTTCTGTTAGGAACTTAGAAACTAATAGTTACTACATGATTATTGATGTATCTTTTGATCTCAATACCATTACAATGTAGCACAAACGACATAAATTCCCAGGAGGTAAATAACAGCTATGTAATTCCGATAATGAATTTTTAAGAGAAATGGACTACAAGAATAATAAGTGGTTCTGAAAGTGCCTATATATTATCAGTAACCAAGTACATAAATCAGAGGTACCATAAAGTTTTACAGATGATTATTTTAAATATGTAATAGAGGAGAGATTAAACAGAAAGAAAGTAGCTGAACACTGCTCTGCTTTCTAGTTTATTTCTCCGAAATTCATGTTAAACAAAAAAATAAAAATAAAATAAAGAGAAGTGGAAGATATATGTTACTGCTGTCATTCAGCCTCTAAGTAAATGTCTGACTCTTTGCAACCCCATGGACTGTACCCACCAGGCTCCTCTGTTCACAGGATTTCCCAGGCAGGAAGACTAGAGTTTGTTGCCATTTCCTTCTCTAGAGGATCTTCCTGACCCAGAGATGGAACCCACATCTCCTGCACTGGCAGGCATATTCTTTACCACTGAGCCACCAGGGAAGCCCAGAAGATATACGCGCTATCTTAAAGGCCATTCAAAGGGCAAAAGTGGTTTTAAAAGCAGATGATGAGATTTTTTTCCAGGTAGAAGGTCTACTAAAAATGAAATCACAAGAGATACAACTCAGTTCCACCCTTCATTTCAAATGCACTGAAAACTCACGGTGACCCTAGAAGCCTACATCAGACACCACCAGCGAGTTAATACGTGCAATAATCACACGGGATACAGCCCATCTTCACTCAGTGACCAGATGAAGCAAGCTCTCATTTATACCAACTCAAGACTTTCAGTGATGGAAGATATTAAAAAGGAAAAAGAAAAGCTGACAGGTACCTCTTTCTGTCAATCTAATGCCAGTTTCAACATTACAGTCACGAAGTCTGACTCCATGGACTGTAGTCCTCCCCTCTGTCCATGGGATTTCTCAGGTAGGAACACTAGTTCAGTTCAGTTCAGTTGCTCAGTTCAGTCGCTTGTGTCCAACTCTTTGCGACCCCATGAATCGCAGCATGCCAGGACTCCCTGTCTATCACCAACTCCCGGAGTTCACTCAGACTCACATCCATCGAGTCAGTGATGCCATCCAGCCATCTCATCCTCTGTTGTCCCCTTCTCCTTCCGCCCCCAATCCCTCCCAGCATCAGAGTCTTTTCCAATGAGTCAACCCTTTGCATGAGGTGGCCAAAGTACTGGAGCTTCAGCTTCAGCATCATTCCTTCCAAAGAAATCCCAGGGCTGATCTCCTTCAGAATGGACTGGTTGGATCTCCTTGCAGTTGCAATTCCTTCTCCAGGGGATCTTCCTGATCCAAGGATTGAACCTGCATCTCCTGAATTGGCAGGAGGGTTTTGACCCACCAGGGAAGCAATGCCAGTTCTCTAACAAACAAATCCTCCATCCTCTGTCAAGGAAACCCTTCTAAATTCAAATCTGATGACACACCCTAGGTACAAGGAATGGGGTTGCTTTCGACCATCAATTCTCCCTTCTTCAATAAGGAAGACCTTCACTTTTCTTTATTTAACTGTTTTTAAATGCATGGTAAGTAGCAGTGCTGTGGAACCTCAGCAGAGGTTACTTCAAAGGCATGGGGCATGAGTGAGAGTATAAACTCCTGTATCTGTGCCACTGTAGTTGGCTCGCTGTCTCTTGCAGGTAAATGTTTTAACAAATACATTCCCTCCTGAATGACTCTGCGTTACCCATCAGATGTCCCGAATCCTGCTTCACCTTCTGTCACATGCTATACTGCTTTTGCTAAGAACACTGTTCCCCATCATGCCCCACATTCTCATAGATCAGGTTCCTCTGCATGAAACCAGACCCCAAACCACCCACTACTGGCTTACTAAATTCCCAGTCCCACAACCTAAGTTCAAGGGTCATTCCCACGTGGTCTTAGCTGGTCCTCTCTCCCCCTTCAACTGAGGCTCTCTTCGTCTGTCTCTCTCTTCTCCCTCTACAGCATTCCATTCACAGCCCTCCTCATTGAATTTTAATCATCTGTATACATATCTGTCCTCTATAAATCCTTAGTCCTGAGAGCAAAGAGTGTATCATGTTCATCTCTATATCCTTAGCATCTGGCACAGTGTCTGGCTCATGACCTTTACTGGATGGCCAATATTTTGATTTATAAACGATGGATCAATGGCCAGCCATGCTTGAATGTGACTTGTTCTGGGAAATCATTCTCCTCAACCCAACCTCTCCCTCCTGTGTGCCTGCAGAACACTCTGTACATACCACTGAATAACAGATTGTGGTTAGGTATTCACAATACCTGCCTCTCCTGCCAGACTGGGAGACCCAGAAGGGCAAAGACAGGTTGCCACCAACACTGAGCACCTTGACTGGCTTACAGCCCTTGCTCAATAAATATTTACTCAGCACTGACACAGATCAACTAAATGAAGAATGGCCTTCTTCCATCTCCTCTTCACTACACACTGCTACAGTAGGGATACAAAATAACCACAGAGTCTTTGCTTTGAGAAGGTAGTTACATATACTAATAATTAGAAAGTATGAATACAGCTTTTAAGACAGAATACTGTGTTGTGTCTGCAGTCTCTAGCTCATATTATGTACTAGTCTGTAAATATTTCGTGATACTAAAGATAAAAGTAATCTAGGATATAATCTTAATGCATGATATTTCTTGTTTGATGAGTATTTTAAAAATCCACTTAGTAAATATGTGGCAACAAAGAACCAGTGGGAAGCTAAACATTACTGCCAATTGAGTCAGACCAAGGCTGAGACCCTTCCCTCACATTTGTTTGACTTTACTTTCCAGCATTGTCATAAATTTTGAAACCCTCCCATTTTGTCAAGGATAAATGCTCTAATTAGTGTTCATTTTAATTGTAATCTTTTACAAATGAAATACTACAACAGTCATCTATGTCTGTTAAACAAACATTTTTTGTTTCCATACTTTCCAGTTTATTCCCAAACAAGTAACACTGTTATTTTTTCTTTCACATCTTAAAATTAGCTGCAGCTAATACCATACTCTTAATAGTGGATAAAGACTTGCCCTCGCCCTCCTGGTGGCTCAGAGTGCAATCCCTGGATCTGGAGATGGGCATGGCAATCCATTCCGGTATTATTGCCTGGGAAATCCCATGATCAGAAGAGCCTGGCGGGCTACAGTCCATGGGGTCACAAAAGAGTTGGAAATGACTGAGCCACTAACACTTTCACTTTTGCTTTCAAAGACTGGCCCTATGTGGCAAGGAGGAAGAATGAATTCTGGACACTGGTCCTTAAATGAGTATTCAGCGATGTCCTTCTGGGATAAAGAATACAGTCTTAATGATGGCATCTGGGAATACTACCCATGACAGGAGCATCATAACATAACAAAGAGATTTACTAAAAGATTTCTAATAAAACAAAATATCATAAACTAAGTGAAAATTTTCATGCTCAGAATAAGACACCAGTTAATACAATACCTATATCCTCTTTTATAGTAACATATCATCTCCAACAAGCTACCATGATATCTGAAAATATTTCTATTTCCAAGGGAAAAATAATCCCCCTTTATTCTTTCAAATTTTAAAAAGAAACATATTTTATAGAATGTCTGAAAAGGAAAAACTGATAACACAAAAAGAAAAGAAAAAAAATTTTCCAACATTTTATGAAGCCAAGGAGACACAATTTCAAAAACATACATGTGTTCATCTCCAGCATAGACATACACATCCTTATGGAAATGTATTCATATAAGATGTTAGTAAGAATTCTGAAAACTACTCTTTACTGCCAAATGATAAATTTCTAAAGCCCCAAACATCTGTCATGTATTTCAAAAGTGATTCACTAAATATTAATCCTATTACATGTTAATGAAATATCCCCAGTTGCCAAATAATTTTCAAAATGCACTTACTCATTAAAGAAAAAAAATCACATACTTGACTAAAGGACATATTTCATTTAACTCTTACTAAATCTTTTCATTGAACACTAGGTTGTCATTCTGGTAAGTCCAGCTTTATAACAGACACGGAACTCAGAGACCAAATGCAGGATGGCAGTATGTGCCAAGACAGGCTAAACGCAGCTGATGTCCTAACCAAGAAGTCAAGGAACATTCTCCCTGCTATGCAGAATTACTTTCATATCTATACCAGAACAAATCAATGTGGAATACAGCAATGACTAATGTCACGCCAATCCTATGGTTCCCAAAGGAGGCATAATTGTACATCTATGGTTCATGGAATTTATTCAGAGGGAGTTTCTGTCAGTAGAAAACATACTTTGAGTTTTTTGGTTTTTACTTTGATTTCCAGGGAACATCATCTCTAGAATGCTCAGTGAAGTCCAGTAAAAGAGAAAGATATAAGGGAGATAAGAAACTATCCTCGACAATGAATTCTCCTCCCTTTTCACCCTGTTCTCTCACCAAAACCTGAGTGATTTTAGTCAAAAATGGAGTTAAAAACACAGAAATCCAAAATTCTGAAGTACCAGAATGCCTACCAGATAATAACTGAAGCTGAGTATCTTCAAAACAATTCAAAATTAAAGAGAACTTAATTGGCCTAAGTCAGTCAGGGCTGTAAAATAATGCCTTTTCTTTTTTTCTTTAAGTCAGTAATTCTATTTATAGAGCATGTCTTTTTAAATTATATTTATTCATTCTTAATTGATCGATTTATTTACAATATTGGTTTGATTTCTGTGATACATCAATAAGAATTAACCATGGGAATATCTATGCCCCTCCCTCTTGAATTTCCCTCCCACCCGTTTCCTTCTGCCTAATTCCCACCCACCTCTCTGGATTATTACAGAGCCCCAGTTTGAGTTCCCTGAGTCATACAGCAAATTCCCATTGGTTATCTATTTACATATAGTGTATATCCTTCCATGCTGCTCTCTCCTTTCATCTCACCCTCTCTCTCCTCTCCCCTACCCTTGTCTAAAAGTCTGTTCTCTGTCTGTGTCTCCATTGCTCCTCTGTGAATAGCTTCATCAGCACCATCTTTCTTAAGCCTGCATGTACACGTATAGCTGATTCACTTTGCTGCACAGCAGAAACTAACGCAACATTCTAAAGCAATTATATGCCAATAAAAAACAAAGATTAAAATTTTTTAAATACCTTTTCTAACAGTGACAATCCTTGGTTTGCATCTTTATATTTTTGTTCCTAATAAAACTAAGGGCATTTAAATTGCATTATACAGTTTTATTGTTTTACATAAGGTAACATATAAACTACTAGTATGTAAGTCCAAAAGACCTAATTAAATCATCACACAGAAATGCATGCTGTCCTTAGAGAACCAACTTATGGTTACCAGGCAGGGAAGGTTGAGGGAAGAGATAGTTAGGGAGTTTGGGACTGACAAGTACACACTGCTGTATTTAAAATGGATAACCCACAAGGACCTGCTGTATACACAGGGAACTCTGCTCTATGTTATGTGACAGCGTGGATGGAAGGGACATGTGGGGAAATAGGAAACGTGTCTAAGTATGATTAAGTCCTTATAGTGTCCCTGGAAATGATCCTGATATTGTTAATTGGCTCTACTAAATATAAAATGGGCTTCCCTGGTGGCTAAGATGGTAAAGAATCCACCTGCAATGCAGGAGACCTGGGTTTGATCCCTGGGTTGGGAAGATCCCCTGGATAAGGGCATGGCAACCCACTCCAGTATTCTTGCCTGGAGAATCCCATGGACAGAGGAGCTACAGTCCATGGGGTCACAAAGAGTCGGACACGACTGAGTGACTAAGCACACACCAACATAAAATTAAAACTTAAAAAAAAAAATGCATGCTGTCAAATTTTCTGTTATTTTTCTTCCAAGAAATGTGTGTTTTCATACAGGAACCATCAAATTAATGGCAGCCCCAGCATCAAAGGCTGAGCCTAGTTCTCCACCTGCCTTCATTAGCCATCCTTCCCATCAATTCTTCATGCAGGTCTTATCAGCCAACCCTTTCACTATCGGCTCTCATCTATGAATGCACTGCATGCATGTATGTGTACAGGATCCATTGTGTGCGGCTCTTTGAGATCCCATGGACTGTAGTCCACCAGGCTCCTCTATCCATGGGATTTCCCAGGCAAGAATACTGGAGTGGGTCGCCTTTTCTTCCTCCAGTGGATCTTCCCAACCAGGGACTGAGCCTGAGTCTCCTGCATTTCCTGCATTGCAGGCAGATTTTTTACTGCTGAGCTACTACATTTTCTTTATTTTCTAAATCTCTTCATTTAACATCCTTCTTAGAAAAAAATTTTGTCTTTGTATATACATCACTGCTAAAGCCTAATAGCATATTCTGTGCCTAAAAATGCTCAATATATATTTGCTGAATTAATGATGAATTAGACTACAACTTGGACTGCAAGGAGATCCAACCAGTCCATTCTGAAGGAGATCAACCCTGGGATTTCTTTGAAGGAATGATGCTGAAGCTGAAACTCCAGTACTTTGGCCACCTCATGCGAAGAGTCGACTCATTGGAAAAGACTCTGATGCTGGGAGGGATCGGGGACAGGAAGAGAAGGGGACGACAGAGGATGAGATGGCTGGATGGCATCACGGACACGATGGACATGAGTCTGAGTGAACTCCAAGAGATAGTAATGAACAGGGAAGCCTGGCGTGCTTTGATTCATGGGGTCGCAAAGAGTCGGACACGACTGAGCAACTGAACTGAACTGAGCTGAGACTACAACTATTACTGTGAAAGCAATGGTCAGTTATAATAAGTGAAAAATAATCATTCTGAAGTATTTAAACCTAAATTCTTGATTAATTCTCTTGCTGCTGCTGTTTAGTCACTAAGTCACGCTTGGCTCTGCAACCCCATGGACTATGGCCTGCCAGGCTCCACCATCCATAGGATTTCCTGGGCAAGAATACTGGAGTGGGTTGACATTTTCTTCTCCAGAGGATCTTCCTGACTCAGGGATTGAACCTGTGTCTCTATTGGCAGGTAGATTCTTTTATCACTGAGCCACCTTAGTTCTGTTGCTAACTGGCTAATGATTTAGGCCAAGTCACTAACCTCTTCAGTTTTCTGTTTCTCCATCTATTAAAGATGATGTTGGCCAAGGTGATTTTTTTTTTTTAAAGAAATTCTTTCCAGCGATAGAAGTTTATAATTCTATGATTTTTTTAAAAGGCTATTTTAACCGATTCAAAGTCTCTCAGTCGTGTCCAACTGTTTGTGACCTCATGGACTATTCTTGAATTTTCTAAGCCAGAATACTGGAGTGGGTAACCTTTTCCTTCTCCAGGTGATCTTCTCAACCCAGGGATTCAACCCAAGTCTCCCACACTGCAGGCAGATTCTTTACCAGCTGAGCCACAAGGGAAGCCCAATATTAACTGAATCAGCATCTAAAATTCTTTGAAGGTGATTAAAGAAATGTCATAAAATTCAAAGATGCTGTGCTCTAATGAGAAGATGAAGTGTGGGTAGAGTCAGTTTCCTAACGTGTACTGATCACTGATTGAGTGTAATGGTTGGCAGCTCAGTGGTAAAAACATCTGCCTACCAATGCAGGAGATGCAGGAGACTCAGGTTCAATCTGTGGCTGAGAGAAACCCCTGGAGGAGGAAATGGCAACCAACTTCAGTATTCTTGCCTGTAAAATTCCATGTATAGAGGAGTCTGGAAGGTTACAGTACATGAGGTTGCAAAGAGTTGGACATGACTTAGCTACTGAGCACACACACTTGTGAGTGCACAATACTTCTAAGAAAACCCCTCATGCTTTTGATCCAATGGGAGGAGAAAAGTAAAAGACCAATGTAACATAAGGTAGCTGTCCTAAGTGCTAGAGAGACGCACAAATAGCATAGTTTTAAAAAGAAAACAACTGGCTGTGATGTCTCAAGCTTGAACATGTCTCATGGTCACACAAGGGGACCTGGGTAGGTCTCATCCCAGGCCACATATGACCCCAAAGTAGAGTTTGATCTTCTACTCAAAACAAAAATCTGACCCTATTTCCTTTAACAGATTTCTGATGTGTCAACCATTATGGAAATTTCTTCTAATTAGTAAAGATGATGACGATGGCATATTTAAAATCTTGAACAAGTTTCTTAGTACGCCACATATTGAATAGAATCCACATCCAATTTTTCTTAAAAAAAAAAAAAAAAACCACAAAGCCTCCTGCAGAACGAATACAACTTAAGTCATTAGAATATAACTTTGATCATTTCACTCATCTTAAGAACATGTACTGACTATTGTGTGTCATACCAAACGAAAGAAAATCTTACCATGCCCATGTGGTAAACATGACATACATTACATTACATTAATGTAATTAATACATTACACTACATACTAGAGGTCTCTGTGAAAAAAAAACTAGTGCTTTCTAGATCAAGTCTTTTAGATAGTTTTCATTCTGGTATAGACAGAACAAAAAAGGAGTAAAAACAAAAAAAAGAATAAAAAAAAACAGTATTAAAGAAGTGATTCCTGAGTTTACAGCAATTTTAAAAGCACAGCAGAGGACCATGATATTGATGAATTGGAAGCAAAGAAATACCCAAGGGAGTGGTGACGTATCATAAAAGACACTTTCGTGAAGTTAAGAGGAGTGAGAACTGCAACAGTGATTATGATCACGACCAGAAGCGGTGGCAGGGATACTGAGCAACAGACAAATGCCAGGAGGTGGCCATGAAATTTAGATGACAACAAAGAAAAACAGCCAAGCAGTCAATAAATCACCAGCAAGAACCACAACAACCGGTTCTGTAATCAGAAAGGTGCTGAAAAGGAGTAAAAACTACCTAACGATTCACTTCCTTTGATCCGTAATAACCTTTGAAGAAAGTATAAAACATATCTCAAGAAAGGGGCTGAGGATTCTGGAGAATTAGAAACCACCTGAGCACATTTCAGCATCCTTAGGGAGTTATCAGCCAGACGTCTGGAAAGTGCTTCAAGAAGTATACCAGAGCAGGAAGGGGCACCCACATGTGGTGCGGCATGGTGCCAAGCTAAGTCAGGAAGCAAAGAGCACTGAAGCTTCGACAAGACCCCACAAGGGAACAAGTGGTGAGCAACAGCTTTAGACCAGTTGCTCTCAGTGGGAGTGGCACTGCCCCTGGGGCCATTTTTGGATGTTTTCAGTGATCAGAATGGGAAACTGGAGCCCGGCATGCTAGACAGGACAGTCTTCAATAACAAAGACTTATTTTGTATCCTGCAAGTCTTTCCAGCAACTCCCTGGACTTTTCTGTAGATGGAAAATTCCTGTTAATTATCTAAATTTAGAATCCAACCCCAATTTATTTAGAGACACAAAGTTTCCTACACATTTCAATAACTACTAAATTTTCAAAGACTGCCATTTGCTTGAATGTAAACTGAGGAAGGATTATACCTTGTTTCATTTGAAATTATATCAGAATTGTTCACCATTTTGGAAAATCATGTCACCAAATCATGGTGTTTAATACAACATACCTGCATCCATCTGCATTTGCAGCTGTTACTTTTATGGTTACTCCAAGTGTGTCTATGTATACTTATTTAGTCATCATTTCAAAATTTCAAATATAAAGAACTTTTGCCAATACTCAGTTGAATGTTGTTTGACTTTTCTTTAATCCAAACTTATGCATGAGAAATAGTTTCAAATATCTGATTATCTCATTACATTTTTTAGCAAAGTAACGAATAAGTATTTACATAGTAAAATGCATTTAAAGTTGTCTTTCGGGACCTTCCTGGCAGTCCGGTGGTTGAGATTCCATGCTTCCACTGAAGGGGCCTCTTTTTGACCCCTGGTCAGGGAACTAGATCCTACACGCTACAACTAAAGAGCCCATGTGCCATAACTAAGACTTGGGGCAGCTAAATAAACAAATATTTTAAAGTTATCTTTCTTTTTATAATTATAGCATTATTTTAATTTTAAAATTCAATGTATAGATGGTTCTTATATCTATAAATTTTATTTCAAAATAAAGGGGGTATATTCCAAAAGATGCTAGGAAGAGGGGGCAATGAATCTGATATGGCTGGTAATGACTACTTTAGCTGCATCAGAGAAAACTGTAGAATAGATTCTGATTTTCCTGTAGAGAAAGGCAAAGGGCAACAGTATCAAAAGTTGATGCTAGCAATGAAGAAGAAAACATCACCTGATCATGACTAGAACAGGAGACTGGAAAGGGCCCTTTCCTGTTCTTTCAGCTGCATCATCGAACCAGTCTGCATAAACAGCTCCCTGACTCTCATTCACAGAAAAGGTACAAGCTTTTCTGTCAATAACTGCAACTGAGATGAGCCCTGGTATTTTCAGAAATACTGTTGTTTCCATGTCATGATACTCTATTGGAAAGTATCCGACAAAAGACAGATGGGAAATCTGAATCTGTGAAACAACTCTCTATTTTCTGTTTTATATTGTTTTTGAAGAACTCGTTTCTAAACTAGTCTAATCGGTACACTCACTACAGTGGGGCAGAGACATTGAGAGGGGAGACATGCAAGAGAAAGGAAAAGAGGAAGCTAAAGATACGGTATATATAGCTCATCATTTCGATAATGAAAGTTAATAGTATTAAGTATCAATTTGTTATAATAACAATTTGTACTACATATAATAATGGTAGACATGTATATACAAAGTAAAACCCTATTTGGTACAGTTAATAATATCAACAGAGGCCTTCAAGTTTCTCTTTAAATATCATCTTCTCAATGTAGTTCATATATACAAGGGAACATTACTCAGCCATAAAAAGGAACAAACCTGGGTCATTTGCAGTTATGTGGCTGGACCTTGAGTTTGTAATACAGACTGAAGTCAGGAAGAGAAAAACAAATATCATGTATTAACACATATGTATGAAATCTAGAAAAATGGTACTGATGGATCTATTTGCAGGGGAGGACTTGGAAGAAAAGTTATGACCAATCTAGACAGCAAATTAAAAAGCAGAGATATTACTTGGCCAACAAAGGTCCGTCTAGTCAAGGGTATGGTTTTTCCAGTAGTCATGTATGGATGTGAGAGCTGGACTGTGAAGAAGGCTGAGCGCCGAAGAATTGATGCTTTTGAACTGTGGTGTTGGAGAAGACTCTTGAGAGTCCCTTGGACTGCAAGGAGATCCAATCAGTCCATTCTGAAGGAGATCAGCCCTGGGATTTCTTTGGAAGGCATGATGCTAAAGCTGAAACTCCAATACTTTGGCCACCTGATGTGAAGAGTTGACTCATTGGAAAGGACTCTGATGCTGGGAGGGATTGGGGGCAGGAGGAGAAGGGGACGACAGAGAATGAGATGGCTGGATGACATCACGGACTCGATGGACGTGAGTTTGAGTGAACTCCGGGAGTTGGTGATGGACAGGGAGGCCTGGCGTGCTGCGATTCATGGGGTCGCAAAGAGTCGGACACGACTAAGCAACTGAACTGAACTGAATAGAAATGCAGATGTAGAGAACGGACTGTGGCCACAGTGGGGTGAGGAGAGGGTGGGGCTGAGACAGTGGTGCTGACGTGGGTATACTGTGGTGTGTCACATGGGAGGGAGCGGGAAACTGTATAACACAGGTTGCTCAGCTTGGTGCTCTTCGACAAACTAGGTAGGGGTGGACAGGAGGCTCAAGAAGAAGGGGATAAATGGATACATTTCACTGACTCACTTTGTTGTACAGCAGAAAAGAACACAACATTGTAAAGCAAGTATATTCCAATTTAAAAAAAAATGTCATCTTCTCAACAAGGCCTAAAGTGACTCCCATGTTTAAAATCACAACTCACTCTGCAATCTACACTCCCAATCCCTACAGTGATGCTCAATTTTGTCCCATAGCTCTGCTCAATTTCTAGCATGCTACATAATTTACTTATTTCTTATGATTATCATTGCCTCCTGTTTCTAAAACATAAGCTCCACAAGGGGAGGAACCACCGCCTGTTTTGTTTGCTTTATATTCCAGCGTTTAAAAGGCGGGGCTGAAACAGTAGGTGGCCTGTACCTATTTGTGGAAGAATGAACAGTAACAACTATCATTAACTGAATGCTTTCTATGAACCAGAAACATCGTAAAGTGCTTTACAGAGAGGATTTCTTTAATCCTTATTAAGAGAGCCTGCAAGGTAAATATTATTAACCTGCATATTACAGATGAGAAAACTGGAATTTTGAGAAGCTAAGAAAGCTGTTTAATATGGACAGCCAGTGAGCAGTAGGGCTGGCATTCACGTCAAGTTCAGGCAATGTGATAGGAAAGTCCGTCCAGTGATCAATGCAATGGATCTTGGCAAAGCTCAGACTCCATCATTCTCCCCTCACGAGAGGAAAGAGACCTCTGGATCACTCAGCCTCAGCTGAGTTCAGTTCAGTCACTCAGTCGTGGCCGACTCTTTGCGAACCCATGAATCACAACATGACAGGCCTCCCTGTCCATCACCAGCTCCCAGAGTTCACTCAGACTGATGTCCATCAAATCGGTGATGTCATCCAGCCATTTCATCCTCTGTCGTCCCCTTCTCCTCCTTGCCCCCAATCCCTCCCATCAGGGTCTTTTCCAATGAGTCAACACTGCATGAGGTGGCCAAAGAACTGGAGTTTCAGCTTTAGTATCATTCTTTCCAAAGAAATCCCAGGACCGGATCTCCTTTAGAATGGACTGGTTGGATCTTCTTACAGTCCAGGGGATTCTCAAGAGTCTTCTTCAACACCAAAGTTCAAAAGCATCAATTCTTCGGTGCTCAGCTTTCTTCACAGTCCCACTCTCACATCCATACATGACCACTGGGAAAATCAGAGCCCTGACTAGACGGACCTTAATCAGCAGAGTAATGTCTCTTCTTTTCAATATACTGTCTAGGTTGGTAATAATTTCCCTTCCAAGGAGTGTCTTTTAATTTCACGGCTGCAGTCACCATCTGCAGTGATTTTGGAGCCCAAAAATGAAATCTGACACTGTTTCCACTGGTTCCTCATTTATTTTCCACGAAGTGATGGGACCAGATGCCATGATCTTCGTTTTCTGAATGTTGAGCTTTAAGCCAAATTTTCTCTCTCCTCTTTCACTTTCATCAAGAGGCTTTTTAGCTCCTCTTCATTTTCTGCCATAAAGGTGGTGTCATCTGCATATCTGAGGTGATTGATATTTCTCCCGGCAATCTTGATTCCAGCTTGTGCTTCTTCCAGCCCAGCGTTGCTCATAATGTACTCTGCATATAAGTTAAATCAGCAGGGTGACAATATACAGCCTTGATGTACTCTTTTTCCTATTTGGAACCAGTCTGTTGTTCCATGTCCCAGAGATAATAGCAATTTTATTCAGTGGCACCCTCAGCAAGGGGCTTCCCTGGTGGCTCAGGTGGTTTGGACAGGAAGGAGATCAAACCAGTCAATCCTAAAGAACATCAACTCTGAATATTCATAGGAAGGGCTGATGCTGAAGCAAAAGCTTCAATACTTTGGCCACTTGATGTGAAGAGCCAACTCATTGGAAAAGATCCTGATGCTGGAAAAGACTGAAGGTAGGGAGCAACAGAGAATGAGAAGGTTAGATGGCATCACTGACTCAATGGACATGAGTTTAAGCAAATTCTGGCAGATGGTGAAGGACAGGGGAAGCCTGGCGTGCTGCAGTTCATGAGGTCACAGAGAGTCAGACACAACTTAGCGACTGAACAATACCCTCAGCAAAATAAGCACAATAAAAAACAATGTTTTAATGCACCTGTGTTTCTAAATACCTCAGTTTGGGGTCTTAGAAGCTATGGTAGGTAATTGTTGACTTAACACCTCTGAAATAAAGAATGACTTCCCCTAAACACTCTGTGAGATAAAAGGAAATTTATCAAATGCACTAAAAATAAACTTAAGAATAGAGAAGAGCATGGCGGATCATCAGCTTCCTAAAGTGACATTTTACATTTTCTCATTTCTCAAAGTATCTTTGAGGGACTAACCTTTTGACATTCCGAGCTATTTTCTTTCAACTAACAGCATCTTCTGCTGCATGTTCACTATTCAAACTAGACCAAAGGGAACAATGACAGTCTGCGTCTATGATGCTGCTGTTTAATCAACCCTGAATAAAGCGCTTGGTACACATAAGAAAAGGCACGTGTGTCAAGGGACTCATAAGAGGTTATAGGAAGGGGCTGCCAGGAGAGGACTCATCTGTTCACAGGACAGGAGTAATTCTCCATCAGGCTGAGGAAGTTCTGAATACATTTCTTTCTCTCTTTTCTAAGACTGAATTATTTTAAGATAATTCTACAGTACTGTTATCTGATAAGGCAAAGATAGTACTAAACTCTTAACATATAAATATTCATAACCACATCACAATAAATTCTTCTTCAGTATGCCCTCCACTGAATTATCTCAAGTATTTCTACAATTTAAAGTTCTGATGAATCAAGGTGCAATTGTAGCTATCTCTCCTCCTATTCAAAGGCACAGAGACTAGAAAACTAAGAACATTAAGTGATGCCACAATCTGAAGACAAGTTAAAATGCAGACAGGAGAGTATCCCCAAGAAGACAGGTTCTCCAGAAGCAGGTGGCCAGGGACACTGACCTGCAGAGTTACTCCCACAGTTCATCACATCACTTTGAGTGGCCGTAGTTTAGAATTAAGGCTTAATCTCTAGTCTAAACTATGGTTTTTCCAGGAGTTATGTATGGATGTGAGAGCTGGACCATGAAGAAGGTTGTGTGCTCAAGAATTGAGACTTTCAAACTATAGTGCTAGAGAAGATTCTTGAGAGTCCCTTGAACAGCAAGGAGATCAAACCAGTCAATCCTGAATATTCACTGAAAGGACAGATGAAACTAAAGTTCCAATACTTTGGCTACTTGATGCAAAGAACTGACTCACTTGAAAAGACCCTGATGCTGGGAAAGATTGAGGGCAGGAGGATAAGGTGACGACAGAGGATGAGCTGGTTGGACGGCATCACTGACTCAATGGACGTGAGCTTGAGCAAGCTCTAGGAGATGGTGAAGGACAGGGAAGCCTGGCATGCTGCAGTCTATGGCGTCACAAAGAATCAGACATGACTGAGCAACTGAACAACAACGACAACAATATATAGCAAAATTATCTCCAAAAAAACTTAGGCTCCTTCACTCTTTTATATGGTTAGTTTCTAGACCTCCATATCATTGGTGTTATAAACAGCAGTAGAATTTGCTCAAATTGAGCTCCTATTACAAATACTATACCCACTGAATCCCCAAAACTGAAAATTTTTAATTACAAAACAGGTAATGCAGAGTGACTGCCTCCCCTAAGAATACCAATGTATGCTAAAATGTACTGATTCTTACAGAGTGATTACCCTTTAAAATTCAAAACTGCATCACTCAAAGAAAATTACAACCTATATTTATTATTTATAAAGAAGCTAGAAATCTTAGTGAAAACAATGCATTTCTCTTTTCAAAAATCCAATTTTTACTCTCCTTAGATAACAGAGGATTTTAATCTCTTTCTAATCACAAGGAGAAAATGCGCTTGATCAAAAGCAGCAGTTACATGAACTCACTGCATTTCAGATGGTTCTGACCATTTTGAAAGAGATCAATTTTGCATTTCCATTTCTCCTGCCTAAATCATCACAGGGGTTTAACAGACTAGAGGATCCTTTCCTCTAGCCCCTTTACTTTCTAATCTATCCTTGACATTATTGCCAGAATTATCTTACTAAATCATCACAATTATGTTATTCTCTTGCTTAAAAACTTTAAATAGCTCCCTATTTACTACAGAACTAAGTCCAAACTTCATACCAGAGGATTCAAGAACCCCACAGTCAAAGCTCATTTCATCTGTTCAGTCTCCCGTGGTTTAGTTGCTAAATCGTGTCCAGTGCTTTGTGACCCTATGGACTGTAGCCCACCAGGCTCCTCTATCCATAGGATCTCCCAGGCAAGTATACTTAAGTGGGTTTCCACCATTTCCTTCTCCAGGAGATCTTTGCAACCCAGGGATCGAACCCACATCTCTTTGCGTCTCCCGCACTGCCAGATGGATTTTTTTTTTTCTTTTTTTAATCATTGAGCCACCAGGGACGCCTTTCAGTCCCCTATATGACAATAAAGCTCAACAGCTGCAGGGTTTCAAGGACTGGGTACACACAGAGCCCTTCCCTCCACTGATCAGCCTCACTCCACACATATTCTACTTTTTTCATGAAGATATTCCTGATCCTCATAGTTACAGTTACTTGTTTCTTCCTTTGCATTCCCACTACACACAGAGTTTTCCTGCTGGAATGATGCCCAGTGTATCATGATTAGTATCATCAGTGGCTGCCTGCACTGCCCTCTTGCTTGCTACTGTACAAGATCAAAGATTCTGTCTGGTTTAACTCCAGATTATCAGAGCTATCCAGCAAAGAACCATGTACATGGTGGTTGCCTTGAGGTGAATGCTTACAGAGTGAAAGAATGAATGAACCATGCAGTCACCCACCATCTGTAAGAACGGGGAAAGATGAAGCTGAGAATCAAAGACAAGGTTTTGAACACCTGCATTTACATATATCATCACCACAGGTTTTTCAGGATGCAAGGTAAACTTACCAAAATCAAGTAAGAGTATATGTGTTTTTGCACACCTGCACACACACAGGAGCACATGGCTGCACAAAATTTAAACCAATACCATTTATAATTGCTCAAAAATGAAATACTCAGTTGTAAATCTAATGAAACATAGATAGGATCCATACGAAGAAAACTACAAATTGATAAAGGAAATTATAGAAAATCTAAGTAAATGGAGAGACATATCATGTTCATGGATTAGAAAACTTCACATAGTAAAAAGTGTAAATTCTCCCCAGATTGATACATAGATTTAATGTAATTAGCATCAGATTCCTAGCAACAAACTTTGTAGCTATATAAAACAGTATTCTAAAATATATCTGGGGAACTTCCCTGGCAGTCCAGTAGTTAAGACTCCATGCTTCCATTGCAGGGGGCATGGGTTCAATCTGGTTGAGGAACTAGGATCCTGTATGCCACAGTTTAAAAAAAAAATTTTTTTTTTTAATTTTGAAAAGCCAAAGGAACTAGAATAGCTAAAACTATAATCA
Source organism: Nanger dama (assembly GCA_917880005.1). Classification (NCBI taxonomy): domain Eukaryota; kingdom Metazoa; phylum Chordata; class Mammalia; order Artiodactyla; family Bovidae; genus Nanger; species Nanger dama. The sequence continues at coordinate 1,320,120 of CAKJTW010000135.1, forward strand.
GAAAGAAAAAGGGAAAGGTATCAGTCTACATGATTTCAAGATACTACACAGCTTATGGTGATTGAGACTGTGTGGTACTGTTAAAGGCATAGACACACAAGCAATGAAACAGAATAGTGAATCTCAAAACAAAGATAAAATCTTTCGGTTTCAGGACTAGGCAAAGAGCTCCTTGACAACACCAAAAGAACTATCCAAAAATATTAAATACTATTGATAAACTAGACTTCAACAAAATGAAAAGATGAGTTACATACTACAAGAAACTACTTCCAAATCATGAATCTGATAAAGAACTAGAATCTAGAATATATAAAGAACACTCAAACCTCAACAGTTTGAAAAACTGAACATTTGATTTAATGCAGAGAAGGTAACTTTCCCACATCACATCATTTAAATCAGCTCTTATAACCTGACTGAGGAAAAAGCTTCCAGGCTCTGCAGTTACTAAAAATGTCAGCTGGTCCAGTTCCCATAATGTCAGGCAAGGATGAGAGTGTTTTCCATAGTAAATCTTCATATTTTACTAAATGGAGAAGCTAGAAAATTAAAAAAAAAAAATAAAACAACTTCCAAAGGCCTGAATGTTATTAAACTTGCTATATAATGATAATATCTCATTGTCCCTTCAGTAGTTTTCAATTTTGTTTTACTTAGTTGGGAATTTCAACAAAAGAAGAGTGAAGAAGCCCATCTATTACAACTGCTGATCTGCCCTAAAACCTGGTTCTTGACTCATGTCATCATTATTCTGAAAAAGATCAGGAAGCAACAGTTAGAACTGGACATGGAACAACAGACTGGTTCCAAATAGGAAAAGGAGTACGTCAAGGCTGTATATCGTCACCCTGCTTATTTAACTTATATGCAGAGTACATATCAGAAACGCTGGGCTGGAAGAAGCACAAGCTGGAATCAAGATTGCCAGGAGAAATCTTAATAACCTCAGATATGCAGATGACACCACCCTTATGGCAGAAAGTGAAGAGGAACTAAAGAGCCTTTTTATGAAAGTGAAGGAGGGGAGGAAAAAGTTGGCCTAAAAGCTCAACATTCAGAAAACGAAGATCATGGCATCCGGTCCCATCACTCCATGGGAAATAGATGGGGAAACAGTGCAAACAGTGTCAGATTTTATTATGGGGGTGCTCCAAAATCACTGCAGATAGTGACCTCAGCCATGAAATTAAAAGACGCTTACTCCTTGGAAGGAAAGTTATGACCAACCTAGACAACAAATTAAAAGCAGAGACATTACTTGGCCAACAAAGATCCATCTAGTCAAGGCTATGGTTTTTCCAGTAGTCATATAAGGATGTGAGAGTTGGACTGTGAAGAAGGCTGAGGGCTGAAAAATTTATGCTTTTGAACTGTGGTATTGGAGAAGACTCTTGAGAATCCCTTGGACTGCAAGGACATCCAACCAGTCCATTCTGAAGGAGATCAGCCCTGGGATTTCTTTGGAAGAAATGATGCTAAAGCTGAAACTCCAATACTGTGGCCACCTCATGAAAAGAGTTGACCCATTGGAAAAGCCCCTGATGCTGGGAGGGATTGAGGGCTGGAGAAGGGGACAACAGAGGATGAGATGGCTGGATGGCATCACGGACTCAATGGACATGAGTTTGAGTGAACTCCAGGAGTTGGTGATGGACAGGGAGGCCTGTCGTGCTGTGATTCATGGGGTCACTGAACTGAATGGAGAGACGCTTATACTACACTGGGAGCAGCATGAGCTAACATCCTCTTAAAGAAATTAAAAATTTCGCTCTTTCACGAGCATATTTTTTTAAAAGTAGCAGAGTAACAGCACAATAAACTCAACTGCTATCAAAACAATACTTGAAAACATTTCATTATGTTAATAACGGTCAGAGCTAAGTTAGCAATTGACATTGCGGTGGCTCTTATTATTATAATTAAAATTATATTCTAAGTTTTCATTTTAAACTCCATAATTAAACCATTGCCATCGATAGGCTAAAAGTACTTCAGAAGGAATACACTATTGTTTTGATCAAACTATTTAAAAATGCATGATATCTGGTACCAGAAGAACCATTTCCATACACAGGCAAAGATAGCCCTGAGGAAATGACTAGTGAAACTTCAGATAAAATGACATTTTAATCTTTGTTTACAAACCACATCTCCTACCTAGCTTCACAAGCATGTCAGCTCACTTCGTCACTTGCTGTATTACATTAAGAAAAATGTTTTTATTTTCTCACCTTTCCTCCTAGAAGTGGCATATGACTGACATTTCAAGAGGAATTGCCTTTACTTGGAAATATTTTGTTTTAGAAATTGTAGTCCAAAAGTATATTTCAACCTAAATTCCAGTAAGACATATTTTAAATCGGGGCTTTACATAAAAGCATTTAATAAACATGCATGTATTCAGCTCAGCTAGATCATTTATATAATTTATAGATAATCTAGATAATTTATAAATGTAGGCAAATTTTAAATTATACATTTGTAATATAATTTTTAGAAGATAAATTAAACATATACTTCTTATTCGCTCCTAGCAGGTCCACTTTTGTGTTTCAGGATCCATGAAACCCTTGAAAGTATATGCAAATTTTATTATGTAGACTTCTGTTTTAAACAGTTTCTTCTCAAAAGAATCTGTGAATCATTAGTTTATTCCCAAATGACCATTATATTTATAAATAGCATCTCTGAGCAGAAAACCAAACATGACTTTTGGAGGACTTAAGTAACCATGTCTGTTACTTCTATACTTACATGTGATGAGTTTGGATTTACCAAATTTTCCAGATGCTTGCCTGTACATTAAGCCAACCTAAAAATTATGCCGCCTAGAAAATGTTCATAGTCAAACTACAAAGAAAATTGGGTACCTAATGCTGGAGGAAATAGCACTGGGCCCTGGGATAGTGCTGAAGTAGGAGTGCGAACTAAAAAGGAAGAAGAGCTTTCTCTGACTTACAACCACATCAGTATTTGAGTGCAAAACATTACTAATATTTAAAATGCAAATGTGCTCATTAAAATCAAAAAGTAAATTTTTCTCTTACAGTGATGTGAAGAGCTACAATTTGGTAATATACTTCAAAATGTTTCAATTCAAACCTTTTAAGATAGGTCTAGGGAGACACGACTGAGCGACTTCCCTTTCACTTTTCACTTTCATGCATTGGAGAAGGAAATGGCAACCCACTCCAATGTTCTCGCCTGGAGAATCCCAGGGACGGGGAGCCTGATGGGCTGCTGTCTATGGGGTCGCACAGAGTCGGACACGACTGAAGCGACTTAGCAGCAGCAGCAGCAGGACTCCCCTGGTGGGGCAGTGGCTAGGAATCTGCCTGCTAGCGCAGGGGTATGGGTTCAGTCCCTGTCTGGGAAGACCCCATGTGCCACAGGGGAACTAAGCCCATGCACCCTAACTAGTGAGCTTGCCTCCCCTAGACCCTGTGCTCCACAGCAAGAATAGCCACCGCAATGTGAAGCCCGTGCACCACCACGAGGAATAGCCCCCACTCACCACAACTAGGGAAAGGCCACACTCAACAACCATGACCCAGCACAACCAAAAATAAACAAACAGCAAAAAAACTGCAAAGAATAAACAGTTTAATTAACTAATTAAATAGGTCTGTCTACACTACTCCTCTTTGTGCTGCTGAGAGTAGGGACCTTTGTCTCATTCATCCTTCTACACTGAGTGTCAGACACAGAGGACAGTTAACAGGCAGTTCAAATAGCTTTTGATTAATTATAATACTGCATGATCTGATTAAATACTATCATTTGAACTGTTGAAAACTATCCAAATTTGGACAGCTTCAGAATGCTCTAAAATAAAGGAGGGTCATAAATAAAATAAGTCATATTAGGGACATGTATCAATTTCTTCCACAAAATTATCACTGCAATGGCACCCCACTCCAGTACTCTTGCCTGGAAAATCCCATGAATGGAGGGAGCCTGGTAGGCTGCAGTCCATGGGGTCGCTAAGAGTCAGACAGGACTGAGCAACTTCACTTTGACTTTTCACTTTCACGCATTGGAGAAGGAAATGGCAACCCACTCCAGTGTTCTTGCCTGGAGAATCCCAGGGACAGGGGAGCCTGGTGGGCTGCCGTCTATGAGGCTGCAGAGAGTCGGACACGACTGAAGCGACTTAGCAGTAGCAGCAGCAGCATTCCTTGAGTCATTTCATAACAAGTCAGTGGCAATAAACATACAAGTAACTGGCCAAATAACAAAAACTTGATTAAAATACAGAGACAATAAGTGATTCCAATATCAGTTACCCTAAAATTTCTTAAATAAATGAATATGGACTGAGTGACTGCATGCTAAGTCACCTCAGGCTTGTCCAACTCTTGGTGACCCAATGAGCTGTAGCCCACCAGGCTCCTCTGTCCATGGGATTCTCCAGGCAAGAACACTGGAGCAAGCTGCCATGCCCTCTTTCAGAAGATCTTCCTAACCCAGGGATTGAATCCGATCTCACGTTTCCTGCACTGGCAGGCAGGTTCTTTATCACTAGCACCACCTGAATGTGGAAATTTCACCAAAAATATAGGTAAAAATAGAATAAAAATACACAGTTGAAAGTCTTTTAACATTCAACCGAAAATAAAATTCTAAATAAAAGAGAAGCATATAAGATCATACAAGCAGAAAGAATTGCTAGGAGTCATCTCATTTAAGGCTTCCCTGGTAGCACAGCTGGCAAAGAATCCATCTACAATGCGAGAGACCTGGGTTTGATCCCTGGGTCAGAAAGATCCCCTGCAGAAGGGAACAGCTATCCACTCCAGTATTCTGGCCTGGAGAATTTCATGGACAGAGGAGCCTGGCAGGCTACTGTTCACAGGGTCACAAAGAGTCAGACACTACTGAGTGACTTTCACCTTCACTTTTTTTTAAAATCTCATTTAAAAGGGGTAAAGGTGCTCCAAAACCATCCTTTTTCACTTCTACAAACAGGAAGGAAAACTGGATGAGAAAAAAGAGGATTCTTAAATCTGGCAGTGCCCACTGATAACAAGAGTATTTATTCGGGATTGTTAGATCAGTCACTGGTACTGGTTTCTCTATCACTCATGTTCTTAAATCCTCTCAGATAGGAATTGCATATGTTCCCAAACTACTATCTCAACATAGTTCCAATAGGTTGGAATTAACCATACACAGAACACTCTACAGAGGTGAAAGCTTATTATGCTAACTGATAAAAACATAGATCTCCTTGATTTATAGTTGCCATCATGCAATAGCAAAAACTAACCTACCCAGCTATCATTCTTTAGTTTGAAATCTATTATCAATTCTAAAAGCATAGGTCCCTCTTGCTTACATCTGAAAGTTGAAAGAAAGGCAGGTAGAGACATATCATGGAGGAGTCTAGAGACAGTCAAGAAGAACGAATCTCTTACTGTACAAAAGAAATACTGACTGTACCATGGTAAAGAAAAGTGGAAAAGAAGTGGTGGTATGTAAAGAAGGACTTGAAAATACCTAGAAGTGAAGAAAAAGATAGGGAAAGAGCTGGGATGAAGCAGAGCATGGGCAGTTCAGGCAGAGAGAACATACCAACCAGCAGGCAATTTTAAGATAAGGAATACAGTTTATTGAAGGAATGAGTGAGTTGAATAAATGAACTAACAAAGCAACCAATGAACAAATAAAATAAATGAGTACATGAATGAGTGAGCCTGTAAGTGAATGAGGCTGATGAATGGCATGCTGCAGCTAAGGTTCAGATAGTACTGAATGCGAAGCAATGAGTTTGAATCGTTCCTAAAAAGCAAGATAAGAAAGGTGCTCCTTAAGAGTTGTATAATCTACAGTCTGCCCAACTGTATGCAGACCTGCCAAAATCAAAGAGAATTCACTGAAAGTTTTTATCACTATAAAATAAATGATTGAGTAAAATTAATTTGGAAGTAGTAGGTAAAATACAATAGAAGACATAACAGGTAACTACAAGTTAAGCCACTATTTTGACTACTCAAAACCAACATGACAGGCACATGATAACTAGAATTTCAGCATTAATGATCTTCTTAAAAATTGAGATATAAGTCACATACCAAAATATACATGCTCTTGAAGGATATAATTCAGTGATTTTAGTATATTTGCAGTTATGCAACCTCACCACTATCTAATTCCAGGAAATTTTATCACTGTACCTATTAGCAGTCACTCCCAATTCTCCTTCCTGCCAGCCTACAGATTTAACAGGCTGCAATCTTAATATGAATTTCTATTTTTTATATCTCCCCAAGGTGCACATATGGTGATTTACACTGAAGAGTCTCAGTAGAACATAAAAGATTATTTACTAAGGAAATACGGCCAGAACTGAGGAAGTATCAAAGAAGGAAATTTTTGTCTACCTAATGTGGCATTTTTATTTTCATTTGGTAAGTAACAACTTTCAAAGTTCATTACATTCTTAAAGTATCACTTGGTTTCCCAATTACAAATGCTTAAGAGTTTTTTCTGCCCTTTGGATATCATAACAACCCAAATATAGTGGCCAGATAAAAATTGGTTAAAGAAGATGGTGAACACCTAATCACCCACTGCAGCAACCATAGCCTTAGATCATCATTGATTTTTCCTCCAAGTCACAGAATGAAACTGAAATTCGCCCAAGAATGCACAGAATTTCTAAGTCCCTAGATGGAATTAGAGGGTTATAAGTTCAGTTTAATTCTTTCCCACCACCCCCGCCCCCATTTAAGGTCAACTAAGAATGACTCTCCACTAAATTTTGTACTTATAATTCTACCACTGGGTTTTGAGATTGTTGTTTAGTAGCACATTTTAAAATAAGTAAATCTCCAAATATCTCTCATAGATTATTACCATGAATCTTAGAAGAAGCCTTCCCTGGTAGCTCAGCTGGTAAAGAATCTACCTGCGATGCAGGAGACCCTGGTTTGATTCCCAGGTTGGGAAGTTCCCCTGGAGAAGGGATATGCTACCCATTCCAGTATTCCTGGGCCTCCTTGGTGGCTCAGACAGTGAAGAATCTGCCTGCAATGTGGAGACCTGGGTTTGACCCCTGGGCTGGGAAGATCCCCTGGAGGAGGGCATGGTAACCCACTCTAGTATTCCTGCCTGGAGAATCCCTATGGACAGAGGAGCCAGGGGGACTACAGTCCACGAGGTCGCAGAGAGTCAAACACAACTGAGTGACTAAGCACATTTGCCTTTATATGCCACATACACACACATACTTTTATCCCTCTGTATTCCTTTAAAAATGCAAAATACCTTTATTTTTAAAAAATATTCTTCTAGTTAGTGAAATCAGGCTGAACAAACACAAAATAGAGCTTGACTTATTTTTCCTATTCTATGAATATGGCCCCAAAGACTGAATTTACAAATAGGACAAATGTACAGTTCTCATCTGCCCCTTTCTCACTCTGCCTCCAAGCGCTGCATTCTCAGGACCCACACCCCTTCACACATACACACACACCAATAATAAAGGTATTAATATTAAAATAACTGTTTCAATGATCTTCAGCTTCTGGGATCAAAATAATAAAACCAAAGCCAAATAAATATGAAGAATGTGTTTTGATCAATTCACTTTTTCCAATCAACTATTAGAAAGATTCCCTTGGTGAAGAAAATGGCTACCCACTCTTGTTGGGATAATTCCATGGACAGAGGAGTCTGGTGGGCTATAGTCCACAGGGTTGCAAAAAGTCAGACACGACTGAGCGACTAACATGTTAACTATTAGAAGAATCTATTTTCTAAATACTTCCTACAATTTTTTGAACTGCTCTCTGTAAACGAATATATGTGAAACATGTTTTCTAAAGTGGCCAGGTCCATCAAGTTCACTGGGCACAGTCTAACCCTTTATGTTTCTTCCCAGCAACTCCCGATTTTGGGAGGGCTGTAGGGGGATTAAGGTAACAGGGAGCCAAGGGAGGTGGCCTCCTCAGGCATGGAGCCACCAAGCTCTCTCTGAGCCATTCAGAGCAAGAGGTTTTATTTTCTCCCTTTACAATGCCTCACTACCCTGAGGGGATCCTCCATCAATAATTCATGAGTAGCAAAAGAACATGTTCTAATCAATAAAGAGTAACGTTGAAACTCACAGCAGGTTCCACAGGACTGATGGGGTGTTATATTAATATCTGATTAAACTTCCCAGGAAATTTAATTTTTCATAAACCAAAGACCTAAAATTAACCTTTTAACCTTATGTTTACAAAAGATCTTTCCCAAGGGCACAGAAATATTTTAGAGACATATCTTAATGAAAGCAGGAGGCTAAAAAGAGTATTTCAATACCTAGAGGATTTGCTCCAGATCACACAAAAAGAGAATTAGAACTTAGTTCAACTCACACTTACCAAAAAATTCTTAATTGGCGTATTTTTACACACCTTTAATGATTATGTTCAAGTGCATGCTATAGGGACTTTAAAACACACTCAGATTTTTCAATCGCCAATTCCATATATTCAAGAAAAGGAATTTGGAGTACTTCGCATTTTATTTCTTCTTTCCCAGTAACCTCCTTTGTCCATTCACAGTGAAACAATCAAATCGCAAGCCTATGTGAATTTCATAAAGTCAAATTAGTACAAGTCTAGCCATATAAAAAATGAAGAAACTACAAGGATATATTGCACAGCCCAAAGAATATACCAGTGGTTTATTATAACTATAAATGGACTGTAACATTTAAAATTTTCACTATATTGTACATCTGAAACTTATATAGTAAATCAACTAAACTATACTTTAATTTAAAAAATTAGTAAAAGTCTAAATTCTCCAGATTTTGCTTATTTATGTTTGGGGATCCCATAAGAAACCTCTCCCTGGCCACAACACTTTTTCAAACCTGCCCTAGATCCTCCATCTGGTAAATCTATATCATCTATCTACTCACCTGGAGGAACATCCAACTGAATAACCCCACAAAAAGGCATTACACGAAGATAGTGAAGTTTGATTTAATGCAGAAAAGGTGACTTTACAAAGCTTTCATAGTGGGCAGTCAGATATTTTCATCTTCACAGAGCAGGAGCATGGTTAATAAACTGCTTCTAGAAGCTCCTATAAAGATTTATAACTTTTGCTGGGAGAAAAGCTGGAGATTTCTTTTTCATCTCTGACTGTACTTATAAAGTACTTTCTGCAGCCCAGCAAGCCTCTCCTCACCCAGATCGACAGCTTCCTTGCAGAGCTGACAAGTGGTGATGGATGTACCCACCAGAGTATTATTGAGGATTTGAGAGGCTGTACTGCCATGTCCTTGGCACTCTTGGATGCAATTCTGTGCAGTATTTCCCCTCAGAAGCTCAAGATTCTGAGATGGAAGCAGCCTCAAAATTCTAACCCAGCCCCTTCTCAATGCAATTTCTCCTCTGATTAACACTGAAGAAGCAATGTGTTTTTGCTATTTGAAGCTCATTGTTACGTCTTCAACAGTGTCAGTTTGATTGATCCCTTATTATTAAACTATAGTTTTTAATGAAACTCCATTTCACCATAGCATCTAAAAATACTACAGCTGAATTAATTATACCCTAGAAGAAAATAATAACAGATTTCCTATTTCAAATATATAATGGGAAGCTACTGTTTTATTCCTCTAATTATATAAGAATGGACAGAGTAATATACCATCTCTATCAACACATTTCAAGGATTTGCTTTTATCTTTTCTTTCTTTTCTCCAGTCAGGATTGTTATTAATGACAGGAGCATATCATAATTTAATTAGCTGATACTGACTGGCAATCTATCCATTTCTTTTTAATTGGAGCCATTTCATAGAACTATCCATAAAGGGCAGATTCTGCATAACTAATAACTTTCATAAATAAGATCTTTAGAAATCTCACAAAAAGACACAAAATATTTGGACATAGTCATTATGTTTCCATGTCACTGGAGATTGGGGCACAGAACTTCCCCTGACATGGCTAGTTCTGAAAGCATGAAACAGGTGCCCTGGGTAGCATAAAACTGCCCAAAAGTCAGCTTGGCCACCACCTCACACAAGCATTACTTAACGATATACAATGACTCAGAAATGTGGCTCTGTTTGTGAGTGCCATGGAAGGCATTTCAAGAGACTGAGTCTCACTAACCTGCCCAATCGAATTAAAAGGGGGAGTAGTTGCATCTTAAGAACATAATGGGAAAGGTAATTGCACCCAAATATCATATTCATGGTCTTGAGATAAGGCTGTGGGGGAAGTGCTAAAGAATCTGCCTGTCAATGTAGGGTCAGGAAGATCCCTTGGAGAAAGAAATGGCAACTCACTCCAGTATTTTTGCCTGGGAACTCCCATGAACAGAGGAGCCTGCCAGGCTATAGTCCATGAGGTTGTAGAGTCAGACACGACAGAGGCAGAGCACAAGATAAAATAGACACTCAATCTGCCTGAAAAGAGGTTGGAGACAATCTCTAGAACACAGCTATTATTCTTTGTGTTAGGAAAGTGTATAGTGTACGTGTACTTGTGACTCCTGAAAATTATGTAAGTACACACTTTTAAGAAACAAAGCCCATGGAACTGAAAAATGATAAAAATCATTTTTAGGTTTATGCTCACTCCTTTTATAAAATGTCAGGCTCCTTGGAAGTAGATTTTTTAAAACAGAAATATCAATAAAAGAGGAGAAGGAAATGGCAACCCACTCCAGTATTCTTGCCTGGAGAATCCCATGGACAGAGGAGCCTGGCAGTCTACAGACCATAGGGTCGCAACGAGTCGGACATGACTAAAGTGACTTAGCACAACATGTCGATAAAATAACTGTTTAAAATATGATTCCATTCTCAGTTCACAACATTTTCATCCATCTGCAACTTAGCAGGAACTAGACTAAATCAAATTGGAATTATCTGAGGCCACAGGGTTTTTACTTGTATAGGATTGTGGTAGTTTCACTGAGAAAGCCCCACATGCAGTCAAATAGGCTGAGCTCTCTAGTAACAGTTCTAATTAATTAGGTGTGTGTAGTGGAAAGAACATGGACTCGGGAATCAGATCTAACCTTCAGTCTGCACACTGCCATTGTAGCTACAATGTGACTCTGACAGATTTTGTTGATTTCTCTGAGCTTCAGATTCTTATTTGTAAAATGAGGGCATGCTAGTAACACCTAACTCATAAGGCTGTTATGAAAATTAATTAAGTATGTAAAGTAAGTATGTAAAGTTAAGTATGTAAAGTATGTTAACTAACTTAAATTAGTTAAGTATTGAGCACTGAGTAGCTGCTCAATAAAGAGCAACTTTTATTCTAACAATGATAATACATTAATTTTGGCTGATAATACTGAGTTGTTTAGGATCACATTAAATAATTTTGTGCAAATATTTAGAGAATTAAAGACACTATAGGCATCTCAGCTTCACTGGATTAAGGACAATTTGTAAAGTGTAGCTCTTGCCCCTCATTTATCTTTTTTTTTTTTTTTTTTAGAATACATTTGAATCAGTTCTAATGCGGTGGATGAAACTGGAGCCTATTATACTGAGTGAAGTAAGACAGAAAGAAAAACACCAATATAGTATACTAATGCATATATATGGAATTTAGAAAGATGGTAACGATAACCCTCATTTATCTTGATTATCTTGTTGAATAGCTGCTATATTACTTTTTAAGGAGCCTGCAAACTAAGGAGCACAGGCTCTGGAGTCAGATGATCATGTGTTAGTTTCTAGCTTGCCCATCTTCCTAGCTGTGCAATCTTGAGTGAGTAACAAACTTCTTAAGGCCTTGACTTTATCATCCCCAAATAGCAGGTAATAATACAGCACTCACCTCACAGATATCATGAGGGTTTAATGAAACAATTCCTGTAGATACCTTAGCACAATGTCTGGCACATGGTACTTCCTATGTGTCAGACATTACTATCTATTTAGTGACAATTCAAGATCATACCTCCGCTACAGAGGCTTAGAAAGCTCCAAGAGTCTTGCCACTGTCAAAGAGTAGATGTGAGAATTTATTCCAGGTCTGTTTGACTTATTATAATAAACCATATGGAACACAGACCTGGCCTCAGGGAGCTTACATATTTGGGAGAAACAATAAGAAACTGGACACTGGGACTTCCCTGGTGATCCAGGAACTAAGACTCTGTGCTCTCAATGCAAGGAGCCCAAGTTTGATCCCTGGTCAGGGAATTAGATCCCACATGCCACAATTAAGAGTTTGCATCCCACAAGATTGAAGATCTCGCATGCCACAACTAAGACCCAACACAGCAAAATGCATAAAGTAATAACAATAAATATTTTTTAAAAGATACTGAACACAACAAAATTATATGCTCTGTGATCTCACAGGAAAAATACACAGGTCTCAGGGAGCACCACCAGAGAAGGCAGTGGCACCCCACTCCAGTACTCTTGCCTGGAAAATCCCATGGACGGAGGAGCCTGGTGGGCTGCAGTCCATGGGGTCGCTAAGAGTCAGACACGACTAAGCGAATTCACTTTCACTTTTCACTTTCATGCACTGGAGAAGGAAATGGCAACCCACTCCAACATTCTTGCCTGGAGAATCCCAAGGATTGGGAAGCCTGGTGGGCTGCCGTCTATGGGGTCGCACAGAGTCGGACACGACTGAAGCGACTCAGCAGCAGCAGCAGCAGGGAGCACCACGGGGGATGAATAGTTAAGTGAATAAACACGGGACGCTTCAGAAGGCAAGAATAAAGGTAATGAAAAAAATTTAAATGACCTCACACCTAACCCTTTTCTTAAAACCCAATTTCCAGACATGTCTAGCAGCTCAGAACATCTGAGCATCTAGGATCCAAGCTGCAGGAGTGCAAATGCACCAGAAGGAGGGAAATGCTTGTGGACTTCATGAACTCAGTAGGGCGAGTACACGGAGGGTAATGGTGAGGGCTTGAGAAACAGTTTCCTGCCAACTTTTTCAAACAAGGGGGAAAAGTTCTTCTTCCACAGCTAAGGAAAGATTTTAAATGTAACAGCACACAGACCTGAAGCATGGTGAGCCACAAAAAGACTGCTCGGAGATCTTTCCTGAAGGTGAGTTTTGAGGAGGACAGAATAAAAGGGCCTGGGACTTCCCTGGCAGCCCAATAGTTGAGAATCCACCTTGCAGTGCAGAGGACATGAGTTTGATCCCTGGGTTGGGAAAATCCCCTGGAGGAAGAAATGTCAACCCACACCAGGATTCTCTTGCCTGGAGAATCCTCATGGACAGAGGAGCCTGGTGGGTTACAGTTCACAGGGTCACAAAGAGTCGGACACGACTGAGCACAGCACAGGAGCACAAGGAACTAAGATCCCACATGCCATGCAGCAACTAAACCCAAGGACCACAAACTACTGAGCCTGGGAGCCACAACTAGAGAATTCATGCACAGCAAGGAAAGCTCCTGTGTGCCGCAATTAAGACCCACTGAAGCCAAATAAATAAATTAGTTAATTAATTTTTTTAAAGGGACTTGAAAGGGAAGCAAGGTAAAAGAGAACTAGAGTGGGAAACAGGAGGACAAAAAGGAGGTAAACTGGTTGAGGAATCTAAATAATGGAGCCTCTGCTCCAGAGAAACAGACCTGCAATTAACAAGCCAGTAATGGATTCTGAGAGATGATGCCTCAGAAAGAAGGCTGGAGAAAAGAGGAAGAAACAGCTTAAAATTTCAAGCTCCAGACTGTTGCTAATCTAGTGAAGGGTGATGGTGCTGTCCATCTACACACTGAGGCAAACTGACAGAGAACCCACGGATGGCTCTGTGTGGTTTTTGAGTTAGACTTGGGCCATTTTCTTGTATGCCTGCACACAAGGATGACAGTCCTTGGCAGAGGACAATCTGTTCAAGAATAATTAGATGCCTCCTCACTTCTTGCCTTGGTGGCAGAAGCACACAGTATATTTACAATATCCCATTTTGCTTCCATCTGAACCCATATGTTCACTGATCGGGTTAAAGCTGGAGCTGCATGCTACCTTCTTCGCTGTGAACAAACTTTGCTTCAGCAAACCCTCAGGGAAAGCAGGGTATCCTCCTCTGTTAATTTCCCAGGCCAAGGAACAGGAGCAGCTCTGCTGATTTATTGCTGGAGAAGGGCTATGCCTTAGAGGATTCGTGTCATGAGCTGCAGGGACAGCTAGCGGAGCAGCCCTCATTTATGGTGAGACAGAAGAGAAAAGCTGGGAAATAGCCCCCATGAAGAATATGCCTTTATTACATGTTGAAAGCAATGTGAATCAGAATGTGCTCTGTGGTTATAATTCCACGATATGATGTAGAGGCCAAGACTAAAGGGTGGAGGGAAAGATGGAAGGAGGGAAAAAAAAGATGGAGAAAAATCGTACAGGTATAGACTACCTGCTGTTTAACGGCATGGGGCCAGGCGTGCTACACAGGTGATCTCAAACCATGTTGCCTAGTGACATCTGAAGTTAAAAGCACAATTTCTCATTCTAGCTTCCAACATACTCCTGGGATCTGCCTTTAACTTGTGTGGTAAGTGACAACTCATCTGTCACAGGTCTGCCATCAGAATGATGCTATGGAGAGACCTGCACCACCTAAGCACCCAAGGGACTCAAAGGCTTCATCTGTGCTCTCAGGTGGGGGAGTGGCAAGGGAAACCCTATAGTCCATGGCAGGTCCTAGGACAAATGTATTGGGTTTAGCGATGTAGATGCCTTGACAGAAAGTCTGACTAGAGTGGAGGGGGCCAAAGGGTGATAAAGTAAGTTTAAGAAAAAAATGGGAGGATAAGAAGCAGAACCAGAGGATAATGACACCTCCTTTGAGAAGTGTTCCTGTAAGGGAAATGAAAGCGATGAAGTAGTAGCTGATGGAGGGTGTGGTGTCCGAAGAGGTATGAAAAGTAAGAAGGTCGAATTGGGAAATAATACCTCCTGTAGCATTTTGATTAAATTATATAAACAATAAGCACTATTAGATTCATTAGAAAAGACCCTGATGTTGGGAAAGATTGAAGGCAGGAGGAAAAGGGGCCAACAGAGAATGAGATGACTGGATGGCATCATTGACTCAATGGACATGGGTTTGAGCAAACTCTGGGAGATGGTGAAGGACAGGGAAGCCTGGCGTGCTACACTCTACAGGGTTGCAAAGATTCAGACATGACTGAGCAACAACAACAACAAAGCACTAAAAAGTATCTCAGAGATCTAAATCGAAATCCTTTCTGTACGAAAAAAATGGAGACTCTTCAAGAGAGTTTAGGTGACTTCTTCAAAACACAGCACCAATGAAGAGCAAGGCTGGGTTCAGAGCCCTGAGGAATCCAAAATGTGCCAAGTAGACAGAATATTAAAATTAACTTCAGATCTTGAGTGCCTTCAAAACAGAGATGAGTATTCTAAGGACCATCTTGGAAAGTACCCATGTAAGACAGGAAGCTTCCTAATATTCAAAGACACACCAACTGTCTACAATTTAACCTGAAGACTTCTCTGCTCCACCCACCACCTTACCATGCAATAGCATGTTCCTTGTGCCACTGTGACTAGACCCAACTTTTGTTTTGATTTTGCTTTTACTAAGATGCTTCAAAAGACCCTGAAGATAAAGGTATCAGATTAACTAGAAGAAGTGAACTTTTTTTTCCTTTCAGAAGGGAAATTATAACTACCTTCACCAACAAAAGGATTAAGTCTGCTTTGTGACAGAATTGCATTAAAAAAAATGAGGCAGATAAAGAAAAGCTTTTATTATTTTAATGAATTCAAAAGCTGGAAGCATTACTGAGAAGAGCAATGTGTTCACTGCTCTAATCCAATGTAATCATGTTTAAAAATTATTCTACTTAGGAATTTTTCTGCTACATCAGACAAAATCCAAAATGTGCCAAGTAGACAGAATATTAAATGAACTTCAGATCTTAAGTGCCTTCAAAATAGAGATCAGTATTCTAAGGACCATCTTGGAAAGTACTCATATAAGACAGGAAGCTTCCTAATATTCAAAGATACACCAACTGTCTACAATTTAACCTGAATTACAATTTGTGTGTCTCCCTTTTATCTCATGTCCTAAGAAAGTTACAATACTATACATTTTTAATCTGAATTAACCATTTACTTCTGTATATAAGGAAGCCCATTTAACCTCTGTTCTTCTGTAGCCACAGCTATTAAAAAAGAAATTCAGTTTCTGACTCATCACTAGGATTGATTTTAAAGAAAAAAATACCACAGTAACTTTTAGCATAAACATAATATTTTAATCATTTAAGTCTCAGAAGAAAACATAAAAATCTTTTCTTTCTCAAACAACTTAAATGCCCAAAGAAATAAATAATACTTAAAGAAAATATATAAGACACCTATAATAAGACTGCCTTCCTTCTCAAAATACATCACATTTCTTGGCTATTAGATTCACGTCATTCTGCTACAATTTTGACACATATAGCTTAGATACACATACATATAACATATATATGTATATGTATAGTACTACATATGTATATATGCATAGTACTATATATATACTAGTATATATATGTATATGTACAGATACATACAGTACTTAGGTAACTATGGGGGCAAAAATTACTTTGATCAAGCAAAAGTAATTGTATTTCACTTGTTTGAGGTTTTTATTTTTACTATAGCTCACTCATGCTGAACATTTCATTTTAATAAAAAACAGTAAGTCACCAATCTCAGGTTCAGCTTTAACTTCAGCATGAGAGCAACAGTAATTATAACTGAACTTGGAAGAGGAGTTCAATTCATCTTCCTTCACATTTGTGATTAACACCACTCATTCCAAATTATTCCAAAATCCAGTCCCAACTAACATAAAATGATTAAGCCATGTTCAAAATACCCAAAACTTTACTAAAAATCCACTCTAGAATATAGCTCATCAATCAGGCAAAGTACTTTATACCCCAAATTGGTAACAGAATATAATATAAACTTTAAAATTAATATAAATATTAACTGAATATGTGAATTGGTAATCAAGATTTTGTAATTAGGGGTCAACTATCTGTTTGATCATTTCCTAGATTCTTTCACTAACATCTTAACTGTCTACAGTCTGCTAATGCTATTGGTGTGAGTTTTCACAAGAATGAGGGAAACAGATTACCCTCACCTTCTGAGCAGGGCTAGTAGGAAGGTCTGATGAATCATGTTTTACATCTATTGGTTAAAATAATACAATATTATACTGCTTAAAAGAAAATTTACTATACTGCTAATTCTGGACATGACAGACTGGGACCCAAACCAAAGACTCTGTAGCCACGGAGGGGACAGACTAAGAAGCTTGTCCCAGAAAGGAAAGGCCTGACCCAACCATGAAAGATGGCGGAGATGGGGACACAGGGAAGAGGCCACAGGGAGACAGAACCAACAAAGTCCCATCCATGTCCTGTCCATATAACCACGGTTATAGCCCAATGGCTTATTTTCCCATCTAGAGCCCCTGCCAAAACCCCAAAGATTTAGCAAAATTTTCCTGTTACCAACTTGAGATTTTTTGTGAGAGAAAAGACTTGTTTAGAAGTTTGGCTCCAGGTTGAAATAAAATTCTACCAAAGTTAGAACTTAAAATATTCTTTGAGGGGAAAACATAGCTCTGTAACTCTCTATTTTTCATGTCATTATGTCCTTTTTATGCAGGACGGAGCTTCTATTAGCTAGTGAGTCTGCCTGAGACAGCAGAAAAGGACAAGGTTTGAGACCAAGCAGTTTAAAATCCTGACTCTGCTACTTACTAAACACAGTGCAACAAACAAGTAACTTTAACCTCTGAACCTCAGTTCCCCAATTTGTGAAACAGAGATAATAAGCCTGTGTTGAAAGACTATCAAAAGAACAAAAAATTAAAATAAGATTTGAAAAGGGCCTACCTTAGAGTCTACCATTCAATGGGCACTGAACAAATAATTATTTGTTCATCTTTTCCCACAGTTTCCATTCTACCAACAGATAGGTTCAAACATCACTTGATTAGATAAGCAAATATGTGGCTAGAGTGAGTGAGTGAAGTCGCTCAGTCGTGTCCGACTCTCTGTGACCCCGTGGACTGTAGCCCACCAGGCTCCTCCATCCATGGGATTCTCCAGGCAAGAATACTGGAGTGGGTTGCAACTAGTTAAGCAAATTATCTTTAAGGTTCATTTTACTCCTGGAAGTGTATTCAATACCTAATGGCCACTGGAAACAAAGATAAGAGAGTCTGGGTGATGGATAGAAGAGGCTGTCAGCAGATGGCCCACATCCTGAACAGAGAAAGATAGCTGAGAATGCCTTGTACCTAGAAGCAGGGATGATGGTGCTGGAGAAGTAGAGGGAAAAGTGTCTACAAACACACACTGCAGGCACGGTGCACCTGACAAGACAGCCACAGACCTGCAGAAATGATATGGAGAGAAGAACCTGCAGCTGGGTATGTGGAGACAGAGCGTAGGGAAGTACCATTTTATTTCTATTTTCATCCTTAACTAGTATAACTTGGTAAAGCAAGAGCTATACACTTTCAGACTAATGTCTGCTCAAATTAGGTGCTTATTAAGAGGGAAGTGGTGAGCAGAGGAAGGGAACCAGTATTTTCTGTGCACTCACTATCTTTTAAGCAGAATGAGGCCTTTTCTCATTTAATTCCATGTAATTTCATTCTGCAGAATTGCATGCCAATTTTATTTAGTTTTATATACTTCTACCATCACTTCAGTTCAGACCATAAAGGTGTTTTTTTTTTCATAGTTTTTCATCTCTCTCTTTTTTAATTTATTTTTATATTGAAGAATAAAATTTACAGAATTTTGCTGTTTTCTGTCAAACCTCAACATGAATCAGCCATAGGTATAAATATATCCCTTCCCTTTTGAACCTCCCTCCCATCTTCTGCTGCATCCCACCCCTCTAGGTTGTTACAGACCCCCTGTTTGAGTTTCCTGAGCCATAAAGCAAATTCCCGTTGGCTATCTATTTTACACATGGTAATGTAAGTTTCCATGTTACTCTTTTCATACATCTCACCCTCTCCTCTCCCCTCTCCCCATGTCCATAAGTCTGTTCTCTATGTGTGTTTCTCCATTGCTGCCCTGTAAATAAATTCTTCAGTACCATTTTTCTAGATTCTGTATATACGCATTAAAATACCATATTTATCTTTCTCTTTCTGACTCACTTCACTCTATATAATAGGTTCTAGGTTCATCCACCTCATCAGAACTGACTCAAATGTGTTCTTTTTTATGGCTGAGTAATATTCCATTGTGTATATGTACCACAACTCCTTTATCCATTCAAATGTCAGTGGACATCTAGGTTGCTGCCATGTTCTTGCTATTGTAACTAGTGCTACAATGAACAATGGGGTACATGTGTCTTTTTCAATTCTGGTTTCCTTGGGGTATATGCCAAGGAGTGGAATTGCTGGTTAATATGGTGGTTTTATTCCTACTTTTTTAAAGAATCTACATACCGTCTTCCATAGTGGCTATATCAATTTACATTCCCACCAACAGTGCAAGAGTGTTCCCTTTTCTCTATACCCTCTCCAGCATTTATTGTTTGTAGACTTTTGATGACAGCCATTCTGACCAGTGTGAGGTGATATCTCATTGTAGTTTTGATTTACATTTCTCTAATAATGAGTGATATCGAGCATCTTTTCATGTGTTTCTTAGCTATCTGTATATCTTCTTTGGAGAAATGTCTGTTTGAATTTTTCTCCCACTTTTTTGATTGATGTTGTTTGCTTTTCTGGCATTGAGTTGTATGACCTGCTTGTATATCTTGGAAATTAATTCTTTGTCAGTTCCTTCATTTGCATTATTTTCTCCCATTCTGAAGGTTGTCTTTTCACCTTGCTTATAGTTTCCTTTGCTGTGCAAAAGCTTTTAAGTTTAAACAGGTCCCACTTGTTTACTTTTGTTTTTATTTCCATTACTCTAGGAGATGGGTCATAAAGGATCTTGCTTTATGTCATCGAGTGTTCTGCCTATGTGTTCCTCTAAGAGTTTTATAGTTTCTGTCTTCCATTTAGTTCTTTAATCTGTTTTTTAGTTTTGGGTTTATTTCTGGGCTTTCTATTTTGTTCCATTGGTCTATATTTCTGTTTTTGTGCCAGTATCATACTCTCTTCATGACTGTAGCTTTGTAGCATAATCTGAAGTCAGGAAGGTTGATTCCTCCAGCTCCATTCTTCTTTCTCAGGATTGTTTTGGCTATTCAGGGTCTTTTGTCTTTCCATATGAACTGTGAAATTTTTTGTTCTAGTTCTGTGAAAAATGCCAATGGTAATTTGATAGAGATCACATTGAATCTGTAGACTGCATATGGTAGGATAGTCATTTTCACAATATTGATTCTTCCTACCCAGGAACATGGAATATCTCTCCATTGTTTATGGTGTCTTTGATTTCTTTCATTAGTGTCTTATAATTTTCTGTGTACAGTTCTTTTGTCTCCTTAGGTATGTTTATTCCTAGATGTTTAATTCTTTTTGTTGTAGTGGTGAATGGGATTCGTTTCTTAATTTCTCTTTCTGATTTTTCAGTTAGTATATAGAAATATAAGTGATTTCTGTGTATTGATTTTGTATCCTGCAACTTTGTTAAATTCGCTGATAAGCTCTAGTCCATAAAGGTTTCTGAATGAAAGCAAATTTAATTTTGAAGCTCAAGCTATATTCTTTGAATATTATCACCAAAAAGATAACCTGGAATTCACATCAAGTATTTATTGATTTATTTAGAAAACATAACCTACTATGTATCCTAGTGTTCCTCAAAGCAGCTCTCCAAGACTGTTTCAGAGATTCTGAGAGGTCAAGACTATTTCCATAATAATACCAAGATACTACTGCCTTCTTCATTCTTATCATCTTGTGGACAGAGTTTTCCAGAGGCCACATATCGTATGGGATCACAAGACGCTGAATGCCGAAGTAGACATAAGGACTCAACCATTGTCTATCACACCAGACACTAAAGAGATTTGTAAAACTATAAAACATTGTCAATTTTCTTACTAATTTTTGTCTTTGAAAAGTTATTTTTCATAAAAATATTTTTACTAAATTTAATGGATTTCTTATATTAAATGAATTAATAGACATTTTAAATATCTCAGTTTTAAATTTGTAACACGGCAAAAATTTATATAACCCTTATAAAAATGTATATTTGGGGTCCTCAATAATTTTGAAGAGTATAAAGAGTATACTTCAAAGTACTTTGATCCTGAGATCAAAAGTTTGAGAATCACTAGTATATACTATAGTTCATCTTTCTCCACCTACAACAAATCAAGATATGGTATGACTCAAGCTTCCCTGGTGGTACAGTGGTTAAGAATCCACCTACCAATGCAGGGGACATGGGTTTGATCCCTGGTCCAGGAAGATGCCATGTACCACGGAGTAAGTAAGCCCATGCATCACAAATCCTGAGCCTGTGCTCTAGAGATGGGTTCCACAACTACTGTGCCAACATGTCAAAACTACTGAGTCGGCGCTCTAGAGCCCATACTCCGCAACAGGAGAAGCCACCACAGTGAGAAGCCAGCAAGCCACAAGAGAGGGTGGCTCCCGCTTCTGGCAACTAAATAAAGCCCGCATGCAGCAACGAAGATCCAGCACACCCAAAAATAAGTAAATCAATTTTTTTAAAAAGAAAAGAAATGGTATGACACTACTCCAAATCATGCTGACCTTGCCTGGGATAACATGACATCTAGCTTTCTACAAAGAACAAGAAACACACATCCTTTCTTTTGCTCCTTCCAACCAAGCTGTATTGCTTTCTGAGTGATGCAGATAGCATTTTTAAATTAACAGGCTGTTAAATTTTGAGGGGGCTATATTTTTGCTATGAATTTCTGGGGTTTCTGTGCTGTAGTTATTGAGATTCTCTTTGCTTAATGCATGATCAAATTTTGTAATATAGTTTTATGATCATGTAAAAGAATGAAGCAACAGTTAGAACTGGACATGGAACAACAAACTGGTTCCAAATAGGAAAAGGAGTACATCAAGGCTGTATATTATCACCCTGCTGATTTAACTTATACGCAGAATACATCATGAGAAATGCTGCACTGGAAGAAACACAAGCTGGAATCAAGAACGCTGGGAGAAATATCAATAACCTCAGATACACAGATGACACCACCCTTATGGCAGAGTGAAGAGGAACTAAAAAGCCTCTTGATGAAAGTGAAAGAGGAGAGTGAAAAAGTTGGCTTAAAGCTCAACATTCAGAAAATGAAGATCATGGCATCCGGTCACATCACTTCATGGGAAATAGATGGGAAACAGTGGAAACAGTGTAAGACTTTATTTTGAGGGGCTCCAAAATCACTGCAGATGGTGATTGCAGCCATGAAATTAAAAGACGCTGACTCCCTGGAAGAAAAGTTCTGATCAACCTAGATAGAATATTCAAAACCAGAAACAGTACTTTGCCGACTAAGGTCCGTCTAGTCAAGGCTATGGTTTTTCCTGTGGTCATGTATGGATGTGAGAGCTGGACTGTAAAGAAGGCTGAGCACTGAAGAATTGATGCTTTTGAGCTGTGGTGTTGGAGAAGACTCTTGAGAGTCCCTTGGACTGCAAGGAGATCCAACCAGTCCATTCTGAAGGTGATCAACCCTGGGATTTCTTTGGAAGGAATGATGCTAAAGCTGAAACTCCAGTACTTTGGCCACCTCATGTGAAGAGCTGACTCACTGGAAAAGACTCTGATGCTGGGAGGGATTGGGGGCAGGAGGAGAAGGGGACAACAGAGGATGAGATGGCTGGATGGCATCACGGACTCGATGGACATGAATCTGAGTGAACTCTGGGAGTTGGTGATGGACAGGGAGGCCTGGTGCGCTGCGATTCATAGGGTCACAAAGAGTTGGACATGACTAAGCGACTGAATTGAACTGAACTGAAAAGAACAAATGTACTCCTAAATGTTCCTTAATCAAAGCTGTCTCTTCTTTCTCTGTAGATGTAATGTCCTCTTGAATCTCACTGAGAACAGTAATATAACTGGTTTTAAAGTTTTCTCCTATGTCCCCAATTGCTTTGGAGTAGGTCTTGGACTCTGAGAACTTCCAAGTAGCTACACATGTACAAAAATCTTTTCAAAATGTTGGCCTGTATTGTTTGGTATTGATACGCTCTAACAACCCATGTAAATCACTGTTTATTGTTCATACACTGTCCTCCATAGAGATTTTCTGTCTGTAACCCGTGGATCAAGGCAAATTGGAAGTGGTCAAACAAGAGAAGGCAAGGGTGAATGTCAACATTCTGGCAATCAGTGAACTAAAATGGACTGGAATGGGTGAATTTAACTCAAATGACCATTGTATCTACTACTGCGGGCAGGAATCCCTCAGAAGAAATGAAGTAGCCATCATGGTCAACAAAAGAGTCCGAAATGCAGTACTTGAATGCAATCTCAAAACGACAGAATGATCTCTGTTCGTCTCCAAGGCAAACCATTCAATAGCACAGTTATCCAAGTCTATGCCCCAACCAGTAATGCTGAAGAAGCTGAAGCTGAACGGTTTTATGAAGACCTACAAGACCTTTTAGAACTAACACCCAAAAAGATGTTCTTTTCATTATAGGGGACTGGAATGCTAAAGTAGGAAGTCAAGAAACACCTGGAGTAACAGGCAAATTTGGCCTTTTAATGCAGAATGAAGCAGGGCAAAGACTAATAGAGTTTTGCCAAGAAAATGCACTGGTCATAGCAAACACCTTCTTCCAACAACACAAGAGAAGACTCTACACATAGACATAACCAGATGGTCAACACCGAAATCATACTGATTATATTCTATGCAGCCAAAGATGGAGAAGCTCTATACAGTCAACAAAAACAAGACCAGGAGCTGACTGTGGCTCGGATCATGAACTCCTTATTACCAAATTCAGACTCAAATTGAAGAAAGTAGGGAAAACCACTAGACCATTCAGGTATGACCTAAATCAAATCCCTTATGATTATACAGTGGAAATGAGAAATAGATTTAAGGGGCTAGATCTGAAAGACAGAGTGCCTGATGAACTATGGAATGAGGTTCGTGACACTGTACAGGAGACAGGGATCAAGACCATCCTCGTGGAAAAAAAATGCAAAAAAGCAAAATGGCTGTCTGGGGGAGGCCTTACACATAACTGTGAAAAGAAGAGAAGTGAAAAGCAAAGGAGAAAAGGAAAGATATAAGCATCTGAATGCAGAGTCCCAAACAATAGCAAGAAGAGATAAGAAAGCCTTTTTCAGCAATCAATGCAAAGAAATAGGGGAAAAGAACAGAATGGGAAAGACTAGAGATCTCTTCAAGAAAATTAGAGATACCAAGGGAACATTTCATGCAAAGATGGCTCAATAAAGGACAGAAATGGTATGGACCTAACAGAAACAGAAGATATTAAGAAAAGGTGGCAAGAACACACAGAAAAACTGTACAAAAAGATCTTCATGACCCAGATAATCATGATGATATGATCACTAATCTAGAGCCAGACATCTTGGAATGTGAAGTCAAGTGGGCCTTAGAAAGCATCACTATGAACAAAGCTAGTGGAGGTGATGGAATTCCAGTTGAGCTGTTTCAAATCCTGAAAGATGATGCTGTGAACGTCCTGCACTCAATATGCCAGCAAATTTGGAAAACTTAGCAGTGGCCACAGGACTGGAAAAGGTCAGTTTTCATTCCAATCCCAAAGAAAGGCAATGCCAAAGAATGCTCAAACAACCACACAATTGCACTCATCTCACATGCTAGTAAAGTAATTCTCAAAATTCTCCAAGCCAGGCTTCAGCAATACATGAACCGTGAACTCCCTGATGTTCAATTTGGTTTTAGAAAAGGCGGAGGAATCAGAGATCAAACTGCCAACATCTGCTGGATCATGGAAAAAGCAAGCGAGTTCCAGAAGAACATCTATTTCTGCTTTATTGACTATGCCAAAGCCTTTGACTGTGTGGATCACAATAGACTGTGGACAATTCTGAAAGAGATGGGAACACCAGACCACCTGACCTGCCTCTTGAGAAACTTGTATGCAGGTCAGGAAGCAACAGTTAGAATTGGACAGGGAACAACAGACTGGTTCCAAACAGGAAAAGGAGTACATCAAGGCTGTATATTGTCACCCTGCTTATTTAACTTATATGCAGAGTACATCATGAGAAATGCTGGACTGGAAGAAACACAAGCTGGAATCAAGAACGCTGGGAGAAATATCAATAACCTCAGATACACAGATGACACCACCCTTAAGGCAGAAAGTGAAGAGGAACTAAAAGCCTCTTGATGAAAGTGAAAGAGGAGAGTGAAAAAGTTGGCTTAAAGCTCAACATTCAGAAAACGAAGATTATGGCATCCGGTCCCATCACTTCATGGGAAATAGATGGGAAAACAGTGGAAACAGTGTAAGACTTTATTTTGGGGGCTCCAAAATCACTGCAGATGGTGACTGCAGCCATGAAATTAGAAGACGCTTACTCCTTGGAAGAAAAGTTATGACCAACCTAGATAGAATATTCAAAAGCAGGGACATTACTTTGCCGACTAAGGTCCGTCTAGTCAAGGCTATGGTTTTTCTAGTGGTCATGTATGGATGTGAGAGTTGGACTGTGAAGAAGGCTGAGCAGTGAAGAACTGATGATTTTGAATATCGTGTTGGAGAAGACTCTTGAGAGTCCCTTGGACTGCAAGGAGATCCAACCAGTCCATTCTGAAGGAGATCAACCCTGGGATTTCTTGGAAGGAATGATGCTGAAGCTGAAGCTCCAGTACTTTGGCCACCTCATGCGAAGAGTTGACTCACTGGAAAAGACTCTGATGCTGGGAGGGATTGGGGGCAGGAGGAGAAGGGGACGACTGAGGATGAGATGGCTGGATGGCATCATGGACCTGATGGACGTGAATCTGAGTGAACTCTGGGAGATGGTGATGAACAGGGAGGCTTGGTGTGCTGTGATTCATGAGGTCACAAAGAGTCGTACACGACTGAGCGACTGAACTGAACTGAACCCGTGGATGAAGAAGTTGCCTAGTACACTTCACTCTAGAGAATCAAAAGCCCAAAAACTTTCAATAAATTCATCACAGCTCACTGTGCTGCAGACCACACGAAGCGATGTCACTGCTAACAGTTGCTGTTTCCCAACAGAGCAGTATTAGTGCCAGTACATTTCTTCCCTATTAATGCTGATACTCTGTTCCAAGTCTTTCAGGTGAAAACTTGAAATATCTCAAATACTAAGCTCTTTTTCTATAGGTAGCAAAGTGTGTAGAGACTGATCAGTCAAAAATAGTGCCCATAAGAACACCTAACATGGCCAAAGTTTTTAAAGAAAATAGAATACCTCAAGAAAAGTAAACTTTCAAATGTGTGTTGGAGGAAAACCTCACCTGCTCCCTCCAGACCCATGTGAAACCCTCCTGTTACTAACTGTTCCTCTTGCACTCTAGTCCCTGGAGAACTCTGTTCTCCGAGGACCTCAAACTCCTAAATCCACTCCCGCTCCACCCCTTTATCCATCCACCCAGACCCCAAAAGGCATCATTTAATTCCACGCAATTTCAACCCTTCTATCACCAGCATCATCAACTCCTTTTCGGTTTCATCTACTCCGCAGAATGCAACATGGAGTGGTCCACTATGCACTTGTGGGCTCGAAACCAGGGAAAGCACAAGTGATGGCTGGCTCCCGAATAGCACTGCCTGCAATTGAACATCAGCCCCACTACTCATTAGCTGCAGAACATTGAGTGATGTATTCAATTTTCCAGTCTCATCTGCAAAATGCAGATGGTAAAGACAGGAGCTTATTTTACAGCATTGTGGTGAAAACCACACAAATTACAAAGTACTTTGTGCTTACTTGGCACAAAGTAAGCGCTCAATGAATGTTTGCTATTCTTATTTGCTATAACACCTGGCTGCCGACCTGTGATGGAGGAACTCTGTGGATTAGTGCTTCGACACATACATGGTACCTGATTTACCCTTATAACCTGCTCATGACCTTGGAACCCTGTTGTATCGCCCAGATTCATCTCCTCAGGTGTCCCCTCAAACCTCCATCTCTCTGCTCAAGCCCCAGTCCTTTGTGTCTGCTCCTGATGATCTTGCTCCTGATTTCACAGAAGGCAAAATCTGCTATGAATTCCTACCAGTCTGTTAGCTCAGACAGTAAAGAATCTGCCTTCAATGCAGAAGACCCGGGTTTGATCCCTGATAATGAGGAAGATCCCCTAGAGAAGGGAATAACAACCCTACTCTAGTATTCTTGCCTGGAGGACCCCATGGACAGACGCAGAGAGTAGGACACGAGCGGCTAACACATTCCCTAGGAACTGCATGTATGCCCATTCTTTGAATTCTCTCTCTTTGAGAGGAGTAGTCCTCCTCCTGCTGGAACAATCCATTCTCCTGTGTTCTAAGCTTCATTCTTCCTGCTTCCTTCCTGCTCCAGCAGTCATAACGTCTACTTCCTTATCTTTAGTTTCTTTCTCTCTCTACTAACTACCTCTCCTAAGCCTTAAGTTTGACTCCCAGACTTCCATCTTAAAACAAAGCCCCCTTATAACTCCATTCACCTCTAGCTCACTTTATTTCTCCCTTCATAGCCAAACTGCTAGGAAAAATCTCCACACTCATATTCGTTACTCAAATTTTCAACATTTTATAATGTGTACTGCTGCTGCTGCTAAGTCCCTTCAGTTGTGTCCGACTCTGTGCGACCCAGTAGACGGCAGCCCACCAGGCTCCCCCGTCCCTGGGATTCTCCAGGCAGGAACACTGGAGTGGGTTGCCACTGCCTTCTCCAATGCATGAAAGTGAAAAGTGAAAGTGAAGTAGCTCAGTCGTGTCCAACTCTTAGCGACCCCATGGACTGCAGCCTATCAGGCTCCTCCGTCCATGGGATTTTCCATATACTATGACACCATTAAGCCCTCAATCTAAACTTGCTTTGGTTTCCAATGACCTCATATGCAAAAATCAGAGGATTTTGGAGTTTGTATATCTTGCTTACTCTCCTACCCTTGAATCACTCTCGAATATTTTGGTGGCTTCATTAGACTGTAAGTTCATTAATGTCAAAACAACAGCATGATTTTGTTTCTAAATCCAAGCACATAATATGTTGCCCAGTCTGTACTGAATGAGTCAATGAAATAAAGAATCAACGAAAATAATCAGTCTTGGTGGCTCCAAAGCCTTTAGTGTGCTATCTCTGTTGATTTCACCCCTGGTAAAAACTTAAAAAGTGATTCTGTAAATTACTTTGTTGGCAAAGTGAGATATCAAGGAACCTAGGTTCTACCTGATGCTACCCTATTTAGCTCTTGGTTTTTTCCTGTGGAAATATGTTTACTGGTTTAATGAGTGATTGAGGGTTTATGTCTTCAAAGTCTCAGCCTAGCTCACAACACAGAAGGTTGTCCAACACACTTCAAGGCCACATAGCATCAGTGGTATTACAAATGACCCTGGAAGCTAAAGCTAGTACCCCTCCTAGTTAATCTTTCCTGTAATACAGTCTCAGATCCAGTGTTTTCTCCTTTCCTTTCCTCTAAACACAATAGGGCAGGGACTTCCCTGGCAGTCCGGTGGTTAAGATTTTGCCTTCCAACATAGGGGGTGCAGGTTCAATCCCTGATTGGGGAGCTAAGATTCCACATGCCTCAAGGCCAAAAAAAAACCAGAAGCAATATTGTAACAAATTCAATAAAGACTTTAAAAAAGTGTTCCACATCAAAAAAAAAAAGATTAAAAAACAACAACAATAGGATGTACTTAACAAAATTTTGCAAGAAATACTACAACATAGAAAGAACTCTTTCTTTATTGTTTATATATTTGAGGGGAATGTTTTTAGACTTAATATTTTTAGAGCAGTTTTAGGTTAATAGTAAAATTGAGAAGATGGTACAGAGATTTCCCATGCCCCATTCCCTGCCCCACACAGGCACAGCCTCTGCCAATATCAACATCCCCCACCTGAGTGGTACATTTGATACAACTGATGAACCTATTTTAACATCATAACCACCCAAAGCCTGTAGTTTACATTAGGCTTCGCTCCTGGTG
This sequence comes from Nanger dama, assembly GCA_917880005.1. Lineage (NCBI taxonomy): Eukaryota > Metazoa > Chordata > Mammalia > Artiodactyla > Bovidae > Nanger > Nanger dama. Next base: position 1,349,213 of record CAKJTW010000135.1, read on the forward strand.
TGGTACATTCTATAGGTTTGGATAAATGTACAGTGACACGCATCCATCATCATAGTATCATACAGAGTATTTTCACTGCCCTAAAAATTCTGTTTCCTCTATTTATCTCTCCTAAATCCCTCCATCCTCTCATAACCTACATAATTTATGACAATAACGATGTGTTAAAGAAATGAAGTACTACGAAATTAACATTATACTAAACCAGCAAAGTGAATTAATGAATTGGTTTTCTTCATTCCTAAACTTCTTTACCCTAAACAAACCATGCATCCAATGGGGAGAGTGAAAGGAATGAAGAAATTTGTTTTGTTATTATTATTATGGCAAATAATCTGGCATCACTTTAAAATGGAAAAGATTATTGCTTCCCACTTAGCTTTGTCTCCGTGGCAAATTCCAATTGTTTGAGAATAATAAAAGATATAAAGCATATAATTTTCATCCCTTTCATTCTATAATTTTCTTGATTCAAAACAGAAACCCAGCAGGATAAGTACACTGATATTTCTATACATTTTGATTAAATAAAAATATAAAATTTTGACTCCGTCAAGCAGATCTTCTCTACAGTAATCAAAACCTACCTGCAGATTAAAGAAAATACGTTATCAAATTCAGTAGCTTGACCTCTCATCAATACCAAGAAGGAAATATCGTCATTCATTTACTGACTAATCTCTCACCAAACATTCATTATGCGAGACACTGGCAGTACAGTGAATAAGATCCACTTCCTGCCCTCAAGATTTTCAGAATCAGCAGGAGAAACAGAACCCAAATTACAACATGGCAAGAATCTTATCTATTCTCAGGTATGACAATTCTAAGGACAGCATTTTTATTAGGTTAATATTAAAGTCTGAGAGGCTTGCCTTGGCTCTTAACTTCAAACACTTAACTACTGAAGACTTCCTTCAGTTTCCTCATCATTTCCAATAAATTTAGCTAAGACCCTTTCCTCAAACAATCCTCACCCTTGGTCCACAAAACTCAAGAACTGGTAAAAAAAAAAAAAAAAGAAGAAGAAGAAGTGAAAGGAAATAAAACAACATGGAAAGGATTTGTAAAAATCCTGCCACTGAGAAGTTGTTGATGAGGGCAGAGGACTGGTAATTCACCACCACACAGAATCAAGGTTTTTAAACAGTTTAGACATTAAACTTCACAAAGGAACTTTCAGAATGCCATCTGCTAATCCCTTAAAGCTTATAATCCTAAGTTATTTTATTTTCCCATGAAAATAAGTTCTCCATCATGGTTACAATCCAAGGTTAACTCACCAAGACCTATTTCTTTGATTCCTTCAGTAAACATTAAAAATGCCTATGAAGCAGTGTGCCAAGAGTTGGGGATGTGAAGTCAAAGAAGATCCAGTCTCTGCCCCAAACAGCTTAGAGTCTAGAGGAGGAAATTAATGTTTGCAGAATAATGCTGATTTCTAGAATATTCACAAGGAATTTTGAAGAGCCAAGAAAGAGGGCATTCAAGTCAGATTGAAGAGGGAGAGCCCCCAGCACACGGCCCTGTCAGAGGACATGTCTGAGCTGAATCTGAAGGGTGAGAGGAATCAGCTGCACTAGAAAGGGTTCAGTAGGTGAAGACACAAAACACACCTGAATGATGGCTGATGGCTGCTTTGAGAATCTGCAAGCCAAGCCATCTATTACAGGGCTTCTCAGTTTTCACATGTCACAGAACCACATGCTTCTGACCAGTGTATTAAGGATCTGGACTCATAGTTGATATGAAAGGTGAGCTTCATAAAGACATATGTTGCCACTGAGATCCCAGGAAGTTGCAGACTGCAGAAAACTGAGATGCTTAAATTATTCTGGTTAATGGGCTTACTCTCCTCTGACTATGTACCATAGACTGAAAGGACAGTTGCAGGTGCAGGTGCAAACTGAGAGGTAAACAGACCTCTAAAAAGAGCCAGGGAGCACTGGCCCAGGAAGCGCAGGCTGCAGAATGAATTATTAATCCCTGTACTGATCCACAGTCAAACGCAGGACTGGTTTCTAAGTGAAGACACCTTATTCCCAATGCTGTGACTTTAAGGTTAAAAATAGACTCATAATTCCCTCGACTCTCTTTCTCTATCACTGGTGAAAAAAATGAAATAGCTCCGTTGGGTGGTAACTGATGTGTCTGACACTAAAATTTCATTCTCTATACTGCCATCCTTTGAAAGGCACAGTAAGGGAAGAAGGGTGTCTTGATATGCAAAATGGCGCATTTTGATCCAAAGCCATTGAGATATTTGTGAAAGAGCATTTTCTACTGGGACAGAAATGCAGTTCTATTTCAAAGTCCACCACACATCCCAAACTTCACTTTGAGCAAACATTTCAGAGTAAACACATATATGATGGTGAAAAGAGGAAATTTTTTTGTTTTTTAGAAATACCCAGGAAAGGTAGAGTAAAGGAAAAATTTTTATTTTCTTTTTTATACAAACTATTGAAAAATATAAAAGCTAGAAGTCAGAGTTCCTAGCACATAAGTGTGCAATTTATTGATCTCAGGGACATAAAGAGACACATAAGCACAGATTATATAAATATATATAATCAATCTAATACCATTAATTTTACTTCAATTTGTTTTTGTTCTCCCCAACGAATTACTGACTAAATTAAAAAGCAGCTATTTAATCCACATAACACATCTTATATTCACTTAAAAATATTTACTAGTATCTACTTCATATCAGACACCGTCCTCCATGGAAGCAGAGCAATGAATAAGATATACTAGGTCCTTGTTGTAATGCAGCTTAATTCTACAGAGAGATGTACAGTACCAAGAAGTAAAGAAACAAGATCATTCCAGATGATGTTAACAATTTGATAATAATAAAACAGTGATGTAACAGGAATGTGAAAGGGAAGAGCTATGATGAAAGGACCAAGGAAGGCCTCTTTGTGGAGGTTCTCTTCAACTGAATACCAAATGATGACAAGAAGTTGGTCATACAAACTGAAAAGGTGGCGGGTGGGGGGGCGCTTCCCCAGTGGCTCAGTGGTAAAGAATTCCCCTGACAATGCAGGAGATGCAAGTTGATCCCTGATCTGGGAAGATTCCACACGCCGTAGAGCAACTAAGCCCGTGCACCGCAACTAATGAGCCTGTGCTCTAGCGCTGGGAGCCGCAACTACTGAAGCCCCTGTGCCCTAGAGCCCGTCTCGGCAACAAGAGAAGCCGCCACGATGAGAAGCCAGCGCATGGCAACTAGAATGTAGTCCCTGCTCACTGCAACCAGAGAAAAGCCCACACAGCAATGGAGACCCAGTACAGCCCAAAATAAATAAATAAACAAGATTTTTTAATTAAAAAAAATTAAGTGGTGGGGAAAGAACATGTATGTGCACATGCTAAACATGAGTGTGTACATGCTAAGTCGGTTCAGTCATGCCCAACTCTGCGACCCTATGGACTGTAGCCCTCCAGGCTCCTCTGTCCATGGGATTCTCCAGACAAGAATACTGGAGTGGGTTGCCATGCCCTCCTCCAAGGGATCTTTCTGACCTAGAGATAGAACTCATGTCTCTTATGTCTCCTGCACTGGCAGGTAGGTTCTTTACCACTAGTGTCATTCAATTCAGTACAAGTATAAACAGCCAGAATTAAATCCAGCTGCTTACAATAGAATACCAAATAACATGATTTACCCAAAGGAAGTTCTTTTTCTCATAGTTGGGTCTCCAGACCCAAGCTCCCTCTAATGTTTCCTTTGATACCCCTGATGTATATCTTTTCTCCTTATGCTCACCTAGAGGGCCATTCTATCACTTTCCAGGAAACCAGCATCTGGGGGGTGGAGGGGGAAGAATGGAGAAGGATGGAGGGTAAAAGGCCCAGCCAGTCCAGCCAGTCCCTTCATATCAGAAAATAATAGCCTCCTGAAAGCTCTGCCCATAAACCTCAATTTACATTTGCTCTGAACACTGTTCCACAGCTACTGCAAAGCAGCTTGGAAAGCTGCATGCCTTTAACTTGCCTGGACCTTTTGTAGCCCCTTTGCCTCCTTGGAGCAGTTCTCTTGGGATTACTCCAGATGCTGTCTCCTGGGCTTGAAGTCCTAAAATTCCCACTGAATAAAACATAATTCTCAACTCTTAGGCTGTGAATATTTTTAAGTGGATAACACTCATAACCCCGTCCTCTTCCACTGCCTTCATCTCTCTGCTTTAACAAGGACTCAGAATATTGAACTGACAGAACTCGTTCTTCCAAATCCATTCTGGTTATTACCACTGTCCTATTCATTCACATTTATGAGAAGTATGTCTTTATTTGTTCTAATATTTTCATTTACTTGGTACTCTAGATAGATTTCCATGTGATTCTTTACCTATCTAATATGTATGGAAAGAAAAAAATATCCTTTAAAAATCGAAACTGACTGTATCTCTTTCTGATATTGAAGTTTGGGGGAGTGAAACTCATATTAGTGGGAATATAATCTCTACACAGCTCCTTTTCACTCTGAGATACCTGGGGAAGCAAGAAGAAAAGAGCGAAATTTCAAAGCTCCTGCCAGCGCTTCAGTGCTGTGAAACATTAATGAGCTTCTGGATTTGCAAAGGTGGGCCCAGAGCCTAAGGATGTTTGAGAGTTAAATTGCTCTGCATAATGAAGTAAAGGTAATTGAGTTTCCTGAGGAATTGAAGAATAAAGAGGTCTGGGCAAATGGAGGGAGCAGGGAGCTGGCAAGGTGGCAGTTGTCCAGCCTCACATCAGAGCTTGCAGGATTCCAGCATGACCCGAGAGGTAGGCAGCAGTGATTCTGTGGGCAGACACTGGGCAAATGCTCAGAGATCATGCCACACCCAGGACAAGCCATTATTTTTAAATCTGGGGAGCTTAAAAGGAGGCAGTGAGTCTCAAAGAAGGGTAGGAGGCTGGAGCTTCTCTGGAGTCTCCAGGGCAGAGATACACAGAAGGGACTGCTTATACCTCTCGCCCTGAAGGCTACTGCCCTGCATGCTGAGACAAACAGTAATGTCAGACAAGCCCTGAGTTCCAGCAATTGCATTAGATGAACCTCATTCCTTCAATTCACTCTCACCACCCGCTCCCCACCACCACCACCCAGCACCTCCAAGTGGAGTCCTCTGCAAATGCAAATACAGCCACCTGGTGTGGCTGAACTCTGATTACCAAGTGTGACACACTGTCTTCTCTCTGGTAGTTAAAAAAAAAAGTTCCCTCCAGAGACCTCTCTTCCTCCCTGGGGCCCAGTGACTTTCAGTGTAACTTTCAGTAACATTACTGTGTATTACAGTGGTTCCGAGCACCCCAACTATATCCTACCCTCTGGCCTCCACTTTTGCTGCGCCTCACCTGTGTGCCCCCCAGTACCAGTTAAGACAGAGCTCCTTCTGTCTCCTCTACATACCAGGTTACATCCCTCCTCCCCACACACAGGCCGTTCCCTCTTTTCCATGCTGTACCCGCTTTCATAAGACTGTATCTCCTATGGGGACTCCAAAAGGCCAATTCAGGCCTCAGTGCCTCCAGCAAGCCTCCCCCAGCTTCCACATCTGGCTTGAGGGGCCTCCTTCATGCCCCCTTCATTCTGAAGATGCTCTACCCCAGCATACCCCACTCTACTGAAGTCATTGATTTACTTCTACGCCTCCTCAATAGCTGCATCTGTTAGGGGAACACACTGACTGAAACCGCCCACCCTGGCCAGGCCCTTCAGTAACCATTCGCTTGAGTTGTTTTATGACAGGAGATCCTGGTAAGGAATACGGAACTAATAAGCCACCACCAACCGGAAGAGTTCGGGAAAGGTCAAAAGGAGACACCGCGTCTCCATCCACTTCCCAGAATCCCCCTCACTAGCATCAATCTTGGCTGAGCGATGATGCATGGGCCACCAGGAAAGACTCCGAATTAGAATGATCGGCCAAAGACCACCCGGAAACTAATCCCATCACCATAAAACCCGAGGCTGCAAGCCATGTGGCAGAGCAGTTCTCCTGGGTTCCCCTACCCTACTGCTCTCCACCCGGGTGCCCTTTCCCAATAAAATCTCTTGCTTTGTCAGCACATGTGTCTCCTCGGACAATTCTGAGTGTTAGACAAGAGCCCGCTCCTGGGACCCTGAAGGGAGGACCTCCCCCTTCCTATAACATATCCAGAGCCTAGCACTGTGGCCACAACAGAGTAACTGTTTAATAAATTTTTGATGATAAATATATGACCTAAAAGTTTTTATTCCAAAGCCTAAAAAGATAATCAGATACAGATCTGCCCAAGAAGAGCATATTTCAAATAACTGTCAGGCAGGAATATGTCTTTCCAAGTCCTGATTTTTCCTTCAACATATAGCTATGACTCTTCTGGCCTTTATCCAGACCCTCATATTACTCTTCCTTAGTTAAACTAATAGCAGCCTTCAAAGCAAAATTATGAATGCTAATTATTTCAGTCAACAAGTATGTATCACACACTTCACACAGGAAGTGTGGTGCTAAGCCCTGGGATTACATTAGCAAACAAAACTGGCATTAATCCCACCCCAATGGAATTAAACCAATGAGTAAACAGCTACAATATTACAATTGTGATAAGTGCTTTGTGATGAAAATGACAAGGTTTAATGAAGAGTGTAGCAGTTTAATAGGGGAAACTTAACCCAGTCAATCCTAAAGGAAATCAACCCTGATTATTCACTGGAAGGACTGATGCTTTGGCCACCTGATGCGAAAAGCCGACTCACTGGAAAAGATCTTGATGCTGGGAAAGACTGCGGGCAGGAGGAGAAGGAGGCAACAGAGGATGGGATGGTTTGATGGCATCATCGACTCAACTGATATGAGTCTGAGCAAATTCCGGGAGATAGTGAAGGGCAAGAAAGCCTGGCATACTGCAGTCCATGCATGGGGTCTCAAAGAGCTGGACACGACTTAGCAAGTGAACAATAACCACAGCCTCGTCTGGGTTAGAGATGGGAGGTTTGCCGGTAGGAGTGCATGTGGATTAGGGTCGGCTTCATTTGGAAGGAAGAGTTTGCCAGCAACAGTGTATGCGTGTGCAAATGCGTGTGCATATGCGTGTGCATGTGTGTCTGTGAAAAGATGGTTATTACAGAGGAAAAAGCCTGTGTGCCTCCTGAGGGAGCATAGAGAGTTTTGGGAATGGAGAAGAGGACAGTGTGGTAGAACCCTGAGCTCCCTGTACAAGTGAGTGAGGTTGAACCAAGCTGCCGCGTATCTGGCTGGCTGAGCTAAATTAGTTTTGCCTTGGGAAATCTGTCAGAGAAAGACTAACTGTACAGGCTACATCTGTAGGAGTGATCTTTCCAAAGTAAAAGGAAGCATAATAGTGAAGTCATGCCACAGAAGCGACCACCAACTGAAGAGGCAGCTCTCCAAACTGCCTAAGTGGAGGACAGTCTTAACCTCAGTTATTCCAAGAGAACCCAACAGAACTAGGTTAAGCTAAAGAGACTCTGCATTTGGGGGTGTCGGTGCTTCTGTGAAAAGAAGTCTGTCAGATCCTGCACACAAGTGAAGGCTACAAGTCATCTCAGAGAGAGCATGGACCAACACCGTAAATACAGAAGTATTTCTGAAGATTGTAGCCAACTGATTTGAACACTGCAGCCACACCAGGCACGTGAATTCTTTTTAAATTAACAGCATAGTATGAATGCTGTTGGATCATTTAAAATTCTTATCTCCTACTTAAAAGGATCTGGAATTCTGTGTTACCTCTGAATCCAAATTTATACAATGCTGAGGAGTCCATGGTTTTCAGGCATCAATACAAAACAAGGAGCACTTCCTAACAGGTGTTGGCAGCAAAAATCTTGAATCTTGAAATCAGATTTCTTAGTTATGATGCCTACCGCAGAATCACCTCAAACTCTCAAGCACAGTAACATGTTAGGGTTATTCCAGAGGTAGAGATTACTAGTATGTCAGGATTCCCATAAAAAGGATATGCATTATACCATATACTACATAATGAACAACTTCCAACTTCCTATTTAAGTGTTACGATTACAACTCATATTGAAGATCTTATGTTAGTAGTATTTGCCTTTATGCAAGGAAAAATTATTTTCAGTTGAAATGGTAGGGTGCCAGCAGCTTACTTAATATATATCCTAACTGGCTTAGGGACTAAGTACATAATCCTTTCAGCTGGATGCCTCAATTACATTTATCTTATTGTAGTGACCTATTGCACAGTTAATCACCTTCAATTGTATTGTTAACCTGATGCTTTAAATATTCATATTCTCAGAACACATCAATTATTTTTCTGCCATTCTTTCACTTGAAAAGATCCTTGGCACATTAATGGCTGGTGAGATAATAGATGCCATGTTCCTAATATTATAAATTATTGTGACTTCTATACTCAATGACCAGTTGTAACTTAGCAAAGCAAAACTACAACTATATATGACTATAAAATGACAATGAAAATAGGAGTTCATTCTATACTTAGGGGCTGTTTGACATTTTCCAGCTTGCCCTGATTTTATAAAAGAAATGACCTTGAAAATAGTTAAACCTATCAAGTGGTAAGGCTGTAGTTCACTGAAATAGACAACATGTTCATGTCTTTATAATGCTGTTAAGCATTCATGAAAGTGAAAACAATTTTATTGCTTTAATCAATTTATACTTGTATTTCATAGGCTTATGCATATTCACCACAAGGCCATTCTAATCTTTGTTTACCTATAGCCCTCTGAACTTGGAAATAAAGGCAATCAGGTCTCAGCCTGCTAGACTAGGAAAAAAAGACCAGATTTTCCAAGAGGCATAAGGATCTACTTGATGTTTTATCAGTCTGTGTTTAATTAGAGTGTTCTCAGTAAAAACACCAATTCAGATTAGCTTCCTTTGCTCAGTGTTTATTAATATAGACACTCTTTAAAAGGGAACTTATGTTGACAAATAAATTTAGCTGCTGTCACTTTATAAAAGGAACAAGTACAACAATAACAACCAAAACAAAGAAGACAGTGAGATGGAAAGAAAATACCTTTGAAACCCAGAGGTTACCAGGTCCACTATGTATACCCCCTGCTGTGCTGGTACATTGCCTTCAGCTACACCTCAGGACCTCAGGGTAAAGGGAACTGAGAGAAGGTTCTACAAAAGTCAGAATCTCCATGAGTTGAAGGCCAAAGATTCAGAGATCTAAAGAAAAGATCCTCTAAATAAAAGAAATACTCAAGACAGAGGGTATGTTTCCATGTTTAGCTCAAGTTCTTTGAGGGCCTCCTCTTTCACTCCCACCCTAGTTGAGTCAATTCCAGAGCACAAAGTTTAAATATACATGCAGCGTTGGGCTGTTTTTTCCCAGTGGGTTCCTAGGAAAGGGACTTGAAGGAGAATGGTATAAAAATAAGGCTTCTTATGAGATGAGGGCCTGCTTTAGATATTCTGTAAACTGCTGGGGAACAGGGTCCCTGGAGAAAGAGAACTAGGCATGATTTTTTTGACAAAAGAAAAGGCATTTTTGGCCAAAGCCATTTTGTGGTCTAAGCTGCCCACAGTGCTTTCCCTTGAAAGGATCTAAGTAGTTAATGATCTTAAAGGACATGGGGGACTATGGGAACAAAAGAAAAGCAATCAAGAAATGATAGTACTCTTAGTTCTTCCTCAAAAGATGTACAGAACAATCTCATACACATTTTTGAGTCATTTGCAAGAACCAAGGCTCCCACTCAAGTAGAGGACTTAAGTACATGCTGAGACCCAGCCTGGTTAGAACCTGATCCTCAAGACCCCAATCAGCTAAAACTTGGACTCAGCAAACTTTGCCCCAAATCTATACGAAACTGTCTTCTGCTCAAGCCCCCCTACATGACTAGGCATGTACCCTTCACTAAAGCTTCCTCAGTTTTGCTGTTCAGAGAGACACTGCTTTGGGAACAGTTTTCCAGTGTTCTCCTTATTTGCTGCAAGTAATAAATCCTTCCTTCTCCTGATGTTTGGCTTGGTTGTGTCTTTTGGTTCAAGAACCCATCAAGAAGCAAAAACAGTTTTCAGGTAACAGGAGAGATGGAGGGAGGAAGAAAGATTTCTTAGAAAACATTCTTTCTACTTAATACAGGAAGGAGTGGCACTGCTGGGACTATGATTTTTAAAAGCTCAATAACTGCGGTTCTCAGTGATGTCCATGAGAAACACACTTGAAGGTGAAACAAGTAATTGTTGTGGCCAGGTCCAGAGAGGAGCTGTTTCCAGCACTCGGATCTTCCTGGACACCCACTCATTCACTTGCTCATAATGAGTGTCTATCATGTGCCAGGCACGCTGTCCTTGCAGTGAGCAAGACTGACAATGTCTCTGCTCACATGGAGTTTACACTATTGCAAGTGGTGACCAATAGAAACAGTAATAACCAATATCTTTGGGAGAGTAATCAGTGCTATTAGGAAAATATCCACCCATTAGTCTATTCATTCCCTCCCAAAAGACTGAATGCATGTTTTGCTAGCAGCTGGAAACACACAATGGGAATTAAAACACAGGCGAAATTTGGGGATCAGTCGCATATATATATATATAGTAATGAACATATAGGAATTAATGAGGTCACCCAGATAGTGTGTAGAGGACAAAGGAAAAAGGGGGAAATAAGCCACAAACATAGAAAAAGTATTTAAACTTAAACTAGCAAAGTGTTTCAAGAAGGAACCATCCATAGTACACACATTTTTTTATGTCATAGATGAAACGGAGCAGGACCCTTTAGGGCTCCTGGGCACAGAAACACTTCTGTGTCCCTCATTGCCTCATTCCTCATTTGAAGGGAATAGGCTCTGGCCTCCAAGAACTTCCCTAAGTTCCACAGGGCAGGTTCAAACACATGCCAATCACGGAAGGAAGGGGATACAGAGACAAGGGAAGAACAGCCAAGACCCAACAGTGCAGCCTTGGGGCAGGGTCCTGGCTCCACCTCAAGGGACACTCATTAAAATGTCTTTGAGCTCTTCTTAGAACTAAAACCCCCAACAAAAGGAAGATGTTAACTACTTGATGTTAACCACACAAGCTCACCAGGAGAACACCTGAGGCCAAATTAAAGGAGTACAGGCCCTGCAAACGTGCTGATCCTTATCAGCAACCCCATACTGTAACCACTGCTATGAAACTCCTCACCAAATCCTCCCCAAGTTGGGACACACAGTTTTCAAGGACAGGAGCCCACCGTGTATTTCTTAGCCTGGCAGAGAAAACAAAGCTATTCCTTTCTGCTTCACCCAAAACTCTGTCTCTGAGATTTGATTTGGCACTGGTACACAGAGGCCATGGGAAATAGATGGGGAAAACAGTGGAAACAGTGTCAGACTTTATTTTTTTGGCTCCAAAATCACTGCAGATGGTGACTGCAGCCATGAAATTAGAAGACGCTTACTCCTTGGAAGGAAAGTTATGACCAACCGAGATAGCATATTCAAAAGCAGAGACATTACTTTGCCAACTAAGGTCCGTCTAGTAAAGGCTATGGTTTTTCCTGTGGTCATGTATGGATGTGAGAGTTGGACTGTGAAGAAGGCTGAGCGCGGAAGAATTGATGCTTTTGAACTGTGGTGTTGGAGAAGACTCTTGAGTCCCTTGGACTGCAAGGAGATCCAACCAGTCCATTCTGAAGGAGATCAACCCTGGGATTTCTTTGGAAGGAATGATGCTAAAGCTGAAACTCCAGTACTTTGGCCACCTCATGCGAAGAGTTGACTCATTGGAAAAGACTCTGATGCTGGGACGGATTGGGGGCAGGAGAAGAAGGGGACGACCGAGGATGAGATGGCTGGATGGCATCACGGACTCGATGGACATGAGTCTGAGTGAACTCAGAGAGATGGTGATGAACAGGGAGGCCTGGTGTACTGCAATTCATGGGGTTGCAAAGAGTCAGACACGACTGAGCGACTGAACTGAACTGACACAGAGGCCAAGTTTTCAGCACCATGGAGTCAATACCAAGAGGATCCAGAACTCACTGGATTTAGCAACAGGGTGACATCAACTAGAGTGGTTTCAATTGAGATACAGGCCTGAACCTAAGACTGCACTGGGCAGGTGAGCCCATGAGATGTACGAAAATGCAGTCTAAGAATGCAGACAATTTCAGTTTTGATTGTGAAAGAAGAGACTGATTCCAGGATAAGTAGAGAAACAGTTGGGACAGAAGAGTTTTTCTTTTTTTTTTCTTCCTTTCTCTCTTCCTCCCTTCCTAAAATAGGAAAGATTTAACCATACTTAAAGGCTGAAAAGAGAGACTAATGAAGAATAACTTGGTGGATTGAGGTCTCTGAAAGAATAAAACAGAGTGGGATCCAGAAAGTAAGAGGGAGACTCCTTTCCCCTGGGACTTGAGGGACAAGCAGAGGAAAGATGCTGGTGAGAGCAACTGTGAGGTAAGGAGCAGAAGTGAAGGATTAAAGGTTGAAAGACTCTTCTACCTGAATGGCCTCAGGCCAGGAAAATTCTCAGGCAAGACTTACTGGGAAAGGAAGAAGCCCCCAGGGACTGGAATGTGTATTTTAGGTTAGGTTAATTGACAACTGGTAAAAGTGAATGGGAGGTTTGAAAGGGGAGAAGGTGAGTTATAGTTTAATAAATTTACTTAATAGAGGAACATATAAAATTTGTCCAACTAGGCAGAAATACTTGGGGAACACAATGATTCAAACATCTGCAAATAAACATTTTCATTTATCACTCCATGTCTGGGGTAAAAACCTTGAAATGTAGATAGAGCTGAAGCAACAAGCTCAGTAACACAAGAAGGTTATACAGGAGCAAATATATCTGCACACATACATCTAAACTGAAGAGGGGAGGAATTCAGAGAAATAAGGTGCATTCCCTGCAAGGAACAGTTCAGTTACCTAATCTCAGGCAAGCTGCTTCCCCTTGCCGTGTCCCAAATTTCCCTTCTATTTTTTTTTTTTAAAAGGAAAATACTATCTATTTTCTTTCAGCTCCTCAGGGATACTATGGAGATGAATGCACTGTATACTTAAAACTCCTAGCCAACTTAGAAAAGACCCTGAGAACATCAAAAGCCCACACTAAACTGGAACAATCTCTGGCCACTGGCTACACTGGGCCACACAATAGGAGGTTCCCTTTATACTCAGGAAGAAAAAGGTACTGATGAGTACAGGGCTCTTTTCAGGAACATTCCTCTCACCTGAATCATTTGTTCCACTGTGCATGACTGAAACTTAACCTAATGAGAAGAAAGATAGCATCACGCTGTCTGAACATGCTTGAAGGCCTGTGACTCTCTTCTTACTACTTGCTGTGGGAAAAGGCATGTTAGTTCTTTGCTTATCCAAAATGTTAAGCCCTTTATTTACAGTGTCAGCTCAGTCGACACAGAGGGGCAGCCTCTGATAATTCTGCAAGATGGCAGGATCCTAGAGCCTGGGAACCATGTTAATCACTGTGCCCTGCATATGTCAAGTACTCAACCTAATGTTTGCTAGATAGTGCCGGCTTGCCTTGCTCTGCAGTAGAACATGCAAGCATGTGCTCCTTAAAAGCAGCAAAAACTGCAGGCCAGGTGATGCGGGATAGCTTGCTCATTTTCATTTAATTTTTATGGAGGTGAAATTCACATAACAAAAATTAAAATTTTTCAATGAACAACTCAGTAGCATTCAGGGCACTGAAGATGTTGTAGAAGTACCACCTCCACCTAGTTCCAAAACATTTAATCACCCCAGGACGACACCCTGTACCCATTAAGCAGTTGCTCCTGACACCCTCTTCCCACAACTCCTGGAAACCAAGAATCTGAGCTCTATCTCCATAGGTTTATCTCTTTTGGATATTTCATATAAATGGATTCATACAATATGTGGGTTTTTTCAGGAGCTTGATTAATGGTTACATAATCATTATGTTTGGAGAAAGCAATGGCACCCCACTCCAATACTATTGCCTGGAAAATCCCGTGGACAGAGGAGCCTGGTGGGCTGCAGACCATGGGGTTGCTAAGAGCTGGACACCACTGAGCGACTTCACTTTCACTTTCACTTTCCTTTACTTAGCGTAATGTTTTCGCGATTCATCCATGCTATGGCATGCATTAACACTTCTTCCTTTTCATGGCTGAAAGTATTCCACTGTATCGATATAACACAACTGGCTTATTCATTCCTCCATTAATGAACATCTGGGATGTTTCTACCTTTTAAGAATAGTGCTGCTACAAACATATGTGTACATATATTTGTTAAGTGTTAACACTTTGCAGACTTACCAGGAAATGTACAAAGATTCTAACTTCTCCATATCCTCACCAACACTTTTTATTTTCCACGGTTTGATTATAGCCATCCTAGTAAATGTTAAGTGGTATCTCACTGTAGCATTTCCCTGATGACCAATGATCTTGAGCATCTTTTCATGTATTCGTTGACAAACTGTGTAACTTCCCTGGAGAAACGTCTATCCAAGCCCTTGGCCCATTTTTAAACTGGATTGTTTGTCTTTTAGTCATTTTTAAGCAAGGTACTCCAATACTCGTCTCTAAACATACTGCTTCAAGCAGATGAGATGCAAAACAAGATGTTAACAGTATAGTGTTAAGAGGTTATGTTCTGAAATCGGACTGCTTGGGTTCACTCTGTAACTGACTGTCCTTATGACCTTGACAGAGCTATGTCTCTGAACCAGAGATTCTCACTGTAAGATGAAGACATTAACACTAAACTTCATGGATGTGTGATGAGCAATAAATAATTTAATCAATATAGTATACTTAACTGTGTCCAAGACAAAGTAAGAACTATAAAATTGTCAATAATCAATAAAATTTGCAGGGACAGCATCTCCATGTTACATATGTATTCCCATAGAGATGAGAGAAATGCATGAACCTTCACCAGATTCAGCCATGCAAGGGAAAAAGGAACTCCAGCAAGGAAGTATGTTAAGTATAAATGTTAAGTATAAAATGGTGTCAAAATAATGAAAAGCATTTGATAAAATATTGTTATTTATACCTTTCAACAACATAAGAAAAGCATTCTTATACTGTAGAACAGAAGGCAGAACCCACATCTGAGAAGAAAGTCTGATGATACAAACACTAAACAAGGACCAAACCTTCTGTCCCGTCATACAGTCCCTAGAATGAAAAAGATGGAGAAAGTCTGCAGGCTACTATATTTTATAACTGTCTTTCTTTGAAATCTCTATCTAGCACTGTGAGTGAGAACAATAAACCATATTATTGAGAAGCATCAAGATTCTCTCCTTTCTGTACAACCAAAAACTTCATCACAACCAGGGGCATCATGTCAAGCAGTGCACCCACTCATATCCAAAACTCACATGCATCTTTCTCCTAAGTCTATGCTGCTGCCTTTATGCTTTGCGGTCTTTAGAAATGCACATTCATTGTAACATGTGACACCAATCCAATGTCAATGTGCAAAGACCTCTGTGCTCCAAGTCTATCCCAGATTTGGTAACTAAAAGTTCTTCCAGGGTAGGGGTTCAATATCTCTTACTATATTGTTGTTGTTCAGTCGCTAAACTGTATCTGACTTTTTGCGATCCCATGAACTGCAGCATGCCAGGCTTCCCTGTTCTTCACTATCCCCCAGAGCTTGTTCAAACTCATGTCCACTGAGTCAGTGAATGCCATCCAACCATCTCAACATCTGATGCCCACTTCTCCTCCTGCACTCAATCTTTCTCAGCATCAGGGTCTTTTCCAATGTCTTCAGGGTCTTTGCTCCTACTATATACTTTGGTTCAATTAAATCTCCTGTTTATAATATACAATTTCATACCTGTAATTTTTCCTGTCATTTTACATTGCTTTAAAAGGAATGAAGTCCTGACTTCACTTGAATTCCTTAGGGAGCTTGGGTTTTCTAAAGGCTTATGTATCTCCTTCCCCACATTCCCTTCACCAGTAAATTTAAACCTTGATATACTGATTAACTTAGATTATAATTCATGAGCTCTGCAAAGGATAGAGTAAAAGGAACTAAGAGTCACGGGTAAGTGAAAGTAAAAGAAGTTGCTCAGGCATGTCTGACTCTTTGCGACCCCTGGACTGTAGCCCACCAACCTCCTCCGTCCATGGGATTTTCCAGGCAAGAATACTGGAATGGGTTG
Organism: Nanger dama; assembly: GCA_917880005.1. Classification (NCBI taxonomy): domain Eukaryota; kingdom Metazoa; phylum Chordata; class Mammalia; order Artiodactyla; family Bovidae; genus Nanger; species Nanger dama. The sequence continues at coordinate 1,365,346 of CAKJTW010000135.1, forward strand.
CCATTTCAAAATCAAGTTTATTCTCAATACTGGAATAAACAAATAAGATGGAAGGGTGGTCAAAAACTAGTAAATCAAAAGGAAGGAAACAAATCAGTAAATGAAAAGGTAAAATGCCAAAATTAATTTACAAAGTAGAGAGAAGGGAAATTAGTGAAAGTCTATTACAGAGCAAACTTTCTCTGAAAAACCTCTAATTATATGATATATGAAATGGGCAAGCTTAAAAGTAAACTTACTGTAAAAGAAAACGATGTTCTTGGGAAAGCAAATAAAATTAGTTCTGGATTAGTCATCAAAATGTTCTTGTTTGTCCCAGATCACAGTTAAAGAACAATTAAGAGGCAGAATAATGTAATGCACATACAATGCACGGGCAGTCCCAGGTTTGAGTTCCAACTCCACAAATATGGCAAAAGCTTAGGTCCAAAATGTAACTAATAAGCTCATCTTTCCCAAATTGTGGAAATGATTTTTCAAATTTGGTGACAATCAGAATTTGTTGCAGCTTAATTCTGGATGCTGTCGCTTTTTTTTTTTTAATTTTCTGACCATTATAGAAAGTACAGAAATCACAGAATGCTGCTGTTGCTGCTAAGTCACTTCAGTCGTGTCCAACTCTGTGCGACCCCATAGACGGCAGCCCACCAGGCTCCCCCATCCCTGGGATTCTCCAGGCAAGAACACTGGAGTGGGTTGCCACTGCCTTCTCGAATCACAGAATAATGCAAAGAAAAAGAAAGGGGCTCTATATATACTCATACTATAATATGTACTACATACATGTTATACTTTTTCCTCTAACACTGTTTTTTTCAATTTAGCTATAATTCGCAAAGAATTACATGTATAGATTTAGATATAAACTGATTAATTTGAATATTGATAGGAATTCATGTGACTCATGCCCCCATAAGTACATGAAGAATATCTATAACCATATAAGGTGAAAGTGAAAGTGAAGTCACTCAGTCGTGTCCAACTCTTTGCGACCCCGTGGACGTAGCCTACCAGGCTTCTACGTCCATGGGATTCTCCAGGCAAGAATACTGGAGTGGGTTACCATTTCCTTCTCCAAGGGGATCTTCCCGACCCAGGGGATCAAACCCGGGTCTATAAGATTTTAATTTATAATATTATAGAATTCCTAATTTTAAAGTTAGCAGAGAACCATGGACTAGCAATCAAAGAAACCCACGTTGCAGTTTATTAGGCTGGATGGCATCATGGACTAGATGGACGTGAGTCTGAGTGAACTCCGAGAGATGGTAATGAACAGGGAGGCCTGGCGTGCTGCGATTCATGGGGTCACAAAGTGTCCGACACTGAGCGACTGAACTGAACTGAACTGATAAGAAAAGGAATATTTTTGGTATACTTCCTGGCTATCATAGGCAAGAATTAACTATTTTGTGTTATCCTAAATTGAGAATTTACATATTATGATTTCTTCCCTCCCAGAAATACATCTGATTACAAAATATCAGAATGATGTTTTATATATATATATATATATATACATACATACATACATACACACACACACATTGTTTAATTAATATTGTACCATGGTTATTTCCCCATATTATTAAAAATGATTAATGATTCAAGTAACTTCTTTTTAGTTTCACTTATAATTCATTTAACCACTTCACATTGCTGGATCTTTTCTTTTTTCCATTAAAATAAAGTACAATTACTAGTTGCACCAAATAGGATCACATTGAATTAATAATTATACACTCTTAATAAATACATTTAAATTCGCTTTGTACCAATCACAAATCAGTGGAAACAAAATAGCAGTAACATGGAAGTGACTTGAGTTCTTGCTAACATTTCAGCATTAACATTTCTTATTAATTTCTGCCAAATGGCATTTCCCTATTTGTCTTTCTTTGATTATTAGTAAGATTAAATGTTTTTCACATTTTTATAGGCTAATTCTTTTGTGACTTCTCTGTATATTACACTGTCTATACTCAAAAGCAGAGATATTACTTTGCCAACTAAGGTCCGTCTAGTCAAGGCTATGGTATTTCCTGTGGTCATGTATGGATGTGAGTTGGACTGTGAAGAAGGCTGAGTGCCGAAGAATTGATGCTTTTGAACTGTGGTGTTGGAGAAGACTCTTGAGAGTCCCTTGAACAGCAAAGGAGATCCAACCAGTCCATTCTGAAGGAGATCAGCCCAGGGATTTCTTTGGAAGGAATGATGCTGAAGCTGAAACTCCAGTACTTTGGCCACTTCATGCGAAGAGTTGACTCATTGGAAAAGACCCTGATGCTGGGAGGGACTGGGGCAGGAGGAGAAGGGGACGACCGAGGATGAGAGATGGCTGGATGGCATCACCGACTCAATGGACGTGAGTCCGAGTGAGCTCCGGGAGTTGGTGAGGGACAGGGAAGGCCTGGTTGCGATTCATGGGGTCGCAAAGAGTCAGCCACGACTGAGCAACTGAACTGAACTGAACTGTCTATTGATTCTTCCATGTAAAATCTAAATAATCATCTGGAAAAAATGTCTCAAAAATACTTAGTTTGGAAAGACCACCATATTTATAATGCTTAGCCCTTCATCTACAAATGTAGTATGTCTCTCCAATTAATCTATTATTTCTTAAAGTTTGTATTTTTTTGTACGTTCCTTGTGGTATTTGTGGCCTCTAACTACCTTATTCAAGACTTCTCAGAGATTTCTGCAAGCAAAATACATGGTGTTTTCCAAATCACCCTCCAATATATTTTTCTTAATCAGAAAATTTTCTATGGTCAGGACACGGGAATGACTATGATTTCCACTTTGGTCCAATAATTACAGTTTCTTAGTTCCCAAGGAATGGGTAGGGGCTGAATTAACATTGGCACAAAAAGAATCAATTTTAATAGATATTTCAATGATAACTGAACCTGAATAAACAGTATAGTTCCTTTCAGTGGGAAACGTAGCTGACATACAACATTTTTTCAGGTGTACTGCATAATGATTTGACATCTGCATACATCAATTTGACACTGCATATGTCCAGTGGCCATCTGTCCCCATACAAAGTTATTACCGTATTATTGACCACATTCCTTATGCTGGATATTACAACCCATGGCTTATTTATTATATAACAGTAGGTATGTGCCCTTTAAATCCTTTAAAGGATTTCACCCAACTCCCCAACTCCTTTTGTCCTGGCATCCACCCAGATTTATTTCTTTTATGAAAGAGATAAAATTCATTCCATTAAATTTTATATCTTAAACCCTATTTATATGAAATTGATATTGTAATGCCTTTCCTTTAGTTTAATTGCCTGATTTGCCTTGCCTATAATTTTACTTCAATAACAAAGTCTGAGGGAGGAAGAGAGTGTAGTCACCTGTAAATATCTTACATTTTACAGTATTTGTTAATTAATAATAGATTTACTCTAAGAGCTAAAATAACTCACGCATGGAACAGAGCCTCAACCAACTATTAAATTATTAATATTTAATACATCTGCCTTTTTCTATCATGCTTTCCTCTAGTAAACACCTAATAAACTGAAATGAGGTTTTCTCTGATCCATTACTACAAAGTTCTCTGCTAATTTTAAAATATATATACATATATATATATATATATATATATATATATGGAAAACTCAGCAGTGGCCACAGGACTGGAAAAGGTCAGTTTTCATTCCAATTCCAAAGAAAGGCAATGCCAAAGAATGCTCAAACTATCGCACAATTGCACTCATCTCACATGCTAGTAAAGTAATGCTCAAAATTCTGCAAGCCAGGCTTCAGCAATACGTGAACTGTGAACTCCCTGATGTTCAAGCTGGTTTTAGAAAGTGCAGAGAAACCAGAGATCAAATTGCCAACATCTGCTGGATCATGGAAAAAGCAAGAGAGTTCCAGAAAAATATCTATTTCTGCTTTATTGACTATGCCAAAGCCTTTGACTGTGTAGATCACAATAAACTGTGGAAAATTCTGAAAGAGATGGGAATACCAGACCACCTAACCTGCCTCTTGAGAAATCTGTATGCAGGTCAAGAAGCAACAGTTAGAACTGGGCATGGAACAACAGACTGGTTCCAAATAGGAAAAGGAGTATGTGAAGGCTGTATATTGTCACCTTGCTTATTTAACTTCTATGCAGAGTACATCATGAGAAACGCTGGACTGGAAGAAACACAAGCTGGAATCAAGATTGCCGGGAGAAATCTCAATCACCTCAGATATGCAGATGACACCACCCTTATGGCAGAAAGTGAAGAGAGAAGCTAAAAAGCCTCTTGATGAAAGTGAAAGAGGAGAGTGAAAAAGTTGGCTTAAAGCTCAACATTCAGAAGACGAAGATCATGGCATCCAGTCCCATCACTTCTTCATGGGAAATAGATGGGGAAACAGTGTCAAGAGTTTATTTTTGGGGGCTCCAAAATCACTGCGGATGGTGACTGCAGCCATGAAATTAAAAGACGCTTACTCTTTGGAAGAAAAGTTATGACCAACCTAGATAGCATATTCAAAAGCAGAGACATTACTTTGCCTACTAAGGTCAAGGCTATGGTTTTTCCAGTGGTCATGTATAGATGTGAGAGTTGGACTGTGAAGAAGGCTGAGCACCGAAGAATTGATGCTTTTGAACTGTGGTGTTGGAGAAGACTCTTGAGAGTCTCTTGGACTGCAAGGAGATCCAATCAGTCCATTCTGAAGGAGATCAGCCCTGGGATTTCTTTGGAGGGAATGATGCTGAAGGTGAAGCTCCAGTACTTTGGCCACCTCATGCGAAGAGTTGACTCATTGGAAAAGACTCTTATGCTGGGAGGGATTGGGGGCAGGAGGAGAAGGGGACGACAGAGGATGAGATGGCTGGATGGCATCACGGACTCGATGGACGTGAGTCTGAGTGAACTCCGGGAGATGGTGATGAACAGGGAGGCTTGGTGTGCTGCGATTCATGGGGTCACAAAGAGTCAGACACGACTGAGTGACTGAACTGAACTTACAATCATGAAAATGCTTTACATACTGATGGGAGTACATGAATGTGTGTGTTACATGAATACCTACATATCAATATTCAAGTATCACTGAATTATATCTAGGTCTGTATCTGTTATTGTTTATGAATTTAAATAAATTTAAATAAAGAGTACTCGAGGAAAAAATATAAGTATGATGAAAGAATCATGTGGGCTTCCCAGGTGGTGCTGATGGTGAAGAACCCGCCTGCCAATACAGGAGACAGAAGAGACGTGGGTTCGATCCCTGGGTCAGGAAGATCCCCTGCAGGAGGGCATGGCCACCCACTCCAGTAGTCTTGCCTAGAGAATCCCATGAACAGAGGAGCCTGGCGGGCTACAGTCTTAGGGTCGCAAAGAGGCAGACACGCCTAAAGCAATTTAGCACACACGCAAGAAGTCATATAATCCACGCAGAAGTGACACTGGTGATACAGACACAAGCATTCATTTCATTTATAAAATCATACTTGAGTACGAATTTCTGCTTTTGTTGTTCAGTTGCTAAGTTATGTCTGACTCTTTGCGACCCCATGGACCGCAGGCGCCAAACTTCCTTCTCTCTCTCTTATATAATGTTATTTTTGTGACATGGTAATGATCCTTCTGTTGCACCAAAAATTAAGGCTGAATTTCAATATGAATTATGACCATAAACACAGTATTTTCCAATTGTTATGTGAGATAAAAGAAAAAGTAGCCCTGAGATAAGTTTTGCTGTTTAGTCACTAAGTAGTGTCCAACTCTTTGTGATCCCATGGACTGAAGCCTGCCAGGCTCCTCTGTCCATGAGATTCTCCAGGCAAGAATACTAGAGTGGGCTCCCTTTTCTTCTCCAGGGGCTCTTCCTTACCTGGGGATGGAACCCATGTTTCCTGCATTGGCAGGCAGATTCTTTATCACTAAATCACAAGGGAAGCCTTCAACACAATAACTGCTCTGATCTTTGAAATTTAGAATAACAATTATTCATGTATTTAAAACAAACACACAAACAAAAAAGGTTAGTATTTTTTTCTATAAGGAAATTTTACACTTAGAGGTACTCTAAACTCTACAGTTCCTTCACTACCTAAGAATTAAAAGACTATAAATATTCATATCTGCCTACTCAAGTTGAACCACTCGTTCCATCACAGATCTGAAAGTACTTCATAAACCATCCGGGAAGATGAGGCGTTACAGTATGAGCATTCATTCCATTTATGGAAATACAGTATCCGTCAGTCCCCTATAATTTTGCTCAACAGCAATTGCTAAGGGAAGTTTCAAATATTTGTTGGAGATACTCTTGAAAAATAGAGGACAATTTACTGGTGTGTATGATTGTCAAGTGCTAGAATATGTCAATCATCTAATTACCAACTATTCACTGAGGAGGGCTTTTAAATACATTGTAAATGAAACGTGTAAATTAGCTACAAATTTGATATATATTATGCTGGATGTATTATGCTGGATAAAAGAGAATAGAAACCTCTTTCAAATCTGTAATTTGTTCAAAGGAGTTTCCATCTTAAATACATTCCTCATGAAAAGCAATTTACATTGACCCAAGTTACTACATCTTCCAAGAGCAGCAAGAGAATGGGGAACAAGTCTTCTAGTCTAAGCTAATGTTATACAAAGTCACTCAGGAGCTTTGTTATTCCATTCCAACATCCTCCTTTCCTTTCAGTTGCCTCCTCCAGGCCCTAGCAAAAACTCCATTACCAGTGATCACAAAATAATTATCTTTTAACATAACACTTAGTCTGAGAAACAAGTGCAGAGTTGCAAAATTGGAGATCAGTAAACAAAATTAGCCTCCCTCAGCCACACTGATGAGTTCCAGCTCATCGGTCAGTCCTAAATCCTCCCACTGCCATTCAAATCCAAAAACGGAAGCAAAACTTGGGGCCATATTTGGCTTTTCAGAGACCTTGGCAGATAGAGACAACATTACAAAAAAAAAAAAAAAAAAAAAAGACAGCATTTAAAACTGAACTGATACTGTGACCAAAAAGTAATTTTTGTTATTTAAAACAGAAATGACATACATGGCCTAAAATCAGCAACAGGAATAAAATGGCCTAAAATCAGCAACAATGAGAAAACACTTGTATTGGACTTTTGTCAGTTTTGCTGGTAAATGCTGGCTCTTCCCTTAAGTGGTGAGGTTAGCCACTCCTGAGCTAAAATAACACATACATGGACTTGTCACACAGCACAGAGAACAACTACTGATACATTCAATATCTTGTAATAACCTATATGGCAAAGAATATGAAAAAGAATATATGTGTATGTGCGTGTGTATAATGAAATCACTTTGGTGTACATTTGAAACTAATACAACATTGTAAATAAACTATTCCCTACTGGATCAGTTGGTAAAGAATCTGCCTGCAGTGCAGGGGACCTGGGTTCAATCGCTGGGTCCAGAATATCCCCTGGAATAGAAAATGGAAATCTACTCCAGTATTCTTGCCCAGAGAAGCCCATGGACAGAGGAGCCTGGTAGGCTACTTACTGTCCATGGGGTCACAAGAGATGGACACCGACTAAGCGACTAACACTTTCACACCTTCAATTTTTTAAAAAAGGAAAAAAATAAAGAACAGACAGACTGTATGAATCCCCAAATTACAGACTTTAACTACAATTGGTAGAAATACACAATATTTTTATTTAAATATAAAGCAAAAGGAAGAGAATTTTTGAAATTTTTGTCAGGCTTACAATTTGCTTATTGTAGGAACCATTGTGATTCATATTTGGCCTAAGGGTAAAAAGATCTCTGCTTATATCCATGGCTTAGTCAAACCTTTCATAACACCAGAGATACCTATTTATGATATTAAGACCACTGCTTTCTTAAATTAGATCCTACTGTTCACTATCCTTACATCATTTAAGAATTTATAAATTTCAAAGAAGAATCTGAACAAAAATCATAACAAGTCATTATTATCCAAGGTAGAGTTATGGTGTCGATTTTCTAAATAAATTCTAGACAGGTTTAATTTACTTTTACAATTTAAGTCGCTCAGTCGTGCCCGACTCTTTGCGACACCATGGACTATAGCCTATCACGTTCCTCCATCCATGGGATTTTCCAGGCAAGAGTGCTGGAGTGGATTGCCATTTCCTTCTTCAGGGGATCTTCCCGACCCAGGAATCGAACCTGGGTCTCCCGCATTGCAGGTAGACACTTTACCGTCTTGAGCCACTAGGGAAGCCCTTCTAGACAGGTTAGTAGTCTACTAAATAAATAAAAACAATTCATAATCCCAAATACTAACGGCAGACTAAAATGATCTTCCCAGTTGAGTTTTAACTGCCTACACACTACTCACCAAATGAGGTTAAAAGCAGCTACAGACCCGTTAATACTAGTTCTGTACGCTACTACTGCATAATTTAAAAGAGAGTCCTCCTGTGGTACATATACACAATGGAATGTTACTCAGCTATTAAAAGAATGCATTTGAATCCGTTTTAATGAGGTGGATGAAACTGGAGCCTATTATACAGAGTGAAGTAAGTCACAAAGAAAACACCAACATAGTATATTAACGTATATATATGGAATTTAGAAAGATGGTAACGGTGACCCTGTATGTGAGACAGCAAAAGAGACACAGATGTAAAGAACAGACTTTTGGACTCTGTGGCAAGGGTGGGATGATTTGAGAGAATAGCATTGAAACATGTATATTATCATATGTAAAATAGATTGCCAGTCCAGGTTTGATGCATGAGACAGGGTGCTCAGGGCTAGAGCACTGGGATGACCTTGAGGGATGGGAAGGGGAGGGAGGAGGAGGGAGGGTCAGGATGGGGAACACACGTACACCCAGGGCTGATTCATGTGAATGTATGGCAAAAACCACCACAATACTGTAATTAGCCTCCAGTTAAATTTACAACAAACAATAAAAGAGATTCCTCCTAAACTCTTGGAGTTTTTAATCTTTGTACTCCCATTAAGAATTTCTAAATACTAGATGCAGTAACACTAGGCTAGGCGATATACTGAGCAAGAAAAGTATGTTCACTCTACACAGGAGCTCAAAAACAAAATATCAAGTCAAGAGACCACTCAGGAGAATAAGCATTTTCATGGCAGAAGAGCACTGAAAAAGTTAAGGAATGCACAAGGACTTGTTGAAAAGTGGATTCTGAGAAGGCTATAAGTTGCTTTCCAAGCAATGTCTAGCACATAAAATGTCCAGACTGGTGTTCAGTCCTATTTGAAATGTGGAGAAAAAAAGAGGTAAGAAAATATGTCTGGTCATAAGAACAAAGTAGATAGTGAGAAATGCAGAGACAAGCTGATGTTTCTAAGAATTTAGATTAAAACAGGAACAATTAAAAGAGCAATCTCTCCAATTGCATCAATCTTATCTAGATAGATTATTCTAAACATCAGGCTTCCCAGGAGGTTCTAGTGGTAGAGAGTCCACCTGCCAATGCAGGAGACATAAGAGATGCAGGTTTGATCCCTGGGAATAGAAGATCCCCTGAAAGAGGGCATGGCAGTGTTCTTGCCTGGAGAGCCCTATGGACAGAGAAGCCTGGTAGGCTATGGTCTACATAGCGTTGCAAAGAGTTAGACATGACTAAAGCTACTTAGCACACAGGCACAATCTAGAAACCCTCCCAGACCATCCTTACTCCAGGTTTCAGACCCTCTAGCTTCCTTCTACTTTCACATGTTTATTGGGAGCAGTTTCCTATTTGAATGTTAATTACTGTTATGACACACATGATAATTTAACTTGCTTCAGTAATTTATTCTTCCTTGTAATTAGATGTAGTAATTGGAAAATCTTCCAGAGTGTAACAACAGTTCTAAAGGTGAAATGGCAGAGGGAGGGAGCTTTCCCATAGGATTTCAACTGTAAATCTGGAACTGCCTGTTCAATGGGCAGTCACTGGATGAACCATGGCAGGAATCAGAGATGGTCCTTCTGGAGTCAAAGAGATGGCACTTGTGACCTTTAAGACCTGGATGATTCAAGAGGAAGGCAAAGATCCAGCAGATGGTTAGTTAGAACGACCCTGAGAAGAATATTACACATTAAACTTGAATGAAGCCAGGCATGACACGACACAGTGCCGTTTAAAATCCTCTAGTCTGGAAGCTATTCACATACAGTTCAGAAACTCTGTAGAATGAGCAGGCCAAAAATACCACTGGAGTGTGATGTGCTCTATTTTTACTTGATTTACAGAAGTCTTTTGGTGCTTGCCACATCATATACACTCAATAAATTATTATTGAAATAAGCAACAGAGTAATTGGATAAATGAATGGGTGCATGCATGGCTTAGAAATAATTATAGCCAATACAATTCAATATATAAAACATACCAAGTATCATGCTAAACACTTTATATCTCTTTTTCTTCTCTCCCAACCTCGTATTCATTGTTCCCAAAGCCTTACTACATATCTTGACATAAGATTCTTAAAAAAATTCTATGACAGATTATTTCAAACATATGCAGAAGTAGAGACTAGCTCACATACCCAGATTCAGCTTCAATAATATTGACCAATTTTCTTCATTTACACCTGTCATTAGCTCTCCTGCATTATTTTGAAGCCAATTCCAAATATCATATCCTTCCATGTGACAGTGTTTATAGGGTTTGGGACTCTCTGGTGGTCCAGTGGGTGAGAGTCTGTCTTGCAATGCAGGGAATACAGTTTCAATTCATGTTTGGGAAACTAGGATCCCGCATGCCACAGGGCAGCTGGGCCCACTCATCACAACTGCTGAGCCCATCTCCACTGCAGCTAGAGAGCCTGCACACCACAAGAAAGGATTCCATGCGATGCAACTAAGGGCCAAATAAATAAATCAATATTTTAAAAAATAATTATAGGCTTCATTTTTAAAACTTCAATGTAATAATCCCTTAAGTATATTAATAAGAATTCCTTAATATCATTCAGGCACTATACCTTTTATCCATTATTCAGTTCAGTTCAGTCGCTCAGTCGTGCTCGACTCTTTGTGACCCCATGAACCGCAGCACACCAAGCCTCCCTGTCCATCACCAACTCCCGGAGACCACCCAAACCCATGTCCATTGAGGTGGTGATGCCATCCAGCCATCTCATCCTCTGTCGTCCCCCTTCTCCTCTTGCCCTCTATCTTTCCCAGCATCAGGGACTTTTCAAATGAGTCAACTCTTCATATCAGGTGGCCAAAGTATTGGAGTTTCAGCTTCAGCATCAGTCCTTTTAATGAACAGCCAGGACTGATCTCCATTAGGATGGACTGGTTGGACCTCCTGGCAGTCCAAGGGACTCTCAAGAGTCTTCTCCAACACCAGAGTTCAAAAGCATCAGTTCTTTGGTGCTCAGCTTTCTTTATACTCCAACTCTTGCATCTATACATGACTACTGGAAAAACCATAGGCTTGACTAGACAGACCTTTGTTGGCAAAATAATGTCTCTGTTTTTTAATATGCTGTCTAGGTTGGTCATAATTTTCCTTCCAAGGAGTAAGTGTCCTTTAATTTCATGGCTGCAATCACCATCTGCACTGATTTTGGAGCCCCCAAAAATAAAGTCTGACACTGTTTCCACTGTTTCCCCATCTACTTGCCATAAAGTGATGGGACTGGATGTCATGATCTTAGTTTTCTGAATGTTGAGCTTTAAGCCAACTTTTCACTTTCCTCTTTCACTTTCATCAAGAGGCTCTTTAGTTCTTCTTCACTTTCTGCCATAAGGGTGGTGTCATCTGCATATCTGAGATTATTGATATTTCTCCCAGCAATCTTGATTCTAGCTTGTGCTTCCTCCAGCCACGCGTTTCTCATGATGTACTCAGCATATAAGTTAAATAAGCAGGGTGACAATATACAGCTTTGACGTACTCCTTTCCTATTTGGAACCAGTCTGTTGTTCCATGTCCAGTTCTAACTTTTGCTTCCTGACTTGCATATAGGTCTCTCAAGAGGCAGGTCAGGTGGTCTGGTATTCCCATCTCCTTCAGAATTTTCCACAGTTGATTGTGATCCACACAGTCAAAGGCTTTGGCATAGCCAATAAAGCAGAAATAGATGTTTTTCTGGAACTCTCTTGCTTTTTTGATGATCCAGCGGATGTTGGTAATTTGATCTCTGGTTCCTCTGCCTTTTCTAAAACCAGCTTGAACATCAGGGAGTTCACGGTTCACCCATTGTAGTCTTTTATAGTTTGTACATAATTGTATCCAAAAAGGTCTTGACAGTAGGGTGAACTGACATATCCCATAAATTCTTTTAATCTATAGATTTCCCCTGCATCTCTTTTTAAAAAACAATCTTATTTATTTATTTATTGGCTACAGTGGGTCTTCATTGCCACTTAAGTGCTTTCTCTAGTTGCAGCAAGCAGGGGCCAGTCTCTGCTTGGGGAGCTCGGGCTTCTCATTGTGGTGGCTTCCCTTGTTGCAGAGCACAGGCTCAGTAGTGGTGGTGCACAGGCTTAGCTGCTCCATGGCACGTGGGATCCTCCCTAACCAAGAATCGAACCTGTGTCTCTTGAACTGGCAGGCAGATTCTTTACCACTGACCCACCAGGGAAGCCCTCCATCTCTTTTATTTATTTATTTTTAATTTTATTTTTACTTTATTTTGCTTTACAATACTGTATTGGTTTTGCCATACATTGACATGAATCTGCCACAGGTGTACATGAGTTCCCAATCCCCTCCCCCCCCCCCTCCCACCTCCCACCCCATATCATCTCTCTGGATCTTCCTCGTGCACCAGCCCCAAGCATCCTGTATCTTGCATCGATCATAGACTGGCGATTCATTTCTTACATGATAGTATACATGTTTCAATGCCATTCTCCCAAATCATCCCACCCTCTCCCTCTCCACAGAGTCCAAAAGTTCATTCTATACCTCTGTGTCTCTTCTGTTGCATTAGCTGTTGTAGCTAATGAAACAAAGTCATTTGCCCTGTAGAACTATCCAGTCTAGATTATTAAAATTGTATTTCCATGATATTTAATTCAGTCTGTTCCCCTGCCCTCTGTACTTCCAGTCAATGAGTAGTCAGAGAAAGAGGCCAGATCAGATTACAGTTTGAAATTTCGGCAAGAACACTTTAGAAGCTGTGTACTGGAGACCTACAATCTCAAGCTGCCTCTCTGTGATGTCCATAAAAAGGGGTACTTACCACTTGGATTCATAACTTACTGGGGGTTCCAAAATAATAAATCCTGACTTTCTGACCCTTCCTCTGTTAGCAGATGTAAACCTCTCTAAAGAGAGACAGTTTCATCAACTATTTGGTAAATGCGAGGTATAGTTTGTAAAGGGAAGCATGCTAAAAACTTCTTTCCTTTTATTTGTCAGTTTTCAAAGTGATGACTGACTTTTTGTAATAACATCATTACAAAAGAACCAATAAGGGTTTAACTTTTAGCTCTGAAAATCCCTTGAGGGGACTATCCCCACATCTGTGTCAGAAATCTAAACCTGTCCGTTATCTAAGTATGTCTAAGAGTGGGAGTAAAGAAAGATAATAATCTGCTTTGAGATCATCTGTCTCCTTAGGGCCTCTTCAGCAAGCAGATTTTTTCCCCCTTAATTTGATTATCTCCAAATAAGAAAGTTAAAAATTCTGCATCTTTAAGAATATTAAATATCTAGCACCTTTCTCTCAAAGTCATGATGCAAATGCCTGCCACCTGATTTCAGAAACTCAAAGGGCAGAAGAGAATGGGTAGCAGTCACCACACAGCTGTCCCTGGAATCTGTGGGAGTCAGCTTCCAGGAAGCCCTTAGACTAAAATCCAAGGATGCTCAAGTCCCTTATATTAAATGGAGTCATATTTGCATATAGCCTACATATTTACACACTGTGCTATATTTTATGTTTTAGTATTAATTTATTTCGCTGTGTTGGGTCCTAGTTGCAGCATGCAGGATCTTCCTTGCAGCGCATGGACTCTCTAGCTGTGACGTGCGGGCTTAGTTGCTCTAAAGCATGTGGGACCTCAGTTCCCTGACCAGAGGTCGAGTCATAACCACTGGACTGCCAGGGAAGTCCCCCCTCCAGCACCACTTACATCATCTCTAGATTACTTATAATTCCTGCACTGTGCTGTGCTCAGTCGCTCAGTCATGTCCGACTGTGACCCCATGGACCGGAGCCCGCCAAGCTCCTCCCTCTATGGGGATTCTTCAGGCAAGAATACTGGAGAATGCCCTCCTTCAGGGGATCTTCCCAAGCCAGGGGTCGATCCAGGTGTCCCACATTACAGGTGGATGCTTTAACCTCTGAGCCACCAGGGAAGTCCCTTATAATACCTGGTACAATGTAAATCTATGTAGGTAGTTGCTGGCAAGCAGAAAACTATAGTTTTGTTTTTGGAACTTCCTAGAATTAAAAAAAAAAAAAATTGATCCTCAGTTAAATTTGTGGGTGCAGAATCCGCACATAAGAACCCCTGGATAGAGAGAAGTGACTGCCACTAGTTTCCAGCAAGAGATGCTTCCTTTCGCAAACACTCCTCAAAAGTGATATAAACAGAGTTTGTGATATAAGGAGCCATAAAAGATGTGGAAAAAGCAACCAAATACCATGGAAATGACATATTCTACTATAGTATGTACAGAATTTTTTTTTTTTCCTGAGAAATAAAGTGATCACTTAAACTATGGTAATTATTATCATCTCTCTCTCCACATGCATTTCCACCCTTGAGAAGCAGTAGAAACTGGAGGTTGACATGGTGTGCAAACAAATGCTCTTGTGCACAGAGGAGAACTCATTCTACTCCTAGAGGTTCCATTCCACTCAGAGGAACGACTGTGCAGAACAGTGTCTCACGAGAGCAAGGCAAATGGAGGTCTCACCAAGAACACACTCCAGTTAAAGTGACCGCAGTGGAGGAAAATGTCTCTCCTGTATTTTTCCTTCAAACAGACAGCCTAGTCTCCACTCCAGTGGAAGGGAGAGGTGACCTTGAAATTATATACAGCTGTGATATAAAAAGTCTGTCTATGTACAAAATTAATGAAAAGCATCCCACCTTTCCACCCGTCAAAGCCGAGACGGCTCAGGAACAATAATATGCCTGACATCTCATTTGCCACATACAGGACTTAGGAAATTCAAGAATGCTAGGAATTATGTATCATTTCATGAATGGCACTTTGGGCAACCAAAGATCCTCTCTACACAGAAACACAGGAAATCTCAGAATTTCTGTTCCCCACGTGTATGGATATTTTCTTAATTTGTATAATTTTATTTATAAGAGGCAGAACTCAAGTTACTGAGTTATGAAACAAGTACCTAGACTAGAGTGGTCTAGTTTGAGATCCATTCCCCAATATGAAAGGGGATGCAAGGCTCCCATCTTTGAGACATGGTATTACTTCAGCTACTTGTATGCCAAGCACCAGTTGTCTAAGTAGTGTGTCCTTCAGACACCTACACACAACTGAAAACTGAGAAGCCTAACACTGAGAGCTGAAAAACTGGATTCTAACACTAGAATATTTATTTCCTGAATAAACTGTTTAGCAACCTTGTACCTTCATTTACCCATTTTACAGAGTTTATTTTGCAGAAGCATTTTTGAAAAATAAATTCTTTGAAATCTTCAAAGAAAGAACACAACTTTAACCTAGTTATGAAGTAAACAGAAAGAAAAACTTGAACAAATCCTGCCCAGTTAATCCAAATAAAGAGAGATTAGCGAGAGAGAGATCAACTTCCAAGGCGAGGAAGGACCATTATCAGTGGCTGTAAACATTGTCTTCTCACCAGTTCCTTACTGAGGTTAAAACCCCCACACCTCATATTTGCATCTCCATCCTTCCTCTTCGTCCCACCATCATAGCCTCCCCCAGGTACTCCTCTCTCTCTCGGGTCCTCTATCACTCATCTCCCCTATTTTACCCTTACTTCCCTCTACAATTATAATGTCCCTCCCACTGTCACCAATAAGACTGAGCTGAAGGGGACCCTAGAACTCTCCTAATCAAACTCCTAACCAGTAAAAATAGAAAGATGAGGCCTGAAGTGATGAAGGCACAGGGTCAGCATCATCAGGAAGCCGATCATTTGCAAAGCTCCGTCCTCATCCAGCAGTTTTCCTCCTGGTATCGCATGGTGCTACCACCTACCTGGCACTGCTCACTCTTACCCAAGAAAGGGATTTGAGGAACCAGGTGATGCATCTCATTGTTTTCTACCAGAAGGAGGGCTTCCAGTCACAAATGGAAAAATAACATAAAAACAACCACCTTGATCAGATTAGAATCCTGTATCTAAAGGACTCCACCAAAGTTCAAATGTCTTCACCCTTAGTCCACCTCATCCAGAGAGTAAGATTTGATTCCACAAAGACCATCTCCCAATGGTTCTTTCCACTACTGAATGTGACTGGAAAGATACCTTCCATGAGTCAAATCTAAATCCTTCCTAGAAGAAGAAACAGCCCTTAATTCTTATATGTAATGTGCATATGTGTATGTCAAACACTTCAATCGTGTCTGACTCTTTGTGACCTTATGGACCACACTCCACCAGGCTCCTCTGTCCATGGGGTTCTCCAGGCCAGGAATACTGGAGTGGGTTGTCATGCCCTCCTCCAGGGAATCTTCCCGACCCAGGGATCAAACCCACATCTCTTATGTCTCCTGTGTTGGCAGGTGGGTTCTTTACCACTAGCACCACTGGGGAAGCCCCCTTAAATGTGATATTGAAGCACAATCACCAACAAGGTTGAAAAGGCACTCTACATAAGCCCCTAAGTGCAGGTGAGCATGGTTGACAGAAAGAACACAAGGATCTTTTCTAAAAGCACAAACCTAAACATCTCCACAGCCTTACCTTACCTTTAGGAGGTTAAATAATCTTAGTCCTTTTAAAGCTTTATCAACCCTTTAATGATATTTTTGGCTTTGGTCTAAGGTCCATTCAAACTGACCATGTTGCTTTCTGGAAGCTAGACTCTAGAACCAAAGAAGAGGTTAATATAAAGACCAAGGGCATCCTTAATGTAAGAGAAAAGTCATCAACAAAAGTATTAGAAACTTGTACAAGTCCAGGGCAATCAAAGAAATTTCCATGCAAAAGAGGCAGTATTCAAGACAACAGTATTTTTCAGATAGACGAAACTTATGAACTTCACGAATAACCAGAAACAAAGGAGAAAACATCAAACAAGTCTTAAAATTATTTTCAAGCACAAACTCAAATATAGTCCATTAGACATCATTTAATCTGACAGCTCTACCCATGTAGCTAAATATGAGAAGCTTAGCTTAAGAGACAAAAGCCAGAAATGTCCTAGCTAAACCCCTTAGTGACACAATAAAGTTAGGAAGAAGCAAGGTGAATAAATTAGAGAAAATGCATACAAAGAATAAACAAACAAATATATACATCCAATTTCTGACTGAGCCAGGGGAGAGTGTTTAGAAAAAATAAAATAGTGTGTACTCTTGGTATAAAGTCTTGAGAATAATAAGGCTGCTAAATTTCAAGCATCAGGGAAGTCAACTACTAGCTCAGAAGATTATGAAAAGTTAACTTGCCAAACTGAATCTGAAAAGGAACCGAGTAAAAGGAGGTCAGTTCATCCTAAGAAAGAAGCAATTTCTACTATTTGGCTGGCTGTTTCAAATTAATATCCTGGAACATTAGCAGTTTAAAGAACCCTATAAAAATGGCAGAGGGAGAAGCAAATAGGGTAGAAACAACAATATTTACGCTTTAATAATAGAAAGGTATTACTAGAAGGACTTACAAGGTACTAATATGACATATATGAAAGTCCAAAAGGCGAGCTTTAATAAATGATGAGAAAAGGCAATAGGATGGAAGTAAAGCCAGATGACTTGAAATAACTTCATCTACACACATACTAGATTATTTTAAACCAAGTAAGCCACCCCAAGATCCAAGAAAGATCATACTTTATTATTCCCTAACAGGCAGTATCCCCATTATATCAAACCATTAAAGGCAGTTAGGTGGAAAACTAGGAGTGAGATGAATACAAACCACTTGTCCTTTCCAAGATATTGTTACAAATGCTGAAAAAAACAGAAGGCATACCATGACCCACAGAGGCCTCAGTTTTTACATTAAATATGAAAAATAAGCAAGTGCATCACCCTTTTCTTCTACGGGGACATACTTGGACAATAATAGTTGAAAAAACAGATGAGCCATAATAGGTCAACATAACTAACAGTTTCCAAGTCAGCACACACATTCACAGCATCAGACTCATCAATGTTCAGTGACCTGGCCATCTCTGGAGGACAGTACTTCCTGTCATCCCCAATCTGTACCTTAGATGTATAATTTCTGCTTCTAAAAGTATCATACCTTGTTATGGCCTGCATAGCTGTGGCCCTGCAAAAAAAAAAGAAAAAGCTGCAGCCTTGACTCACAATGTGTCTATATTTATAGAAGGTGTCTCTAAGGAGGTACCTAAAGAGGTCATAAGGATGGGGCCCTGATCCAATAAAATTAGTGTCCTTTTAAGAGGAGACATCAAAGAGCTTGCCCTATTTCACCACAAATACCCACAAAGAAAATGCCACATGAAGACATAGCAAGAAGGCAGCCATCTGCAAGCCAGAAACAGAGTCCTCACCAAAAATCAAATCAGCCAGAGCCTTGATCATGGACTTCTAGGCTCCAGAACTGGCAGAAAATTAATTTATATTGTTTAGGCCACCCAATTTGTGGTATTCTGTTACAGCAACCTGAGTTAAGACATACCTACTCTACCAATGTTGCTTAGTGACTTTCCAGACAGCAGGAATGAAATTTTAAATTTATTTATTATATATGGCATAATGCAATGCTCTGTGCTTCAGAAATGCTCTTTTGAACATAATGGTTTAAAAATGACACTGACTGCAATAACACCTACAATCATCCATAAGTGCTGATATAAGCCAAGATATCATTTCAACAGTCAGACAAATGATTCTCTCTATTAAAAAGCAGGCTGTCAGATGCTCACCTTTTGTTCACTCACTACTGAAAACTGTCAATAGCAACGTAAGTATTATAATTCCTCCATGAGGAACATCGACAACCAGATAAAATACGTTTAATACTAATTTATGTGTACATGTATGCTAAAAACACTGTAAAGAACTTATCTTGAAATTTTTACATAAGTAAGATACTTAACTTCCTTGGTTTTATGACCATTGGCCTAGATATTACCAAACGTAGGACAGTGTATTTGGACTTACAGAATATAAAATTATAAAAGTACAAAATGGGGAATCATAGACCAGAGACGATTTAAGTCAACCTCATTTTTTCTTAAATAAGAAAATCACTGATCGGTGACTTGAGTGCCTTATTAAAAGTGACATAAATAGATCCATTAATTTTCACATTGTGTTCTTCTATTGTGCTGTTAAGGAGTAATTTTTAAGTTAAAATCATAAATCTCAAAAAAGTATAAAACTTTCATTAAATTCATTAATTGAGGAACCAGTGAGATGGTATAATCTATACAAAAGAGAATCACAAGAGCAAACAAATATATAAGCATCAGTAGTGCTTATTTGGAAATAAGCAAAAGTAGGCAAAATTGGAAAAACTGATCACTATACATGGAGCAATAATCTATTGCATTCACTGATCACAATTAGCTTTTCATAGACAAGATCATTTGCTTTACTATCTGATGTCTATAATATTACAGAGCTATAAAACAGCCCAAAGACAATGAATGACAGAGAGAACCTAGTTGGTTGAGCTAGACAGCAAGTTGCATACAAAAATGTTGGATGATAAAAGGCTATTGATTCATTCAGCAGGTGCTGGCAAAGCAGTGAACAAGAGACCAGATTCCTGCCCTGGTGAAGCTTACTATCTCTGGACTGAACTGTACAAACAGGTTCTGCTCTGCACAGAATCTGTGCAGCACGGTCCTAACTTCAGCTTTCCTTTTACTGGATAACACCCCAAGTAACACTGTGAATATCCACCTAACTGATTTCTTTTTAAATGACAAAATTCGCCATTTTAACCATTCCTAAGTACTTAATTCAATGGCATTAATTAAATACACTATGCTGTGTAAGCATGACCACTAATTCCAAGACTTTCTCAGCACTCCAAATGGAAACTCTGCAGTAACTCTACTTTTTAAAAGTTTTTTTGTTTGTATATTAAAATTAGTTGCTATTGAAGTATAGTTGCTTTACAATGTTGAGTTAGTTTTTACTATACAGCAAAGTAAATCCGCTATACGTATACACACATCTCCTCTTTTTTGGATTTCTTTCCCATTTAGGTCACCACAGAGCACTGAGTAGAGTTCCCGAGTTGTACAGTATGTTCTCATTAGCTAGTTATCTATTTTACGCATAGTATCAATAATGTATATATGTCAATCCCAATCTCTCAATGCATCCCATCCACCCTTCTTTCCAACCTTGGTGTCCATATGTTCATTCTCTATATCTGTGTCTCCATTTCTGTTTTGGCTTTTTAAAGGGCCACAGGTTACTAATATTTCTAGTTGACATATTTATTTTAAAGATATCTATCTTATCAGTTAGTTAAGGACTGCCTAAGATCTGTTCCTTTAATCTCTGTGATACTTCAGTCATTGTGCTTTGATTTTATCATCATTTTCCAGAAGGTAAACTTATTTTTTGAGAAGAGAAATGGCATTTCTACCACCCGGACATGGCAGAGAGGCACTTTTTTGTGTGCTATACACTATGTTACCCAAGTCTCACAAACATCTAGACAGACATTACCATCACCTTTTCACAGATAAAGAAGCTCAGGCTCAAAGGCATGAATGGATTTTCTCAAGCGTACTTAGTAAGGGAAAAGTCCAAGAATCAACACCAGTTATTCTATATTGAAGCAGTGATAAAAGAAAGGAAAGCAGAGCAGAAAGAAAAGGAAGAAGGGAGGGAGTGAGGGATGGAGAGAGGAAAAAAGGAGAGAGGAAAGGAAGACATATGGTTAGTTGTGGTTTTGGTATAGAGTTACCATTAAAAATAAAGATTCACTAAACACTGATTTTAATCTGAATTCTGTATTTTAAATGTTGCTAAAAAACACATTCACACAAGAAGAGGTATCTACGGGAAAAAACTGGAAAGATGAAAATGATATTTTCAAAGATATAGGAGAGGCTAAGGAAGGATTTTTAAATGAATAGGCTTTGGGAGATATCCTCAATTGCTTCCCCTGTAAATGTGTCACCTCAGTCTCCTGGGGTGGCTGCCTTTCTAAAAACTGCCAAATATTTCAAGGGAAAAAAATAAAGAGAAGACCCTAACGCACACCCTGCTGTTTATTGATGTTTATATCACAGTAGTACTCTGTGGCTTTAAGACACATTGAAACTCCATCACACGCTGCTTTAAAGACAAAATGACTAGAATCAAAACTCCCAGGGACAGCAAAGGCAAGATACTGCCAAACGTGTGTGCTTAGGAGAGGCACATTTCTCTGGAGAATGCTATAATTCTTTCCTCCTCTCTACAGGAATTTCTTTTTTAAAAAGGAACTGAGAAAGAAGAGGAAACATGGAGACAAGTTTCGAGTCAGAATCTTATTTTTGTGGACCCAAATTTATTTCAAGATATCTCGATAATTAAATCTTGAAATAAATTCAGCTCCACAAAACATAAGCATGAAATTATTATTAATCTGGTATGAGATTATTAAATACAACTCTCCTTTGAGTAATGGTCTCACATGGGGAGTTATATAAACTAGTCCTTAAAGGCATAAGCTGTAGCATCCAAAAGACCTGAATTCAAGACCCAACTTTTCTACATACAGAGTACAAGACCTTGGCCACATAACATAACCACTACAACTCTACTTCTTCCAAGTGAAAGTGAAAGTCACTCAGTCACGTCTGACTCGTAGTGACCCCATGGACTATACAGTCCATGGAATTCTCCAGGCCAGAATACCGGAGTGGGTAGACTTTCCCTTCTCCAGGGGATCTTCCCAACCCAGGGATCAAACTCAGGTCTCCCACACTGCAGGCAGATTCTTCACCAGCTGAGCCACCAGGGAAGCCCTAATCAGCAACTTCTTCAAAAGTGTGCCTTATAAGGCCGATGTGAGAATTAAGTAAAATGCTGTATATAAGCACCAAACATAGCCTGGTAAACATTAAGGCTTAATACAAGCTTTATGAAGAGCAGGGACAGGAGAGGGGCACTTGACGCACAGAGTGAGATTCAGGTTTGAAAGCACGGAGAAGTTTTTTAAATTAATACTCAGCAAGACTAAGTTAAACATATCAAGGCTTCCTTTGTCCTCCAGGGAAGAAGACAACAAAAACAAAATAATTAATAATAATGAAGATCACTGGGTCGGGATTTTCAATCTGTTCTCCTGCCACTACTTTTCTCTCTTCCTTGTTTGGATGACATAGGTCCAAGATAAAAATAGAACCAAAGGAGGGAAGCAAGAAAACAGAGAAAGCAGGAACTAGAAAAAATAGTCTCAGAAAGTACACCAGCGTTTTCTTCATAATGTTAGAAAAGATCACCAGGCAACACTCAAAGATAAGCTCTGAACACTGGGTGCCACTAGGTTTGACTGATAAGGCCACAGACATATGCTGAGGACCCTGAACCAGTTCAGGGAGAAACTGTGGGGAAGGAGAGAAAGCACACGTCACAGTCCATTCTGGATGCCAGTGTCTTACACACAAGAGTCACAACTTTAAGATTCCTTGCCTGGATCATTCATGCTCCATCCTCATTCCCTGCATCCACAAATAGTGGTTCTGCTTAAAACCATCACCACAAATTAGAGTGAAAAAATACCAGAACACTAGGCTAGTGGATAAAAATATCAACATCTTTCCTCATAATAAAGGGAAGCCTTAACAAGTTATATAAGCCTTTAGTTTCTACAGAAGGACTTAGCCATTTTAGAACATCTTAACACATTAAAATCAGTTAAATCTTTCAAAGGGGAGACCACTTAACACACATATTTATTAAATTGAATGCCAAGGGAGGGTGTATCTACATAGAAAAATGGCTCTGTACAGAATGCATCAAAAATATCAAACATTTGAAATCAAGAGAAAATTTTGGGGGAACTGAACTCTTGACTTAAGCAGGAGGACAGCTGAAAGGTCTTCACAGGTTCTCGTCTCTGATCAACCAATAATTCATCATGTGCCACAGGGAAAATCATGAATTTCTGAAAGTCTCAGGCTCCTCTCTATATCTTCCCAACACCATACTGGGTTCTTATGAGGATCAAATAAATTAACCCCATTGTTTTAAAAAGTTATTTATTTCATTTTTGGCTGTGCTGGGCCTCTGCTGCGGTTCGCAGGCTTTCTCCAGTTGCGGCAAGGCGGGGACTGCTCTCCAGTTATGGGGCACGGACTTCAGCAGTCGCAGTGCCCTCAGGCTCAGCAGCCGCAGTCCCCGAGCTCGAGAGCACAGGCTCAGGAGCTGTGGTGCACAGGCTTAGCTGCCCTGTGGCATGTGGGATCTTCCCAGACCAGGGATCAAACTGTTGTCCCCTTCACTGCAAGGCAGATTCTTAACCACTGTACCACCAGGAAGCCCTCTTCAGCAGTTTCTGAATTGTGTTCCCCACTACCAACAGCCATCAGCAACCTGGGAACTTCAGCAAAATGCCCAGACTCAAGCCCTACCAAAGAACTACTAAATCAAAAACTCCAGTAATGTGTAATGTGAATGCACTATAAAGTTGACCATCTCCACAAAACTACATATGAAAACAATCAGAAAGTCTTAAAACACTAAAGTTACAGTGGAAAAATTAAGAATGTTACATTTGTTTGCAGTTGTAAGGACTTTCACTTACACATAATTGGATATAGACAAGGCTCTCTCTGTGTGCTTTACATGCAAATTCACATTCTAACAGTCTCTTTAGTAAATGTTACTATAAAATAAGATGAAATCTGAAATTATGGCACCTATCTATGTTAAAATGTACCATTATTTAGTCATAGCTTTAGAGGACTGGGGAAAAAGAAATCAAATTAATAATCATCACATTTTCTTTAAAAGAATAAATATTAGACTAAACTGATTTAAGTCTAGTTATTAATAAAGAATGAACTTGATATCAGCTCTCTCTTGGGGAAAGGAGAAAAATAAATTTTACTGGGATCTTTACATTTCATGGTAATGGTAAGGCATTTGTTATTTTTAAAATGGTAAAATGTGAAGTCAAAATAAAAGAAAGTGGTTACAAAGGATGCATTTCAACTGACAAAGGAGGCTTTTCATGTAATAAGTATAGTAAGTCTTTGAGAAATTCTAAGTAGAACTAAATTAAGAACAAATATGCTAAGAAAGCAGCTTCCTAGGTGGCGCGAATAGTAAAGAATCCACCTGCCAATACAGGAGACGCAAGAGATCGACCTGGGTTTCCACCCCTGGGTCAGGAAGATCCCCTGGAGGAGGAAATGACAACCCACTCCAGTATTCTCACCTGGAAAACTCCATGGATGGAGGAGCCTGGCGGGCTACAGTCCACGGGGTCGCAAAGAGTCAGACACGAGAGAGACTAACATAGTGACAGGACAGCCGCTGAGTCGAGCCCGACTCTCTGCGACCCCATGGATTGCAGCCCGCCAGGCTCCTCCACCCGTGGAGTTTTCCAGGCGAGAGTACTGGAGTGGGGTCCCATTCCCTTCTCCAGGGCATCTTCCCAACCCAGGGATTGAACCTGGGTCTCCCATACTGCAGGCAGATTCTTTGCCACTTGAGACACCAGGGAAGCAGACGGATTCTTTACTGCCTGAGACACCAAGTGAGAGGTGGCACTATGATTACTTTCTTCATTCTAATTAAGCCCAATAAAACATGTTAAACAAAAAAAAAAAATCCTTATTAGAAATATTCTTAGCTTACATTTATCTTCACATCTCATTTATTACCTCTAGTTAAGGGAAACCAAGACTGCAGCCCCTGACAAATTAGAGACGACTTGAGAGCCACATTACTAACAACATACATTTCTGAAGTAAATGAGACGGAAAAGGAAGAAGAGGCATGAAGAATAAATTAATGCTTAAAATACAATAAGGATAGGAATAACTAATAAGAAGATTTATCAAAAAAGTGAAATCACCAACTATTTGGAGCTTAAATTGAACTATATACCACTTTACATATTTTTAAAACATGTTTATTACTAAGACTTTTTAAATATAATTTTTATTCTTTGGCTGCCCGTGTGCCACGCAGGATCCTAGTTCCCTGACCAGGGATGGAACCTGTGTGCCCTGCAGTGGAAACACCAAGTCTTAACCACCTGACTGCCAGGGAAGTCCCTGTAAGACATTTTAAAATGTGCCCTCAGATAAAAGTCTAGGTTACGCAGTACACTGGATGAGGTGCCTGGACAAGAAAAAAGCATAGCTCCTCAGTGGCCTTGCAGTCTGACTGACCCTGCATAGACAGCCAAGCAGCTCGCACCTCCATCACTGTCATCCTGTCCACACTTCTTGCCAGGCTTCTCTCCCACAGTATAGACCAGATCCAGCTCGACTGCTAATCACAGCTAAGAGAAAATGACTTACCACTTCCGTTACTGCTGCTGTTTTCTCTTTGTGACCTCCTGGGCGGTAGCCCGCCAGGCTGCTCTGTCCATGGGATTTCCCGGGCAAGGATACTGGAGCGGGTTGCCATTTCCCGAGACACCTGCAGAAGGAGCGACTGGCGGCGCAGCTACAAAAACCCCACTAACTCCACAATCAGGCTACAAACACGGCGCCCTTAGCTCTGCAGGAACTTCCCTTTCTTTTCCTCTTTCCATAATTCTAGGCCTGCTTTTCGCTCCCTCCTACCTCTGAACCCCCTCTCAAACTTCCCCTTTCATTCAAAGAGGAAAAATATATTGCAAAACTACCAAAGCATCTTGAATCATGTTCACCCAGTCCCGAGCTGGGGAACAAAATGGATACAAATTTATTACCTATGTTCTCTTTCATTCCGGAACACAAGATTAAGAGAAATATATTGTTTTCACGTATATTTCTCTATAGTTTCATAGTTCTAACAGTTCCTGATTCCACCTTGAAATTTAAGAGATTTATGTACAGTGGTGTTATATTTGGAAAGTTAAAACAGGATATTTATTCTCCTCTGGGTTGTTGTTTAAAAGAAGTATCATATAAGCCTACATACTTCCTAGAGGGAAATTGAACATTTTTGAGTTATCTATAATGCGTCAGTTTTTGGGTGTTATCTGATGAATATACATGACAAACATAGACCTCTAAAGCTGTGCTATTTAAATTAAAAACCAAATTAAATTAAAAATTCAGTTCCTAGGCACATTCATCACATTTCAAGGACTCAAAAGATGCAGGTGGCCAGTGACAACCATTACCGCAGGGTCCTGATACAGGTCATCTCCATCATTACAGAAAGTTCTATGGGACAGCTCTACTGTCCTTCCTCCTTACTCAAGATTTTCCAGAAAAATATCTGTAGAATTACACTTGGTCCCTCCGGCACAATGAAGATGATTTCTGTCACACCAAAGCTCTAACTAGAACCCTGCAGCCTTCTGCATGAACTCTCTTACAGCTACCTCATTCTTCACCACGGCAGTTTCTTTAAAAATTTTATTGGCATATAGTTGATTTATAACGTTATGTTAGTTTCAGGTGTATAGCAAAGGGAATCACGCAGCATCTGGGATCTTAATTTCCTGACCAGGGATTAAACTTGCCCCCTCTGCATTGGCAGCACAGGGTCTCAAATGCTGGACTTCCAGGGAAGTTCCACACCACTGCTGTTTTTGACACTCTACCTTGCCCACTGAGAGCACGAGTCTTCCAACTCGGACTACATTCTAACCTCTCCCGAATGTCTAGCAAAAGTATGGATCAAAAAGACACCAAATTATTGCACATATGAAATAATATTGTAGTCTCCTGGAAATTCACCAGTCCATATGAGCATGACTCCCAGGGAAGTGACAGAAGTCAAGTTTATGCTACTGAAGTTTTACTTTAGCCCAGGAGATTGAAAGAACTTGGGCTACTGTGAAATAAGTAACAGTAAATGACTTAAATGGTTTTCAAAGTGAATGTAACAAAACTTGTTTGATGCTTTTGAACTGTGGTGTTGGAGAAGACTCTTGAGAGTCCCTTGGACTGCAAGGAGATCCAACCAGTCCACTCTGAAGGAGATCAACCCTGGGATTTCTTTGGAGGGAATGATGCTAAAGCTGAAACTCCAGTACTTTGGCCACCTCATGAGAAGAGTTGACTCATTGGAAAAGACTCTGATGCTGGGAGGGATTGGGGGCAGGAAGAGAAGGGGACGACCGAGGATGAGATGGCTAGATGGCATCACGGACTCGATGGACTTGAGTCTGAGTGAACTCCAGCAGATGGTGATGAACAGGGAGGGCTGGCGTGCTGCGATTCATGGGGTTGCAAAGAGTCGGACACGATTGAGCGACTGAACTGAACTGAACTGAATGAGTGTAATGTCACTTTCAAATGAAAAAGCTATACTTGAAGTTGAGTTTAATTTTAGTTCGATTTCCTTTAAAGTGTAAGAGCAATGCTGTAGTGCAGGCCCACATAATGTAATGTGACATTGGGGCTCTGTGACAGTAGGGAAATTTTCATAATACCTTAAGCACATCAGGACTATATTCCAGTGACCCTCATGGTAATAAATACATCATTCTGTCAGTTGGACAGGTATGTTCAGAAACAAAAAATGATCCAGGAAATCTTAAACCATATGACACAATGCTCAAGAAAACACACACACAGACTGAAAGAACATTACAATAGTTCACCTTTCTACCTTCTGTGGTTCAGTCTTTCCCTATTTTGAAAAAGAACACCTCTTTCTAAGTAATTACTTTGCAGGCCACCAGAACGTATCATCACATGTCTAGATTATTAAAATGGGTGGATGGCTCTTCCACACAGCTCTAAAGCAGGTTGGGAAGCTCTACGGAAACTCTGATTTTGCTGAATTTTTAACCAAAAGATTTAGAGACTTTGTCGATATCAGTCATTGCAGTGGTGGCTTTCCTGTGGTAACAGGCTTGAAAAACTGAAGTTTTTTTAGAGTAATATATTACCATGCAAAGGACAGCACTGTCTTAAAAGCTAACAAAAATAACTTTCACTGTCATTTCTCGATTCTTTTTTTAAAAACTTACTTTTAGTAATATCACAGATATTTAAAAGATTTTTAAACTCATAATATTTATAAGCCAAAATTTCTCAGATCTTTGGCAGTTCTTTAGGCTTGGGCAGGAGTGATATTTGTCCAAAATACACCTGACACAATCTTGTTTCCGGCTATCCTGTTCCCATCGTTCAATCAGTGCTAGCTATTAAAATTTCTGAAAATTACTCCAGGGCACAGATACTGTAGTTTGTCCCTTTTGCTTTTTCGGTTCTGTAACTAAGACAGTCAATCTCCAGCTTCCAAGAGCTAAATTCAATTGCTGATTTGTTGGCATTTCTAATTCTAATCCAAATTAAACAAATGAAAAGTCCATTGTAAACAAACAAACAGCACAAATGGTATTCTTCACATCACTATCCAGAGAACTGTTGCTAAAAAAAAAAAAATCAGAAAACTATAAAGGCAAATTTAAGGATACAGTTATGCAATTATAAGACAAAAGTACATGTTCTTACAAAACATGCTTTCGTTTTTAATTTTATTTTTGGCAGTTTTTGACTGTAGCTACAAGAGAACATTCTTTCCCCAAGGAATAACAAATTTACACCTATTTATGTAACACTTTTGGTTACCGATATTTAAAAATACTGCTCAGTACAGAGGTTCAGGCCCCTTAAAAAAGTTAGAATTAAAACGTTTTATAAGCCCTGGCAGCAAAGACAGTCCAGTAGCAATAAGCACAACTAGCATCCAGCTCTTGGTTTCTAATATCATTCTCTAATAAAAGGAACCAGAGCTCACTGCAGAAAAGATGGATTCAAGGAGCAGAGTGGGAAATATACAAAATGAGCCTGGAGTATTTTGTTATGCCAGGAAGTAAGGAAGAGCTATAAACAAACTCCACAAGGGTGGGAATATGTGAAAGGGACACAGAAGTCAACTGAAAGAGCTTCCAGTGACCAAAGCTGAAATACTTTGAGAAACAGCATAAATGAAGCAGTACTGAATTATAACCAAAGTGTAAAATTAATATCCATCCGTCTACAATCAGTAAATAACTTAAATAAATAGGGAGAAGAGACAATATTTGTATGCAGAAGAAGCCCCAAAACAATATTGGTCCATTGATTTTAACAAATGCAGTGTACTAATGTAAAGTGTTAATAACAGGGAAAACAGTGTGGGATTTAGGGGAATTCTGTACTATCTTCACAATTTTGCTATAAATTCAAATTGTTTTAAAAGTAAAAGTTTATTTTGAAAGTTTATACTATCTTTTCAAAACTAAGTCATATTACATCCTGTTTTAGGTTTGTTTTTTAAATATTTGTTTGACGTTGCCATTGTGGTGAAGAGCATTAACAGGATCAACTGCTTGGATCTGAATCCAACTCAACCATCGACACTGATTTTTACTAGCTAAGGGCTTGCCTTGCACACAGGATATAACTAACTATGGAAACCAGCTTGACTTCGGTATATTCAGCACAAACTCTGCTTTCCCAACAAGAGAAAAATAAGTAAAGCCCAATCAGCCTTGACTTTCTTACCACAGGTAAACCATGTTCTAGTGATGACCAGGCCAATGGGTTGCTCTGAATAACACTGAGAATAAGCAGATGACAACCTTGTCCCCATTCACAGTCAAGGCAGGTCCTCCCCTCTAAGAACAGATGTAACAAGGTAAGTGATTAATGCCTCTGAGAAAAGCAGAAGACTGATTTTAAGAACTATCAGCAGTTTCATATGATTTGAACACTACCTGTTTATTAGTTCTAATATTCAGATGAGGCTAACGAAATCCTATTTTCTTTCCACAAGCAAAGCTTATTATAAGAAAAAGGGCAAAATGAATTTGATGAGAACATCTGAAGATACTTTTAATTAAAAAAATGACCAGGATTTATAGTGTTGTTGTTGTTTTTTAATTTATATGTTGTAAGATTTACAACTTTCCTATAAATGAATGCTTCTCAAATGAATATTCATGCAGCAATTGTACTGGCTTTTACCAGCTAAGATAGTCATTAAAGGCTTGTCATCTTGGTCCAACAATGCCTCTGGTGCTTCTAAATTATTAGATCTTTGTCTACTCTTTTGAATGCTATAATAGCAACATAAAACAGAATAAATTATCAGCATAAATATCGAAGGTCACAATTTTCAGCAACAGCTCTGAATTTTCGAGTGTCACCTACTTTTTAACATAAAACCATAAAGCCACATTTTCTTCATCAGATTAAATAAATAAAAAGATGAAATTAAGTGAAACAAATGAAACTAGTGAAAAGCCTGAGTAAAAGCTATTCTTTAATAAAAACGTAATTAATGGAATTAAAGGGATTTTTTTTTAAATTTAAAACATCTTAATTAACTTTTTTAGAGTTAGATTAGCTGTCGCTATGCCTAACACTAAATTTAATTTGGGGTTATGCCTCAGGCTGTGCAACACATGATCTAGTGTGCTGGGGCCAAATGTTCTTTGTGAAACCACTGAATTGAGAGCACCAAGGGAGCGGGAAGTCTGATCTTTCTCTTCTTTGAATGCACTCCAGCACTCAGCACTGGACAGATAAAGAGGAATGTAATCAACACATGAATGAAAGTACCTTTTCCAGTCAAGTGTACTAGTCACCGGACTCTGGGTATAAACAAAACAACCCAGGTAATTTAAATTTAAAAAAAGTATTTGCTATAAGGGACCAAAGCAGATGCAGGGCTCTAAACAGTAGAAACTACTGGTCAGTTAGTCCCTTCAGGACATTATTCTACTCATTTGCCAAATCAAGCTGCATAGCTCAAGAATCATGAGCAAATCTGAGTGGTTGGATTGGCCTATATGTTTACCAGGGATCTTGATTAACAATTACACCAAGTCTTTATCCAAAAATGGAGGAGATGGTACCAAAGTAAATGTGGAGGTTCTGTTCCCAGAAGAGGGAGACATGGATGCTAGACAGAGGTCCACTATGATGGAAAAGGAGCAGGGGATGGGAAACACCAACTAATCTCCAGGAACTGTAGTAGGCATTTTGGTTTACATCTCTGATTCAATTCTCCAAGCAACCAAAAATAAAGGTTTATCAGCCTTACTTTACTAAAGTTTAAATGCTGAAGTTCACAACATTTAAGTTACTTAGCCGAAGTTATATAGGAAGAAACCTAGGTCTTTCTACCTGGCAATAGAAATAGAAGTTTCTTATCCAAGTATCAAGATGTGAAACATTAAACCCACACCGTTACAGAGATGCAAGCTTTTCTTGAAGACAACCGTTTCTGACTGTTAAGGATTTCCTGTCCTCATATAATCCAGGTTTTTTCACATAATATATACAGACTCCTTTTCATTCAATAAAAATATATTGTTTGCTTACAGATAAACCCATAGTTTCCACAGATAATGATAGAATATGGTGATACTAAGGTAACAAATATAGTTCTTAGAGATAAGTTAATGAGTTTGCTCATCTCTATAAGCTCAGAACACCCCTCTAACTAATTCTGTGAGGCCATACATATGATACCAGTAATGAGGGACATCAGGTGAGAATATGGACACATAAGCAAAAATCACTAATCACTAATCCCTAGTGACAAACAGCCCTACTAAAGGGGGTCAGAAGTGGGAGCATTTTTAAACCAGTGAAAGCCCAGCATTTTTCCACTATGTCAAAAATGCGGGTTCATCTCCAGATCAGCTTAAGCACACACAAGCAATTCAGTTTATTATTTGGATCACTATATCTGTAACCTAAGCAGATGGTGTATGTGCTTTATGTGAAATATATAATTAGACAAATCAGGAATGTGGTGGTGGTACCAGCTGTTATGGCCTGCTAACCTTGGTAAAGAAGGAGATACCAGCAAACTCATGATGATAATGTTCAGAGGAAACCCAGAAATGGACCCTGTTTATGAAAATAACAGTTGCTCTAACACTGCCACATTGCAAGCCAAGACATGTCAGCCCAAGTATAGTACTCTCTCTCACATCGTTCACCTTCAGGCCTTTTAGGTTCAGTTCATTTCAGTCGCTCAGTCGTATCTGACTCTTTGCAACCCCATTCATTCTTTGGCATTGCCTTTCTTTGGGACTGGAATGAAAACTGACCTTTTCCAGTCCTCTGGCCACTGCTGAGTTTTCCAAATTTGCTGGCATATCGAGTGCAGCCCTTTCACAGCATCATCTTTCAGGATTTGAAAGAGCTCAGCTGGAATTCCATCACCTCTACTAGCTTTGTTCGTAGTGATGCTTTCTAAGGCCCATTTGACTTCACATTCCAGGATGTCTGGCTCTAGGTGAGTGATCACACCATCATGATTTCAGGCCTTTTAGATTTATTAAAAATTATTTTTGAGTGATTTCTAGTGATACATAGGAGAAATTCTGGAAATTGGCACTTCAAAATATTTGTGATTGCTATTTTTAGATGGTGAGCTTATGGGTGATTTTTTTTTCTTTTTATTAGTATTTTCAAGAATGTACTTTAATTATTTGAAGAATTTTAATTTAAAACAACACTGATTTGTACAAGTTTTTTTAATAAAGTCCCAAATTTCTTGAAACCCTGCCTTATAAATCCAATTTTTTCTCCTATAAACTAAAAAAGTTGCATTTTGCCATTTACATTTAAGTGGTCTTACATTTTTCATATCTGATCTCCCCTACGTGTGGATGAAGCTGATGCTACATTCTTCTTTCTGCCCAGTCAGAAGACTCCTCTTACTGGCGAACCTCAAGCTGGGTCTCAGCGCTGCCTGCAAGTTCTATGGGAACCAAGTCAGCTTGTTTCCCCTTTCCTCAGAGGCATTTCCAAACATGTCCCCTTTTCTTCAACTTCTCCAATCCATCACCTCTCTTCAATCAAACCATCAAGATAAGAAGAAGGACATCCATGCACAGACACAGAAATGGAAATCTTGCCCTCACATATCTAACAAAATATAGCCCAGATACTTTTTCACTCAACAAAATGTACAATACTCACATGTAAATGTAAAGGCTCCACTGCTAGCGACACCATATGCTAATATTAAGTGTGAAAGAGTTAGTTGCTCAGTCATGTCTGACTCCTGGTGACTCTGTGGACTGTAGCCCACCAGGCTCCTTTGTCCATGAAATTTTCTAGGCAAGAATAATAGAATGCATAGCCATTCCCTTCTCCAGGGAATCTTCCCAACCCAGGGATCAAACCCATATCTCCTGCATTGCAGGCAGATTCTACCACTGAGTCACCAGGGATGTCCAACATTAAGGCAACAAATCCAATCCAATTGTTCCTCAAGCTCTTTACAAAGAAAACAAAAGCTAAAAACTAAGAACTCTCTCAACCCTCCTTCCTTTTTCCAAAGTGAATCCCTTTGACTCTAGAGCTGTTTTCTTCTTATTGGTGAAATAAAAGTGAAAGTCACTTAGTCATGTCCGACTCTCTGTGACCACATGGACTATACAGTCCATCAATTCTCCAGGCCAGAATACTGGAGAGGGTAGCCTTTCCCTTCTCCAGGGGATCTTTTCAACACAGGGATCAAACGCAGGTCTCCCGCACTGCAAGTGGATCCTTTACCAGCTAAACCAAAAGGGAAGCCCTAGAATACTGGAGTGGGTAGCCTATCCCTCCTCCAGGGGATCTTCCGACCTAGAAATTGAACCAAGATCTCCTGCATTTCAGGTGGATTCTTTATAACTGAGCTATCAGGGAAGCCCTCTTATAAGTAATTCAATTAAATTAACTCAATAAACATTCATTGAGTTAAGCCAGATGTGTTTAAGGCGTTGGGGATTTTTCTAGACAACAATCAGAAGCCCCTTCTTTCACAGAGCCAAAAGTCTCTGCTACCTAGATCATCTTCTCTCCCTCTTGCTTCCAGAACTTCTATGTATTAATCAGCTAGTGCTACCATAACAAAGTACTGTAGACTGGATGGATTAAATAACGGAAATTTATTTTCCCACAGTTCTGGAGGTTAAAGTCTGAGGTCTAGTTGGTTCCTCCTGAGGCTTCTCTGCTCAGTTTGTAGATGGCCATCTTCTTGCTGTGGCCTCTCACAGTGGTTGTGTGCCCCTCCCCAGAATCTCTCCTTCTTTAATAAGAAAACCTGTCACATTGGATTAGGGCTCCACTTTAAAGTTTTCATTCTGAACCTCTAAAAACTTTATCTCCAAGGAAGGAACACTTCCAAACTCATTCTATGAGGCCACTATCACCCTGACACCAAAACAAGACAAAGACAACACACAAAAAAGAAAACTACAGGGCAGTAACACTGATGAGCATAGATGCAAAAATCCTCAACAGAATTTTAGAAAACAATTCAACAACGCATTAAAAGCTCATATACCATGGTCAAGTTGGGTTCATTCCAGGGATAGAAGGATTCTTTAACATAGGCAAATCAATCAATGTGACACAATATATTAACACATTGAAAGATAAAAACCATGTGATAATCTCAATAGATGCAGAAAGTGACAAAATTCAGCACCCATTTATGATTAAAACTTTTCAAAAACTGGGCATAGATGGAACCTACATCAATATAGTAAAGGCCATACATTATAAGCCTTCAGCAAACATTATTCTCAATGGTGAAAAATTGAAAGCATTCCCTTTAAGATCAGGAACAAGACAAGTGTGTCCACCCTTACCACTATTATTCAACATAGTTTTGGAAGTTCTAGCTAAAGGAATCAGAGAAGAAAAAGAAATAGGAATCCAGATCGGAAAAGAAGTAAAGCTCTCACTGTTTGAAGATGATATGATACTATACACAGAAACACCTAAAGATACTATCAGAAAATTACTAGACCTAATCAGTAAATTTAGCAATGTCACAGGATAAAAAATCAATACACAGAAATCACTTGCATTCCTATATACTAACACTAAAAAATCAGAAAGAGAAATTAAGGAACCAATCCCATTTACTACTGCAACACAAAGAATTAAATATCTAGGAGTAAACCTACCTAAGGAGACAAAAGAACTGTATACAGAAAATTATAAGACGCTAATGAAATAAATCAAAGATGACATAAACAGATGGCAAGATATTCCATGTTCCTGGGTAGGAAGAATCAATATTGTGAATATGACTATCCTACCAAATGTAATCTACACATACAATGCAATCCCTATCAAATTACCAATGGCATTTTTCACAGAACTAGAACAAAAAATTTCACAGTTCATATGGAAATACAAAAGACAAATAGCCACAATAGACACAATACTCCACAAGAATACTGGAGTGAGTTACCATTTCCTTCTCCAGGGGATCTTCCCAAACCAGGAATCGAACCTGGATCTCCCGCATTAGTGGCAAATGTTTTAATAAACACAATACCAAAGCAGTCTTGAGAAAGAAGAATGAAGCTGGAAGAATCAACTTTCTTGCCAGGAGCCAGCGTGAGGTACTCCGCCCATGGCAAAGGTCATGAGGAAGGAAGCTTGGCATATGCAAAGGCGTGATCAAGCCTCAGGAAACCCCTTGTTCCCGAGCATCTACCCCCAAACCAGAGTACTTTACAGGGGGCTCTCCCCATAACCATTTCTCTCGGAGAAGGAGTTAACTTGCAGCTCCAGTTAATAAAAATTCCTGGGCGTGACAAGAGTGTTTGAACTTACGAACTCTGAAGGTTATCTAGCCTGCCTGTATAGGTTTGTCAGGCCACAACAGCCCTCCAACCATGAGAGGCACGAGGTGTTTTTGACTTCCTAAAGGCAAATTCTTTGGGGAAGTTAGAAATTATTAGTATAGTGGGTTGGTTAGGAATTATATTGGTGAAGGGTTTTTCATTTGTTGTGTCAATAATTGCTGCTAATTACCTGCCCTGGGTGTGACAAGGGTGTCTCAGGTCAAACCTCTCTGCTGACAGACTAGCTTGTGTGACAGGATTATCCATACTCCTGCCACTACTGCAGGAGTATTGTTTACTACCTTTCAACCATAAACAGCACGGAGAGTTTTGGAGTATTTTGAGAGTCTTAATTAGCATAGGGCTTTTTCTCATTATTGGGTCAATGACTGCTGCCAGACCTCCATATCCTTAGGCACCTGGGAATATATTAATCAATGTATTTGGAATATAGAAAAGGAAATGTAGTTTTTGATATTAGCAATATTAGACTTTTTGAGTTAATGAACTTTCTCTTTTGTAATAGATCACTGTACTTTGTTATAAATCACTGTGTCCTTGCTATGTGAAAATGTAACTTTATCACTATCTTAAGACTAAGTAGATCTTAAGAGGAACATTGGTGAAAGGATTTTCATTTGTTGGGCTGATGTTTGCTGCTAAATCTCCATATTCCCTGCCTTTATATTAAATACAACTAGCATATAGGAGAAATAAGTATTAACCTTTAAGATTAATCATGTTAACCTTGGGTTAAATAAATTCCTTTCTTGATTCTAACTCACTACACCCTCACCCTATAGGAATGCAACTTTATTTGGAGAATGGTGCCTGGTTTAAGAAAAAACAACCCTTGGAAAAAATAAGTTTGTTGGTTATCCTAAAGAAAGGGTTGTAAATGTCAGCAGGCAGAAATGGCTTGAAGATAATGTAAAACCCCTAAGACCTTTTTTTTTTTAATGTAAAGCACCTGATTTTGATAAAGGTCAGGACTGCTGATCCCTGCGTGACTCTGTATTCATCCCTATATGTAACAAAAGGTATATAAGAAAACCTGAAAAATAAAGACATGGGATCAGTTCCTGGAAAGACTGACTCCCCCATGTCGTTCCTTCTTGCTCCCCATTTTCCTGGCTGAATTCCCATCTGGAGTATGGTGCTATTCCATGTAACCCAAATTATTCAGCCTCTTTTTCTCCACTAATTTTTCTACTACACTATCCGTTTCTAATCTGTCTATATATCTGTAACTAAATATGTATTTTTCCAAGGACGTCGACTCTGTCCCCACCTTGAATCACCCTGGATCCACTGGGGCTGGACCCTGGCACTTCCTGACTTTACATTATACTACAAAGCTACAGTCATGAAAAGGGTATGGTACTGACACAAAAACAGAAATACAGATCAATGGAACAAGGTAGAAAGCCCAGAAATAAACTCATGCAACTATGGGTACCTTATTTTTCACAAAGAAGGCAAGAATATACAATGAGGCAAAGACAGCCTCTTAAAAATGTGGTGCTGGGAAAACTGGACAACTACATGTAAAAGAATGAAATTAGAACACTTCCTAATACCATGCACAAAGATAAACTCAAAATGGATTAAAGACCTAAATGGAAGACCAGAAACTATAAAACTCTTAGAGGAAAACATAGGCAGAACTCTCGATGACATAAATCAAAGCAAGATCCTTTATGACTCACTTCCTAGAGTAAAGGAAATAAAAACAAAAGTGAACAAGTGGAACCTGAAATCAAAAGCTTTTGCACAGCAAAGTAAACTATAAGCAAGGTGAAAAGACAACCCTCAGAATGGGAGAAAATAATAGCAAATGAAACAATCGACAAAGAATTAATTTCCAAAATATACAAACAGCTCATACAACTCAATACCAGAAAAACAAAAACCCAATCAAAAAGTGGGAAAAAGACTTAAACAGAAAATTCCTCAAAGAAGACATACAGATGGCTAACAAACACATAAAAGATGCTCAATATCGCTCATTATTCAGTTCAGTTCAGTTGCTCAGTCATGTCCGAC
The DNA here is from genome assembly GCA_917880005.1 of Nanger dama. Lineage (NCBI taxonomy): Eukaryota > Metazoa > Chordata > Mammalia > Artiodactyla > Bovidae > Nanger > Nanger dama. Next base: position 1,403,187 of record CAKJTW010000135.1, read on the forward strand.
TCTTTGCAACCCCATGAACTGCAGCATGCCAGGCCTCCCTGTCCATCACCAACTTCCAGAGTTCACTCAGACTCACATCCATCGAGTCAGTGATACCATCCAGCCATTGCATCCCGTCCCCCTTCTCCTCCTGCCCCCAATCCCTCCCAGCATCAGAGTCTTTTCCAATGACTCAACTCTTCACATGTGGTGACCAAAGTACTGGAGTTTCAGCTTTAGCATCATTCCCTCCAAAGAAATCCCAGGGCTGATCTCTTTCAGAATGGACTGGCTGGATCTCCTTGCAGTCCAAGGGACTCTTAAGAGTCATTATTAGAGAAATGCAAATCAAAACTACAATGAGATATCATCTCACATCGGTCAGAATGGCCATCATCAAAAAGTCTGCTGCTGCTGCTGTTGCTAAGTCACTTCAGTCGTGTCCGACTCTGTGTGACCCCATAGATGTCAGCTCACCAGGCTCCCCCATCCCTGGGATTCTCCAGGCAAGAACACTGGAGTGGGTTGCCATTTCCTTCTCCAGTGCATGAAAGTGAAAAGTGAACGTGAAGTCACTCAGTCATGTCTGACTCTCAGCGACCCCATGGACTACAGCCTACCAGGCTCCTCCATCCATGGGATTTTCCAGGCAAGAGTACTGGAGTGGGGTGCCATTGCCTTCTCAAACAATAAATGCTGGTAAGGGTGTGGAGAAGAGGGAATCCTCAGGTACTGTTAGTGGGAATATAAACTGATATAACTACCATGGAAGAGAGTTTAGAGATTCCTTTAAAAACCAGGAACAAAACCACCATATGACCCAGCAATCCCACTCCTAGGCATACACCCTGAGGAAACAAAAACTGAAAAAGACACAGGTACCCCAATATTCATTCCTGCACTATTTACAATAGCTAAAACATGGATGCAATCTAGATGTCCATCTACAGATGAACAAATCTGTATATTTACAGATTTCTTTATCCAGATGAATAAATCTGGATAAAGAATTTGTGGTACATATACACAATGGAATATTACTCAGCCACAAAAAGGAATGCATTTGAGTCAGTTCTAATGAGGTAGACGAACCTAGAGCATATTATACAGAGTAAAGTAAGTCAGAAAGAGAGATAAATATGATATACTAACACATATATATGGAATCTAGAAAGATGGTACGGAAGAATTTATCTTCAGGGCAGCAATGGAGAAACACACATAGAGAACAGACTTACGGACATGGCGAGAGGGGAGGAGAGGGTGAGATGTATGGAGAGAGTAACATTGAAACTTACATTACCATAGGTAACACAGATAGTCAACGGGTATTTGCTGTATGTCTCAGGAAACTCAAACAGGGACTCTGCATAAACCTAGAGGTGTGGGATAGGGCAGGAGATGGGAGCAAGGTTGAAGAGGGAGGGCATATATGTATACCTATGGCTGACTCATGTTGAGGTTTGACAGAAAACAGCAGAATTCTGTAAAGCAATTATCCTTCAATTAAAAAATACTTAAAACAATTTTTATCTCCAAGTATATTTACATTTGGAGGTAACTGGGGATTGAGATTTTAACATACAGATTCTGCAGCAACACAATTAAGCCCGTAACACACCTGGCCCACATCCAGTCTCACACTTGGTCCTGATTCTTCTCCCTCACTAATAACACTCAATTCTTTTTCATATTTAAACACCAGCAGGCCACCACTAGCCCAATCTTTCCCTTGTTCCATCTGGTTGTTTCCCTTAACTGCCAAGATGTGAAAATATCCCAGACTAGGAGTCTCCAGTCCAGAGGTCAGAAATGACTTAGTAACTGAACAACAATAACAAGGAGTCTCCACCTCAAAGTAGAGGGGTAGATCATCAATGGACCAGGGGAGAACCAGAGAGCATCAGCCCATCGAAAGTTAGGCCCACTGCTAAACTTCAGTCACATGTGAAAACAGAGCCCAGGGTATTTTGTTCTTCTGACCTTCAAGAGAACCTAGAAATACAACATTTCCCAAGTTTTATGTGCAGGTGGCAAGGGAAAAAAAAAAAAAACAACACTTTGAGTGGGCCAAAAAGTAGACCTCAAATCTCTCTTTTTCCTAATTTTTTCCATGATCTCTTTCTTACCTTCCCCATTTCTTACCTCACTCATTCTAAAATTTCTGACATCAGGTTTCTTTGCATCAATTCCTTTTTGCATATTCCACTGAAACAGTTATTGCTGAAGTCCACACAGCTTTCCTGTTAATCTCCCCATTTTGAATGTGAGCTCCTTGAAGGCAGATTGTGTCTATTTTATCTCACTTGTATCATATTTCAAATGCTTAACACTGTATTCTGAACAAATGATTATAGAGTAAAGAACTAGCTTATCTCTTTGGAGCAACCAAAATGCATGGAGGAACTATAAATCAAAGAATTCTAGCTTGAATAATTTTGTAAGGGCTCACCACTTATTTTATTTACCTAATTCCTTCATTATTTCAGCAAGATTCCTGCTTAGCATGTAATGAATATCCTCCTACATGGCATGAGAGCTTAAATTCCCACTTTTCTTCCAAATGGCAAATTTTAGCTTCTTAAGAGGAAAATTCGGATATAGTGTTATCTTTTATTTACAAGGTCAATTATCTACATGTTTGACAATTTAGAACATAGTCAAGTATTAAGTGATGGTGGTTTAGTCACTAAGTGGTGTCCAACTCTTGCGACTCCAGGGACAGAGGAGCCTGGCAGGCTACAGTCCATGGGATTTGCCAGGCAAAAATACTGGAGTAGGTTGTCATTGCTTTCTCCAAGTCAAGCATCAAGAGACAAGAAATTCTATAAATTGTCAGAATGGATGGTTAATGTCAGAATAGATGGTTCAGTTCAGTTCAGTAGCTCAGTCGTGTCTGACTCTTTGCGACCCCATGAATCGCAGCACGCCAGGCCTCCCTGCCCATCACCAACTCCTGGAGTCTACTCGACCTCATGTCTATCGAGTCAGTGATGCCATCCAGCCATTGCATCCTCTGTCATCCCCTTCTCCTCCTGCCCCCAGTCCCTCCCAGCATCAGGGTCTTTTCAATGAATCAACTCTTCGCATGAGGTGGCCAAAGTATTGGAGTTTCACCTTCAACATCAGTCCTTCCAATGAACACCCAGGACTAATCTCCTTTAGGATGGACTGGTAGTTCATTAATTTCACTTATAAGGGAACCCTACAGGCCTTCATTCAGAATCTTAATATCTTATGTTTTAATTTTTAAACATAACTTTATTTGGAAGGGAAATACATCTGGCCAGAACTATGTCCTATTATGTTAGCCTGAAAACCAGACACAGTTCCTAAGATATCTGTTTATTATTCTGTAGTGGTATCTTTTTAACTTATATGCAGAGTACATCATGTGAAATGCCAGGCTGGAAGAAGCCCAGGCTGGAATCAAGATTGCTGGGAGAAATATCAATAACCTCAGATATGCAGATTACACTACCCTTTTGGCAGAAAGGGAAGAGGACATGAAAATCCTCTTAATGAAGGTGAAAGAGGAAGGTGAAAAAAACTGGCTTAAAACTCAACGTTCAAAAAACTAAGATCATGGCATCTAGTACCATTACTTCATGGCAAATAGATGCAGAAACAAGGGAAACAGTAACAGACTTTATTTTCTTGGGCTCCAAGATTACTGCCAATAGTGACTGCAGCCATGAAATTAAAAGAGGCTTGGTCTTTGGAAGAAAAGTTGTGAAAAACCCAGACAGCGTTTTAAAAGAGGAGATATTACTTTGCCAACAAAGGTTCATCTAGTCAAAGCTATGGTTTCTCCAGTAGTCTTGTATGGATGTGAGAGTTGGACCATAAAGAAGGCAGAAAGTCCAAGAATTGATGCTTTTGAACTGTGGTGTTGGAGAAGACTCTTGAGAGTCCCTTGGTCTACAAGGAGATCAAAGCAGTCAATTCTAAAGCAAATCATTCCTGAATATTCATTGGAATGTCTGATGGTAAAGATGAAGCTCCAATATTTTGGCCGCCTGAAACAAAGGGATGACTCATTAGAAAAGATCCTGTTGCTGGGAAAGACTGAAGACAGGAGGAGAAGGGACAGCAGAGGAGAAGATGGTTAGCTGGCATCACTGACTCAATGGACATGAGTGTGAGCAAGCTCCATGAGATGGTGAAGGAGATGGAAGCCTGGCGTGCTGCAGTCCACGGGGTGCCAAAGAGCCAGACGTTACAGAGAGACTGAACAACAGCAACATGGGGTATCTTTGGGGGGCTTTCTAGGTGGTGCTAATGGTAAAAACCTAGCCTGTCAATGCAGGAGATGTTAGAGACCCAGGTTCAGTCCCTGGATCTAGAAGGCTCCCCTGGAGGAGGGCATGGCAACCCACTCCAGTATTCTTGCCTGGAGAATCCCATGGACAGAAGAGCCTGGTGGGCTACAGTCTGTAGGATCTCTAAGAGTTGGACATGACTATAGCAACTGAACATACATACACACACATCCCTGATGTAGCATTCAGGTTAAGAGTCAGATTTTCTATTGAACATCTTACATGAAATACTGTTCTTTATTCACAGGACAATTTCAATTACATATTGAAGTAAAAGAAAAAAACAGAGAACTCTGAAAATATAATTTGTTAAAACCTAGACATCATTTAAACCTAAAATGAATAAAAAGAGGGTATGACCAGTACATTAAAAAGAAAAACACACACTAATTTTATTTGTTCTTTTTTTTTTTTTTTTTAAATGTTAGGCCTTCCTGGAAGTCTGAATTGTGTCCTGTAATGTTTAGTTACTTTCAAAAGAATCAGAAAACTATTTTTGACCCAGCCTACCATAAAACAACTATCATTGTTTAACAAACAAAAACACGGTCTAGATGACAGATGAATAAATATCAAACTAGGGGGTAAAATCTATACTGTAGCCAATATGCCCCCATAAGACAACATGAAACCTTCTTGTAAGAAAAGATGAAGAATTTTGAATTTCTCTTAAGTAAAAGCAACATTAATTCTGTGGATAAATGAAGCAGTTGAATAAACTAAACAGGTATTCAAGCAGGCTGAATGTCACACACATGGAAAGTTTTAATGGGGTGAAAAAAAAACAAAACAAAAAACCCACACAAAGTGAACAGAAAAAAACTTTGCACAGAACTGGTATGCTTGAATATGCTTGAATGAAAGATTACAAACATTATTTTTCTCTCACTATAATGCAAAACAAGCAAAATCAATAACCAATTTTATTTCTAGATTTGTATCCATTGTAGTATTACAAATGTAGCCAATTTCAGCACTGCCTGAATGGAACTCCTAGCTCAGCATCTTCTCAGAAAGTAAATTTGTCATTCTGACCAGTACATAACTAATCATAAAGTAACAAAGAGAGCATTTTGTATTTGATGCTTTAATAAAATTCACAAAAGTTTGGGAAAACGCAACCTTAAAACCTTAGCTACTTTAGAGCCAGTATATTACATTTTAATATAGTTTTAGAAAGTATATCACTTCAGCTGATTTAATAACAATGAAAAGCCAGATTCATAGGAATATAATTAGTATTAATTTTATGATTCACTAATAGAAACAGAGATTTGCCGAAGATTCATATGCTTTCTTAAAAAAATTTTTTTCAAAACATTTCATTGCCAGGCATTAGCAGGGAATGCCATTCTATGCCACAGCACACAAGGCAGGTATTAGGACTTCAGATTATCTAAAATGACTACGACGAGAGGCATTTCTATACAGACAGAGGATGAGATAGTTGGATGGCATCACCAACTCAGTGGACATGAGTCTGACTAATCTCCGGGAGTTGGTGATGGACAGGGAGGCCTGGTGTGCGGCAGTCAGTCTATGGCGTCACAAAGAGTCAGACACAACTGAGCGACTGAACTGAATGGATACTGTACATTGATATTATATTTGAATTATTTGTAGACCCAAGCTATATAAAATAAATATTTTACATGAAACATCACACAATTTGAATTCCTGGATATAAATCATTCTTACATCTACTCCTCTCTTTTAAATCACTGTTCATCACCATCAGATTCTCATATCTATTATCCAAATGTATGTCTCTCTTTCTTATTTATGATGTGTCTTCTTCCGTGTTTTCATGTTTACCCTTGGCCCACGCTATTATATTAATCTTACTTTGTAAGCCTACACATCTCCCAGAATTCCAAGATGGAATACTGTGCCCTAATATTTCCATCTAAAATGCAGAATAAGAAGTGGAAAAGCACAATGGTTTGGATACTACTAAACAAAGCTCATTGGAAAAAAAAAAACATGTCACAAGAAATGTAGCCCAGGAAAAAGTGGCATGTGCAGTAATATTTATCAGAGACACTTGTAGGTAGGAAGAGTAAAAGCTGAAAAAGCAATCCAAGAAGAGGTTGAATAATACTAAAATTTTTTAAGAAAGGGGAAAATAGAAGCTTTAAAGTCTGCAAATTTATACAACCACAGAGTATTCTTCATTCCTAACTAGAAGAAAGATAAAGAAAATAAATTACAAACATCTGGTAGGGAAAGATTTGCTTAAGAAAGCTTTTATTCTTTTGGGGTTGGCAGACACTTTTTAACCATATCTACTATTCAATCTCAATTTTTCACAGGAATCACATTAATATAACTGAGGCAAGGAGCAAACACTCACAAGCCTAGGAAGAAGCACAGAAACTTGGGGTGGGGGGCAGTATGGGTATAGTTAAATAAGATGAGCAAGCTATCTCTGATGATACAGATGTAACTTTCATTCTCATAACTGTTAAATGAAGAGTGATGGGAAAGACTATGCCTCATTCTAACATAGTCACACTAGGAGAAAGAGTTGGGAAAATGAGTGAGAAGCGAGGTGCAACAACATAATCTTGGCTTAAAATATGAGAAAGACATGTAAATAGAGAACAAAAGACAAGCAGCTATCTGTTTGTTGAGATTTGAGACAGACTGTGCTTAAATTTGTCCTCATGAAAAAACAAGTATGAATTTGGAATTATAGCATAAGCCTACGAAAATTGAAGCTTTAGGATAAAGTGCACATTCGTTTGGTGATACATAGAAAATCATCTGCAGATGACTTCCTATGACTATTTTAAAGACTTCCATTTTGTATGTCCAAGGAAACATAAAAGCATGGCTTCAAAAATAACAACAGACAGAGATGAATATGGTTTGAAAAGTCAATAGGTTGAAATGTAAAGGAAACTGGATAAGATTTCAAAACAGTAAATGGAAACTTAAAATTTGCATCCAAGACAATAAAAAGCCAAATGGACAATATAGAAAGTGAATTCTGAAGAAAAGAAGACAAGTCTGGAAATTCTTCAAAATATTAGAACAGAAGGCAGTGAACTATCGACTGAAAGCCAAATACGGCTTGCCACCTGTTTTTCTAAGTCCTGTGGGCTAAAAATGGTTTTTACAGATGAATATTTGCAATCAAGTAATGCGAAGAACCAACTCATTTGAAAAGACCCCCTTGCTGGAAAAGACTGAAAGCAGGAGGAGAAGGGGACCACAGAGGATGAGATGGCTGGATGGCATCACCGACTTGATGGACATGAGTTTGAGTAAACTCTGGGAGTTGGTGATGGACAGGGAGGCCTGGCGTGCTCCAGTCCATGGGGTCTCAGAGTCGGACACGACTGCGCCACTGAACTGAACTGAACTGAATGGTAAGAACTCTGAACCCCAATGAAGCCAAAGGTTGCATGCTCAATCACTCAGTGTGTCTCACTCTTTGTGACCCCATGGACTGTACCCCACCAGGCTCCTCTGTCCATGGAATTTTCCAGGCAAGAATACTGGGGTGGGTTGCCATTTTCTCCTCCAAGGAGTCTTCCCGACCCAGGGATCAAATCCGCATCTCCTTCATCTCCTGTACTGGCAAGCAGATTCTTTAATACTGAGCCAACCTGGGAAGCCCCCAACCAAAAAGTTCTCTCTCTCCAAAAGAATTATATTTGTCTCATTAGTAGCTCCACAATACAAGAAAACAAAATTTAACAAAACTGTATTCAATTAGTCTTTTATTTGGAAGTGAACCAATAAAAAATTTATAGAAATTTGTTTTTGCTTCCATTACAGTAGTTGCATAATATCCTCACTTTGCCCCTCAGTCTACAAAGTGTAAAATATTTACTATCTGGCTCTTTACAGAAAAAGTTTTACAACTTCTAGCTTTAGAGGAAAGAGATAAAGAGATCTACATGCTAGGAACAAGATAATGCCTATGAGGCCAGGGACAGGAAATTCAACCAGTGAATAAGGGATAACTCCAAAGAAGAACTAAACTGAATGACATCTGTCAGTTGGTAAAATAGATGTAAAAATTCTAACTGTCAAGAGCAGGACAAAGAACTTAATATAGGGCCAAGAAACGAAATGAAACAGAAAGATTAAAAATTAGAGAGCAGGTAAAGACATATAAATCATAATTAAAACAATTAACAAAGTAAAATCAGATTACAATGGAAAAGCATCTAAAAGTCATATACATATATGTATAACTGACTCACTTTGCTGTATACCTGAAACACTGTAAATCAACTATACTTGAACAAAATAAGATAAATCAGATTACAAAAATTCAGAGCAAAAACCAAGCCTGTAGGTCAGTTTATATTTATACCAATCCTATGATGAAATAATTGTGAACCTTTTCCCACTCAGTCATGTAAGATCAAAATATAAAAATCAAAAGCCATTAGAAATGAACACAAGCAAAGACAAATTGTAGGGGAAGACTGAAATACAGTGATCAATCCGTAAGTATGGTTTGTGAAAGATTTTACCTACAAGACTGGATTATTAATATACCAACTCTGCATCTCCAAGTAATATTGCACTTTTTGAAAAACGTCCATGAAAGAGTTTGAACAACTATTTACCTATAAAACAAATCTATAATAAATACACTGAATATATTCTGAAACTAGAAATTACTCAATGTAAATACAAAATTCTATTCATCTGAAAAAACAAACACAAGACCTACAACAACCTATTTCTTCGAAAGTAACAAAAAAGAATTCAAGGTATAGGCTACAGCTAACACTGTGCTAATAACTAAATTTATACCCTGAAAAGTGTTTGTTATTAATTTTAAAAAAAAAAAAAAAGAAAAGAAAATATACAGAAAACATTCAAGTTAGCAAAAGGAGGGGGCTTTAAGAAAATCTTTTGTGTTTTTGGCTGCATGGCATGTAGGATCTTAGTTCCCTGACCAGGGGTAGAACCTGCACCCCCAACAGTGGCAGCCTGGAGTCTTAATCACTGAACTGCCAGGGAAGTCCCAAGCAAATCTTGAGTTTAAAGAAAATATAAAACATACATTAAATAATGGAACAGGTGGCAAAAACAGAATCATAACTTTATTGCAATGGTACTTACACTAGCAAAAATGTAGGTATAACCTAAACAATAGGAAACTATATTAATTTTAGCATATCTTTTCAATAGGATTTATTTCCTTTGCATTCTAAAATCCAGATCTACAAAGAATTTAGTGAAAGGAAACAATGTCTTTAATACAATAATAAACAAAAATGTAGAATATAAAAATTTGATAAACAGCATTATATCAACTGTGTAGTAATAAAAAAAAATACAAAAACAACTGTAGTTATCTTTACAGGGTAACATTTTAAAACAGAAAATCCTCTACGGATTTTCCATAGCACCAGGGTGAGCATCCCTAACTTCCACATTGTTCAGCCCTCAACAGTTCTGTGCAATGATTACTACAAGAAATCGAGCTCAGGTCCATTATAACACATAGCTGGAGTAATATTTTTTTCCTTGTCAAAAGGACTTTTAAGATCTATTCTGTTAGCAACTTTCAAATATGCAGCACAATATTAGTAACTATAATTATCATGCTGTACATTACATCCCTAGGACTTAGATGAGTGATCAGGACTCATCCTGTGCCTATCTGTTAAGTCAATGCCACCTTTGAAACCACTGTTTCGCGTAAACCAGTCAAACATGTACATTGCTGCATGACACAGGCTCACACAAAGAGCTACACGGTTGAGACTTCCCAGGTGCCTCTCCAAAGCAGCTAACTGACTCATTTTTTCCGTCAGGACACCAACATAAAAATAAGCTCAGCTATTTGGGAGCTGTCATGTTTTATTAGAACAATTATTATTTCCTATAAATCTGTGATTTCTAAAGTCTTAAGAGACTTGACATCTTCTTAATATTGCCTATATCTTGGTGCAATGTCTTTTCACCTAAATGAATATTTATCCACAGGAAAAAATATAAAGGAAGAGCAAATCAGTATATAAAACTTCAGGTGACAAACTTTTTAGATGCATCTATTCTGGAAAGTAAGATTATACATTTTGCTTTGTGTCCATAAGACGTAAAATAATTCTTGAATGACATCCCTAAATCATAGGCTAGTTGAAAGCACAGCCAGCTGCTCTCTATATGTACCTTTTGTTTCTGCAACAGAGCTGCTACAAGAGCCATTATAATGGCTGCAAATTAAACAAGGAGAGTTGAGAAACCAGGCCTTTGTGAACAAGGCCGAGACTATTCCACTGACTTCATGTGGCGAAGTGCATTACCAGGGAGCTGAAATGATGGCAAAGTGTACATATATGCTATTAAGCTGAAATGAATCTAAACATGTGGATAGTCCCCTTCTAACACTGCACTGATAATAGAGTTAAATATTCTGAGTGGTTCATTTCCAAGGGATTACCACACTTACCCCATACTCAAAGTCATTTATGCCTTTCAGCTTATTTGAAAGGTTCAGGAGTAACTGAACCTTTGCTGAACCTTGCTGAACCTGTCCATTGCTTGTCATATTCTAAATTCTGAATTTCTGGATGCAAACACACAGGCCCTATTAGCACTAATGGAAGTTATATATGTGTACCTGGGAAAGAACATACATCTAGAAACCTGGTCTCTGCTGCTTAGAGGCAATCATGCTGCATTTTCTCTTGTGGGCAAAATAAAAAATGCATTGCTATTTCTGTGGAACCATTCAGGTGTTACAGGCACTTCTATAACATCCAAGAATACATTAGCCAAAAACAACTAGAGTCATATTTTTTTTGTCTCATCATCATTCAAGCTGAATTAATAATATTAAACAGCATGTGGGATGAGGAAAAACACAGTGCAGAGCAGCATTAAAATCCCGTTCTGCTCAGGAATGATTCATTTTGATCTTTACTACTTGATTCAGCTAAAGGCCAAACCATATATGATAGTTTAGATCCAGAAAATACATTATTTCACTGCTGAATATGGTCCAAAATGAAGGCACTTAATTTCAAAATGGAAGCAATTTAGAAAATAAAAGTGCAATGAAAAATGTCTCTATTACAAAGCATATAAATTAAGTTCTATTTGATGACTGCCAATAGTTTCAACCTCCCTACACATACTGGTAATGCCTTTAGTGCAACTTAATTTTCTTCCTATTGTGTCGTATATATTCAATGAACATCATTTTGGTAAGGGACCAAGAATAAGGTCAGAAGTGTTTGTAATGATAAATTACAGACCTTAATAACTTTTGAACAGTTTTAAATGTACGAGTCATTTATAAGTCATTTAGCTTGATGAATGGTACAAACTATATAAACTAATAAGAACCGTATGTTATTAGTCTATAGTACTACATGGCATGAAGCCAAGATCTCAAACATGGTCTAATTAGGACCAAAACTGGGCTTTGCAGCATAGTTAACTGGAGAAAGGAAAAAATATCTTATTAAAAGACTGTATAAAAAATAATTACTCATTGATTTATGCAAATACTACAAAAGCACACAAGATTTTATTAAAGAATTGGCCAGATTCACAATTGACAGACCACTAAAATGTTATTAGCTTTGGGGTCTAAAAAAATGGATGACTTCCTGGTTCAGGGTTTTGCTTGTTCACTTGTTTTTTGTTTTCAATAAAACGCAGTTTGGAAATCTAGTCTTTGAGCTTTGTACTGCAGATTTACACCAAGCTTTGCTTGTGTACTTTGTTATACATACTCTCATTTCTTGCTCATGGGTGAGTCACATGCAGTGATGATGGGCTCCGCCATCCTCAGAAGTGATAGCCCCACAGAAGTTTGGAAGGAACCCCAACTAGTCTTACTCTACTGAATCAGAAGCAGTTCTAATATGGAGAGACTTAAGAATCAACTTGGAGGGACTTCACTAGTGGTTCAGTGATGGGGTGAAGGGTCTGATCCCTGGTTGGGGAGCTAGAATCCCACACACTTCATGGCCACAGAACCAAAACATACAACAGAAGCAATACTGTAACAGATTCAATAAAGACTTTCAAAACAGTCCATAAAAAATTTTGGAAAAAAAAAAGAATCAAGTTTGAAGAGGCACAGATTGAATGAACAAGTAAAATCACAAAAGTAGTTCTTTTATTGAATTAAAACTGACAGATGACAGTTTTAATTGAATTAAAACTTGCCTGGTGACAGTGGTGAAATCGCCTCTAATCCATCTACTTCAGTATTTCTTAAGAGTGGTACCACTGTCAGAATAACTCATGGAGCTTGTTTAAAATGAATATTCCTAAATTACCTTCCAGACCTCTGATAATAGGATCGCCAGGAACAGGGCTGAGAAGTCATTTAATAAGCTGCCCAGGAGATTTCACATGCCCTAAAGCTCCAGGGCTACAATCCTAGAAAGAAGGCCCAAGAGGCTCTTCATTACACCACATGCGCGTGTTGCAATGCCACCTCTAATTCCCTACCATCACCCCTACAGTGCACCCGTTAGCAATACAAAAGGTACCACTCTTAAGAGTAGCATAATGCCTTGAACATTAAGCTAAATGAATGTGTGATATATTCATGGATGAATGGATAAATGCATGAATGGGAAAACTAATAATATTTCTGGAAGGAAATAGGAATTCTGTTTCCTTTAGAGTTGGCTCTATAAATCCATTCACAGTTAGCTCTCTAAAAATTTCCAAAGTGATCCAAAGTTTTCAGTCTATATATTTGACAATATTATCTTGATGTCTCAAATACTGATCTTAGAAAATTATGAGAGAGGAAACACTGGGCCCGGGTTCTGATTCCTCAGAAACGTCACAGTGCTGCACGGCTTTCTAGCCTGCATCGTGTGCTGGCAGACACCACCACTGTCCCCGGCACATCTGCTCTGAAAGCTGTTGCTTAGCAACGGCAATCAATGCTGTATTTCCTCTTCACCATTTTCCTGAAGATTGAGACACTGCTCCAAGGTATTATTTTCAAATACCTTCTGTTTCACTGACCAAACATGTTTGTTAATTTTTCTATTATGGGGGAAAAAAACCATGAACCAAATCAGCATAAGGATCCAAGAAGAGTGAAGGAAGGTCAGTATAACACATGGTGCTTTGGGACTTGTTTGATGAAGAAAAATTCTTTGACAGCTCATTGACTTTATTTGCTATATCCTTTCATTCTGCCACTTTAGAACTGATTTCTGCTACCTCGTGGGAGATGAAAGCCATTAGCATGAATTATCATTCCAAATGCAGATCCACAAGGTACAGCCATAAAATACAAAAAGCAAATGATTTTCAGAAACTGGTTTAATAAACATCTCACATCTCTGGTAAAGCTCCCATCTTGGTTACATTCTTACCAACCACTAGCTACATTTTCCAATAACTTTCCACGAACAGCACAACATAAGATTCTTGGATGGACACTGCTTACAAGCTAAATTACTTGGTGTTTATGATGTGATTTAGAAGCTAAATTACATACACATGATACCAGAACTGACTTTGGGAGGAGGGGATAAGAATTCTTATTTTAAATACACCAGTATGGCCTACCAATGAATGGGTTCTTCATACAAAAACAAGAAAGACACTCAGGAACTTTATGTGATGCTTTCCAATAAAAAGAGGAGGTATTTGCTTAAAATATATGCATATATATGTTAGTAAGTGGTGGGATCCATCAAGGTGGGTATTGAGTATTACGTTATCATTATTTTCTATGCTTACTGAGCACATAATATGGGCGTCCCTGGTGGCTCAGATGGTAAAAATCCACCTACAATGCAGGGGACCTGGGTTCAATCCCTGACTTGGGAAGATCCCTTGGAAGAGGGCATGGCATTCCACGCCAGTATTCTTGCCTGGAGAATCCCCATGGACAGAGGAGCCTGGCAGGCTACAGTCCATGGGGTCACAAGGAGTCAGACATGACTGAGCAACTAAGAACAATATATGCTCATCTCTTCATGGGCAGCATTAAGATGAGGAAAATGTGATCCCTATACAGTCTTGTGGTAGAAACAGTCATGTCAATAAGCAATGCAAAAGTAATACAGAAGAATAGAGGTATGACCTCAGGTATTTAGTTACAACAAACACCTCAGTTAATAAGGAATATATCTGTAACACAGCCTAGATGAATAAATAAGAGTCCAAAGCCTTTATTTTTTTATGAAAACAGTGCTGGCAAGGTTACGATGGGATTAAAAGGCCATAATGCACTTAAAGGATATCAGGCTGGTAAACTAAATCTACCTTTCTGAAGAATATTGGCAATATAAAAAAAAAAACAACTTTAAAAAATATACTTATTTAAGACTCATAGACATAAAAAACAAACTTGTTACTAAACATGAAAGGGAGGTTAAGGATAAATTAAGAGTTTGGGATTAAAATATACACCCTACTGATATAAAAAATATATATACATACATTTAAAATTTTGACAAAGTAATTGTTTAACTAAGAAAGCATTTTAAGGAAATAATCAAAGATGTTAACAAAAGATATTTATTTTAATTACATTTAAAATTATAAATACTTAAATGCCCAGTATTAGAAGAATGATTAAATGAATAATGATACATCATATGAGAAGAACTATTGAAGTATTTTTCAGGAATATTTTATGAAAAGAAATAATTCTTATAATAAAAACAACAAAATAACATACAAATATGTATAGGAAACACAGTAGAGAACATATCATGATATTAGTAAACAATTACATGTTTTATAATTTAAAAATGTCCTAGTAAATAGAATATATCAGAATTTTCTTTGAATGATTAATAGATTTTAAAATTTCCACTCAGAGCTTCATTCTACATTGGTTTCCTAAGTATTGACAAATTGAACTATTTAAATTTCAAAAGTATTTTTAGAACAATAGTGTTCATTTCTATAAATATCTGATAAATTTTGCCAATATTTTCAGAGAACAGTTACAATAAAAGTATATAACTTAATTTAATGTAAAGAAAAGCATCCTTTAATAATTCAACAAACATGCACCAAGCACAGAGCATACAAACATGGATAGGATACTCTTGAGATGTTAGGGATATATTTCAATAAACTGTTTTCCATTTAAGATCTTTCAGAAAATATAGCGGGGTCAGGCAAGCATTTCTCTTATATCAGAATGCACTGTTTTTCACAAAAGGAGTTTCTAGCACCATCGGGAGCAGGGGGTTATGCTATCTACAACTGCAAAGTCCCTCCCAGCAGAGAGACTGAAGGGTCAAAGATGCATAGAAACAAATGAAATTAAGAGAAACAATGGAAACTAGTAAATCTTTAAATCTTCTGTATCATGCATATATACACACATATATATATATATGGTTTCCCCAGTGGCTCAGCTGGTAAAAAACCCGTTTGCCAAGACAGGAGACACAAGAGACATGGGTTCAATCCCTAGGTTGGGAAGATTCCCTGGAGGAAAAAATGGCAACCCATTCCAGTATTCTTGCCTGGAAAATCCTATGGACAGAGGAACCTGGTGGGCTACAGTCCATGGGGTCACAAAGAGTCAGACATGACTGAGTGACTGAGCAGGAGCACACAAAGATACACACAGATACACATATAGACACAGACACAGACAGACCCATACACATACATGGGTGTGTGATTATCAGTGACTATAGGTATGAAAAAAAGCAATTTCCTAACTCCAAAAACTGAGAGGCAGACTTTTCATTCCTTATATCAGCAGAGATTGTATCAATATCTCCACTATCAAAGGAGGAAATTGGAGTTTTGAATGGGGAAATAACTTGGTCAGGGTCACCCAGATAACCAGCAAAAGCCAAAACTCAAGTCTAGGTCAGCTGACCACCAAATCTGTGCTCCTTCCATCATAGCAATGTGACAGCTGGGTAAATGGATTGGAGAAAGGTATCTATTCCAAAGGAACAGCATGGGAGAAACAGGGAGCCCACGGTGTTCTCAGACCCACACTCCCACCACCCCTACCCAAGTCTGCTACAGCAGGGCAACGGAACACTCAGCTTCCTGGTTCGTGTCAGCCTGGGACTATCCCACTGCATTTCCAGTCCAGGTGGCCCCGTTCAAAAGCCAAGATCAGTCCTATCCTGATGCTCCCCTTGGCTCACTGACCTTACCATGACCCCCAAAACAACTGTAAACTTTGAGTAAACCTAGTTTCAAATCTGCATATGACTAAAGAATGTTTCCTCCTCTCCTGGTGCTTTCTTTTCCTCAATACAGCTCCTCTTCCTCCAAGAAATGCCTTTAGAGGTACCTTGAGTATCCTAGCTTATATCTTCTGAACACCTGCTGTCAGGAGCTCTGCAGAACTGGCTCCCATAACCTTCCCTGGTTGGTGGCTCTCTTGCAACACCAAATCCACCTCCTAACATCAGGAGACAGAAGTTGTAGTAAACTGGTCGTAGTTTAATCTTTTAGGTACTGACATATATGCTCTCCTCCCCACCTTTTAGAAGCTGTCAGACTTTTTTTTTTAAAGAAGTGATGGTTTTAGCCTAAATGAAACATGGCCTTCAAAATGCCAAGCTGTGAATATGATTTTGAAAAAGACAATGAAGGGTGTGCTCCTTCAGATCTTGCCAGAGAAAGATTTCACATCCTAGACCACGAATCAGTAGGGAGGTGATACATTTTTAAAAGATTTATTTGATAAAAGCACACAAGATGGACTGAAGAGGAAAGAGACAAGTATCAAATGCCTTAGAAATCTAGCTAGAAGTATCTAGTCTGTGCTTGAATATTAAACCAAACTTGGCAAGAAATCTCAAAGGAAGAACAAACTGAACTCTCAATTAACCATATTTGGAGGAGAGGAAAAGGAAAAGATTAAGAGATGAGGTTCGAAACCAACATGTTAAAGTTAACAGCATCAGCTAATTTATTAAGGAGTTAAGATAAAAAACAAGAAATTTAAAAATCAGCACACTGAAGTAAATAAATAACCGTACAACAAATATACCCCCAAGAAGCAGGACTAAGATAGCAACTGTTTCAGACCACTGGGTTCTTTCATGTAAAGAGATGCTTCTGTTTTACTCAATATTTTTCCATTATGGTCACTGAAAATATTTTTTAAATCTTTCCAAAGACAGCTAGTGGGATATTTAGGCCAAAAAATGAAGACACAAAACCTTCTAATTACTGAGGGATGATAACTTAAAAATACAAAGAAGGAGGAAGAAAAGTCATTTTGCAGCTAAACCAGCTGAATTCTAAAATTATATGTTCATGTTTATGTTAGTGGCACTATAAAAGCATACATATATATATATTCTATTATGGAAGTCATTTTTTCTACTATCTAGTAAGTTAAAATACATGGGTACATCTTCTTTTCTTTTTGAAAAGATTTTTACTTCTCTAACGAATGCTTCTGCTGAGCTTTGTATTTTTGTGCATTCATATTAAAATGCAATGATTCACCAGTTATTACCACCACAGCCATACACATGCTGAAGAGAAGCTCATGATTATAATCGCCACAATTACTGACTGCTAGATAGCAAGCCTAAACAGTGTTTGAAAAAGCAGCTTCATTTCCGATGAAGATCGGGACAGTAATAAGACAGTTGCACAGTTTCTTCACTAAATACATCTTTGTATGTACGGTCGATGTATATTGTCATGGGGCAGGTGCCAGAAAATATATACACTTAAAGTCCTCCTGAGCTGCTGTGAAGTCAGTAGCAAAGAAAAATACAAATATGGGGGCTTCCTATGGGTAGCTAAATACATAAATAACTTGAAATCATCAAAAGAAGCAGCACAGTCATATTTCTTATGTGATGCTTATTATTATTCAACAGCAATATATATTTTTAATCCTTAGCCATTTAAAAAAATGTGTCAAGCAACACTAAATTCATCAAGCCTTAAGCCCTAAAGAAAGTTGCCAGTAATGAGGAGCAATAGTAGGTTAGATTCATATTCAAGAAGAAATCCTTATTCATCTGTCTTCTCCCCATAAGTAACTTGGATCACTCTTCGTCTTCATCATTCCCCACCCATCTTCACCCAACTGGGTTGACCAGCAGCAGGACACAATAGGGGTCAGCAGAATTCAGCTGTTCAAACAAAAGTTCAACTACAGATTGGTTTTGTTGTGTAAAGAAAACCAAATGTCTTAAAAAAAAAAAAAAAAAAGGCATACCCAGGATGCAATCCTGGGTGAGGTCAGTCCACTTACCTTGACAGAACTTAAAACTTACAACTATTTGGGGGAAAGTCAATGAGCTAACTACCTCTGTATCTTCCACTTGAGAGGTGAAGCTCTTTAAAAAGGACATAAAAATAATTTTCAATAGAATTACAGTTCTTTAACTTCATACCCAAATAATCAGCACCTCAAAGGAAAGTGAGTAAAGGGCAAAAGATGTATCACTTCCAGCTACTTAAAAAACAAAAGTTATAGGCAAACTTTAGAAAAAGTCAATCAACCAAGTGTCTTTCCACATTTGAAAGTATGGTGAACCAAATAACCGAAACAGCCCTACTGACAAATAAATGCATTACTACAATATTCGTATTCTCATTTTAGAGAAAAAAAAACATATATTATAACAACTGGAGGATTTGAATACAGACTGCTGCTGCAGCTGCTAAGTTGCTTCAGTCGTGTCCGACTCTGTGTGACCCCAGAGGCGTCAATCCACCAGGCTCCCCCATCCCTGGGATTCTCCAGGCAAGAACTCCAGAGTGGGTTGCCATTTCCTTCCCCCAATGCATGAAAGTGAAAAGTGAAAGTGAAGTCGATCAGTCGTGTCCGACTCCTAGCGACTCCATGGACTACAGCCTATCAGGCTCCTCTGTCCATGGGATTTGCCAGGCAAGAGTGCTGGAGTGGGTTGCCATTGCCTTCTCCGGAATACAGACTAGGCATTCAATAAAATATGAAAGACTTTTTATTTATTTTCTAAGATGTAATATGGTACTGTGATTATAAAGTAGAAAATTCTTATTTTCAGAAGATGTGTAATAAAACATCCAGGGACAAGTGTTATGATGTCTGCAACTGACTTCCAAATGGTTCAAGAAACCACTGCCCGCCCGCCCCCACACCCACAAACACACACACAAGAGCAAATATGACAAAATACTAACAATTAATGAATCTAGGTGATACACCTCCTGTTTCATCACTTCATCTTTTCTACATGATTGGATGTTTTTATAATTAAAAAATAAAGAAAACTTAAAGTATACAAGAAGTTCCATCAAAAAAGAGAAAATTTAGAAATAACATAAAATTAATCATTTAGAAGACAAGAAAGAAAAGTATCACTAGATGACTGCCGTGAAGCAAAAGCATCAACTCAGAGAGGTAAGTAAACGCTGAGGCTGGCTCTCTCAGTGGGGACACATGGCTAGCCCGAGAACCATGAGCTTCCATTCTGACAGCAGCCAGGGAAAAAGCCCTGGGAACTGTGCCTGGGTCAACCTCCTGAATAGCTCTGGATTCCAAAAGATCGCACCCTTAGAGTAAATGCAAATAAACTATTTCCACAGAAGGAACAAGGAGGTTGCCAAACCAGTCTTCAGCACTGAATAGAGTGGAGTAATACTTTTCCAAAGGATTCAAAGCCATTAACTTGATAATTGGCCAAGCAAGCATGAAGCCTAAATTAACGTTACATTTCTGGCCCAAGAAGTCTCAAACACAGAAATTAACCTTAGATTGTCCTAGTGAGTCACCAGAACAAAAATCAAATTCACTTTGGATGAAAACACCTTCAATAGAAACCTCACAGAATTTCAAAAGCACAGAAGCGTGCAGTTTTTTTAAAAATCACACAACAAAGAATTAAAACTAGTGAGGAAGACTCAGCATAAATATCATATAGCTGAATTAAGCTGGCAAAGTTTTGCAATTTGGGTTGTCAAAGTAAATGTTTAACATTTTTAAAAACAAAGGATTACAAAAATGAGGAAAGATAAAAATATCCTTTAATGTTTAAACAAAAATGTTTAGAACTACAAAATATAAGTAAACTGATAGAAACTGGCAATAATCCTTAAAGCCTACAATGTCTGAAGTCAGCAAAAAATTGAAACAATACAGACTCTGAAACACAGATGGTTAAGTATAAATTTATATAGTCCCCTTGGAAAATAATTTGATCGTATCTAGTGAAGCTGACATAAGCCTACTCATGGCCCAACAATTTCATTACAAGTTATACACCCTAGAAAAACTCCTGCATACTTGCAACAGGAGAGAAGTATATAAATGTTTATGGCAATGGAGTATGCAATTGTTAAAAGCAGAAAGTAACTAAACTATGATATGCTCACATAATAGGAAACTATATAGCAGTGAGACCGAATGTGCTATAGCTGCCTGTATCATCATGAATAAATTCTCAGAATACTAGGCCAAAAAAAGAAAAGAAGAAGAAAACAAACTTACTTTGACTTCAGTTAAATAAGGTTAAAGACATATAAAGCTAAACTAGAACATCAATTGGAATACACATGTGGAAAACTATATAAAGAAAAGCCAGTGGTTTTTAAGATCTGAGATAGAGGTTACATCACAGGAGACATGGAGGTAAGATAAAGGAGGTACTAACTAACAACTAAACTAACACAGCTCGCTCAGTCGTGTCTGACTGTTTGTGACCCCGTGGACTGTAGCCTAACAGGCTTCTTTGTCCATGGGATTCTCTAGGCAAGAATACTGGAGTGGGTTACCATTTCCTTCTCCAGGGGATCTTCCCGACCCAGGGATCAAACCCGGGTCTCCTGCATCGGAGGCAGACGCTTTAACCTCTGAGCCAAGAGGTACAAGGACCTTCAAAGGGAGTGGGAATGTTCTATTTGTCAGGCTGATTGACTGCTATACCTGTCTCTGTTTACTATTATTTGTGCCTTGTATTTCTGTTATAAACATTTTTGTTGTGTGTTTAATAATAAAAAAGTATTTAAAACAAAGAAAGCAATATACCTGGGCATTCTGGCCAAAAGCACAATTATACTCGTGCTGCATGAGGGACACATGCCTTAAAAAAAAAGAAAATGATAACATTCAGGAAGATCAAGATCTGTGTGCTTCAAGAATATACTAGAGAACCTATCTACAAAATAGAAACAGACTCATAGACATAAATAGGCTTGTGTTTGCCAACGCAGAGGAAGGGAGGGAGAGGAAAACTGGGAATTTGGGGTTGGTGGATGTGAACTATTACATTTAGAATGGATAAATGATGAGGTCCTACTGTAGAGCTCAGAGAACTATATCCAGTATCCTATGATAAACTGTAATGGAAAAGAATACTTCAGAAAAAAAAAGTATATACTGCTGTAAATCTTGTTGTAAGTAATTTCAGACATTAAAAAAGAAGAAGAATATATGGGCTACTGCAATGATCAGTCTAGTCAAGTAAACCTCCATCCTATGGTGTGCCAAGAGCTTTCCTTCAGTGTCTAGGAGATGTCAAGTCTATCTGCAACAGAGGCTGGGCTTAAGCTAAATAATTTAGCCTTTTGCTTTCCCCCTCCATTTCTGTTCATTGAATTTCTACTCAAATGCTATCTGTAAGTGCAATTTTGGGCATTTGCTATGTTCTTCTAAACCCAGCTTTACCGTTAAATGATGACAATCTTAAAATTTCCTAGATGGACACTACCTCTTTTCACATCTGTTGAAGAGGATATGACATATTTTGTGTTACACTGTCCTCATGATTCATATTAGAGCTGAATCTGCTATTTTGCTGTGATGTTTTGGCTAGCAGCTGAACAGATGGATAGTTTTTCTCTAGAATGAATATTTGCCAACAATTGGAAGGGTGTAAAACTCATCCTCAAAGAAACCCAAACATAACCACATGGAGTCTAACAAATAATTAAAATATCCACTGTTGCAGAGAGAAGTCTTCACAGAATCATGATGGGTATTCAGAAACCTTGGTATAAAATGACAGTTAATTAAAAGACCATTTTGGTAATGTTGTCAAATTAACGCTACTAATAATCATAATAGAGCTTGGAATTTGTATAGGTATTTCATTCATATTCATCGAGTTCTCATGATTTTACAAAACAGATATGGAGGTAATATTAGCCTGACTTTATACAGACAAGGAATAAAGCATAGGGAGATACTCATGTTAATGGAAAATGGGCTGTATTCAGAAAACAAACCTGGGATTTAAGCTCATCTGGGTTTCATTACGTGCATAACTTTGAGCAAGAACTTAATTCTCAGAGGCTCAACCTTCTTTTTTTGTAAACAGGTATAATAATACCTAATTCACAAGGTTCCTAAGAGAATTACATAATCTATTAAATTCCTAATAAGAGCACCTGTCATTAAGTAAGTTCTCAATAAATATATTCTTCTATTTAATAATGAAGTCCCAGTTGACAAGAAAATGTCCAAATTTTCATCTTACAGTTCAGTTCAGTCCAGTCGCGCAGTCATGTCTGACTCTTTGTGACCCCATGAATGGCAGCACGCCAGGCCTCCCTGTCCATCACCAACTCTTGGAGTCCACCCAAACCCATGTCCATCAAGTCGGTGATGCCATCCAACCATCTCGTCCTCTGTCGTCCCCTTCTCCTCCTGCCCTCAATCTTTCCCAGCATCAGGGTCTTTTCAAATGAGTCAGCTCTTAGCATCAGGTGGTGGCCAAAGTACTGCAGTTTCAGCTTCAACATCAGTCCTTCCAATGAACACCCAGGACTGATCTCCTTTAGGATGGACTGGTTGGATCTCCTTGCAGTCCAAGGGACTCTCAAGAGTCTTCTCCAACACCGCAGTTCAAAAGCATCAATTCTTTGGCACTCAGCTTTCTTTATAGTCCAACTCTCACATACGTACATGACCACTGGAAAAACCACAGCCTTGAATAGACGGACCTTTGTTGGCAAAGTAATGTCTCTGCTTTTTAATATGCTTTCTAGGTTTGTTGTAACTTTCCTTCCAAGAAGTAAGCATCTTTAATTTCATGGCTGCAGTCACCATCTGTAGTGATTTTGGAGCCCAGAAAAATAAACTCAGCCACTGTTTCCCCATCTATTTCCCATGAAGTGATGAGACTGGATGCCATGATCTTAGTTTTCTGAATGTTGAGCTTTAAGCCAACTTTTTCATTCTCCTCTTTCACTTTCATCAAGAGGCTTTTTAGTTCCTCTTCACTTTCTGCCATAAGGGTGGTGTCATCTGTGTATCTGAGGTTATTGATATTTCTCCCAGCAATCTTGATTCCAGCTTGTGTTTCTTCCAGCCCAGCATTTCTCATGATGTACGCTGCATGGAAGTTAAATAAGCAGGGTGAAAAACAGCCTTGACGTACTCCTTTTCCTATTTGGAACCAGAGTGTTGTTCCATGTCCAGTTCTAACTGTTGCTTCCTGACCTGCATATAGGTTTCTCAAGAGGCAGGTCAGGTGGTCTGGTATTCCCATCTCCTTCAGAATTTTCCACAGTTTATTATGAAAGGAGTCTGAGGTAACTGAGACTTAGGACCAGAGAAAAGTTTACACCTAAAATATCAATGTTAACTGGAGGTTGCAAGGAACTCTAAACTTTCTATTATCACATTTCAGTGGCTTCTCACAGATACCCTGAAGGAATGGACAGAATCTATTAGGTGGGTCATTAAGTAGTTATGAAGGGACAGAACTGCCCTATTAGTAATAATCGTGATTCATCTGACACTAAATCATAATGCTCTAATACTGTTATTTAACATCTAATATGTGCATGTCTTTTCGATACAGTTAAATAGTATACTTCATATCACATACACACAGCCTTTGACATTCATTCATAGGTTTCCTGTTTCCGATATTGGAGATTTGTAATTTGTTGAATCCTCCCTGGGGCTTCTAGCAAACACCCCTCCTCCCAACTCCTCTGTTTCCCATCAGGGGGCAGAGGGCAGCCAGGGTCCAGAGAAGCAAGTCTCCTGCAGGCAGGAATGAGAAGAGCTGGGCACAGGGAAGGGAGGCTATAGATGCACTCCACCCACAAAGGTCTCACCAGGCAGAGAAGAAGGCAGTGTAGCCAGGGAATGAGAATGGGGGTGTTGTCTGATCAACTATGCAGCCTGAGTTTCCTGTACTATCACAGAAACCTTCCAACCTCCATGATTTTAGTTTCTTGTCTCTGTTTTTCCCGCTTGAGGGTGACACACAACACTTTATATATTTGTTCATTCTGGCATTTTGAAGAAATACTCAAAACGGAGTTGCGTTCATTAAAGACAATGTCCAGCACCCTCCTGCCTCTCTTATGGACCTGACACTATGCTGTTAGCTACTGAAAGCATGAAAGGACTTCACCTAACCTTGGTGTCACTTTAGGAGGGCCACCCCTTCTACAGTCCCCTTCTCTTCTATGCAGCATATCTTCTTATCTGACAAGCACACTTGACTGGAACCGTGTGTTTTGATTGGTCCCTTAGAATATGGAAAACTTCAGTAATTCTAACATGCTGAAATTGCTAAATTCTATAATTTCATTAAATGAACTTAATCAAATCATAGCATTCAGTTTGACCTGTTTCCAAAATCACTTTTGATTATACCTGAAAAGAACTGAAAAATCCTTTTAGTTAAAAGACTTTTCATTTGTGAGAGGATTTCAATCCTTTGATTTCTAGCACATTTATTCAAGCATCCTTCTTGAACACATGGGATTTCTTTGTGAGGATTGCTACTAGAGAGTGAACTAGACCAGCAAGGACCCTGTCCTCGTGCAGCAGAAAGACAATAAACAAGAAAACAAGTAAATGAAGAACAACATTTTACACAATACTATTGCTTCAAAGAGACTGTAATACAGTGCAAGAGGATACAGGTAATATCTGTAATACAGATAAGAGGATATGCTTTAATGGGGAGCTCCTTTAGATTGAGTGGTCAAGGAGTCCTTTCTCAAGAGTGACATTTTTACTGAGACCCACAAACTTAAGACCATCCCAACCAGAGAACTAGCAATTACAAAGGCCTCATGTCAAAAATAACTTGGTATGTGGGTTTCTGTTCATCCGCTCATTTGTGTCTGACTCTGCAGCTCCATAGACTGCAGCGTGCAAGGCCTCCCTGTCCTTCACTATCTCCTGGAGTTCACTCAAACTCATGTCCACTGAGTTGACGATGGCATCCAACCATCCCATCCTCTGCTGCCCCTTATCCTCCTGCCCTCAATCTTCCCCAACATCAGGCTCTTCTCCAATTTCTCTGTTCTTTGCATCAGGTGGCCAGTGCTATATTGGCCTAAACATTCATATTCTCTTTAAGTAAGTTGTTGAGTTATCGGAAGTCATTTACCCAAGCTTTATCCAAAAGAGTTATCTAAAAACAAAAAAGGCTCTAGGGCACCATGAATCTCACTTCATGCTTTTGACAAAGGAAAGCAGAGAGGAAAGAAGAGAGGCAGGTGCTTTGAAAGCCAAGAAAGAATCAGTAATGATAAAATAAAGGTATTTCTGAGGGTGGGGATGGGATGAATTGGGATTGACATATATACATTATTAAGAAAATGGTTAGTAACTGTTAGTTGCTCAGCCTTGTCTGACTCTTTGCGACCCCATGGACTATAGCCTGGAAGGTTCTGCTGTCCATGGGATTCTTCAGGCAAGCATACTGAAGTGGGTAGCCATTCCCTTCTCCAGGGGATCTTCCTGACCCGAGAATCAAACCTGGGTCACCTGCACTGCTGCTGGATTCTTACTACATATAAAATAGATAACTAATGAGAACCTACAGTATAGCACACGGAACTCTACTCAGTGCTCTGTGGTGAACTAAGTAGAAAGGCAATCAAAACAAGAGGGGATAGATGTATATGTATAGCTGAGTCACTCTGCTTTACAGTAGAAACTAATACTACATTGTAAAGGAACTATACTCCAATAAAATTAATAAATAAAGGCACTTATGTCTCTTTTTTAAAAGCAAGATCTGTTGCAGCAAAATGTATCCTTTGGAATAGGAAGGCTCCTCTCGTCTTTATATACACAGTTCTTTGTTACCTTATTAAGAGCAATAAGGAATTAATTTGATATTGAAGAATGGCAGTATCTTCCACTGAAAAATATGGACAAAGTAAATTCAAAGCAGAGAATTCCAACCAGACAAAATGAAATGTCAGTCCCTTTTTAAATATCAGATGCTGTTTGAATCATTTATTCTTGCTTAGGCATGTTCACTCACTGCATCTAAACCCACACAAACCTAAAGATGTGCCTGGAGAACCAAGAGAAATAGGGGCAGATCCTAGAAAAGAGGGCCCGATGTAGACCACCTGTAAATCGTAACCGCATCAGCAAAAATGTTTCACTGTGCTTACAAATATAGCTGTAATTACAAAGAAGGTAAGTCAAAAGAAGTGTATATATGTGAGTGTGCACATACACTCACAATAGGTAACAACAGAAGTTACTGTAAGAAATGGAACATATTTAAAATCCTCTCACTTTGTTTCCCATTCAAATCAACCTGCTAAAGGCTAATTCTAAAAATCCTCTCACTGAATAATGAAAATGGACCCACAACATATAATAACTCTCAGGCCCATATGTCTTATATTCAACCTCTCTGTCCATGTTTTTCCTCCAAATCTAATCAGGAGTTTAGAGGACAGATTAGGATCAACTATAATCTTCATTTTTATAAACATGCAAATTAGCAGCATTTTGTAGGTATTAAAAGATAGCAAGTAGAGACATCACAGGATGTTCTCTTCTAGTTGGAAATGGGAAAACTTTCATTAGAAAGATTATATCTGATTTTCTATTATTTCCATTCATGAAAGTCAATGTTATGTTCCAGTACCTTTCACAAGGTAAGTATCCATATTTATTAGCTCTTTGTACACTCTCTGGCCCTCATTTTGTTCTGGGGAATTTCCCTTTACCCAAAATAAACTCCCATCTATAGTCTCTGTTAAACTGAACTTAAAGTGCAGCAACTTGATCTCTATAAACAGTTTGGACTCTGTTTTCACAGGGCAGGCTGAGGGACTCATAACTATCAAAGCCCTGGTAACGGCCTTGAGCAGGTAGTGAACTCCTAAGTGTACTGCAAATGCAATTTCACAGCCTTCCTATTAAGTTACTGAAGGCGCATCTTTTCTACTAAACACACTTTGCGTAAGTTAGGAAAAAAATTTTAATTTACATGAAGACCACTTAATGATGATGCCATCTACTACATCAGAGTAGTTTACATGGGACGGAGGACATATTTTCATCAGTGACTACTGGAAGGATAATTACAAATTATGCAAAAATAAGATATTCAATGAGTAGTCTACCTTTCAATGCTGATTATAATGTCACTCGACTATTAAAGGTTTTTACTCAAGTCATGGCCTGCAGCATGGCATCATCTGCGCCACCAATCACAGCTGCAGATCGTCGATGTACCCAGCTTCTTCCAACTATGTGCTATTTTGAGTGGAACTGGAAAGCACAATGACTTCTAGTCCTTTTACCACTTGATTTTCTTCTGATTTTTTTTAATGAATATTTGGAATAAAGAACTGAAACTCTGTTTTAAGACTATCAAACTAACCTTCGAATAAACAGATGTGAATACCAGATCACCTTATCTGCCTCCTGAGAAATCTGTATACAGGTCAAGAAGCAACAGTAGGAACCAGACATGGAACAATGGACTGGTTCCAAATCGGGAAATGAGTACGCCATGGCTGTATATTGTCACCCTATTTATTTAATGTACATGCAGAGTACATTATGTAAAATGCCAGGCTGGATGAAGCACAAACTGGAATCAAGATTGCCAGAGAAATATCAATCACCTCAGATGTTGCAGATGACACCACCCTTATGTCAGAAAGTGAAGAGGAACTAAAGAGCCTCTTGATGAAAGCGAAAGAGGAGAATAAGAAGTTGGCTTAAAACTCAACATTCAGAAAATTAAGATCATGATATCTGGTCCCATTACTTCATGGCAAATAGATGGGGAAACAATGGGAAAAGTGACAGATTATTTTCTTGGACTCCAAAATCACTGCAGATGGTGACTTCAGCCATGAAATTAAAAGACGCTTGCTCTTTGGAAGAAAAGTTTTGACCAACCTAGACAAACATATTAAAAAGCAGAGATACTACTTTGCTGACAAAACTCCATATAGTCAAAGCTATGGTTTTTCCAGTAGCCATGTATGGATGTGAGAGTAGGACCATTAAAAAGGCTGAGCGCCAAATAATTGATGCTTTTAAACTGTGGTATTGGTGAAGACTCTTGAGAGTTCCTTGGACTACAAGGAGATCCAACCAGTCAATCCTAAAGGAAATCAGTCCTGAATATTCATTGGCAGGACTGACGACGAAGCTGAAGCTCCAATAGTTTGGCCACCTGATGGAAAGAGACAACTCACTGAAAAAGACCCTGATTCTGGGAAAGATTGGAGGCAGGAGGAGAAGGGGATGACAAAGGATGAGATATTGGATGGCATCACCGACTCAATGGGCATGAGTTTGAGCAAGCTCCAGGAGTTGGTGATGGACAGGGAAGCCTGGCATGCTGCAGTCCATGGGGTCGCAAAGATTCAGACACGAATGAGCAACTGAACTGAACTGACAGGTGCAAATACACCAAAAGGCAAAAATATATATATATATTTTTTTTTTTTTTAATATGAAAAACAGCAAAACAAAGAGTGTCTAAGTAATCATTATCACTGAATTTTAAAGCTCAGGAAGACATTATAAATCATATACTTCATCTTCCTTGGTTTCAAAACATATTCCTGATTTGTTTAGCATTTGATTAGTAGGTGAAGTTATTTGTTCTTCTTAATTTCCTTAGCATTAATAATTAACACATAATAACTGCATGTATAATGACTGACATATTAAATTCTATACCTCAGTAATAATTCATGGAAAATATTAACCAAGTCCAATTTTCCATATGTCACATGGTAAAAGGGTAGACCCTGAGGAGGAAATGGGTAATATTTTCACTGGGACACATCACAATACATGATTAGCTGCACTTTTCACTTTTTCTATTATTAGAGAACCATGTAGCTATTTTAGAAAATGTTCATTATATACTCTACCATTTTACGCTTCCTTACCATTTAATATACTCAAAAGCACTTGCTGCTGCTGCTGCTGCTGCTAAGTCGCTTCAGTCGTGTCTGACTCTGTGTGACCCCATAGATGGTAGCCCACCAGGCTCCTCCATCCCTGGGAGTCTCCAGGCAAGAACACTGGAGTGGGTTACCATTTGCTTCTCCAAGAGCGCTTAGAAAGACTACATAAAACAACACTGAAGTGGAGAAAACTCCATCCTAAGACGCCAGGCTGTAAAACTGGGTTCCTCTGAAACTTCATTAACATTTTGAACTTAAGCAGATGACCCCTTTGGCCTCTTTAACTTTGGGCATAAAACACAATAATACTAGTTTACACTTAATCATTCAAATAACTCTCTAAGGTCCCGTCTATCTCTAAAAGCTATGGTAAATATATTTATAAACTACGTTTGACATCACATGTCATCATTTACACTTACATAAAAATATTTCCCTTATTTCAATTTCAAAGTTGACTTCAGAAGACGCTAAAGCAGGGCAATTCAATTGGCTTTCAATGTTTAATGAGAATAAAATAGCTTCTCCTATAATACTCTTGAATTTATAACATTTTTAAAGAAAGGCAAAAAATTCATAGACTATTGAACTGTGTTGTACTGTGTCTGTTTAACTTCCAACATTTTGAGGCATAAGAAAATCAATTAAATGTCTTGTTCGATTCCCACACATCCTTTCTTGCATCTTTATGGCTGATGATTCTTGAACTGTCCCCATTCCTATCTCAGGGGATCCCTGTACTTCCTGCTGAATGGCAGCAAAAATTCCAAATATTCACAAATCTTAATATCTTGAGCACATCTTTTGCAGTAGTTGAAGCGGCAATTTAGGTCTCAACTGTTAAGTTCAAAATCCTCTATTCTACTGATATTCCTTTTATGTATGAATTTCTCAAAGAGAAAAAAAAACAAGATATGTTATGCCTGACAACAATCATGGATCTGAATTTGTGAAAACAGTTAAAACTCTACATTCCTGGATGAAGCTAAAGCCTATTATATAGGATGAAGTAAGTCAGAAAGAGAAAGAGAAAAACCACATATTGACACGTATATATGAACCAGATAGCTGGTTCATATATACCTGCTTGGAGGTTCATGAACCTGCTTGGAGGGCAGCAGTGGAGATGCACACATAGAGAACAGATTCTGCACGTGGTGCGGGGAGTAGGCAGACAATGGACGGAGTAGCATGGAAACATACACACTAGGGTACCAGAAACAGACACCCTGTGGGAGTCTGCTGCATGCCTCAGGGAGCTCAAAGCAGGGCTCTGTAACAAACTGGAAGCGGGGGACGGGGTAGGAGACAGCAGCGAGGCTCAAGAGGGAGGGGGCATAGGTATGCCTATGGGTGACTCATGCTTTGATGTATGGCAGAAACCAACACAATATTGTAAAGCAATTGTTCTTCAATTAAAAATAAATAAATTGAAAACTCTGCCATCTAGATACAATCTTTCTTCTAAAAGAAGTAAGGCCTCTTTTTAACTGCATATTATTTCATATTCTTCCACTGCTTTCAGAAGTTTCAATTATCCTTGGAAATATCCATAGTAATAAAACCAAAAGGAACAAATTAATGAAGTGGGATTTTTGAGCCAGATTAAAAAAATTTTTCAGATAAATTTAGAAGCCACATTAGCATCATTTAGATTAAGATAAGCAATTTAGAGGCCTGAAATAATTTCCACAAGTAAAGCTCCAATATTGTTTTATAATTCATTGATAATGACAATTATCCTAAGTCTGCAATTAGTAGCTCATTAATTTAAAAGTCATTATAGGAATAATGTTAGAATATCTCCTAATAAATTATCTTTGCTTACATCCAAAAATTCTACACTTTCTCCTGAGAAACTCTACATTGAGTTTTTGTTCATCTTAATATCCTGCTAAAATTCTGTTAAATCTATTTATGTCACTCATTAAAAATAAAAGGGATTGGTGTCAATTTAAATGAAATGACTAGCAATAACCTACTGAATAATTAGTTTAGGTTAGTAATAGGCGTTACATTGCTTCAGTCTATCTGCCACAGAACAAAGTATCAATAACATATTTAATCCTAAAAGTTTTTTACATATTAAATCTACAGAAACAATGATGACAAGTTTCCCCTTATCCATCTCATAGAGATGTTGCAAAGTTAAATAACCCATCTTTAAGAAACTAACATAATACTGAAACTATCTCAATGTCCATGAACACCTACAACAAATTTAAATGTATCTTCAGTCCTAAAAATCAGGGCCTGGGTTTTTCCAGTGTTTTAAACAGATGAACCCCCTAAATAAAGCATTAACATCAATGTCATTGTCCAGAGACATAAAATAATTTCAATATCATAGTATTTAAACATTAATTCAGAAATGTCTTAAAATTTTTCAATTTGAAAATGCACCAAGCCTTTAAGAACCACTGCTTTTCCTACATGGTGTTTTCCAGGTATCTGTGGCACCTGTATATCTCTGTATATAATGTTTTACATTTTTCTAATTGTTCACTATGATCAATTCATTATTTTTCATACTATTATGATGCATGGATTAGTAATATCAACTCTTTTTTAACAAGAAGGAAACTGGTCATTTATCTCAAATTCATACTCCACACCAGAAAGGATTTAAGTTTGCATAAACACAATTAATACAATAAGCTAACAATTTTTTTAAAGGTACACAAAGAAATCATAACCTGAAGGAAGGCAGAGATCAAGATGTCGGAGTAAAAAGATTCTAAGCTCACCTCTTCAGACAGACACTATGAAAATTACAATAGGATAACTATTAGGATATAGTTATATATAGGATAACTATAAATAACATATAGGGTAACCACTTCTAAGAATGACCTGGAGATTAGCAGAACAGATTTTCTACAACTAAGTATATATGTAGGAAAGGCCACATTGAGACAGGCGGGAGGAATCTCCCTCCTAAAATTCAATACAGTCTGATCAGAACCCACACCCCTGGTGCGGTGACCCAGAAGAGGGATATCACAACCACAGAGGTACCCCTGTGAAGTGAGAAATCTAAGTCCCATAACAGCCTCTTTGACATCAGACTTGCTATATTTTTGGATCTGTCTCCTCAAGGAAAGGAAACAAGAGCAGAAGTAAACAAAAGGAAGTACATCAAACTAAGACGCTTTTGCACAATAAAGTAAATTATCACCAAAAAGAAAAGACAACATAGTGAATTAAAAATATAATTTAAAATAATCTATGGAATCAGGGGTTAATATCAAAAATATGAATAACACATTAATAATATAAAAAAATGACAGAATGATCTCACTTCGCTTCCAAGGCAAACCATTTAATATCTGAGGAATCCAAGTCTATGCTCCAACCACTAATGCCAAAGAAGCTGAAGTTGAAGAGTTCTATGAAGACCTATAAGACTTTCTAGAACTAACACCCCCAAAATATGGCCTTTTCATCACAGGGGACTGGAATGCAAAAGTAGTAAGTCAAAAGATACCTGGAGTAACAGGCGGGTTGGCCTTGGAGTACAAAATGAAGGAGGGTAAAGGCTAACTCTTTATCCAAGAGGATGCACTGGTCACAGCAAACAACCTTTTCCAACCACGCAAGATTGATTCTACACATGGACATCACCAAGTGATCACTGAAGTCGATTGATTATATTCTTTGCAGCTGAAGATGGAGAAGCTCTATACAGTCATCAAAAACAAGACCAGGAGATGACTATGGCTCAGATTATGAACTACTTAAACTGCAAAATTCAGCCTTAAATTGAAAAATGTAGGGAAATCATTAGATTATTCAGGTATGACCTAAAGCAAATCCCTAATGATTATACAGTGGAAGTGTCAAAAAGATTCAAGGGATTAGATTTAACAGAAAGAGTGCCTGAAGAACTATGGACAGAGGTTCATGACATTGTATAGGAGGTGGTAATCAAAACCATACCCAAGAAAATGAAACATAAAAAGGCTAAATGACTGTCTGAAGCCCCTTCAAATAGCTGAGAAAAGGAGAGAAGTGAAAGGCAAAAGAAAAAAAGAAAGATATACCCACATCTGAATGCAGAGTTCCAAAGTATAACAAGGAGAGATAAGAAAGTCTTCCTCAGTGAATAGAGGAAAACAACAGAATGGGAGAGACTAGAGATCTCGTTAAGAAAATTGGAGACAGCAAGGGAACATTTTATGCAAAATGGGGACAATAAAGGACAGAAAAGGTATGGACCCAACAGAAGCAGAAGAGATTAGGAAGAGGTGGCAAGAACACACAGAAGAACTATTTAAAAATATCTTAATGACCTGGAAAACCACAAAACGTGATCATTCACCTAGAGCCAGACATCCTGGAGTGCAAAGTCAAGTGGGTCTTCAGAAGCATCACAATCAATAAAGCTAGTGGAGGTGACGGAATTCCAGTTGCGCTACTTTCAATCCTAAAAGATGATGCTGTGAAAGTGCTGTACTCAGTATGCCAGCAAATTTGGAAAACTAAGCCCTGGCCAAAGGAGTGGAAAAGGTCAGTTTTCATTCTAATTCCAAAGAAGAGCAATGCCAAAGAATGCTCAAACTATTGCACAATTGCACTCATTTCACATGCCAGCAAGGTAATGCTCAAAATCCTTCAAGACAGGCTTCAACAGTACATGATCCGAGAACTTCCAGATACACAAGCTGGATTTAGAATAGGCAGAGGAATCAGAGATCAAATTTACTATCTTATTCCCTGGTGGTTCAAATGGTAAAGTGTCTGCCTGCCATACGAGAGACCAGGGTTTGATTCCTGGCTTGGGAAGATCCCCTGGAGAAGAAAATGGTAACCCACTCCAGTACTCTTGCCTGGAAAAATCCCATGGGCAGAGGAGCCTGGTAGGCTACAGTCCACAGGGTCACAAAGAGTCAGATATGACTGAGCGACTTCATGTTCACTTTTACTTTTATACCACCATTTGGCTTATTTTTATCATTAAAGAACAGTATCATGATCTTTGTTCCCTTCTTAAGAAGAAATTCTTTTAGAGCAGTCTTATCCCAGACAACTTCATGCAATAATAGAAATTTTCTGTCTGCACCATTAAATACGGTTGCCAGTAGCCACATGTGGCTGTTTAACACTTGAAACAATGCAACTAAAAATCTAATTTTAAATTTTATTTTAATTAATTTAAACTTAAGTAGCCAAATGCAGCTATTGGCTGTTGTATTTGACAGTTTAGTGCTAATGCATATACACATTTGTGTGTGTTAAGTTACCTCAGTCGTGTCTAATTCTTTGCGACTCCACGGACTAAAACCCACCAGGCTCCTTGGTCATGGGCTACGTCAGGTGAGAATACTGGAGTGGGTTGCCTTGTCTTCCTCCAGGGGATCTTCCTGACCCAGGGATCAAACCTACGTCTTTACGTCTCCTGCAATGGCAGGCGGGTTCTTTAGCACTGGCACCACCTGGGAGGTCCAGCGTATATATGCATGTGCATAAATTTCTCCATCATGATAGTATCTTCCTCAGTTACTTAGCTTCCTTAGAAGTATTTTTCACATGAGTTATATTTTCATCTAAATAGTTTAATTTAGTTACTTTTCTATCTAATGCATTTTATTCAAGAGAATTTTTCAAATTAGGAACTCAGCATATTCTTCATCTGTGAGTTTCCTGGGTTACTGCTAAGCACTATATTGGATCCACTTAGGTTCTGGTCCTCACTGATTTCTGAAAGCAGTCTTTTGTTCTCCTAAACTATCAATCATTCTTACCCTACTCTCACTGAAGTTGACATTCCACTTTGAAGGAGGTATGTTTTCCATACTATTTCTGCTTTTTTGATAAGGCTTGTGGACACTTGCAGAGTAATAAAGATGCTGTCCAGAAAGCAGCTTCTGTAGTCACTGTGCAGTAGACATCAGCAGCAGCAATAGGTGGACTTATTTTAAAAAGCAAATACATATCTCTACTACAGGGGACAGTATAACAACAAAATGCAGCTGTAATATTTTTACAGTGCTCAGATAAGCATCAACATAGTAATTTTAAATTCCATATTAAAAATCGATTTGGGGGCAATTTTACCAAAATGTACATATAAACACACACTGATACACACAGAAAGTACTGCTTTAAATGGCAAGGGAATTACTCAAAATAAATCCTAAGATATTTCATAATATCCTGGAGATAATATCCCCTAACATTTCAAAACCACCTTAGTCATCCAGGGTGCTGGTTATTCATCAGATACAGTACTTGACACATAAAGGCATAGCATGAATGACAATTACTGTTTGGGGTACAAATCTGTACAGATCACACACACACACACACAGGATGCAATACCATTTAGCTGCCCCAGGAAATCAATTGTTTCAAAATAAAGGGTATACTCAATATTTATTTTGCGTTAAGGATGGGAAACCAAATGAAAGGGGAATGAAATGACTTTAAAATCCTGATGTCCCAGTTTAGTTTATCCATGGGAGCAAAGAGCAGATTTTATTAAATTTAACCTAGTTTTGCTATGACAACATTGTATCACTTGAGATCATATTCTAAGAGAAACATAGTATTCACTCTCTTCTTGTAGCCCTTATATATTTCATAGTTTGACTTAAAAGTCATAATTTTTAATGCCAATGAGAAAAATATACGAGAGAGAGAGATTTAGGAGGGATGAGAACATTTACATTTATAATAAACCTAATGCATGCCTCTTCCTTGGGAAGTTCTTTTGAAACATGAAGCTTACTCAGTGGTTAGGGGTTAATGAATGAAATGGATTACTGCACTGAAAATAAAAATCACTATTAAAAAAATGTGACACCAAGAGAATTAGGCACTACATAATACTGTAACCACTGAGAATTCTCAACAGTAAAATAAAGCCTTGTAGTCCCAGCATTTTCATTAGTTTTCCAGTAGCGCTGGATGTAGAGTGAATTACAATGAGGGAGAAAGCAATGGCTGCTGCCTTTAAAGAGCACACTCTGTACAGAAAGAAAGTGCGCCTTCAAGCCACCTGGGATGGTCACCGGCCTCGCACACCACTGTGTGTCTTAAATCTAAGTACCTTAAAGATCTCATGTAAGAGAATATTGCATTTATCCTGCAAGACGCCAAATTCTAATTACCATGCTGCGGTGTAAATTTTAACTTCAGAATACAGAATTCTATGTATCAGCTAAAACTTGTGCAAGAAGCCTTTGTAACTACACAATCTGGAATTAGGATTATGTTTAAATTATGTGTCGATTGAAGCAGATACAAAATACAAAATTAACATAAACAACGACCGAAACCCATACAAAGCGGGGGGGCGGGGGTGTGGAATCAGGTTCTATTACCTGAGACTGTTTCAGTTCAAAAGGAGAAACGTAGGGGTTGCAGATATGCACAGAGGATTGAAACATGAAATGTGACACTAAACCTGATTTTGCAGCACAGATTTCTATTTGACTTTGCACAGCTTTCTATTCTCCCAGTCCTAAAAATAGGACTACTTTTGAACCACTAACCTGGAAAAAACTAAAGGTCAAATATCTCATTAACGGATCTGCTCTTAAGTGTAGGGCTGAGACAGAAAGTATATGATCATAGATGAAAAAGACAAGAGTTAACACCATTTTATCCATTGTAATTAGGAACTGTCATAAACCCTACACTAGTTTCTGTCCTAATCATCCTATATTTAACCCCTTCCAGTTCACTAAAATTGAAGAATCCGTCTCAGTGTGGAGTATGAATCACACACTATCTTCAAGCCAGACTATGATGACTTCCCATACACATTATTAATACATTATTCACTGAAGAAGAGGCAGAATGATAAACTATAATTCTTGCTCTCCAGTTGCTTATAGTCTGGTTAGGGATACACAACCATACACGGCTATGTAGGTGTAGGTAAATTAAGTACAACCGTGGTCCTCAGCTTGGCGACAGCAAGGCTCTGGGGTAAATAAGTACCTATGTGCTGTGTGCTAAGTCGCCTCAGTCGTGTCCAACCCTTTGCAACCCTATGGAATGTAACCTGCCAGGTTCCTCTGTCCGTGGGATTCTCCAGGCAAGAATACTGGAGTGGGTTCCCATGCCCTCCTCCAAGAAATCTTCCCGACCCAGGGACTGAATCTGTGTCTCTTATGTCTCCTAGACTGGCAGGCAGGTCTTTACCACTGCACCACCTGGGAAGCCCTAAACATGTGTCTAGACGCAGCCGTCTCCACTCATCAGGCTCATGGCAGTGCCACGTCCTGTCAGAGGTCCCCCAACAGGAAGGAAACAAAATCACTGTTGGGTGGCAGGCAACATCACAGTTTACAAGAAGAACAAAACATCTGCTGAACTTAAGGTCCTGAGTCTTTGTGCTTTGGGGTTTGTTCTGGTCTCGGTTTCCTATTTAAATTCTGTTTTCTTAGTCCTGGATACTTTTAAGGCACCGTATGTAATTTTACTGCTGGTCTTCTCAAACCCTCTACGGAACAAATTGGAGCACAAATGTGATTAAATAGCCATAGGAAAAGCAAACCAATGAATAAATTTAAAATATTTTATTATTACGGATACCCAAAACAAATGAATATCTGGGCAGGAAAACATGGCTCAGTAATTGACTGACACCTTGGCCTTCCTTCTGTGTAATCTATGGTTATGTGGTTGAACTGGCAGAGCTGAAAAAAAATGGAGCTGTAACTTTTCATACAGTATGAATGAAATACAAAGTGTGAATACAGAGCAAAGTGGTTTATAAGTATTGAAGGAATGTTAATTAGCTAATGTCAGTTTAGCCGAGGGTGATATAAAAGTATCATTAAGGCTTACTCAGAATCACATTATGTTTCAAGCATTTTCTACTTTAAATTTCAAGCTTTCATCTCTGAGATACAAGTCACTGTTGTGTTGATGAGATATTTTAAGGTAAGTTCTAAAATGTTTCATTTCTCTCTCCCTTTGTAGGGGATTACCCTGAATGCACTGTCTGCTCTTTTCTTAATATAATAGAAACTAAATACTTTAGCAGGGCTTCCCAGGTGGTGCTAGTGGAAAAGAACCTGCCTGCCTAATACAGGAGACAAAGGAGATGTGGGTTTGATCCCTGCGTTGGGAAGATCCCCTGGAAGAGGAAAAGGCACCCCACTCCAATATGCTTGCCTGGAGAATCCCATGGACAGAGGAGCCTGGTGGGCTACAACCCACAGAGTTGCAAAGAGCCTGAAGCAACTTAGCATGTACGCACACACATATGCTAGCATGTTTCAAAAGATTTTTGTTCCCAATTTTTATTCTTATTTTTAAGCTTCACTTTATTTAGAGATGAGACCAAAAGGAAAAAATAAAAGCTAGCAGCTGTTTAATTCCTAGAGCAACCTTATAGTTTATAGACCAAGTTCTTGGTCTGTTTGGCCATGGCAGAATTTATGAAAATCTAAAACATTAATGATGCCTAAAAGGCAGGCTTGCACACAGAGATGAACACACTGCCTGGTCTGAGAGCAGAATTATAGAAACTTGAAACCTCAGCATTTTAAAGATCATTGAAATATCATTTTTGTATGTGTTCAGAATATTTCACAAATAATGTTTAGATGGAGCCCATATAAACCCAATTCACATTAGAACTGAAGTATCTTTTCTGTATATAAAACTGTTGCAACCAGACAGTAAAAAAAAGACATGTTTAAATGTTTATAGTAGGTAAAAGAAAACACTGTGGGAAAAAAAAGAAGTTAAAGCAGTATTAGTAGTGCTCCCTGTCTCTTTTATAGTAACAAAAAATATGAAGCACAGAGAATTTGATTATATAGACACAAGATGTGCTCTTATGGTATATATTTTATATCTGCCATTACAGACCAACAAAGAATCTTTCACTATCAAACTGAGTTAGCTGTGATGCATATCATGGATGGCTTTAAAGCTATTTTCCATTAATAATAAGGTATTTAAAATATGAAAATAAATGATTATAGTATATACCACTGGAGCTTTCAGTTTGCTGCTTTCTGTGAATTAAATCCTATTTATAAGGTGGTGTTATCCAAAGTGAAAGGGAAGAAAATGATCCAGAAAATCAGGAATGATCCAGAAAATCAGGAATGCTTTCACATTCACAACTGAAAACTTCATTTTCTCCAATGAAGTGAGTCAGCACTTTAGAATTAAAAATTCTACTATGCAAATAATCTCAAGATACAATTTAAATGGGGGTCACTCAAGAAAGTGAAAAGTGCAATATATTTGCATGTAAGTGTCCTTGGACTCTCTCACGTGTGGGAGCTGAGTGATGAGTAGCTGATTTGTGACCTATAGCTAACCCCTTTTATAGTGTATTTTAGAGTTCAATAAAAAAAGAGGTAAGTGTTTTGTGTTAATGTTTCCTGTGTATATGAGACAATAATAAAGTTTTTTTTTACATGGAAAATAATTTAGCAGAGATTCCCTTAATATACATTTTTCTCTTAATCTATTATTGTCCTTCTCCTAAACCACAGGCTGGGCAAAAATCTATAACAGTGGTCAATTGAATCTGTGGTTGCCTCGACACATGATTTAAATTTGATGACATAAAAGTATGCATGGAAAGAGTATGTAGTTTTTACTGATAATAGGCTACACTTCAGGCAGTATTTCACATTAGAATGAGAGATGAGTTCACTTTTATACTTAAAAACAATCACTTTTTACCTCCAAATAAGCCAGGAAAAAAATATTTTTTAAACCTTGAAAACGTTTCTGACTTAACTCTCAATCTGTTGTGTTCTTTGGCCATGACTGAGAATCCTTTTTGCATCAACCTTCCAAGGTAGGAATCAAAACAGTACTGAAATAGTTAAAAAACATTTTTCCTAAGAATTGTCTCATAATTTAAAAAGTAAAAATTCAATATATGGACAAACTAGTAGAATAAATACAGCCAAAGACTAATTTTGAAAACAAAGTTAAGGAAAACTCCCAAAATATGTATGAAGAAAGACTAAGTAATGGATAATTTGAGAAATAAAAGACTTGAAGGTTAACATGTAGGAAGACCAAGACCTTTTCATAAGGATTTTCAGAAGCAAATAACAGTCAAAACAGAGAGGAGAAAATAATAAATGAAATTAAAGAAAATTTTTCACAAAGTTGATAAATGCTATACTAGGCTTCAGACCAAAAAAACTATGCGTTGGGTCAGATTAAAAAAAAAAATTCAGATATTACTATTCTCAGTGATAATTTCATGGATTTAAAAGTGTGTGTGTTTCTGTATGTCTGTGCATGCCTGTGTGTGTGTGCAGCCCTATATACTTCTAGAGAAAAAAGTAAGTTGCAAAAGGTACAAGAACTACACTAAAGTTAAATTTCTCATGTGCTGCAATGGATTCTAGAAGATAATGGAGTAATATTTTTAAAGTTCTCAGGGAAAATAACTCAGCCAGAAATCTTATGCAGTCAAAAGTATCTATTAGGGCAACAATAAAAATATTCAAATATGCATGGGTATAAGCCATAATAGTACTATCCCTGATTTCTATAAGAAAAACAAGTATCTGAAGAGCTACTTTAATGAAATGACAAAGAATCCAAGAAACAAGATAACTTGAGATGTCAGAATCAATAGCAGATTGAATCTATTTGATCTTGATTCTTGGAAAATTTTCTTGACTAATACAGGTTTAATTTGATTTCCTTTTCTGTGGCTCTGTTCACCTTGCCACCATACTTGGTTCTATGCTTAATAATATTAATATAATTAGAATATTATAAATGTTCTCTATTGGTTTTTAGTCTCCTAAACTCAACTAATGAAAAAGTACAGAGGATGGAGGACTAGTTAATGGAAAAGAATAGTTTATGGCAGTATAAAATAATACTATAATAAAATCAAGAAATGTAGGAATATATTATTTAAAACTATGATGGTAGCCATCAGAACAAAAATAATATATTTTAGAAGTTTTTTTTAATTTTTTTCAGAGAGAGTGATGATGGAGGAAGGAACATTTTCATTTTACACTTAAAAATATATATGTGATATATTAATTTCCTAGTTTTAAGAAAAGTTCAACATTTAAAGGGCATTTTCATCAATAAGGGATTGTTAAATAACAGTTCTTCCTCATAATATAGAATATAAAACAAATGAGAAATATTAATATTTGTAATCAAGATTTTTAATCAAATAACACAAACTAAGTTGTCATATGGTATGGACAGCAGACATAATTTAGGTTAAAATACTTTGAGGTTTCCATATATTCATGTGAAAAATAAGAGTCTAGGAGGCTACAGAGCTGCTCTTATTTCTTCTTTTAGTTCTATAGATATATATGTTTATAGGGGCTTTCAACTATCACTTTTGCTTTTGTAACACTCAATAAAGATATTTTAAAAAATGAGATTGTTTGAAGCACAGAAAAGGGGAATGAGTTGCCCCAGTCAATCAGGAAGCAAGTGCCAGAATCAAGACTAAAATCCAGTTGGTAGCAGGTTTTCCAAGTCTTAGGAATTTTACACCTCCTTTCCAATTTCCATCAGCCCTCCTAAAGTAAAAGTCACTCAGTCATGTCCAACTCTTTGTGACAGTCCATGGAATTCTCCAAGCCAGAACACTGGAGTGGGTAGCCTTTCCCTTCTCCAGGGGATCTTCCCAACCCAGGGATCAAACCAAGGTCTCCGCATTGCAGGCAGATTCTTTACCAGCTGAGCCACAAGAGAAGCCCAAGAATACTGGAGTGGGTAGTCTATCCCATCTCCAGTGGATCTTCTCAATCCAGGAATCGAACCAAGGTCTCCTGCATTGTAGGCAAATTCTTTACCAACTGAGCTATCAGAGAAGTTCCTAACAGAAAAGTAACACCCCTAATAAAAATGTTAACAACAACAATAAAAATGACAAACATATGTGTCAAGTTTTATATAAAATGTCAATAAAAGTATCTTCAAGGGGGAAAAAATGTCTATCTCTGACATCTTGCTAGGAGGATCAGGATGATAAGGAAAGACTTAATAAAGGAGATGACAGTGGGGCAAAGCCCTGGACAATAGGCACAGGTTTTAATAGACCAAGATGTGAGCAGAGCTGTGGCCAGAGTTATTCCAGGTAGTGCAAGGGCACCAGAAAAAGAACTTGTATGGCAAATGCCATCTTTTCTGTTACTATTTACATTTCTTCTAAAGTAAACCACAGGTGCAGTAAGATCAAGGATCACACCACAAGGACAAAGACAAAAGACAGGTGATGAAAAGAAAGAACAGAAAGATCATATTTAAAAATATTTTTGACTAAGGAAAGCCATAGTAATTGAATGGAAAGCTCAGCCCTGGCTTTCATAACAGTTGGAAAGGAAGTGAAAAAACTGTCTGGGAGCAGTCAATATCTCAGCTTATCAGAACTAAATGATGCAGAATAGAGCCTGCTAAGTTAAAGACAGTAGTCATTTACTGTGGGAAGCAAGAGAATGCTGTCACTGGCACCTGATGCTCAGGAAAGGTAACCCGGAGAAGGTAGGCAGTGAGCTACATAGAGATTTTGGACTGGCATTAGAGACAAAAGCAAAGGAACCATCATAAATACAGAAACAAAGATTGGACAGGATTATGGAGCAGTTTTGCCATGAGATGCTTTAGTTTAACAATCTCCCCTTTCCTCGAAATGTTTACCAAATACTCATTTCTGAGCTACACGGCCCTACTAACTGACGCTTAACCC
Organism: Nanger dama; assembly: GCA_917880005.1. Classification (NCBI taxonomy): domain Eukaryota; kingdom Metazoa; phylum Chordata; class Mammalia; order Artiodactyla; family Bovidae; genus Nanger; species Nanger dama. Next base: position 1,446,222 of record CAKJTW010000135.1, read on the forward strand.
AAACTGATCCAAACAGACTCCGATTCCAGGATACAAAGGTTTGAACAGAGACACTCAGAGACAGGATACTGGTGGAGGGGTCACATGCAAGGGAGCACTCTGGAGGCTGGGCAGGCCCACAAGCTCTGGCTTGGCTATCAAGGAATTTTTTTTTTTTTTAATCTTACAAAATAATCCAAGATCTAGTCAACAAATTCCCCTTTGACCTAAGCTACCCAGAGTTGGTTTCTATTACATTCCATACCAAGTCTCTTAATTAACATACTACCTTGGGGAAATGGTTGTGGGTATACTGGAAGGAGAGAGAAGCCATGTGGTAGGAACCACCTGAGGCTTTGAAGGCAGGATCAAGGTGAGTCATTAGTCTTAAGGGCAGAACTGAGCTCTGGTATATGAGCTAGGTTTTAATGTACTATGAATCCAAGAACACAGAGGCTTTTGGTTTCATTCACTAAGCCTGGAGCATATATCTTGACTGCAAACAGAAGTATCTTGCGTCACTTTTTAAGCAAACTTCAAGAGCCAGACTTGAGCTGTGTAACTCGGGGATGATCCCAGTCATACTGAACTGCTGGGCAGACCTGCTCAGACCTCCCTTTCCTTTTCTCCCCTTTCTTCCTCTTTCCTTTGTTGGTTGAAACATCTAAGTTTCAGAAAGGTTTCTGATTTATAGGACTCTATAGTGCGTCCTTCTATATCACAAATAATTATTTTCTTGATTTATTTTATAAGTCAAGGGCATTTGTGAATGAGAATTTTCTCTAGCCAGACATATATATGGAAACGAATACATACCAAAGTCCTATATCTAATAAACTCATTACTGGGCCCATGCTGTGAAAAAAAAAAAAAAAAAAAAGAGAAATAATGGCCATCTCTCCCTCTGATTATGTTTGGTTATCATGAGATCTGTAATTTGTAACAAAGGTTTACTCCAGGGAAGTCAGTGGCCATGAAGCCTGGCTGACCCAGGTCACACGGGGAGCCAATCACTGATATGGCATGCAAAAAGAACAGGCAGTTCAAAAGATGATAACGCCTGAGAGTCACCAGAAAATGAAACTGGAGAGTGGGAGGTGACAGCCAAGTTACCATGCTTCCCTTACCAATTTAGTATCCAAATAAGAAGAGTCCAAGATATAGCTTCACCCATGACAAAACTGGGTGATGGGCTTTTGAGCAAATGTAAGGGACCAATACTGAAGAGCAATCTGTTTCACTATGCAGGTAACAAATGGCTAAATAATTAGGGAGTGGGAGGGCTTCTGGTTAATAACCTAAGGGATTTAGGGCCTTCACCTTCTGAAGATCATGCCACCACCACCTGTGCCCAGTGTGAATTACACACCAGTACTGCATTCTCATTTAAGTTAAAGCATCAATATTGATGAGATGTGCTGACCCAAGAGAGAAATGTGATATGAAATCAAAGGAATTTATTTCCCAACAGCTTTAAAAAATAAAATAAGATAGTAAATCAGGGTGGGATGCTCACTTGAGATGGACTTTGGTTTCTTCCTGATAAAATTACCTTCTTGATGTTGGCACCCAGGGCGTACCAGGCTAACAGTGGTATACTCAAATGAACATGCCAAGAACCAGGCAGTTGCCAACAAAGGTGAAGAGGCCAAGACCAAGACTCCAGTTAGCTAGGAGATGTATGGCTTAAAGGAGCCCCACTGATTTGATAAATAGAAGGGTAAAGATAACAAGGGCATTTCCAAAACTATCTATCTCTAGTACCTAAGCTTCAGCCTACAGTTATGATTACCAGCCTTGTTTATTCAAAGAAACATTTAAATTATAAAGACATTCAAGTATACTTACTACACATAATGTACAAATAAAGGAAAATAGAGAATATTAAGTATATTCTAAAAAATTCATTATTCAAAATAATAAATTAAGAGATGGTTGAGATGAGATGGTTGGATAACATCACCAATTCAACGGACACGAGTTTGAGCAAAAACTCAAGAGACAATAGAAGACAGAGGAGCCTGGCGTGATACAGTCCATGGGGTCCCAAAGAGTTGGATGTGATCTATTGACTGAACAATGATGACAATTTTCAAACACGCATTCTTTGCATTGAATAAAGATTATTAATGTAAACTATAACCAAGAAAATGTGTTTATTATATTGAACTGGACATTGCTCTAGTTATTCAAATGTGATCCTACTGGCAATGTACAATATACATTTTTCTACTGGACAATCCTGAGTCTGAGTACCTAAGGTTACTGTTGTAGTGGAAATAGCAGCAATCCCAAGTAATGAGGTTTCCAAGTAGAGTCATTACAATATGTGAAGTGCTCCATACTATTGCAGACCAAGTATAACTTACAAAAATATGAATTATTTATATTATATATGTATTTTTATCATCAAAAAAGTGTTATATTGGTAAATGAATTCTAGAAAATGCAATAAATGGCATGGGACATTTACAACATGCATTAATAGTAGATCTACGATTTTATTTAATCCCCACAGGAGCCCTATGAAGCTGCTACTTTTAGCAGCCCCATTTTACAGATGCAGAAACTGAGGCATACAGAATATGTCCACATTGTTTCTGCCAAAATTCATGCCCAATTTGATTCCAACATTTTACACTGCTGAATGTGATTATAGTATCTCCAGGAAGGGTAAGACATCTAAATTCCAATTACTCTGATAATTAAATGCTTTCATGGAGAAAATAACATTCAGCATATGTCTTGGTAGTTATAGGTGTCAAATACCCAGATCACACATCCAATCACTAAATGGATTAATAGGCCAAATGCTAAAATGACTTCCTTACTAGGCTGGAAGGTGATAGAGTTGTAAACTCACTTGGCTCCGGATCTGAATTCAGGCTGCCTCTCCGTTGTGTCAGTTGTGTTGTATGACTTTGCCCTGAGTCTGCAGAGGAACCGCAGTGAAAAATTAGCTGCTCAGTATAACAAATTGCCAGATGCTGGACTCCGGCAGGTAACAGCATTTCAGAGTGTGCATGAACCTTGGAAGGAACTATCTCCAGCCCCAGATCTCCAACTTTACGTGTTACAAGCACAATGCTAAAATCTCAAGTTTCATTTCTTGTGATTAAATACACAACCTTAAAATGCTTTTTAAGGAAAAAAGCTACAGTAGCATTTTTTATTTTCTAGCTACACATTACTTATTTTCTTCACAGGGATAAACTGAAGTGGGTTACAATGCTTGCTCTGAAAAATTTTAGTAGCCTCTCCCTCCTAAAAGAATCCAGGTATTATAGAATCTGGATGATTATTCCCTCGGATGGGTAGCTGCTACAGATAAACACGACCTCAGAACTTCATTTTGTTTTCGTGAGCAAAGAGAACATATCCTTTCCTGCCTTCACTCTTGTTCATCATCAAAATTCCTCCTGCCAACTGGCCGAATCCAAAGTTCCAGAAGATTCATTCTCCTGACATTAGGTTTGAGTCTTGATTTAAATAGTTCACAGAGAGTGAGGGTATCTCTTTGGATAATTGTGAAGTACAAGGGCATTGAGTCACTGAGAAAGTGTTTGGGAGTAAAGCGTTTTATAAAACTGAAAAATAACCACAAGAAAGTGAGGCTAGGGCCAATAACATAAAAACTGATGATTTAACAATTTTGCCCAGACGGTTCCTGACCACATAATCAAATCACGCCCTCTAACCAATGTAATATACACAGGAAAAGTCTGGGTACAAAACAGAAACTGGGCTCTTTGGATTTTGAAAAGATTTCACAAGATTTAAAATCTTCCTGTCTCGTCCAAAAGTTGCCCTTCTTTCCAGCTTGAAACTTCTCCAGAGACAATATTTTATCGGAAAGAAATTTTGGCCAAATCAGTACATATAAACTAATTTCTCTAAGTCTGGAAACTAAACTTCCATTCAGATCTAAGTGTCTGCTTTCAGTAGTTCACAAAGGCTGCCTCTTCTGCATGGTTTTGCTAATAAAGCTTAGTCTGAGTCATTTGTTCCACCATCAATTTGTTGTTCTTGTTCAGTCTCTAAGTCAGGTCCAACTCTTTGTGACTCATGGACTGCAGCCAGCCAGGATCCTCAATCCTCCAGTATTTCCCAGAGTTTGCTGAAATTAATGTCTATTGAGTCCCTGATGCTATCTAACCATCTCATCCTCTGCCTCCCACTTCTCCTTTTGCCTTCAATCTTTCCTAGCATTGGGGTCTTTTCCAGTAAGTCAGCTCTTCGCATCAGGTGGCCAAAGTATTACTTTCAGCTTCAGCAACAGTCCTTCCAATGAATATTCAACGCTGATTTCCTTTAGGATTGACTGGTCTGATCTCTCCATGAAGTCCAAGGAACTCTCAAGAGTCTTCTCTAGCACCTACTGATGAGTATTTCAATACTTCTTTTCCTAAATCAAAGCTGCTCCTGGGCTTCCTTGTGCTTACATTCTAGTCCTTACCTGATTGCTCTGCAGTCATGCTCTGAAAGCCTGGTTTGTAGACCCATGTCTTTGGGCAAATCATGTTACTGATCTGGGCTCAACTTCCCCATCTAAAGAAGGAAGAAACCATCTACTTGCTTCATACTGTTGCTCTGAGGATCAACTGAAATCATGAACAAGATGTGAAAATTATAAAGTGCAATAAAAACACAGGATAATATCACTTTTGCTATTATTCAACATTCCACACTTTAATTCATGAAAAAGTGCCCACAATGGACCATTATACAGTATGGGTTTGGTTCTTCTTTTTTTTTTTAATTTTCTCAGTGTTCTAGAAAAAATAATCCTGAAAAAAAAATGGTTCTGTAAAACTCTTCATTTAAAGTCATATTTGAGAATCATGGTACAATATGATTAAAAGCTTTACCTAAAGCAACATCAAAATACAGTTTCTCTTTCCTCTTTAAAAAATGTTTGTATGTGTGTGTGTGCTGTTGTTGTTGTTGTATATGTATTGATGTACTTTGAAAACTAGTTTTCCTTATCATTTAATTAACATAAGGTCACATGAAGCCTACTGCCCTTACCGTTCATTGCACTATATCTGCTTTGGCAACTGTTTCTTAGATAGGATGTTTTATGAACTCGAAACTTATTTCCCCCTCAGATAAGTGATCTAGTCCTTTTTATATTAAAACTTTGTCTCATTTCTGCTGAGAGCAGTTGCCCCAGGCAGTCAAATACGTTCCATGTGAACTTGCCTTCAAACTGAGTCACCTGTGGCAATGTGCCTTGATGGAATCCATTAATAATTTTAAGTGCTTGCAGGGTAAATTTAAACGCATTCCTTTCCATCCTCCTCTTTTTCTTCATTCTCCCACCAACTATACTTTCCCCTGTTCTTTCTCTTGATACATAACATACCTGCAAACTGTCTCAAAAAACCTTGCTAAGAAATCAACATTTAAAAAATGTACTTCTCTATATTCATATGATACACTGATTCCATTGATATTTCTTTCTAACATGTCTCACAAATTTGGCAACACTATCTAATCTGTTCTCATCTTGTGTCTACTGCGACTAATTACATTTGAAAATTTTCATTTTCATAGTGCAATACTTACATCTTCAACTCTTTCTCTTTTTTTAACCATTTATCATTTATTATTATTATTATTTTACTTTACAACTCTTTCTTGAGAAATCTGGTTATCATAGAACATCTATTTAAGGAGAAGCAACTAAGTTCAGAACACTGTTTTCAGTGACTGCAAAACTGCAGCATGCAAGGCGATTTTTCACAAAAGCTAAGTGTAAAGACCGGAGAAGGCAATGGCGCCCCACTCCAGTACTCTTGCCTGGAAAATTCCATGGACGGAAGAGCCTGGTAGGCTGCAGTCCATCCAGGTCGCACAGAGTCGGACACGACTGAGTGACTTCACTTTCACTTTTCACTTTCATGCATTGGAGAAGGAAATGGCAACCCACTCCAGTGTTCTTGCCTGGAGAATCCCAGGGACGGGGGAGCCTGGTGGGCTGCCATCTCTGGGGTCGTACAGAGTCAGACACGACTGAAGCAACTTAGCAGCAGCAGGTGTAAAGACAGAGAATGTTCAGATTTCATAAAAGAATACTCTATTTGGAAAAACAAATCTTCACCAGACCCAATATATAAGTTTATAGAAAACAAGTAAGACGTTATTACACTTATATAGTGCTTTGAATAATCAAAAAAGGAGCCCACTGATTACATTAGAAATAGTCAATAGGGTTGTAACACTGACAAAATGGCAGCTTCTGTGTAATTCAATCAGAAATTAGATTACAGTTGAGATTCATTTAAGGTGATTTTCATACATTTAGAATTTTACCAAGCAAAATAGGAAAAAGTAACTTTGAAAGATGCCTTTAAGGATAACTATGAAACTTGAGAGTATAAATATAACTGTCCTAGATCAGACTTTACAAGGTAGCCATCTGACACCAAAAACAAAGGCAACAAAAACAAAGCCAAAAATAAAAAACTAGGCTACATTAAGCTAAAAAGCTATTTCACAGCAAAGGAAATCACAAACACAATGAAAAGGCAACCTACCAAATAGGAGATGATATTTGCAAATCGTGTATCAGATAAGAGGTTAATAGTCAAAATATACAAAGAACTCAAACAACTTAATAGTAAAACAACAAACCATTAAAAAGTAGGCAGAGGATTTGAACAGCTATTTTTTTTCCAAAGAAGGTGGAAACAGACAGAGATGGTCAACTAACATGTGAAAAGGACTCAATACCAAAAATGATCAGAGAAATACAAATCAAAGCCACAAAAAGATACTTCACACTCATCAGAATGACCATTCTCAAAAAGACAAGAAATAACAAGTGTAGGTGAGAATAAATAAACATACATATGTACACATAGATATATATATACTGGAATATTTTTCAGCCATGAAAAAGAAAGAAATTTTTCCACTGGAGACAAGAAAGTTCATTGAGGGCATTATGCTAAGTGAAATCAGACAGAAAATGTTAAAGACTTTATGATCTCACTTTTATGTGAAATCTTAAAAAAACGAGCTCATACATACAGAGAACACAGAGGTAGTGAACACAGAGGTGTTACCACAGGCAGAGGACTGGGGGAGGACAAAATGGGTTAAGGGAGTCAAGAGGCACAAACTTCCAGTTATAAAATAAATAAGTCAAGGAGATGCAGTGTACAGCATGGTGACTACAGTTAATAAAAATGTGTTGCAAATTTGAAAGTTTTGTGGTGCTGGAGAAGACTCTTGAGAGTCCCTTGGACTGCAAGGAGATCCAACCAGTCCATTCTGAAGGAGATCAGCCCTGGGATTTCCTTGGAAGGGATGATGCTAAAGCTGAAACTCCAGTACTTTGGCCACCTCATGTGAAGAGTTGACTCATTGGAAAAGACTCTGATGCAGGGAGGGATTGGGGGCAGGAGGAGAAGGGGACAACAGAGGATAAGACGGCTGGATGGCATCACTGACTCAATGGATGTGAGTCTGAGTGAACTCCGGGAGTTGGTGATGGACAGGGAGGCCTGGCGTGCTGCCATTCATGGGGTCGCAAAGAGTTGGACGCAACTGAGCGACTGAACTGAAGAGAGAAAACCTTAAAAGTTCTCGTCATAAAGAAAAATTCTGTAAGGATACACAGTGGCAGATGTTAATTAGACGCCTAGTGGTGACACTTCTGCACTATACACAAACACTGAACTGCTGGGGGAGCCTGGTGGGCTGCCGTCTATGGGGTGGCACAGAGTCGGACACAACTGAAGCGACTTAGCAGCAGCAGCAGCAGTGTCCCTCAGACTTCTATAGTGTTGTATGCCAATTACACCTCGACAAAACCCCCAAAACGTTCAACAACAGTTATTAGCTGTAAGAGATCAAGAAACTAAAATGAAAACCTGAATTCCAACTACTTTAAGGTCTGCTAAAAATTACATACGACCTACATGTAGCTTTGGACACTCATTTCAGGTGTGATTTTGGTTTTTGCTGTGCTGCCTATTGCTACCTGGACTTTTCTCTAGTTGCAGCGAGCAGGGGCTCCTCTCTAGCTGCAGTGCACAGGCTTCTCATTGCAGTGGCGTCCCCTGTCCAGAGTCCGGGCTCTAGAGTATGTGGCCTCAGCAGTTGTGGTTCACAGGCTCTAGAGCACAGGCTCAATTGCGGCAGACGGGCTGAGTGGCTCTACTGCATGTGGGATCTTCCCAGACCAGGGATCAAACCCATGTCTCCCGCACTGGCATGCGGATTCTTTACCACTGAGCCACTAGGGATGAAATTTCTCAATTCAAAGGAAATCCATAGGTAATTTGAGTTGGGAGTAAGTAGTCTCCTTGAGTTGGAGATGAGGATTATGTTGCTGGATTTGGAGTTTGGAGATGAGGGAAAGGAACTTCACAGAGGAACAATTTTTTTCTCATGACGTAAAGTAACCTGAGCTGACTTCAAATAGTAGTGTGTTCCTTGAGATATTTGTATGTAAGCTGTAGATATAAGACACCAGTTCAATCCACGGGTCAGGAAAATTTCCTGGAGAAAGAAATGGCAACTCACTCCAGTAATTTTGCCTGGGAAATTCCATGGACAGAGGAGCCTGGAGGGCTATAGTCCATGAGGTCACAGAATCAGACACAATTTAGGAACTAAACAAGACATAAGGCACCTTCCACTGAATGTTATCCTTTTGTGACTGGAGCTCATCTCAAGTGCAAAAATAGCCAGCCTGCATCCCTAACAGGGCCCTTGAAAGCGTGCTATTTCAACTGATTCTGAATGGCTCATCCTCTGGTTCATTCTCTATTCCCACTTCCCTACCCTACACTACATATCATATATAAAAATAACAAAAGATAACACACAGTGTTTGCTAAGTGCCATGGACAATTCCAAGTATACTATTAACATATCAGGTAGGAACTATGATTATATCCATTTTTCAGATAAAGAAGCTGAAGTATAGCACGATCAGTAACTTGCCCAAGGTCACACATTCAGTGTTATGAACAAACAATACATATAATTATGTTGACTCCAAAATATAATGAAATAAATTTGCTCTCTGTTAAAGATTGCTTTTTAATTCCATTCCAAATAGCACATTGTATTATTTTAGATTCATTCCCTTTAATTAAAGCGGCTTCCCTTTCACATTCATTCATAGTAAGATTTTACTACCTACATTAAACCCATCACCAGGTGCAAAGCACCCAGTTTTAATGAGGCCTTGGTTACTGTAAGGAATGTAGTATACAAGATAGAGGCACCTTTTCATAAATATTTCTTTCACAGAAGAAACAAAGGCATATTTTGAAAAAGAGCATTTGTGGATTTCAGTATAGACTATGTCTGACATAGGTATATTTATACATGACTTATAAACCATATTTAAGTATGCACTAGCAGAACAAAGCCTATTAATCCACAGTAGATAAACATGAACAGTTCTATTACAATACATGGAAGTCATCAAGCAGACAATTTTTTTTCATTAAACAGTGAATCATTGTGTCCTGCCAGCACCATGAAATAAATTAATGTTTAATATTTAATATTGTATGATGGTAATACTGAACCAAATGTATATTTTAAATTTTATGTTATTTGACATTTCAATTTTAACTCAAAAGTATTTCTGAAAGAGTTGAAAATATGGGCCTGAAAGTAATAGTTTAAATTTAATAAGTGTACCTTGTTTTTGAATGCCACCTGATTGTGATAGCATTTTATCCTTTAGTGATGATTCAAATCCAATTTCAGAAAAAATGAGGCATTACTAGCATTAAAGACATGACAATCTTCAAATAAAAGACATTCAAAAAATCAAAAAACATACAAAGGTCATCAAACAACCTATGGTATTTAAACAATTATGTATGAAATGATCAGTTTAGAGATCAGATTTTTTTTTAATGGTTAAATCTAAAGATAGATAAACACAAAACACATTATTAAAATATGACTTGACCGTAACACGTGAAAACACTGCACTTCACACCAGCAATTTTTCTTAAAATAGCAATAAAGACTAAAACAAGTCAGTTTACTGTGGTCAAGCAGGAAAAACACATCATTTTCTCTTCCTGTTAAGAAAGACAGGGAAAAGTTCTTTAAAATGAGTGGCATTTTGTGTAGGCAGGCACAAACCGTAGCCTGTTACATGTACATCCAATCACAAGGGAAAAACACAATAAACCTTTTTACAAACCACAAAATATGTAGAAGTGAGGGGAATAAAGCTGTTGAAATTTCAGTACCTACACATTCCTTCTGTATCCAAATTTTTATCCAATAATATAATTCTGCTGCTTCTGCTCATTTCTCACATTCTCCTGTTATTACAAAGGACATTTAAATATAAAAATATTTCATGGGTTTAAGAAAATTTAAACCTATGAAGAAGAGAAGAATAATTATGAGCACAGGAGCCAGGAAGTGTGTGGGTGTGTTTGTGGATGTGTGTTTTCTTCTTAGAGTCCAAAATCTCTTTGAATTATTAGTAAAATTCAGACCTAATTTTAAAGCTAATACCTGGGAATGACAGCTAAAGTCCAACTTCACAATGTATAAGAATCCCCTGTTCTAAGCCATGACACATCTTGAGAATAGGGATTTTTTTTTTTTTTTTTTTACTTTTCACTATTTTACCAATAATTACTAACTATCTGATATGTGCCAGACATACTTCTGGGCATGTCCCATATAAGGCATACTCCCATAATTTACCTCATTTAATCTTTTTAAAATTTAATATTTCATATAGTTTTTAAAGGTAACTTTTCATTTATGGTCATTACAAAATATTGGCTATATCCCCCACATTATACAATATATCCTTGGGCCAATTTTTACATCCAATAGTTTTTACTTCCCGCTCCACTATCCTTATATTGCTCCTTCACTAGTAACCACTAATTGGCTGTTTATTTGTGAATTTGCTTCTGTTTGTTATATTCACTAATGTATTGTACTGTTTAGATTCCAAATACGTGATATCACACAGTAGTTGTCCTCTGTGTGACTTATATCACTTAGTATCATACCCTCCAAGTCCATCCAGGTTATGGCAAATGGCAAAAAAAAAATTATGGCTGAGTAATATTCTATTGTATTGTAAACCACATCTTTATCCATTCATCTGTGGATAGACACTTAGGTTGCTTCTATTATCTTAGAAATGGTAAGTAATTCTGCTTTAAACTTTGGGGTGCATATATCTTTTTCAATTAGTGTTTTTTTCAAATATATACCCAGCAGTATAGTTGCTGGCTTCCCTGGTGGCTCAGAGGTTAAAGCGTCTGCCTCCAATGCGGGAGACCCGGGTTTGATCCCTGGGTCGAGAAGGTCCCCTGGAGAAGGAAATGGCAATCCACTCCAGTATTCTTGCCTGGAGAATCCCACGGACAGAGAAGCCTAGTAGGTTACAGTCCACGGGGTCGCAAAGAGTCGGACATGACTGAGCGACTTCACCTCACCTCATGGTAGTTCTATCTTTAGATTTTTGAGGAACCTCCATACTGTTTTCCACAGTGGCTGTACCAATGTCCGTCACAGAGAAAGTGTACAAGGGTTCCCTTTTCTCCACATCCTTGCCGACATTTACTATTTGGTCTTTTTCTTTTCTTTTCCATTATAGCCATTTTGACAGCTGTGAAGTGATAGCTCATTGTGACCTTGATTTGCATTTCCCTGGTGATATGGTGATTAGCAATGCTGAGCATCTATTCAGGTATTCTGTTGGCAATTTGCATTCTCTCTTTGGAAAAACATCTATTCAGTTCTACTCATTTTTTAATAAAATTGCTTTGTTTTTTTGATGTTGAGTTGTATAAATTGTTTATATATGTTGGATATTAATCCCTACTCAGTTATATCATTTACAAATATCTTATTCCATTCAGTAATATTTCCATTTTGTTGAATAACTCATTTAATCTTGACATAGTCCCTCTGATGGTGATTTTATTACCCTGTATTTCCTGATAAAGAAACAAACTAAGAGATAACGAATTTGCCCATTTTAGATAGACTACAATTTCTACTCTGGCCCTCATTTCAGTAAATAATTTAATAATTTATTAAAAATAATAATAATTTCTTAGGACTTTCTGTATGTACCAGGCCCTCTGCCTAGCTCAGTCACCACCCTACAAGCCCATTTCCCTTTGACTTCTCCACAGCCCCAGTCCCTGACATCCAGCCCATATTAGGCTCATATTAGGCTATCCAGCCCATATTAGGCTCTTTGTGAAGGTTCACTGAATTATTTGATTAAGTAAGTTACTTGTCTCTACAAAATAAACATACATAGATATCTGGACCCAGGGTGATATTATCTTAAAACATCTTGCCATTCAACCTCAAAAAACATATTTCAAAAACAATTTTTAAGAAGAGTAATTATTTCACTGATTATGAGCATCCCAGAAACCCACATCAGATGGCAAATACCTGCCCTTCAAACTTACACAGAGAGAGGACGTGTGGTGCAGGGTGACACATGGCACATGGTGTACACTCCTTCAACCCAGTGAACAAATAAACCATCTCACAGCCATCTAACTATTTCTAGTGTGTGATGTGCATACCCAATTCCGTTACCAGCCTCACATGGGCATAGTCTTATTTTTCAAACTACCAGTCAAAATAACTGCCTATAACTTAGTAGTAAAAATGGGAAAAATTACTGATTTCTTTCTGAATTTCTCTATACTCCCTCAACAAATTTTGCCTTTTTATTCTAAAAAGAAAACACCAATTCCTTTCAAAGCTGTGATCAAACCCAAAGATTTGTGATAAATCTGAGTATTTAAATCTGAACATTTAAAAAAATGTGTCTCAGAAAAAAATTATACTAGCCATTTATTCATGTCTTAAATGAAAAGTATAAGACTGTAACTGGCTTAGACAATTATATTCCTCCTTGATAGATAGTACATAATTAATTTTTAATCTCCAAATTACTAATTACTTTGATGTAAGAAGTCTTTATAACCAACAGACAGATATATCAAGCTTTCAATTTCTAAGTCATAGCCAAACAATCATTAGGAACACAAATAAATGCTTTATTTTTTTAACTTTATAACCTATGTACAGGTATGAAGAAACTCAGGTTTACAACACACTCCTCTGAGGGAGAGACAATCAGATGGAAACTTTTCCTGTTAGAAGTAAAACTCATTGTATCTTAACTAATTGCTCTTGTTTCATTCTATCACTTGGATATTCACTTCCTTTTGAATTGGCATATAATTATTCTGGAGACAATAATTCAATACAATCATCTTTCCCAGGGCCCATTTTAAGTATCTTTTTGAACAATGGGGCTAAAAACTAACATCATTGCCTATTAAAAATAAATAAATAAATAACTGTCCAAATTTGGCACAGGGACACTAAATAAGCAGCATGGATAGGTCTTGACAGCCTGGGAAACATTTAGTGAGTACAGTCAAACAGTAAGCATTCATCTCAGTCACCAGCGTGAATATGAGCAAAACAGACAATAGCTCTGCGAGAAGTTGAGAGAGCAGGCAGGAAAAATCGCTCAACAGGATAATCCTTGGAAGACTGGCAGTTGTTCTAGCTACTTCAGAAAGAAGATGAAGCAATTAAAAAGAAATCAAACACCTCCTCTCCAGTATACCTTTCACTTTGCTACCAGATGTGAAGCACAGTTCCCATCATGTTCTTCTCCGACGCAAGAAGGTAGCAGCCTAATCTCTGACAATGATTTTCAGACCTTGCTTCCTGCAACTCCAGTTGTTCTGCTGAGGTGCCAGTGTGATAGTTAGTAATGGGGAAGAGGGAGCATCCAGGGAGAGTGGAAATCCAGTGTTTCTATCTAAAAGAGTTCAGAAAGGCTGACAAACTTGCCCAAGCAACTCCATTTCCTTTTTCGAATACACTACGATTTTCTTGTAAAAATGTGAGTAGAAAATTCTGCTGGTAAATAACAACTGAAAATGGTTGTCTTGTTACAGTGGGTTCCATCTTCTCTGGCTGGTTGCTGGGGACATCCATAATGAGATACTACCCCACCTTTCAACTCTGCTTTCTCACAACTTTCTTAACACTCCAGCCACTCCAGGCAACATGACTGGGCTCTACAAGTTCCATGCACATTACCTCTTTAGTCATTAACCCCATTGTCAAGAATGTCTTTTTGCTTGCCTTGTTCAACTCAATAAATTCGAGACAATTTCTGTGGACAAAACAATTTCTTAGAAATGTCCCTACTTTTAAGTAACTTTCGAGTTAATGGATAAGAAAATAGACAAAACAATTGACACAATATAAATCTAAGTAAAACTGATGGTACAAAGAAGCTCAAACTCCTACAACTTCTGAGGGAAAATGGGAGAAAGCAATTATTTTCTAGTATAATCAGAGAAGGTAAGGATATTTGCACTGGATCTTGATGAATGTGGATATGGAAAATATAGTGAAGAATAAAATTCCTACATAATAAACATATAGCACACAAGCATGTCAAAGCACGGGCTTCTCAGGTGCCTCAGTAGTAGAGAATCCATCTGCCAACTCAGGAGATACGGGTTCAATCCCTGGGTCGAGAAGATGCCCTGGAGAAGGAAGTAGCAACCCACTCCAGTATTCTTGCCTGAAAAATCTAATGGACCGAGGAGCCTGGCAGACTACAGTCCATGGGGTTGCAAGAGTCAGACACGACTTAATGACTAAACAACAACAACAATATGTCAAAGTATCTAGTATATTCTGGAGATGTATATAACTGGAGTGCACCGTATGTAGTACACTGATCTGGAAAGAAACCGTGAAATAAGTTCATTAAAGGCCTAGAATGCTTCAGTAAAAATAATCTCTAATTTAACACAGCATTTTATAGTTCAGAAAACTGTAATTTAAAGAACAAAATATAATAATTTTAAGAACAAAAATAATTTATGCTTTCATATAGATTATTTCCATCAATCATCAGAGCAATCTGACCAAGTTAGCAAGGAAAAAATGATCAATCCTATTTTACAGAGGAAGAAATTGAGATCAGTGAGAACACTGCTATTTACTAAACATTCACTATATAACAAGCCCTTTGCAAGGTAAATAGCAAACATAATGACCCTCTGAGATAAAGAATGATTATCAGCAAACTAGTACAGCCACTATGGAAAACAGTGTGGAGATTCCTTAAAAAATTGCAAATAGAACTGCCTTATGATCCAGCAATACCCCTGCTGGGCATACACACCAAGGAAACCCGAATTGAAAGAGACACATGTACCCCAATGTTCATTGCAGCACTGTTTATAATAGCCAGGACATGGAAACAACCTAGATGTCCACCAGCAGATGAATGGATAAGAAAGCTGTGGTACATGTACACAATGGAGTATTACTCAGCCCTTAAAAAGAATAAATTCGACTCAGTTCTAATGAGACGGATGAAATTGGAGCCGATTATACAGAGTGAAGTAAGCCAGAAAGAAAAACACCAGTACAGTATACTGACACATATATATGGAATTTAGAAAGATAGTAATGATGACCCTGTATGTGAGACAACAAAAGAGACACAGAGGTATATAACGGACTTTTGGACTCTGAGGGAGAGGGAGAGGGTGGGATGATTTGGGAGAATGGCATTGAAACATGTATACTATCATGTAAGAAACGAAGCGCCAGTCTATGTTCAATACAGGATATGGGATGCATGGGGCTGGTGCACGGGATGATCCAGGGAGGTGATATGGGGTGGGAGGTGGGAGGGGGCTTCGGCATTGGGAGATCATGTACACCTGTGGCAGATTCATGTCAATGTATGGCAAAACAAATACAGTACTGTAATGTAGAATGAAGTATTAAAAATAAATAAATAAAATAAAATAAATAATAATCCTGCCAGCTTTTGTTTATCCTGATTTTGTGAAACATTAACTCAACTCCAGTTAATTGTGCTTGCATGGCTCTTTATTGACAATGGATCAGACGGATGTTATTGGTCAGCATATATTTCCTTTCTTCCCTTTTAAAAAAAATTTAAAAGAATAAACCCTCACTTCACAAATAAGAGCCAGCAGAAAGAGACAAGATGACTCTAGAGAGCCTGCAATCCTCATTTTTAAAGAGCACATCTTTCAAGGATGATGGTACTTGGTATATTCACATGTTCAGCAGGTCTCAATATAAACATGAAACAACAATGAAAAGTCAGCAAATCAGCAGGGGGAATAAACATGTCAGACACAGTGACCACCACATATCTTAATAAATCAGCTCACCGTCCAGCTTGTATAAGCCTTCTCCCGTGGGGGCATCTTGATAAATCAAAGAAGCAACAGAAAATACTCCCGCAGTGCTTGCTTTTAAGTAGGATTATGTGAAAGTACCTCAGAATCACTTCCATCCCCTCACATTGAGAATCTTCCAGTTAATGAGAAAATGGATGTTCTTCTCCCAAAGTATTGGGTTTGAGAATCTTCTGCTCTGCATTAACTAATTCTTCACAAATGTTTTTAATACTTAAGGTCCAGATACTTGCTATTTATAAAAACACAGATGCAACTGATTCACCTCCTTATTTTAAGCTTGTTCCTCAAGACACCACTAACTTCTCATCTCTCTTGCATGCTGAAAACCTATTTCAAAAGAGAATCATGCAAACTCCCCAAACAATTGTTCCATGTTAGTCATCCTTAACACTCATCTAATAAACATTTTTTTTTTGCTCACCAGTATCAAAGCTTATGATTCCTAAAAAGTTTGGCAATTTTTAAAGTACGGGGAGAGAACTCTACTGTAAACGCCTTGCCTTTCCCTTCAAACCCCTTCTTTTTAACATCAGGCAACTTTATATACCTCCTGCCAAGACCAGATCAAATCTCATTTCCAACCTGCCATAAGAGGATTAACAGTTCTTCCTTCCATACTTCCAAACTTTTTGTTCATTCTACTATCAGAGGACTAATAAAAAGATTATAGTAAGTTGTTTATGTTCCAGATAATGAAGTCTATGAAGACAGAAAACATAATTTACTCATCTCTATATGTCCAAAATGTACCTGATACAGGGGCAGGTACTAAATAAAATTTTTGAGTAATTTGATCAATGTGACTCAAAATCTTTAGCAGTAATTTTAAGGAACATATTATAACAAAGTCTTTGAAACAACGAGAAAGAAAAAATGTCTTTTTAAGTAGGAAAAACTCAAAATGGAGTATGAAGCCAAGTAAAAAATTTAAATTGCAGAAACTAATACTTTTATTTTCTCATTCATTTCCCATGGTTTCTTAATTCTCTTCCATTAAACACATTTTAGGGCAATTTATATTTATGAATGGTCAAGGCTATATATTGTCACCCTGCTTATTCAACTTATATGAAGAGTACATCATGAGAAACGCTACGTTGGAAGAAGCACAAGCTGGAATCAAGATTGCTGGGAGAAATATCAATCACCTCAGATATGCAGATGACATCACCCTTATGGCAGAAAGTGAAGAGGAACTAAAAAGCTTCTTGATGAAAGTGAAAGTGGAAAGTGAAAAAGTTGGCTTAAAGCTCAGCATTCAGAAAATGAAGAACATGGCATCTAGTCCCATCACTTCATGGGAAACAGATGGGGAAACAATGGAAACAGTGTCAGACTTTACTTGGGGGAGCTCCAAAATCACTGCAGATGGTGACTGCAGCCATGAAATTAAAAGACACTTACTCCTTGGAAGAAAAGTTATGACCAACCGAGATAGCATATTGAAAAGCAGAGACATTACTTTGCCAACAAAGGTCCATCTAGTCAAGGCTATGGTTTTTCCTGTGGTCATGTATGCATGTGAGAGTTGGACTGTGAAGAAGGCTGAGCACCGAAGAATTGATGCTTTTGAATTGTGGTGTTGGAGAAGACTCTTGAGAGTCCCTTGGACTGCAAGGAAATCCAACTGGTCCATTCTGAAGGAGATCAGCTCTGGGATTTCTTTGGAAGGAATGATGCTAAAGCTGAAACTCCAGTACTTTGGCCACCTCATCCCAAGAGCTGACTCATTGGAAAAGACTTTGATGCTGGGAGAGATTGGAGGCAGGAGGAGAAGGGGACGACCGAGGATGAGATGGCTGGATGGCATCACGGACTCAATGGACGTGAGTCTGAGTGAACTCCGGGAGTTGGTGATGGACAGGGAGGCCTGGCGTGCTGCGATTCATGGGGTCACAAAGAGTCAGACACAACTGAGCGACTGAACTGAACTGATACCTAGTTTTATGAACCTGACAAATGTCTTGCCCCAAAGATACATATAGAATATATACTCAGTACTGAATAATATAAAATTCACTTTGCAACTTTTTGTCAGAATATTTGCCTGCATTTTAAATATGAAACAGAGCAATATTAAAATATATTTGAATGGCATGAATACAAATCAGCCTAGTGATAGCTGAGTAATGCTTGGCCCAAGGAAAAGATGGACCACAACTATAAGTACAGCCTAGATAATCTAAAAAGCTAATAATCATATCTTAGGAGAAGGCAATGGCACCCCAATCCAGTACTCTTGCCTGGAAAATCCCATGGATGGAGAAGCCTGGTAGGCTGCAGTCCATGGGGTCGCGAAGAGTCGGACATGACTGAGCGACTTCACTTTCACTTTTCACTTTCAGGCATTGGAGAAGGAAATGGCAACCCACTCCAGTGTTCTTGCCTGGAGAATCCCAGGGACGGGGGAGCCTGGTGGGCTGCCATCTATGGGGTCGCACAGAGTTGGACACGACTGAAGCGACTTAGCAGCAGCAGCAGCAGCATACGAACTGAAGTTTTATCAACTGGCAGAATACCTATAAAATGCTCTTCTGAGCCCAATTCTAAAGATAGAAAAAATGTGGTTTATGTCATTTGATTATTCTACATCCATAGCAAACTTCTAAAATCTGACATGAATAATGCTTTGGGGAAACATTTTCAAATTTTCATTTGAACATACTCAACTTCATATTTCTCAAATACCAGCAAACCATTCTTGGCACATAGAAGCAGAGAGATCTTATCAAAGATAAGGCTTTTAAGCCATCCCTAATTCTCCCCACCATCCAACTAGACATTATGCCCATATATCCTCAGACCACTTTTTCTGCATCTCTCTTACAACCCTTTAGACACCGTCCCTGGAATGCAACCCAAAGACAGAGACCACACCTTAGTTATCTGAGCACAGACATTTATACTCAACAATACTTGTTGAATGCAAAGTAGGCTTTTAGTCAACCTTAATTCCAGTTCTTCGCTTCAACAGATGTCTACTCCCAGACCAGGCTTAGAGTTCTTCATCATTCTTCTGTGAGTCTCTAAAAAGAAGGTCCTTTCTTTTCCTATGAGCAGTAAGAGAAGGCAGCCTCGCATAGTCACCATTCCCAGGTATGGAGTCATGTAAGATGATACACATTAAGATTTCTCTCCAGATTTCTTTTGGGTTTTGGAAGATCTTGTTTCCCTATTATTTCTTGCATATATTATCACGGTATCAGTTATCAGCTGGAAATCATCACTGTTCATAAAATGATCCAAACTCTAATTAACTTCACCATTGCCTTGATAAATTGGTTACTCTGAAGTAGTTGGAGAATTTGTAGGCTCTCACTACTAAATTAGCATCAGTAAAGATCAAGTTTATGTGTCCAAACCTAACTAATAAGCAAAATCTTCCCTCTGTCTACCTCACTAAATGCCAGTAATGCCACTGTCTTATCTAAAACATACCATTTGAGAACCAGGGTTAGATCCCGAAGTTTCACAGTTTTCTCTGCTTACTTTTTGAATGGTATCATTACTCTTTCCAGATCTGCCACTATACTTAGTAGATCTACTGAAAAATGTAACTATAACCAATGTTAATAAATTGATAAATATTGAATTGAATGACCCCTATATTATCACTGGCTTCCCTGATAGCTCAGACAGTAAAGAATCTCCTGCAGTGCAGGAGACCTGGATTCTATCCCTGGGTTGGGAAGATCCCCTGGAGAAGGACATGATAACCCATTCTAGTATTCTTGCCTGGAGAATTTCATGGACTGAAAAGCCTGGCAGACTACAGTCCATGAGATTGCAAAGAATCAGACACAACTGAGCAGCTAACATTCCACTTCTTATTATCACTATAAGAATGAGTTTAATACTGCAATGTTACAATATTGCTTGTTTTGATTTTCTGGCAGCGAGGCACGTGGGATCTCAGCTTTCCAGCCTGGGATCAGACCTGCATCTCCTGCCTTGGAAGACCAAGTCTTAACCACTGGACCACCAGGGAAGTTCTAATGTTGTGATGCTGATATATTCTATTTTCTAGATCAGGAAACTGAAGCTTATTAGCTAAATAGCTGATGGTAAGTAATGAGCCAGAATTAGAATCCAGATCTAATTTATAAATTAATAGTCTTTCTCCCATACTGCAGCATGACTCTTGCACTTATTCTGTCAAGTATTATTCTTAAATGACCCTAATGGCGTTGGGTTAACATTTCTAGTATGTTATTTGTAAAACGGAGTTCTGACACAGCAGACAGCAGGGGAGCGAGGCTGAGACCGGTTCTCTATACTGTCAGAGATGAGCTGTGTTCCCACGGGACGTGACTGTCTCTCAGGCTGCCTGCATCTGTGGTGAGACATTTTATTTCACAGAGTTTATGGGCTAGTCAATAAAATCTGGATGAATGTATACTGGATGGAAGGACTCTCAACCTGAATCAGTGAAAAACCAGAGCTGTAGAATTTTCTTAAAGTTGTATTGCTTTCAATTATATGCAGTAAGTTAGCAATTTTAAAACAGGAAATAATCATGTGCATTTGGAAAACAGCATCCACAGTATCCAGCAGTAGTGGCTTAAAGCAGGAGTTTTTGTTGTTGAGTTGATAAATCATGTCTGAATCTTTGCAACCCCAAGACAGTAGCCCACCAGGCTCCCCTGTCCATGGGATCTCCTAGGCAAGAATACTGGAGTGGTTTGCCATTTCTGTCTTCAGAGAAGTACCAGAATAAAACACTGGACTGAATGTCAGTGTTATGCTCACATCAGTATTTTTCACTATACGACTCTGTTCTTTCTTAGAAAAGTCAGGTATTATAAGATGCCCAGACGTGAAACTTAGAATACTGAAACTAAAGGGAGACTATATCACAGGTTTGTAAAATTTAGATAATACTAAAGTAATTAACTACAGGAATCACAGAAACTGTAAAATAAGTATGTTATTATTTTAAGCCACTAAATTTGTAGCAGTTTGTCACCCACAACAGAGAACTAATCAAGACACAGAGGGAGATACTTCTTATGTGGTTTAAAAGAAAAAATGTTGCCAGTAAAGCAGGCTTTTCCAGAACACCAGTGCTAGGCAGAGCTGTCTCTCTGTTGCACAGACCACAGAGTCACTTCTTAGTTCAGGGAGTAATGCCGCCCTTGGTTCCTTCCTGATACCACTCTAGTCTAGCAACTTCAGCCCTAAAGCATGACCAGATGTGGATCACAGACCTCACAACAGTCCTTACAAGCACTGCTGGGAGCATGCAACCCACTGTGCTTTGAAGCAGAGCCCTACTCCTTTCTGAAGAGACCCTTCTCCCTTGGCTCTAAGTGGCCCCAGGAGACACGGCTCACAACAGTCCTGAGGGAGCCATTAAAACCAGGAGGGGAGACTGCTGTCACCAGGCCTTACGACATGGGCTTCTAGTCTACAAGTGAAGAAGGGCACGACACTAAGGCAGGCTCTTGATTTCTGCAGTATATTTAACATTCAGTTGAAATATGCAGAATAGTGAACAAGCCAAAGCAAATGGAGAGAAAAACACAGTATTCTATTATGGAAAAGATACTATAAGAAGTCTGAAGTGGGGCTTCCCTGGTGCTCCAGTGGTTAAGAGTCCACCATGCAATGCAAAGGCCATAGCTTCAATCCCTGATCAGGGAACTAAGATCCCACAAGCCACAAGGCAGCTAAACTCATGTGCTGCAACTACTGAGACCACAGGCCACAACTAGGAGAGTCCGTGCACTCCAGCGAAAAGATCTCCCAAGACACAACTAAGACCCAATGCAGTCAAAGTAATTAATTAAATTGAATAAAATTTTTAATTTTTTTTTAAATAGGAAAAAGGAAGTCTGAAGTGCTTTGCCAGCAGCAGCCCTGCCCATGGAGCATGGCACAGCCACCTATGAGAGGCTTATGACACTCTAGGTATCTTCCAGGTCTAACAGTTCCTACATTCTTCAGTCTTAACATAAGAATGCCTTAGTTCAACAATTTTAGTAACAAGCACCTACTACCTTAGGAAAAGAAGTGTACTAAGACATCAGGAAAACAACTATTTGATCTGCTAAGAGTACTTATTCTTAGTAACTAAGATTAGCAGGCAAGGCTCTGAGTTTTAGCACACACTGTGTTCTCAGCATTTGAGAGTCTAGTCTTATTAAATGTCAACCCATACATCAAGGCTGCAAAGATAGAGGCTATTCAAATCCTCTCCTGGTGGTTTAGATGTTAAAGAACCTGCGTGCAGTGTAGGAGACCTGGCTTCAATTCCTGGGTTGGAAAGATTCCCTGGAGGAGAAAGGCATGGCAACCCACACCTGTATTCTTGCCTGGAGAACACCCATGGACAGAGGAGCCTAGTGGGCTAAGTTCATGGGGTCTCAAAGACTCGGTCGTGACTGAGCGACTGAGAACAGAACAACACGATAACCTCCAGCTAATAGATAGATAGATAGATATTTGTTATTTCACTTGAAGTTTAGCATTCAGAAGTCATGATTTCATGTACAGTTTCTTATAATGAATACAACTCTGTGAAGTATTGACATTTTATATGCAAGCTGTGAGTAGTGCTGGTTTATTGTTATAGCCAGGTAGTCCCAAAACAGGCATAAATTTAAGTATTGTGTTAAAAGCCTACCAAGTAACTAAGATCAAAGGAATACACATGCTATTTCCATGCTTCTTCTGGCATATGTCAACACAAAAGAGCCAGTGAGGAAAATAACTTTAGCTAAAAGTCCTATTCTGCCAGATCAAGAAAAAGAGAGTGAATCCATCTCTTTTCCATAGTTTATTTTCTGTCACTAGAAGTCTTTGTCATCCATTAAAACTGGTTAAATAGTCTACCTAATTTTTTGGCAATTCTCTGCTATCGCTTGATATTTTATATTTGGACTGGATGTTTCAGTTTCTATTCTCACTCCAGTTTACAGAGAAGTAAAAAGCACTGTGCTTGCAATGTAAGCTGGTATTAAACTGACCCCTGCTGGCCTCATCTTTTCTGCATTTGTCAGATGCGACAACACCCAACTGCATCCTAGAGTTAAAACTGCATTTGATCAGATTCCCATACCAAACCCATGACAGAGGAAAAATATGGTTACTCCTGCAATTGTGAGTAGAAAGACGCTTTCTTCAGTTTGGCTCTTTTATTTGCAAAGACTCAGCAATTAAAATCACCCTAGTATTTCATAGCAGTGTTTCCTAGAATCTACTGATTTATTCTACAAATCCATTTCTCTAACAAACACTTACTTATTTCTGAAAGAAGATGGAAAAGCAGAGATACATAGAAATATAGCACCTGCCCTCTGGGTACTCACAAGCAGTTAGCAGTCATTAAAAAGATACATTTGAGAATTAAATTCTAGCATATGATTGGATACCATAAAAGTGAGAAGGAAGCAGGGCTACCACACCATATACAATGGTACAGCCTGAATCACGGGTCTGAGTTAACTCAAGATTCTTTAGTGAACAAGCCCAGGAAAATGTTATCTCCTTCTTCTTTAGGAACCTACTGTACTTTATGAATAATAATGGATTCCATTTAAAAATTAATGATCTCCTATGTGCTGGGTACTGTGGCTGGCTGCTTTCCAAATACTATCATATTCATCTTACTTGCAACATTATGAAATAGCTATTTTTATGATTAGTTTATGGACGGTGAAAGCTCTGTCATACTATACTACAATGTTTCTGCTTTAAACAGATGTTTCTCCTCTACAAGAAAATTGAGCACCTTAAGCATAGGGGGATTATGTCATTGTCATTTTCGTATCCCCAGAACTGCACACGTCTCCAGTACCTGGCATATAGTATGTAACCCAAAAAATGTCGGCATAATATACGAGCAGAGACAACACTGAACAAATGTGAATTTTAAATGCATACTATGAGCACAACCTGTGCTTAAGTGTTAAGAAAGCAGTGGAAGAAAAAGTTTTGATTCCTGAATACAGTCACCCATACTCAACTGATATGATAAAGAATCTGCCTGCCAGTCTAGGAGATGCAGGTTGGTCCCTGGGTTGGAAAGATCCCCTGAGGCAGGAAATGACAACCCACTCCAGCATTCCTGCCTAGAAAATTCCTTGGACAGAGTAGCCTGATAGGCTACAGTCCATGAGGTTGCAAATAGCTGGGCGCAACTGAGCACGCACACATGGTAATGACCTTAGGGAGGCAAGGAAGAAAGAGACAAGGGATGGTTTTTTGATTTCTGTAAGGTAATAAATGTGTTTTGATGCTGAAAAATAGGACGTGCTCAATAAATAGTTGACTACACACCAGATAGTATTTTAATTGTTTTTCTAAGTGGATGGTGATTATTTGGGATTATATTTCACTTAGTTTTTGGCTAATAAAATTAATTAGCATTATATGAATGTGTGTCAGCTAATTATAAAAAGTTGATCAGAGGTGTCCTTATAACCATGGGGGGAAATCCTTAACATTTTTGTATAATTATGTATATGTAATTAATAAAGTTGATATATTAAGTTCTGTTTTGATAATATTTAAAATACATACTCTAAATGTAAATAGCCCTTTTAAGTCATTATGAAGTGTTGTACATTGTAGTTATTTTCTATTTATAGTTTACTCAGGAATAATTTCGGAGAAGGCAATGGCACCCCACTCCAGTACTCTTGCCTGGAAAATCCCATGGACAGAGGAGCCTGGTAGACTGCAGTCCACAGGGTCGCTAAGAGTCGGACATGACTGAGCAACTTCACTTTCACATACTCAACTGTGGCAAGAAAAGAAGAAATTCCCAAGACATGAGTTAAACAGAAGGCTATGGAAACACAGCTTAACACTATCTAGCTATAAAAACCAAATAGAAAAGGACTCTAACATCAGAGGATGATGACATACATGGGTGCTGGACTTCATTCGAACCTGAAACCTATTAAGAGAAGCGGGCTGGGGAGGGAGGGAAACCATGAAAAGAAGGAATCATGAAAAGAAGAAAGGAAAACATGAAGACAAATACAATGTAGAAATTCAAAAACTACATCAGGTTCCCAAGAAGTTAATGTATTTTTCTTTTCCTACCTCCTCTTATTTTTCAACATCTCTTTTCTTGCCACTTAGGGACAGATGAAGATAAATGAAGTACAGTGGTTAAACTTCTTTGTTTGGATCGAAATGATCTTGTGTATCAACATTATTGTTATGTAAGCACTTTTAATACTGCTTCTAGCAGATGAGACTTCTGTTTCAACATATGTTATGGGGAAAACGGAAGAAATGTATTCATGACTAAAATAACTAAACAGTCAACAAAAACTGCCTAGAAAATATTATACATGAATCTGGTTTGTTATAGTTGCTAACAATTTAAGGTAAAACTGAGGGTGAATCTCTCTCCCCAAATAGGAACAAATAAGCCTAGATTCATTGTCAATACTTGCTATGCCATCCTGCTGCTGCTGCTGCTGCTGCTGCTGCTGCTGCTGCTGCTGCTGCTGCTGCTAAGTTGCTTTAATCATGTCTGATTCTGTGCAACCCCAGAGATGGCAGCCCACCAGGCTCCCCCATCCCTGGGATTCTCCAGGTGAGAACACTGGAGTGGGTTGCCATTTCCTTCTCCAGCTATGCCATCCTACCCTACACCAAACCACTACAATAAAACCATTTCTTAAGAAGAACTGGAATCTAACCCCCTCTCCCTGCACCTTCCCTGGTACAATAAAACAGACAGAAGAAATAGGGTTTTTCTACTCAACAACTGTGCAGAATACAAAGAATATAAAGCAGTGGTCTGGCTTATGGGCCCTGGATTCAGGCTGAAGGGCCACAACTGTAATCATGGGTAAGTCCCCTACTTTTCTAAATCAGATATAATAAGATTATCTTTGTAAAACCGAACTGTCACATGCACAGAGCTTAGCATACTACATGGCAGGTAAATGTTCAATAAGCATAGGCTATAACTGTTATTACAACTCCTATATTACTTCCCTCCTAAAGTCTTGCCTTTGATTTTCAACGTGAAGAAAGAGATAGGACCTCAGAATCCTCACTCTGGCTAAGCTGGACTTTAAATGTGTTAGAGGAGTCCATCTCACCCTCCCTTTCCTCTTCTTGTCAATATCAGCACTTCAGGAAATGTTCCCCTGCTCACATACAACTGAAGTTCCCGTTCACATGTATTTATGATTATGTCTTCCTTTTTGGTAACTAGAGGTCTCAAATTAAACAATTTGATCCAAACTGCAATATTCTGCCCCATTGGTCCCTAAATGACACCAGCTTCTGCAAGACCAGAAAAACATAAAATTGCCATAGCTATGACATCAAAAGCACAAGCTGATTTGTACATAGAGCCTACAGCACTCACAGAAATCGACAAGGATCCCTACTTGCCATATCTTTAGGGTTTCTATCTCCTGCTGTTCACACTGTCCAGTCATAAACAAAGACCAGGGGACATTCCAGATTTCAGACTCCATGACAGTTATGACTATACACAACCTCAAATACACCATTCACGACAGTCCAGTTTCTAACAATTGATTAAAAATAACAAAAGGAGGTATTTGCATCAGATTAATGTTAAGCATTTACATTTAGCATATCAATACTTCAATAAAATAGCAAACCAACCAGTAGAAAAATTAAACATTAAACTATTCTTGAAGAAAAGGACTATATGTTATAGTTTTATTACTGACTGTAGAACATTACCAGTTTCATCTCCAACCTAGAAATCTTATTCTGTATATGTATTTATAAATGTATGCTTCCCTGATGGCTCAGAGGAAAAGAATCCACCTGCAATGCAGGAGACGCAGGAGATGCTGGTTCGATCCCTGGGTAGGGAAGATGCCCTAGAGGAGGAAATGGCAACCCAGTCCAGTATTCTTGCCTAAGAAAGCTCAGGCACAGAGGAACCTGGCTGGCTATAGTCCAAAGGGGCACAAAGAGTCAGATACTAATGAGCGAGTAAGCACACACACATGCATATATAATGTAAATAAAATATGAACATGTATCAATATATATAACATATTATATATATATATAAATAAATAAATGTTGGAACCAGCAGTAACCTTATTGGTTTCCTTGTTAAGTTAATAAATCACTGACACACTTTACTCTGCATTTCTATGACTCAAGTTCTAACTTCTTGAAAATTATTCCTTGATATTATACTTTTCTTTGCAGATCTAACAGTGTATACAAATCTACCCTCCCAATGACCCTGATCTCAAACAGGTCTTTTACAAAATAATTCAAGTAAAGTGCTGAGTACAGTTCAGAGCACATAGAAAATGCTCAGTAAATGTGTTCACAGCTGCTAGTAGTTGGCAGGGATTTTATGTGACTACAAGTGGCCACAGAATCACCAACAGGAATTCAAAGGAATAGTCGAGGGTGACCCAGGTCACCCTCAGTTACATGGAAGAATTCAGTTACACGGAAGTCTCCCTCAGTTGAGGCCATTTGCAAATATTATGGATAGAGGGAGCCATTCTATTCAAAATACTTCCCCAACTATCAATGCAGATGATGAGAATCACTAGGGTGCCTATCACAATAGGTATGTGGGCCTATGGGGAGAAAACAGTGGTAACTTAATAAAATTAAGTACACTGATCTTAATGAAGCCATCTCCTTGGTGACCAAAAGTGTGTTCTTCCATACTTAAAGGGGATCCTTGAACGATATTCAAAACTTCAGTGATTGACACGGTTCTAGAAGAAAAGGCAATAGAGTAAAGTTACCTATATTGGTATGTGAGCACAGAGGAAATTCGTCAAGGGAGGGAGCAAAAGCTCCCAGAACGCAAAAGTATAGTTAATTTCTTAAATTATAAACTCCATAGGTATGACATTTCTACAGGAAGTTTCTTCACAAATGAAGTGCACCTGTAAAAACAAAACCTTGTCTAAATTAAAATGGGCTTATAAGAAACTTAAAGACTTGACTTTAACTCAGAGGGTGAGAATTTCAGACACATCAACACACTATGAAGGTCACAGCCATCGGATGCCCTTCATTCCACTGCTTTTCTTTCAAGTGTCGAGCTCAGTTTTCGTACTATCAATAAGCAATACCAGGACTATCTCAACAGAAGGAGCCAAAGTACATAAACCTCGCAAAATAAAGAAAGAAAACTCTACAGCATTCTTTTTTCCGAGTTTATCTTTCCCTTGTCCAGACTGGGGGTGGGGGGAAGCTAGATTTATTCTGAAATAAAACACATGAGATGCACAATTTTCATAATTTACCAACCTGGCATCTTAATCATCAATTATCCTCTCACCAGATACAGAACAGTTGAAAGAAAAGTAATAATAAATCTCTGAGGTTATATACTTCTTTACAGACAGGCAGTTTTCCACATTAAAAATATCTAATTTCCCCTATTTAAAAAATTAGACTATTTGTTACCTCACGATGATTCAATTAAGAAAGCTTTTAAGTACAACAGAAAATATGGAAATTAATAAAGCGATTTTAATAAAAAGAAAGAAAGCTTTGAGAATATTGGTGTTTCTATATCCTACAGAATGTTGATGATATGGTCAAAATGAGCATCAGCTATAAATAATGTTACAGCTTGCTAACAAATTACAGCAATGTTCCCCTTTGGTTTCTTTTCTGACTACTTGTAAAATAATATTCACACACAAATTTACAATTCAAATTTGATGTCTTATGAGTACATTTTGCAGATCCTGCTCTGAGAAGGAAGACAGTAAGCTAACAGTTGCACGGAAAGTATAATTTGCTCCTGGCATTTAGCCAGAAACACTAGACCAAATGTTTAGAGACCATGAGGCATCTAGCAAGCCCAGGGCAGCATCTGGGCTCCTCAGTACTAGTTGTTGCTGTTTATATTTGGACCTCCAAATAAAGGGATAAATAAATCTGAAATTCATGCAAATTAAAATGTATTTATTTTACTTATAGGAGACAGAAAAGGAAGCAACTTGAAGGCCCTTCGGGAACATTTGCAACAGTACTGACAAGAAGTCCCAATGATTTCAGCAACACTAATAAACATATGTCTGGACCTATATTCAGCTGTAATTTACACATCAAGTATAAGCCTTTATTTTCATACTTGAGAAAACATGCCAAGTATTCACTATTTATTATCACAGTTAACTTGCAGAATGAGAAAGCTAATTATTATAGAAAGAAGAAAATATTGGTCTTGGGAAAAAAATGAATTTGATTATCATACAGGTAGGTCGTAAAGGAGTCATGACAACCTCCCACAGCTAATCCAATATGTCTGGGCCTTGAACTTGCTATAACTGTCACATACTAAGCAGACATGATCTCTGCATGGGCAAACGTAAGGCTAATAAAAATCCACTCCAACATACAAGTCACTCCAGCACACTACAATGCAATTTTTGCAGGTATGTGCTGTAATACACCATATGACACAGTAAAAGGGATGACAATGACAAGTCTTTCTTAAAGTACTGTGAGCAGGTATTGTCAACTTACTTCTTGAGATCATTCAGGGGTTAAAAGGTCTCACAGAACTAGCAGTCTGCATTCTTATCAGGGACTGAGCAAAGACAGAGGGAGATCAGGCAGGGGTGAGGGGAACTGAAAAACGTAAAGAAAGAAGTCAAGAGACAACCATCTTCAAGAAAACAAATTTAGTTGACGTGAAGACTGAAGACTGAAGCATGAGTTGAGAAAACCTGCAGATAAAATCGAGGAGGATTACAAACAACAATCTAGCTGCCACAGTTGGTAAAATACCTTTCTTACTGCATCTATACTAGGAATGCCCACTGCAGACAAACCAGATCACATCTGATACTAATTTTATACTTGGTGGCAACTATAAGGCCAACCTGCAGCTCCTCACCAGGAATGGAGTGTGAATCCCTAAACTACATCATATCACCCCCTCAAGACAGTGATGGGGCCACGGTCTTATAGGCAACCTCATCAAGAGTCTCAGAACTAGCAGTCCACTTCTGAGCTATGCCGATTGCCATTTTGTACAACAAATCATTCACCTCTGCACATACTATGTACTTTCGTATTTACTAATGGTTCATTGGCGCTTTAGAGTGCTCCCAAAAGCCTACTTTAATATAAATGTGGTCAAGGTAAATTTTTTATTAAACTGTGAGTTATATTAAGTTACTATCTGAAGGTAAGTGTAAAAAAATTAGAGGACTGTGAGGTCAAAATAATATAACATAGCATAATGTGGGGGCATTGTTGTTGTTTAGTTGCTAGGTTGTGTCTGACATTTTGCAACCCCATGGACTGTAGCCCGCCAGGCTCCTCTGTCCATGGAATTTCCCAGGCAAGAAAACTGCAGTGTGTTGCCATTTCCTTCTCCAGGGGCAGATGCACATGTATTTCTCTTGTGAGGATATAGGACACTTTAAGGCTCTCCAACTGGTGAGGCCACTCTGGTAAGTGTTCTAGCATACACAGTGGAACAACCCACAATAGTCTCAGGAGGGAAGTGTCTCTCCCAGGACTCAAGGCTAATCCCTTTGCTCTCACCTCAGAGATCTCACTTCATCACCAATGACCATCTACCCCACTTACCTTTAAATATGCATCCAAGCTCAGATCTCTTTAAAACAACCAACCAATGAACCAAAAATTGCATTCCCTTTTAACTACCATCCTATTTATTTTTATTTGTAGCCAAAATTCGTAAAAAGATTCAGCATTCATCACTCTAACCACTAAAGGATTCTTTACCATGGAAATTGATTAACACTTTTTAGTCTTCATCATAATCGACTTCTCTACAGCATGAGACTGTGGACTTCAATCTTGAAATGTCTTTTTCTCCCATGGTTTCTATGACATTTTTCTCTCTGGGTTTTCCTCTGCCTTTTCCTCTCAATCAGTCACCATACCTGGCTCCTCTTTCTTTTCAGCTAGTCTCCTAAATGGGAGTTTCCCTGTCGGCTCAGCAGGTAAAGAATCTGCCTGTAATGCAATGGATCTCCTGCAATGCAGGAGTTGCAAGAGACGCAAGTTTGATTCCTGGTTGGGAAGATTCCCCTGGAGAAGGAAATGGCATCCCACTCCAGTATTCTTGCCTGGAAAAGCCCATGGACAGAAAAGTCCAGCAGGCTACAGTCCATAGAGTTGCAGAGCTGGACATGAACACACGCAATCAGCCTCTCACATCTTCCTGTTCCACAGAGCTCCACCCATACGCTTACTGTTTTCGTTGTTTCCACCATGTCCCTGTAGTATTTGTACCTCCACAGAATAAGCAATCCTCTCTATATTTTTGAGGATATATACTATATTCTCAAGTCTCAATTTCCCTACCCAAATTGTTCTTGAGATTCAGCTGCATATATCCAGTTTCCTGACGAATACATCTACCCAAATATCCCACAAACATCTCATACTCAACATATCCCAGGTGAAATTCATGATCTATATAGGCAACTCCCTCCCTACTTCCTCTCTTTCCTATTCTCAACTCCCCAGGCTGTATTCATTGTCTTTCTAGGGCACTACCACTCTCTCCCCAGTGTGCCACATCAGAAACATGGGCATCCTCGACTCCTTTCTTTCTAACCCGCACAATGGGCAGCTTCCAAGTGCTAGCAATTCCACCTTCTCAAAAATATTCTCATTCCTTCCCTCTTCCCTCCTCATGGCCACAGTTACCACTGCCGCAGTACAGGACCACATCGTTTCTTGACCTGGTAATAGTAGCAGTCTTCTGGTCGCAGTTTTACTCTCTTCCCATCATCTTCCAAACTGAGACAGAAAGAGCTTCTGAAGCACACATCTCACTCACCAAATCCCATGTCCCTTGTCAACTTAAATGGGGATTTCCTTGGTGGTCCAGCAGGTAAGAATCTGCCTTCTAAGGCAGGGGAACATGGGTTAGATCCCTGGACAGGGAACTAAGATCCCATATGCCTATGGCACAACTAACCCCATGTGCTACGACTAAAGAGCCTGCAAGACGCATGTGTGTCGTGACAAAAGGAGTCTGCAAGCCCCACAACTAGAGAAAGCCTATGTGCCACAACGAAGACCCAGAGCAGCTAAAAAAAAAAAAAAAAAAAATATATATATATATATATATGTATGTCTCCTTCAAGATAAGGCCCAACTCCTTGGCTCCAGCCTATCTTTAGCCTCATTTCTAAGCAAGCTCCTACATCATGCCCATGCTGAATTGTTTAGCAGCTTCCCAAAAACAACGTCTTTTATATCTGTGCCTTGACATATACTGCTTCTCTGACTGACAACTTTTGTCCCAAATTTATCTGGCTGCAAAGACTTTTCCATGGAGAAGGAAATGGCAAACTACTCCAGTATTCTTGCCTGGAAAATCCCGTGGAGAGAGGAGCCTGGTGGGCTGCAGAGTCAGGCATGACGGAGCAACTAACACTGAACACTGAAAGACTTTCCCACAGCCTCCCGAGGCACCTGCGGCCTGGGGTAATGCCCTTCCCATGTGCTCTAAAGGCAGGAGCCCCCTGTGAATAGTAAGCAGTACTGTGACTCTCATATTTGAAGAAATAAACCAATGGTTTATATGGCAAATATGGCAGGTACTCAATGACTTTGAAAGAATGTAAGATGAACAAATAATAATTTGGCTTGACTCAACTGGTTTAACAGCTGTAGAACCTAAAGAGTTTATGACAA
Source organism: Nanger dama (assembly GCA_917880005.1). NCBI lineage: Eukaryota > Metazoa > Chordata > Mammalia > Artiodactyla > Bovidae > Nanger > Nanger dama. Next base: position 1,479,104 of record CAKJTW010000135.1, read on the forward strand.
ATTAAACTTACTCAGAACTTCAGAGTAATATATTTCTTGTTATTTTTAAGTATTAATAAAGGCTCAAAGAAGGGACCAGTCTCCAGACCTTAATAACTTATCTTGATAGAAATATCACATATTTTTAGAGGAATTCATATACCCTCCACAGGGTCTGACTACCCAGACCACTCGCTAAGTCTGTCTTATTCATCTCTGCAAACATGAGTCCCTGGCACATAATGTCACTCACAAAGGTTGACAAAGGCCTAATGAATGAGATATTATAAAGAAAAGTATAGAAACAAATAGGGCCAACCATGTTGAAAAATTACTAATTTCTAATTTCTTGACTAGTCCAGATTTAGCTTATCAGTAAGTGGTCAGTCTTCCTGAAGCCTGTATTTCCAAGAAGTATTCAGTTCAGCATTCACTTATTCAACAAATATCCAGAGTCAGCTACATGCTGTCTACCATAGAAGGCACTAGAATTGGCAGGGAAAGCAATGTAACTAGAAAAGAATTGATTCCAAATCCACCTAGACATTTAATAACTGTGAAATCTATGTGCCAATCAATTAAGCTCTCTGCTTATCAATGTCTTCATACATAAATGAGAGTAAAATATCTATTTCACAGGGTTACTATGAGAGTTACATGAGATAATGCATAAACCCATTAGGGAATAAATATATTAGTTCTTCCTATTATTCACTATGAATAAAAAACATTAATATTTCAGGCTTCACTTTATTAAAATAAATCCATTAGACAAATAAGACAAGAATTAATATTCCCACTTATCATTTTTAAAAACCTGTCCCAGGGAATCTAAGCCATTTTCCCAATACCACTCATGCAGTTGGTTGACAGCAAAATTCTTTGGTGTCAGGTACAATACTGTGATTCTCTTTACTTAGTGTCTCTTACAAATCTCACTGGTGCCCACTCTAGAAGACCTGACACCAAAGAAAGGGAGGAAGTATAAATTGAGAAAGTATAAGTCCTCCTAACATAGTAGCTGAGGGGTTGATGAGTAAATGAAGTGTTTAAATGAATGGTTTCCTTGCTAAAGAATTAGAGTTTTCGTAGCAGACACAGAGTACTACCAACTATAAGAGACACCAGAAAGTTATTACAGTCAGGGGAAGGTCCCCAATGTCGTAAGTTTTGCTTTAACAAGAAAATTCTAATATTAAAAACTGTCAGGTTGCCATAGTAACAATCTATTTGCAATCATGATGCTGGTAGAATTCCGTTATATTTCTCTCAAAGACAAGTAAACTAGATGTAGCCAAGGAATTTAATAAAAATATCTGCTGGACCAAAAGCCAAGATATGACCATTTTTAGATGATATGACAGGATTTAAATACACAGCAAGAGACCCTCAGGTTACAATAAGCTCCATCAATAAAATTAAAACATTTTGACCTTGACACCAACACAAGGTATAGCTATATTATCTGGAAAACTCAATTCTCTGAGTACAAAAAAATAAATCATTAAACAACTGAGATGACAGCCATGGAACAAGAAAGTCAGAATTCATCAAAAGCAGAACAATATCAGTCCTCAAGGGAAGTATGAATTATAAAGACTAAATTTCTCGCAGAAAGCTCAAGGGTTTCATTTTAGTGTTTTGTTCTGTGTATATGTGTACATGTGTTTGTTGTGGGGTGGTGGGGGGCTGTATTTTTAAATCCAGGACATCCTTGGATGATTTAACCTTCTACTTTTATCTAGAAAATATCAGAAGGACATATTCAAAATAGATTCTAAGCGAAAAAGAGAGAGAGAGAGAAGAAAGTTACTGTTTTTAATTAGACCATTTTGAAGTCTGGACATGCAGACTGCTTAAACACACAGGAACAATTCCTACAAAATCAGCAAAGCCTCAGCCGTGACTATGAAAATCATATAGATTTTCTCTCCTGTGAGCTTTTTAATATTTGTTTCTACAACAATCCAAGAAATGGTAACTTTTCTCCCACAACCTCAGCAGTGAACAAAGCATTCCTTTTCTACTTGTAACGATTTCACAGAATAGCATATCCATGCTCAGTGTCCTCAAAGACAACTAGAATGAAAATCTGCACTCCCTCTACCGCAACAATAAACTGGCTTTGTTAGGAAGAATCAACATGCATAGAAAATTTCCTGAAGAAATTTTCCTGCTCATTGGCCAGCTCTTTTCTTATACAGTCAGTGCAGAATTATAAATAATTTAATTTTGGTAATATATTTATATTATATATACTATTATAATATATACTTATATGTAATACCATAGATTTTTATAAACATAACTATTTATATACAAAATAACTCGCTTGCTTTCTTAAACATAGTCCTGAAAACTACGTGTAGTCAAATTTTCTATATGCCATATTTTCCCTCTACCTTTTTAAAAATAAAATTACAGAACATGTCCTCAGGTTCCCTGAAAAGAATTGGCTAAAGATACCTTTTCAAAATAACAGTTAATGTTAAAGAAAACTTTAAAATTTAGTATCTTAAATTTTATTAAATTCAAACAAATATTAACAATGTAAATAACAACTATAGCTTGCACAGACTACATACTTCTGTTTACTGTTTTTAAAGACTATGGAGATTAATTGAAAATCATTCAGTCATGTCCTACTCTTTGCGACTCCATGGACTATACAGTCCGTGAAATTCTCCAGGCCAGAATACTGGAGTGGGTAGGCTTTCCCTTCCCCACTGGATCTTCCCAACCTAGGAATCGAAATGGGGCCTCCTGCATTGCAGGTGGATTCTTTACCAACTGAGCTATCAGGGAAGCCCTTATGGAGATTAAGAGTAAGACCAAAGATTTCTAGGTAGAGGAACTTAGATGGAAGGAGATCAAACCAGTCAACCCTTAAGGAAATTGACCCTGAATATTCACTGGAAGGACTAATGCTGAAGCTGAAGCTCCAAAACTCTGGCCACCTGATTCAAAGAGCTGACTCGTTAGAAAAGACCCTGATGCTGGGAAAGATTGAGGGCAGGAGGAGAAGGAGACAACAGAGGATGAGATGGCTGGATGGCCTCACCGACTCAATGGACATGAGTTTGAGCAAGTTCTGGGAGATGGCAAAGGACAGGGAAGCCTGGCGTGCTGAGTCCATGTGGTCGCAAAGAGTCAGACACAACTTGGCCACTGAACAACAACATTCAGTGATAAAGGAAATATACAAGTGAGTACAAATTTGAGAGAAAGTGCTAGATAATTATTCACTCTTTAATAAATTGAAAAGTGAGGTGGGGATATGTGGTAAATAGTCAGAAGTTGGAAATGCAGGGTTGGTACTCAGGGGAGCTGTCTGCAAAAGAGATAAAGATGCACTTATTGGTGACTTCACTTTCACTTCTCACTTTCATGCATTGGAGAAGGAAATGGCAACCCACTCCAGTGTTCTTGCATGGAGAATCCCAGGGACAGGGGAGCCTGGTGGGCTGTTGTCTATGGGGTTGCACAGAGTCGGTCACAACTGAAGTGACTTAGCAGCAGCAGCAGCAAGCAACAACTAAATCTAAACAAGAGGATGATCAGTTCAGTTCAGTCGCTCAGTCGTGTCCAACTCTTTGCGACCCCATGAACCTCAGCAAACCAGGTCTCCCTGTCCATCACCAACTACCAGAGTCCAGCCAAACCCATGTCCATCAAGTCGGTGATGCCATCCAACCATCTCATCCTCTGTCATCCCCTTCCTCTCCTGCCCTCCATCTTTCCCAGCATCAGGGTCTTTTCAAATGAGTCAGCTCTTTGCATCAGGTGGTCAAAGTATTGGAGTTTCAGCTTCAACATCAGTCCTTCCAATGAACACCCAGGACGTTCCTTTAGGATGGACTGGTTGGATCTCCTTGCAGTCCAAGGGACTCTCAAGAATCTTCTCCAACACCACAGTTCAAGAGCATTAATTCTTCGCACTCAGCTTTCTTTAGAGTCCAACTCTAACATCCATACATGCTGCTGCTGCTGCTGCTTCTAAGTCACTTCAGTCACGTCTGACTCTGTGTGACCCTATAGATGGCAGCCCACTAGGCTCCTCTGTCCCTGGGATTCTCCAGCCAAGAATTTTGGAGTGGGCTGCCATTTCCTTCTCCAATGAATGAAAGTGAAAAGTGAAAGTGAAGTCACTCAGTCGTGCCCCACTCTTAGCAACCCCATGGACTACAGCCTACCAGGTTTCTCCGTCCGTGGGATTTTCCAGGCAAGGGTACTGGAGTGGGTTGCCATTGTCTTCTCCGATCCATACATGACCACTGGAAAAGCCATAGCCTTGACTAGATGGACCTTTGTTGGCAAAGTAATGTCTCTGCTTTTGAATATGCTATCTAGGTTGGTCATAACTTTCCTTCCAAGGAGTAAGCGTCTTTTAATTTCATGGCTGCAATCACCATCTAGTAAAGGAATGCTCAAAATTCTCCAAGCCAGACTTCAGCAATACGTGAACTGTGAACTCCCTGATGTTCAAGCTGGTTTTAGAAAAGGCAGAGGAACCAGAGATCAAATTGCCAACATCCACTGGATCATGGGAAAAGCAAGAGAGTTCCAGAAAAACATCTATTTCTGCTTTATTGACTATGCCAAAGCCTTTGACTGTGTGGATCACAATAAACTGTGGAAAATTCTGAAAGAGATGGGAATACCAGACCACCTGACCTGCCTCTTGAGAAATCTGTATGCTGGTCAGGAAGCAACAGTTAGAACTGGACGTGGAACCACAGACTGGTTCCAAATAGGAAAAGGAGTACGTCAAGGCTGTATATTGTCACCCTGCTTATTTAACTTCTATGCAGAGTACATCATGAGAAACGCTGGAGTGGAAGAAACAGAAGCTGGAATCAAGATTGCCAGGAGAAATCTCAATAACCTCAGATGTGCAGATGACACCACCCTTATGGCAGAGAGTGAAGAGGAACTCAAAAGAAAGAGGAGAGTGAAAAAAGTTGGCCTAAAGCTCACCATTCAGAAAATGAAGATCATGGCATCCAGTCCCATCACTTCATGGGGATGGGGAAACAGTGAAAATAATGTCAGACTTTATTTTGGGGGTTCCAAAATCACTGCAGATGGTGATTACAGCCATGAAATTAAAAGACGCTTACCTCTTGGAAGGAAAGTTATGACCATCCTAGATAGTATATTCAAAGGCAGAGACATTACTTTGCCGACTAAGGTCCGTCTAGTCAAGGCTATGGTTTTTCCAGTGGTCATGTATGGCAGTGACAGTTAGACTATAAAGAAAGCTGAGCACCGAAGAATTGATGCTTTTGAACTGTGGTGTTGGAGAAGACTCTTGAGAGTCCCTTGGACTGCAAGGAGATCCAACCAGTCCATTCTGAAGGAGATCAGCCCTGGGATTTCTTTGGAAGGAATGATGCGAAAGCTGAAACTCCAGTACTTTAGCCACCTCATGCCAAGAGTTGACTCATTGGAAAAGACTCTGATGCTGGGAGGGACTGGGGGCAGGAGGAAAAGGGGACGACCGAGGATGAGATGGCTGGATGGCATCACAGACTCGATGGACGTGAGTCTGGGTGAACTCCGGGAGTTGGTGATGGACAGGGAGGCCTGGTGTGCTGTAATTCATGGGGTCGCAAAGAGTCAGACACGACTGAGCAACTGAACTGAATCACCATCTGCACTGATTTTGGAGCCCCCCCAAAATAAAGTCAGTCACTGTTTCCACTGTTTCCCCATCTATTTGCCATGAAGTGAAGGGACTGGATGCTATGATCTTAGTTTTCTGAATGTTGAGCTTTAAGTCAACTTTTTACTCTCCTCTTTCACTTTTATCAAGAGGCTCTTTAGTTCTTCTTCACTTTCTGCCATAAAGGTGGTGTCACCTGCATATCTGAGGTTATTGATATTTCTCCTGGCTTTCTTGATTCCAGCTTGTGCTTTCTCCAGCCCAGCGTTTCTCATGCTGTACTCTGCATAGAAGTTAAAGAAGTAGGGTGACAATATACAGCCTTGACGTACTCCTTTTCCTATTTGGAACCAGTCTGTTGTTCCATGGCCAGTTCTAACTGTTGCTTCCTGACCAGCATACAGGTTTCTTAAGAGACAGGTCAGGTGGTCTGGTATTCCCCATCTCTTTCAGAATTTTCCACAGTTTATTGTGATCCACACAGTCAAAGGCTTTGGCATAGTCAACAAAGCAGAAATAGATGTTTTTCTGGAACTCTCTTGCTTTTTCCATGATCCAGCAGACGTTGGCAATTTGATCTCTGGTTCCTCTGCCTTTTCAAAAACCAGTCTGAACATCTGGAAGTTTGAGGTTCACGTATTGCTGAAGTCTGGCTTGGAGAATTTTGAGCATTACTTTACTAGCATGTGAGATGAGTGCAATTGTGCAATAGTTTGAGCATTCCTTGGCATTTCCTTTTTAGGGATTGGAATGAAAACTGACCTTTTCCAGTCCTGTGGCCACTGCTGAGTTTTCCAAATTTGTTGGTATATTGAGTGCAGCACTTCACCATGTCATCTTTCAGGATTTAAAATAGCTCAACTGGAATTTGATCACCCCCACTAGCTTTGTTTGTAGTAATGCTTCCTAAGGACGATACCCCTTAGGAAAACATTGTGAAAAAGAGAGCAATAAAGAGAAATAAAGATAAACCTTGAGGGAGATCAAACATTTAAAAGTAGGGGGATTTTTAAAAACAAAGTGAGAAAAGTATCTTGGAAGTTAGTTTCAAGAATAGAGCAGTCAACAATATATGCCTCAAAGAGCTCAACAGAACACAGTGACAGAAAAGACATAATGGGATCTGTACTTAGGATGTAACTAGGTGTATTAGTGAAGTCATTTTCAATATAGTAGTTGCGGCTTGGCCTCAAAGGATAGAGAGTGAGACTATGGAAACAACACATCAAGATTTGTTGTATTCTATGCCCTTAACACGAAAATCGGAATCCTCAACAAATAAAAGTTAGTGTTTCTTGACTATATAATAACCACTGTTATGTGAAAGAAACAATAGCAGATTTGTTTTTAAAGGCAAAAAACTTTAAATTACTGACTTAGACTAGGAAGCAGCAATCCATCTTTTTTTTTCTCAAATCCTAGCAGTATAAATAAATTTCCCAGCAAAAAAAAAAAAAAGAGTCTATTTTCTTGGGCATCAAATGTCAAAATGTTGTTTGTTTTTTCTAATATATATATGCCATAAATCCACTGCACCAATTAAAGGATGCTATGAGTCTATCAGAGATTAGTAATGATTTTAATTAAATTAAAAGATTTTTCCTTTCAAGACTTCCATTTCTGTCCTAAATATGTGTTCTCTCTATTCACCCTTGCCTCACAGGGCAATGATCTTCATACTTTAGAAGGAGACAACTTTCCTTTTTGGTTCCTGTTAACAGAACATGTTGGATTTAATTGTGAATCTTATTTATGAGTTACAAGTATAGGAGTGTTTTGCAGTATGATGACTATTCCGTCATCTGTAATTTTAAAGAGCTGCCTAATATGAAGAAGAATGGGACAGTATAGTTGCTCTTTTCCTCTCTTGCTACACTCTCTTCTGGAAAGGTAATAAACAACAGAGGGTTTTTTTCCTTTGTCTATTTAAACCTGCAGGTTCAGAGACAGTTTTGCCAAAAACCAAAGAGAAATAAGAAGGAACCTCTAAGATAACTATTCCTAAAAGGCAAAAACATCCTTTCAGAAGTTAAAAAATAATAAGTAGCAGCTATTCCTGCAGGAAAAAAGCAGGGGGAAAGATAAAATTTAATGGCACAGCACTTTCAAGCACTACAAACATAGTGTATTGAAAAAATAGTTAAATATTGAATATTAGTTTTCTTCTATAACCAAAAAGAACAGTAAAGCTAACAAAACTCAGCTAATGCCTAATGGGATTCAAAGTTGTTGTTGCCGTTGTTGGACACGACTTAGCAACCCCATGGACTGCCAGGTTCCTCTGTCCATGGGATTTCCCAGGCAAGAATACTGGAATGGGTTGCCCTTTCCTTCAGGGGATCTTTCTGACCCAGGGATTGAACCCACATCTCCTGCATTGGCAGTAGATTCTTTACCACTGAGCCACTTGGGAAACCACTAAATCCAAAGTACTTGAATGTAAAGGAGAAAGCCGAGACTAGTATAGAGGTTCTCCTGTGCTTACAGTACAATTTCGGATATCATATAGCAACTGCCACACTTGGTTCCAGGTATTCTTTCATAAAATAACAGAAGTGAAATGGAAGTTTTGCTCTAAAAGTAAAGCATATACCCCACCAAGGAAAGCATTCTTCATCTAATGGTTCTTAAAATAAAGCTATACAAAAAGCAATCATAATGTTGTGATAATGACTGAGTCATTAAGAACATACAGCATTACTTGTATATTAGACTCAACCATGTAAAGAAGGAAGACACATTTCTACTTTTAAAAGCCAAAGAAAATGTCTAGATCTGCTTAGAATTGTCACAGCCTCAATTTCACAGAGAAAAACAGTGAGAGTCTCAACGTTCTATCAAGCAAAATTTCAAGATTCAAAACCCAACTGAATTTTATAACATAAGAAATTGAAATTAAATTATAAAGAGATATTACTTACAAGGTTGACAAGGATTAAAAAGAATGATAATATCTCATGCTATCAAGGCTGTTAAAGAAAATGCACTCATACAGTGCTGATGGGGTTAGTTAATACAATATATACTGGAGCACCATTTGGCAACATATATGTGGCTCAGCTGGTAAAGAATTCACCTGCAGTATGGGAGACCTGGGTTTGATCCCTGGGTTGGGAAGATTCCCTGGCGAAGGGAAAGGCTACCCACTCAGTATTCAGGCTGGAGAATTCCATGGACTACATAGTCCATGAAGTCTCAAAGAGTCAGACACAACTGAACAACTTTCACTTTCATAAAATGCACACAAAAATGTCTTTGGAAATTCATTTTTATTAACTTATTCCCTGGTAGCTCAGATGGTAGAGTCTGCCTGCAATATGAGAAAACAAGGTTCAATCCCTGGGTTGAGAAGATCCCCTGGAGAAGGAAATGGCAACCCACTCCAGTATTCTTGCCTGGAAAATTCCATGGATGGAGGACCTTGGCAGGCTATAGTACATGGGGTCACAAAGAGATATGATTGAGCAACTTCACTTTCCTTTCATCCTATGCAAAAATATATATATAATTTTATTATGTAAAGATACACATATATTGATATTTCATGCAATAAGAAAATAAATTGAAATACCCTCAAAAGAGTACTAGTTATATACATTTTGGCATGTTTCATACCATGGCATGGGCTTCCCAGGCAGTGCTAGTGGTAAAGAACCTGCCTGCCAATACAGGTTAGACGGAACAGACGCAAGTTTGATCCCTGGGTAGAGAAGATCCCCTAGAGGAGGGCATGGCAACCCAGTCCAGTAACCTTGCCTGGAGAATCCCATGGAAACAGGAACCTGGCAGACTGCAGTCCATAGGGACACACAGAGTCAGACATGACTGAAGCAATTTAGCATGCACGCATATCATGGAACAGTATATGACAATTAAAAGAAAATTACATATGGTGTGCATGCGGGAGTGTATATGTTAGATAAAGATACAGATGTAGACCCAACGCCATCTATGGAATGATGGAAAAACTGTTCTCTAAGAGGTAGGGTTTCTGAAGCAACTGAATTTCTGGTTTGCACTTTTATTATTTTCTTTATAATGTAAATAAACATTTAAATCACTTGAACAAGTGTTTGAAATAAGTGATTACTCCTATTATCACAGTTGAAAAATACATATTTGCACATATTATAGATAATGACTTGCGCTTATGTCAAATGATGAGAGATACTTAGAGAAATGAAAGATAATGTGTTGGCTAGGTAGTTATCTATAGTCTACCACTGTTATTACACAAGAGATGAAAAGAAATACACAAAATTGTCTTCTTGGGAATACTGGTGAAAAAATTAGTCCAGCAAATGTTTAATATATTACCAGCATGAAGATGCTTTCAACCTTCAAGGTGGTAGGAGAACGAAATGGGTGGTAAAGTATGAATTGGGGTTTACATGTCTCTGTGCTGCCCAGGTACTTATACCATGGGCTCTGCAATCAGAGATAAATGGTTTTAGGAGCCCAGTTCTGTCAGTGACCCGCTATGTGACCCTGGGGAGGTTCCTTCGCCTTTTCAAGCTTCAGTTTTTCTCCTACAATACAGGGGTAATAATAGTATTACCCCTATACAATTGTTGGGACGATTTAAGAGATAATATATGGAAGGAACAGTGCCTCGCATATGGCCAATATTCAATGTTGGCTCTTATCCTTCTCAACGCACACCAAGTTTGTTTCTTCCAGTAGCAATTACAAAGACCTCAGGGAATCAAAGCCTGAATTTTATTGCAGAAAAAATAAAAACAAGGGATGTTAACTTCAGATTGAATAACAGAAAACACACAACCAGTCAGCAGATTTCATTTTTTCTCTGTACTAATATTCATCCTAAAGACAGTTTTAGTATTCCAGAGATCTAAGTCCTCCGTGATTATTAATAGCAACTCTGACTTTGTGACAGGTATTAAAATAATACCAGTTCAAATTGTATATATAAAAAGTACCAAATGAAGAACAAAACCCAAATCTACCTGTTAAACATAAATGAGAACTTGAGGGAAAATCTAAACAAAGTCTTAGGAACAAATAAACTATAAAGAGATAAAGCAAAAAGAACTGAAACTGTTTCCCATGATCAGAGCACATACATTTCCATCATTCAGCAGAAGGAAATCAATAAACATGTATTAAGCAATTCACTGCCCTCGGGAATATCCCATTCTACTACAGGAGCCAAGATAAACCAACAAGTAACTGTGACACCAGAATTTCTAAGCACCATAGCAATCTGACCAAGAGAGACCATACTTCTTGCCAGTCAGGAAGAAGCATACAGGTGTAGAGGGAATGCTCTTCAGGTGTGAGTACAAACAACATGGTCACAAATTGAGATTCATTCATCTAGCAAGTCTGAAGTAGTAAGACTACTAGTAAGCTGTATGCATGAAATTTCTACTGTCTATCAAGAAGTCTATTTTGTGGAAAATATTATGTTATGTGCTACAAGGGAGCACAGTAATAGTTCTGATATACCCTAAGCTTTACAATCCAGTTGGCAAACAAATGATACACATTGTATTGTGAATTCCCCAAGGGCAACTAATGAGTCTTCTTTATCTTCATATTTTCATCTTCTTGGTCAATACCTACATAACCAATGGCATCAAATAAATGTCTGGCAAATAAGTGAATAAACAAATGACTATAATACAAAGCAGGATATTATATGTGCCGCTGAACATCAATATCAGAGAAGTTTAGCAGAGGGACACAGAATTTGCATTAGGGCAACCAAGAAAGGGGAAGGTATATACCATTTTTGTCATCCAGCCTTCATACCCATATTCCCCTGGTAATCATCTCTTTCCCACTATCTGTCTCCCTGCTCCCATGAAGCTAACTTCAGGGGTGGGAGGTGACCTAGGCTGAGTAAGTAAAAAACACTACATCCCCCTGGTTACAGAAAATGGTTCCAAAACTCATTCCTGACCCAAGTCATGCTAATTAGATACAATCACCACTAATCTTAGGAATTTTTCTTAAGCAACAACAACAACAACAACAACAAAAAAAAGTTCTTTTCCATGCTGGATTTGGAGCTGGGAGGATGAAAACTTATAGCTTGCAGCCAATGTCTTGCCACCAAAAGGTAAGAGCCTGTCCAAGAATGGAGGCATCCCATGGAAAGAGAGTCTAGCAATGGAGAGATAACAGATCTTCATGACAGCTCTTGAGCCTCTAGATTCAGCAATGCCAAAGGAGACATTTTTTTAGTTCCTAGCAAGCAAATCCCTTTTTTGCTTCATTCTATATCAAGCCAGATTTTCAATCATATGAAATTAGAAGAGCTTTTGTGCAAAGATAAAATTGATCACAGAAGGATGTGGCAGATTTTCAATAGGGAAAGAGATCCCAAATGGAAAGAACTGCAAAAACAAGATGGCAGAGAAAAGAAGCAAGAAGACTACTTCAATTATAATGACTTTTTAAAAATCTATCGCTCAAGTTTAAGTTTATATTAAGCCTGGAAGAATGGGTTAAGGTTAGCTGAGTGGGCTGCAAATAGCAAACTGGAGTGCTATACTAAAGGCATAGAGCTAAAAGGAGTAGCTGCCACCCAGCTCAAACAAATCGTTGCCACATGGGAAATAACCCAGGGAAGCCACATCCACTCATCTCTCTCTCTCCTCTCTTCTCCTCCTCCCCTTCCCCACCAAATACACACACACACACACACACACACACATGCATACATATAGTTGGTTGTTCCTCTGAAGAATCCCAAAGTTACAAGGAACCAGGGCAAACAATTTATAAAATTATTTTTATAATATATGTATTGAGAGTGGCTTTAAAGTGATTTTGTATGAGGAAAGTGATTGTTTTGTTCGTATACTATAAACTAGAACCCAGTTGGAAATATCAAGTTCAAGATATGCAATTACAGTCTACTAACCTAAACATAAGGAATAGCACCACAAAGTTATTTTTAAGTGTTTTAAATCAACAGATACCTAGCATGGAAAAAAGCATAATAATATTACTGGTAAATAAAATCCCATATCATGCAGATAATATTAAATAATGGTACTATATTTCAGATGATACTAGCAACTAACAAAACAACATAATATAAAATATATTTGAATGAATTTCTAGAGACCACATATACAAAATGACAGCAAAGAATTTGTACAAAGCAAAATAAATTTGAAAAAAATTCCTATAAAGGTAACCATAGTACATGTAGAAATATACATCAGCTATTCAAAAAAAAAACTAGCTCAAAGCATGCAGAAAAATAATGAATTTGAAAAGATACTCCTGTAATGCACATACATGTCATAAAAATCACTTGTTTCTCTGAATATTAGTAAATGACAAGCAACAAAAAACTGAAAATACAATTTTAAAAAGAAGACTTCCATGAACACAAGAAGAAAAAATAGTGAGGAAAAAGTATTTTTTCATTCACCCTCAAAACCAAGTGAATCACAGCCCAAAGCCTAAAGGCCACCCAACCACCCATCCACTCACCCACCCATGCTGCTGGAATGGGAGTATTCTCTGAACCCCCAGCATTCCTAATTAGTCACAGTCACCAGTAACTTGAAAAGACTATTTTGCAGCATGATCAGTGTAGAGACCTAGAACATTAGCTTCAACTTAACGTTCTGTCAATGCCTCTGTTGTTTTTGAGCCCTTGGCTATAAATTAATAAATCTGTATCAGAAATAATATAAGAATAGTCCACTGGTAAATCTCTCTGGGTTGTGACTTGTTTGTTTATGTTAAAGCTGCATGTTAAAGTTCCATGAGATATGAGACTTTCATCTTGGATGAAAATAATTATATTCTTAAGCTCCATCAATGAGCACAGCCTTAATGCTCAACCCAGAACTATTAGCATACACCCGCTTAGTCTTAACATCTCTACAATACACACATGAAATGTGAGATAACTTTTGATACAATTATTTGAAGTAAGAAATAAGTATATCTTTACAAAAATATAATAATTCACTTTTCCAGAGGTTGCTTCAAGCTTTCATAAGTGTTCTAAATCTCTCACAATAATTGCTGAGTCCAAAAGGGCTAATAGTTCACATTTTGAGGAGGAGCACAGACTTCATTTAGAAAAATAATGATTAAAGATTCCATTTCACATTTGATTTAAAAAATAATAATAATAAAATAAAATTTTATAAGGTACAAAACTGCCCCAAGAAATAAACTCAAACAACAATTTAATAGAATTATACAAAACCTCATTTCAGCACAAGCTACAGCATAAGAGTTTCCTTGTTATCTTCAATATAGAACAAACTGTCCTTCTAACATAAAATATTAGGGGTCATAGTAATTTCACAGCTTTATTACATTTGAAAAAAATTTAATGGTCAAGTCAGATTGCCTCCATTTTATAATATGCAGATAACAGCTACTTTCTCATAAAGATATTAAGAAATGAATATTAAAGAGAGATGATAAAGGAAATAAAACCATTTGAAAAAGATAATTTGAAATTAACATATAAGCTTCCATAGTCATATGTAGAAGGAAAATGCTAACTAAAGTTTGACTATTATTGATTACCACAGAATTTTTAATCAGAAAATCTAATATGAAAGAGCCAAAAATAAGGCCCCTTTTCATAAGTATACAAAGTTAGTTTGTCCTATGATTTTTCAATTATTATCTTGCCTTAAAAGCAAGTACGATCTTTAAGAACTCTGCCCTCCTCTTGAATATGCTACTGATACCTACTGGCAGCATTCAACCATGACAAACCAGGTTACGAAAGTCCTCATTCTCTTCAAGCCTGGGAAGACCTAGATTTGTAAGTAAGCCATGCGCTGACACCACTGATTTTGGGAACCTTCCCAAGGGCACTGCAAAATGTATTTCTGAGTGGAGTTAAAAACATTCAAGAGACTGTATCTTCAAGCTTTACTTGCCTGTGCCATGTTCCTCCAAAAACTTACACGGAGACAGATATATTTTATTGTTTTAATGCTCATGAATAAAAGTATATTCTCTATATACAAATATGAACATTTCTGCTATTCAAGCAGATGTCTATTCAAAATAGCACAATTTGGTTTACATCACCTGCTAGCGAGTGAATACTTAACAGCATGATAGAGCCATTAACAGGTATGGCTTTTCAATAGATAATCACTTTAGTTAGTACCTTAGTACAATACTTAAGTGATCACAACATACATTAAAATAAACCTACGCTTCCAACTTAGTAAGGTATAAGTAATCCCTCAAATTACATTTGTGCACTACTTTTCAGGTTAATATTGTAAAAATTAAGCTTTACAAAGGATTGACTAAAGCAAATGATTGCTCAGATAAGACCATTTTGACTTTTTTCTTCATGCTGGATATTTTCATTTATAGAACATGACACAGTAATCAAGTTTGCAAAATCCTAAATCACCATGACTCTGCAGCCCTCCACAAAATACTTCAAAAGATACTCGTTGATTTTTCAGAACAATGGATTAACACACCAATTTAGCTAGGAGTAATTCTGAATTCAAATATGGTAGAAGCAAGGGATTTTTTTTTCCTAAGAATGAAAAAGAATAACTCAGGTTTTCACTAGGGGCATCCTAAGAAACATCTTATCATTTTGGTTGTTGTTGTTGTTCAGTTGCTAGGTTGTGTTCGACTCTGTGACCCCATGGACTGCAGCAAGCCAGGCTTCCCTGGCTTTCACTATCTCCCTGAAAGAGTTTGCTCAAACTCATGTCTATTAAGTCAGTGATACCATCCAACCATCTTATCCTCTGTTGCTCCCTTCTCCTCCTGCCCTCAATCTTTCCCAGTATCAGGGTCTTTTCCAATGAATCGGCTCTTTGCATCAGGTGGTCAAAGTACTGGAGCTTCAGCTTCAACATCAGTCCTTCCAATGATTATTCAGAGTTGATTTCCTTTAGGGATTGACTGGTTTGATCTCCTCGCAGTCCAAGGGACTCTCAAGAGTCTTCTCCAGCACCACAATTTGAAAGCATCAGTTCTTCAGCACTCAGCTTTGTTTATACTCCATACATGACTACTGGAAAAGCCACAGCTTTTACTACACAGACCTTTGTCCACAAAGTAATGTCTCTGCTTTTTAATACACTGTCTAGGTTTGTCACAGCTTTTCTTCTAAGGAGAAAGCATCTTTTAATTTTATGACTGCAGTCACCCTCTGCAGTGATTTTGGAGCCCAAGAAAATAAAGTCTGTCACTGTTTCCCCATCTATTTGCCATGAAGTGATGGGACGGGATGACATGATCTTAGTTTTTTGGATGCTGAGTTTTATGCCAGTTTTTTTCACTCTCCTCTTTCACCTTCATCAAGAGGTTCTTTAGTTCCTCTTAAATGAATAAGAATAAGAAATAAGAGTGATTAGGCATTTGGTCTTATTCTGAGGTAAAAAAAAAAATGAAAGTCTTCACAGCTTCATTCCACACAACATATAAAAACAGCACCAAGGAGGGGCTTTGCTGGTGGTCTAGTGGTTAAGACTCTACATTCCCAATGCAGGGAGCATGGGTGCGATCCCTGGTCAGGGAGCTTAGTATCTCACGTACTGTACGGCATGGTCAAAATAAATAAATCTTGCTTCCTACCCTTAAAAAAATAAGATTTTTAAAAAATATCAGTGAATTTCTAATTGCTAAATTCAATGCTGACTTTATTCCCCCTTAACATCTCCCCCTTTCATGTGTGTTGGCCATCTCCTTTTTGAAACTGTCTTCTTACATGTATCCCAAACCACCTGAGATCACCAAGGATCCTGAGACACTTACGCTACTCTTTTTTCTTCATGTCATTTAAAAGATCCTTCTCAGTTTATTTTGAAAAACATGCTCAAAATAAACAACAGTCTACCGCCAAACTTCCCACATGAAAACAAAGCTGTCATGAATCGGGGGAATCCCATCAGGATGAGAAAGAGCCAGTGGCATATGAGGGGCTCACACAGGGAAGCGAGACTCACTGGGACAGCCGCAGGTATAGGCTTCGAGGAAAATCTTTAATTATCTGCTTCTGACACAAAATAGTCAGATTCATTAAACTTAAATCAGTAGCAAAAATCTCCATGTTGTATGTCAATTATAGCTCAGTAAAGCTATTTAAAAAAAGAAAGAAAGAAAGAAATCTCCTGGAGGGGCAGGGGGAAAAATCTCCTTGGAATGCTTATTCCTTTGGCATCCAGGGTTATAGCAGTCTAATTCTTAGCTGCAGGGCACACATTGACTTGTGTGGGCAACACTGGCTGCTAAATTCTAGGAAGTCAGAATTGTCTCTTGCACCTACAGCACCTTTCCTTAAAGGCCCAAATCAAATGGTCCCCCACACCAGATGCCCATCTCAGGACTACCTCAGTATTATACACAATATTATAGTATACCAGAAAATATCCTGCGCAACTAGTGTGCTGAATTTGGCATGCAAATTTTTTTTTAAAAAGATTAAGGCATAGTCTTCAGTCTATGCAAGGAACTTTCAATATAAATATATAAGTTATTTATAGACTTCTTTAATGTCTCCTAACAGATGAGGCAGAAGTGAAGTCTTAATTACCCTTCTTTTTCCACATAGTGCTATAAACAGAGACAACATACATTTGCTGAGCTGAAATGTATTAACCTGTTTCTTTCTGACCCAAAATACCCAAGTCACTGCTTTGCTGTGACCCTGCTTCTCCACTTTACCAATTTGCTCTAGAAATAAAAGAAGCTTAGGAATGACAAGTCAAACCAACTTTCCCTTGCTTGATTATTGCTAGTTGTTGTTGTTCGGTCACCCAGTTGTGTCTGACTCTTTGTGACCCCATGGGCTGCGGCACACCAGGCTTCCCTGTCCCTCACCATCTCCCAAAGTATGCTCAAGTTCACGTCCACTGCATGGTGATGCCATCCAGCCATCTCATCCTATGACACCCTCTTCTTCTGCCCTCAATCTTTCCCAGCATCAGGGACTTTTCCAATAAGTCAGGTGTTTGCATCAGATGACCACAATACTGAAGCATCAGCTTCAGCATCAGTCTTTCCAATGAGTATTCAGGATTGATTTCCCTTAAGATTGACTGGTTTGATCTCCTTGCTATCCAAGAGACTTGCAGGAGTCTTCTCCAGTACCACAGTTGGAAGGCATCAATTCTTTGGCATTCTGGCTTTTTACAGTCCAACTCTTGTGGGGGTAGGAAAAAAGATGGCGGAGGAATAGGAGGGGGAGAACACTTTCTCCCTCACTACTTCATCAAAAGAACATTTCAAAGCTGAGTAACTTCCACAAAACAACTTCTGACTGCTGGCAGAGGACATCAGGCATCCAGCAAAGAGGATCATCGGCTTCAAAACCAGGTAGGAATTGATACATACGACGAAGACAGAGACAAGGGAGGTAGGGAGGAAGCCCCGTCCTGGGAAGGGAATCCCGTCCCGGAAAGGGAATCCTGTCCCAGGAAGAGACTCTTAAAAAGAGAGCTTCCCTAAAATAGGGAGCATTCTCACAGCTGTGTATGGGGCGAGCCCTGGAAGCACAGAGGGCAACATAACAGGAAGGAAGAATAAATAAATAAATAATTAAAACCAACAGATTACGAATTCAACAGTATAACCCCCGGCGGATAAGCAGCGCAAACGCCTGCGTCCGACAGCAGTGGGGGCTGGGCAGGGAGGAGCGCGCCCGCGACAGAGCTTTCTAAGAATTGGGCCTCGGGAGACGTAGGCTGCAGGGCTTATCTCGAGAATCGGGGCATAACCGGGCCAGAATCGGGTCCGCACGTAGCTAGAACTATCTTGGTCTAGCAAACCAGACTGTGGGATAGCCAACACGCGGAACGCTCGAACATAGGACGGATCGGCAATAGCCGGCTACAGACCATCCCCGTCCGGTGACAGGCAGCCAGAGCCTTAAGTGCTGGAAGGGGGCAATCGCAGCTCAAGAGTGACATTACCTACCAAATTGCAAACTGATTTCTTTGCTATTGAAACTGCTGGGGGGCTCTGAACAGTCATCATCTGCCTGAGAAAGAGCCCCGGTGGAGCTCCCAGAAAATTGAGCGACCCGGAAGCCCAGAAGTCGCAATAGCCAGTGCCAAACTCCCAAGCCACTCGGACCTGGGAAGGGAACAAAGCCCCTTTTCAACCAAATTCAAGTCTCGGAGGGCTTCCTGACCACCAATCCTGAACACCAAAGACCAGGGAAGTGCACGAAGCATAGGGCAGGCCCCACAAGGTTATCCCAAGGAGCAAGAAGGGGGCAAGCCCAGTGCAGAGCCCACCACCACCCTCCCTGTGTCAAGACAGAAACCAGACACGGAAGAGACCAGCAAGCAGAGGAAGTCAAACAGAGGGAACTGCCTTGGTAGCGACCCCACACAGTCTACAACGACAGAGAAAGCGCCAGATATACCGTTACTACTTTTATGATCAATTTTGGGGGGGAATGATGTGGAAGCATGATTTTTTTTTTTAAGAATTTTTTTTTCTTTCTTTAAAATTTTTTTTTCTTTTTAAATTTGTTTTCTCTTCTTTTCTTTTTCGTTTTTTTTCCTAAACTTGCTTAAACTTTTAAGTCTTCTATATTTCTATTTATTATCTTTATAACCTATTATTACGTTACAAAAAAAAAAAAACTCTATCTTTAAAACAAACGCTGTATATAGTGGTGTATCGGTGTGGAAGTTGTCTTTTAATAATTCTGGGATCTTTTATTTTATTCTATTTTTATTATTTTTTTCTCAATTTTTTTAAAATTTTTCTCTCCTTCTTTTTCTTATCTTTAATATTTTATCTTTGAAAATCCAATCTCTACTCCAGATTTTTAATCTCAACATTTTGGTATTTGTTGCCAATTTTGTACTTTTAAAAACCTAATCTTCAGTACCCAATTTTACATGAGTGCGAGACTACTGCCTTGACCACTCTCTCCCCCTTTGGAATCTCTCTTTTCTCCACCAGGTGGCTTTTGTTTCATCCCTCCCCCCTCCTCTTCTCTACCCAACTCTATGAATCTCTGTGTGCTCCCGAAGGTGGAGAATTCTCAGGGAACTGGTCACTGGCCAGATCTGCATCCCTCCTTTGCATCTCCCTCTTTCATCCTCCTGACCACTTCTATCTACTTCCTCCCTCTCCTCTTCCATGTATAACTCTGTGACCACCTCTGAGAGGTCCAGACTTTGGAGCGCACACAAGAAAGTGGTTACGGGCTAACTTGCTTTTTCCTCTTTTGATTCCACCTCATCCCATTCCACTCACCTCTAACTATCCCCTCCCTCTTCTCTCCTCCAAGTAACTCAGCGATCCTCTAGGGACGACCCTCAAGGTGGAGAAACCTATCATCATTAACCCAAATGTTTTAACAATAGTGCTGAATAGATGGAGAAATCATGAGGCTATTGTAAAAATAAATCTGAAAACCAGAATCAGGAGGCGTAAGTCCAAATCCTGAGATCATCAAAGAATTCCTGAATACAGGGAACATTATCCAATAAGAGCTCATCAAACGCCTTCATACCTATACTGAAACTGAGCACCACCCAAGGGCCAACAAGCTCCAGAGCAAGACATACCACGCAAATTCTCCAGCAACACAAGAACAAGCCCCTGAGCTTCAATACACAGGCAGCTCAAAATACTCCAAAATCATTGACGTCCCATAACCCATTACTTGACACTTCACAGCACTCCAGAGAGAAGAAATCCAACTCCACCCACCAGAGCCTCAACACAAGCCTCTCTAATCAAGAAACTTTGACAAGCCACTGATAAAACCCCAAACACAGAGAGGAAGCTCTATAATAAAGAGAATTCCACAAATTCCCAGAATATAGAAAAGCCACCCCAAACGCAGCAATATAACCAGGATGAAGAGACAGAGGAATACCAAGCAGGTAAAGGAACAGGAGACATGCCCACCAAACCAAACAAAAGAGGAAGAGATAGGGAATCTACCTGAGAAAGAATTCCGAATACTGATAGTGAAAATGATCCAAAATCTTGAAATCAAAATGGAATCACAGATAAATAGCCTGGGGTCAAGGATTGAGAAGATGCAAGAAAGGTTTAACAAGGACCTAGAAGAAATAAAAAGAGTCAACATATAATGAATAATGCAATAAATGAGATCAGAAACACTCTGGAGGCTACAAATAGTAGAATATCGGAGGCAGAAGATAGGATTAGTGAAACAGAAGATAGAATGGTAGAAATAAATGAATCAGCGAGGGAAAAAGAAAAGACGAATTAAAAGAAATGAGGACAACCTCAGAGACCTCCAAGACAATATGAAACGCTCCAACATTCGAACTATAGGAGTCCCAGAAGAAGAAGACAAAAAGAAAGACCATGAGAAAATACTTGAGGAGATAATAGTTGAAAACTTCCCTAAAATAGGGAAGGAAATAATCACCCAAGTCCAAGAAACCCAGAGAGTGCCAAACAGGATAAACCCAAGGCGGAACACCCCAAGACATATACTAATCAAACTAACAAAGACCAAACACAAAGAACAAATATTAAAAGCAGCAAGGGAAAAACAACAAATAACACACAAGGGGATCCTCATGAGAATAACTGCAGATCTTTCAATAGAAACTCTTCAGGCCAGGAGGGAATGGCAAGACATACTTAAAGTGATGAAAGAAAATAACCTACAGCCCAGATTACTGTACCCAGCAAGGATCTCATTCAAATATGAAGGAGAAATCAAAAGCTTTACAGACAAGCAAAAGCTGAGAGAATTCAGCACCACCAAACCAGCTCTCCAATACTAAAGGATAGACTTTAGACAGGAAACACAAAAAGGACATATAAACCTGAACCCAAAACATTAAAGTAAATGGCAACAGGTGCATACTTATCAATAATTACCTTAAATGTAAATGGGTTGAATGCCCCAATCAAAAGGCAAAGACTGGCTGAATGGATACAAAAACAAGATCCCTATATATGCTGCTTACAAGAGACCCACCTCAAAACAACGGACACATACAGACTAAAAGTGAAGGGCTAGAAAAAGATATTCCATGCAAATAAAGACCAAAAGAAAGCAGGAGTAGCAATACTCATATCCGATAAAATAGACTTTAAAACAAAGGCTGTGAAAAGGGACAAAGAAGGCCACTACATAATGATTAAAGGATCGATCCAAGAAGAAGATATAACAATTATAAATATATATGCACCCAACATAGGAGCACTGCAATATGTAAGACAATTGCTAACAAGCATGAAAGGGGAAATTAATAATAACACAATAATAGTGGGAGACTTTAATACCCCACTCACACCTATGGACAGATCAACTAAACAGAAAATTAACAAAGAAACGCAAACTTTAAACGATACAATAGACCAGTTAGACCTAATTGATACCTATAGGACATTTCACCCCAAAACAATGAATTTCACCTTTTACTCAAGTGCACACGGAACCTTTTCCAGGATAGATCACATCCTGGGTCATAAATCTAACCTTGATGAATTCAAAAAAATCGAAATTATTCCAAGCATCTTCTCTGACCATAATGCACTAAGGTTAGATCTCAGTTACAGGAGAAAGGCTATTAAAAATTCCAACATTTGGAGGCTGAACAACACCCTTCTGAATGATCAACAAATCACAGAAGAAATCAAAAAGAAATCAAATTATGCATCGAAACAAATGAAAATGAAAACACAACTACACAGAACCTATGGGACACTATAAAAGCAGTGCTAAGAGGAAAGTTCATAGCCATACAGGCATACCTCAAGAAACAAGAAAAAAGCCAAATAAATAACCTAACTCTACACCTAAAGCAACTAGAAAAGGAAGAAATAGAGAACCCCAGAGTTAGTAGAAGGAAAGAAATCCTAAAAATTAGGGCAGAAATAAATGCTAACGAAACAAAAGAGACCATAGCAAAAATCAACAAAGCAAAAAGCTGGTTCTTTGAAAGGATAAATAAAATTGACAAACCATTAGCCAGACTCATCAAGAAACAAAGAGAAAAAAATCAAATCAATAAAATTAGAAATGAAAATGGAGAGATCACGACAGACAACTCAGAAATACAAAGAATCATAAGAGACTACTATCAGCAATTATATGCCAATAAAATGGACAACTTGGAAGAAATGGACAAATTCTTAGAAAAGTACAACTTTCCAAAACTGAACCAGGAAGAAATAGAAAATCTTAACAGACCCATCACAAGCATGGAAATTGAAACTGTAATCAGAAATCTTCCAGCAAACAAAAGCCCAGGTCCAGACGGCTTCACAGCTGAATTCTACCAAAAATTTCGAGAAGAGCTAACACCTATCTTACTGAAGCTATTCCAGAAAATTGCAGAGTAAGGTAAACTCCCTAACTCATTCTATGAGGCCACCATCACCCTAATACCAAAACCTGACAAAGACACCACAAAAAAGAAAATTACAGGCCAATATCACTGATGAACATAGATGCAAAAATCCTTAACAAAATCCTAGCAATCAGAATCCAGCAACACATTAAAAAGATCATACACCATGACCAAGTGGGCTTTATCCCAGGGATGCAAGGATTCTTCAATATCCCCAAATCAATCAATGTAATTCATCACATTAACAAACTGAGAAATAAAAATCATATGATTATCTCAATAGATGCAGAAAAAGCCTTTGACAAAATTCAACATCCATTTATAATAAAAACTCTCCAGAAAGCAGGAATAGAAGGAACATACCTCAAGATAATAAAAGCTATATATGACAAACCCACAGCTAACATTATCCTCAATGGTGAAAAATGGAAACCATTTCCCCTAAAGTCAGGAACAAGACAAGGGTGTCCACTTTCACCACTACTCTTCAACATCGTACTGGAAGTTTTGGCCACAGCAATCAGAGCAGAAAAAGAAATAAAAGGAATCCAAATTGGAAAAGAAGAAGTAAAACTCTCACTGTTTGCAGACGACATGATCCTCTATATAGAAAATCCTAAAGACTCGACCAGAAAACTACTAGAGCTAATCAACGAATATAGTAAAGTTGCAGGATATAAAATCAACACTCAGAAATCCCTTGCATTCCTATACACTAATAATGAGAAAGTAGAAAAAGAAGTCAAGGAAACAATCCCATTCACCATTGCAACGAAAAGAATAAAATACTTAGGGATATTCCTACCTAAAGAAACTAAAGACCTATATATCGAAAACTATAAAACACTGATGAAAGAAATCAAAGAGGACACTAATAGATGGAGAAATATACCATGCTCATGGGTTGGAAGAATCAATATAGTGAAAATGAGTATACTACCCAAAGCAATCTACAGATTCAGTGCAATTCCTATCAAGTTATCAGCAGTATTTTTCACAGAACTAGATCAAATAATCTCAAGATTTGTATGGAAATACAAAATACCTCGAATAGCCAAAGCAATCTTGAGAAAGAAAAATGGAACTGGAGGAATCAACTTGCCTGACTTCAGGCTCTACTACAAAGCCACAGTCATTAAGACAGTATGGTACTGGCACAAAGACAGAACTATAGATCAATGGAACAAAATGGAAAGCCCTGAGATAAACCCACACACCTATGGACACCTTATCTTCGACAAAGGAGGCAAGAATACACAATGGAGTAAAGACAGTCTCTTTAACAGGTGGTGCTGGGAAATCTGGGCAACCACTTGTAAAAGAATGAAACTAGATCTCTTTCTAACACCATACACAAAAATAAACTCAAAATGGATTAAAGATCTAAATGTAAGACCAGAAACTATAAAACTCCTAGAGGAAAACATAGGCAAAACACTCTCCGACATAAATCACAGCAGGATCCTCTATGATCCACCTCCCAATATACTGGAAATAAAAGCAAAAATAAACAAATGGGATCTAATTAAAATTAAAAGCTTCTGCACAACAAAGGAAACTATAAGCAAGGTGAAAAGACAGCCTTCTGAATGGGAGAAAACAATAGCAAATGAAACAACTGACAAATAACTAATCTCAAAGATATACAAGCAACTTATGCAGCTCAACTCCAGAAAAATAAACGAACCAATCAAAAAATGGGCCAAAGAACTAAATAGGCATTTCTCCAAAGAAGACATACGGATGGCTAACAAACACATGAAAAGATGCTCAACATCACTTATTATCAGAGAAATGCAAATCAAGACCACAATGAGGTATCATTTCACACCAGTCAGAATGGCTGCGATCCAAAAGTCTACAAGCAATAAATGCTGGAGAGGATGTGGAGAAAAGAGAACCCTCTTACACTGCTGGTGGGAATGCAAACTAGTACAGCCACTATGGAAAACAGTGTGGAGATTCCTTAAAAAATTGCAAATAGAACTGCCTTATGATCCAGCAATCCCACTGCTGGGCATACACACCAAGGAAACCAGAATTGAAAGAGACACATGTACCCCAATGTTCATTGCAGCACTATTTATAATAGCCAGGACATGGAAGCAACCTAGATGTCCATCAGCAGATGAATGGATAAGAAAGCTGTGGTACATATACACAATGGAGTACTACTCAGCCCTTAAAAAGAATAAATTCGACTCAGTTCTAATGAGATGGATGAAATTGGAGCCGATTATACAGAGTGAAGTAAGCCAGAAAGAAAAACACCAGTACAGTATACTGACACATATATATGGAACTTAGAAGGATAGTAATGAAGACCCTCTATGTGAGACAACAAGAGAGACACAGAGGTATAGAACGGACTTTTGGACTCTGAGGGAGAGGGAAAGGGTGGGATGATTTGGGAGAACGGCATTGAAACATGTATACTATCTTGTAAGAATGAAGTGCCAGTCTATGTTCAATACAGGATGCAGGACGCATGGGGCTGGTGCACAGGATGATTCAGGGAGAGGATGTGGGGTGGGAGGTGGGAGGGGGCTTTGGCATTGGGAGATCGTGGACACCTGTGGCTGATTCATGTCAATGTATGGCAAAACAAATACAGTATTGTAATGTAGAATAAAGTATTTAAAAAAAAAACAAAACCGTATGTGACTACTGGGAAGACCATAGCCTTGACTATACGGACTTTTGCCAGCAGAGTAATGTCTCTGCTTTTCAACATGCTGTCTAGGTTTGTCCTCACTTTCTGCCAAGAAGCAATTGTCTTCTGACTTCATGGCTGCAGTTACCATCTGCAGTGATTTTAGAGTCCAAGATGAGGAAATCTGTCACTACTTCCACCTTTTCCCTTTTCTATTTGCCATGAAGTAATGGGGCCGGATGCATGATCTTAGTTTTTTAATATTTAGTTTTAAGCCAGCTCTTTCACTCTCCTCCTTGACCCTCATCGAGAGGCTCTTTAGTTTCTCTCTGCTTTCTGCCATTAGAGTGGTATCATCTGTCTATGTGAAGTTGTTGGTGTTTCTCCCGCCTATCTTTTTGACAGTACATAATACTAAATGCCACAGTGACACACAAAGCTGGAGAAGGAGTTTAGTCCCAGAAGAATGCCACCCTGGCCAACTACAATGGCAATCTCCAGCAACACAGGCTACCAAACTGACAGATCAAAGCAACAACAGCATATGAGCCTTCAGAGGAAGAATGGCCTACATTTAAAATTTATGATTGCACAAAAGCACTCCAGAATTTTATGTTCAATGTACTGAATAAAAAGCAGCTGTTAGGCAAAGAACAAT
Source organism: Nanger dama (assembly GCA_917880005.1). Taxonomy (NCBI): domain Eukaryota; kingdom Metazoa; phylum Chordata; class Mammalia; order Artiodactyla; family Bovidae; genus Nanger; species Nanger dama. Next base: position 1,505,359 of record CAKJTW010000135.1, read on the forward strand.
TAAATGACTTCAATGTGAAAGAATTAATCACATTTTCTTATACTTAGGATTCTGCTGTCACTGAAAATAAAGATGGAAAGGACTGCAATATCAATATTCTAAAAACCAACATCAAAATAAGCATCCAATCTAGGATTCATCCACAAAAATGTAAAATTACTTCCTTGCCTAAGATTTTAAAAGCTTAATCACACTAAAACAATTGTAAAGTACTCATTCTATATTTATATAACAGAACAAAGTTATTTCTAACATTGGTATATATTTTTAATTGTTCAAAAATACTGAAATGTTGAGAATTCCCTGGCAGTCCAGTGATTAAGACTCAATACTTTCACTGTTATGTGCTTGGGTTTGATTCCTGGTTGGGTAACTAAGATCTTATAAGCCACGCAATGGACCAAAACAAACAAACAAACAAACAAAAACATTCACAAGTATAGGCCTACATGCTCTTTATGGGCTTTCCATTTCACAGAATGGACTCATATTCTAGTAAACATATTAAATTATGACATGAGTGGAAAAGTCGAAGTATAAAACATATGCAGATAAAAACACCAGAACAGGCACGTGGATTACTATATATCTAGAGAAGGAAATGGCAACCCACTCCAGCATTCTTGCCTGGAGACTCCCAGGGATGGAGGAGCCTGGTGGGCTGCCATCTATGGGGTCGCCCAGGGTCGGACATGACTGAAGTGACTTAGCAGCAGCAGCAGCAGCAGCAAGTAAAGCGTCAGTTCAGTGATTGGCCAGTTTATCACAAAAGGGAATGGAATAGCCAAAACGTGCACTATGTCAAATACATTGGAAGTGAATTGAATGGTTGCATGAGGATAAATAGCAGTGTGACTGCTACCCTTATTTCCTCTCCGTACCAGGAAGGAAGTTTCAGGATGTTATTTTTTCTCTCATGCTCTGTGTCTACGGTAACCTGAACATCTGCTGAAGTTATTGGGTTTTGAAATTCCATTTAGGAGAGAGCAAGCTGAACTGTGTGAATGGGTATTTTGCACAGAAATGCTCCCAGGGACACTAATTAGGTTTTGGAAAAGAGGAAGTCAGTCACTTGCTAAATGGCCTCATGGCCAAAAGATAAATTTCACAGCACTTTTCCTATGAATTACAATTTAGCCAAGCAGATTCCAACCAATTCTAGAAACAGAAGGGCAAATGGGCCCCCACAAACTTGGTAAAGCCCATTAAAGAAACAGTTGCTCCCTGCAAGAGGGGCTGGGGCTGGGGGAGAAAGGCAAAGTTAACCACAAATGCGCTCTGGCTTAGGGAAAGCTAGACACATATGGAAATCCAGGTTTTAAAAATAGAGCAGCAAGTTTACCAAAATAAATCTTCCGCCACAAAAAGATTCAGGACCTCCTTAATCTTCAAATTTTCCTACTTCACATAATCTGATATCTATGAAAGTTATTCATAAGCAATATTTTCAAAAAATATACAGTATACTATTTAATACCTATTTTATCATTTAATGCCTAATGCTTATCATTTTGTTATAAATACAGCAATGACAATGTTATTCACTCAGTCATGTCCGATTCTTTGCGACCCCGTGGACTGTAGCCTGCAAGGCCCCTCTGTCCATTGAATTCTTCAGGCAAGAATATGAGAGTGGATTGCCATGCCATTCTCCAGGTGATCTTCCTGAACCAGAGTTCAACCCTGGTCTCCTGCACTGCAGGCAGATTCTTCACTGTCTGTGCCACCAAGCAAGCCCCTAGTAAATTGGTAATTTTGTAAGATCTGCTTACAGATCTTAAAAATCTAAAGATCTACTTACAGATCTAAAAATCATGAATCCTTTGATTCTTCACAGAGGACCAGAATGATAAGAAATAAAAAACTATCAAAAGGAGAAAATGACATGATTAGAATAGGAGGAAAGACTTCCAAGTGTCTGGATGTGAGAAACTGCCAGTCATCTTGGACAGCCGTTCAACCCTGATGGACTGGAACCTCTGACTATGCCCTTTTGTGATAAACTGACCAACTCCTGACAACAGCTCCTGGCTGGAGGGATGAAAGGATAGACGTTACTGCTCTTATATTTTTTTAATCTGCTTTTTTTTGTACTTCTACTTTCTCATACCTGTCATAATGGAACATGTCCAAGGAAGTTGAGAAAGACTTCCTAGAAAGGGGGCATTTGAAGTGAATCTTGAAGAATGAAAAGGAATTTGCCAGGAAGAATAGAAAGAGCTGCACATACAAAGGTTGGAATTAGGAAAGGAATCTTTACTGTTAGGGAAATGACAAATGGCAAGAGTTTAAAGTACTCTGAATCCTATTCAACTAATGCTGATAACTATTAGTATATACGTGAATTATCACACTCACTAAACCACTATATTATTTTGTAATTGAAAACATGAAGTTGTTTTCAAAAGAAACTTTAAATACCAAGATCATCTAACACTCCTTGCCATGTAGAAAATACCCTCCCAATAAACTAAAAGAGCTATAACTCTAACTATACAGCTTCTACATAATTCAAAGGACTTTGTAAGCTTCTCTTAAGTGACTTTGAGGAGGTAAGAAGTAACAAAGAATATCTAAAGATCACTGGGATATGAGGAAAATATTTTCAGCATAGAAAAAATTATGTTTAGCAAGTATCTGAAGAAAAGCTGGAAGCCTGTCTGACAACCATTAGCAAACACACATAGATATCTTGTAGGAATGGAATTCCAAAATCTGATTACATCCTTGCTGCTGCTGCTGCTAAGTTGTTTCAGTCGTATCTGACTCTGTGCGACCCCATAGATGGCAGCCCACCAGGCTCCTCCATCCCTGGGATTCTTCAGGCAAGAATATTGCAGTGGGTTGCCATTTCCTTCTCCAAAGCAGAAGCCCACTTAACTACTGCTGATGATTAGCATTCAAAGCTAAATTTCCTCTGTCGAATCAGAATGACTTACAGGTAGAAGCACATTACCTTAGGATCCAAAGGAACACAATGATTTCTACCTCCTTGCTTACACGTCAACACATGCATGTGTGTGTGCATGCACACACACACACATGCACACACACACACACACCCCAGCAGCCATAACCAGGCTTTGCTGATTAGTCACACTGACTTTGATAACCTCTCCTTGTGTGTTCTCATATTTACTGGCAGCTTTACAAATGGGCTCAAAATAGCTTAGCCTGTCAAAAATAATTCCCTATCCAGAGGACATACTTGCCCTGCCTACATTCATTTGCTACTGTCATAGCAGCAATGCTTCAGATATCACCAGGCTTTGAAAGTATGAAGAAACACATTGAGGATGCAATAATGTGAAAAAGGAAAAGCAAGATATCAGTGACAATGCAACAATGTAAAAGAGAGAAAGAATGCATTGATTAAATCCTTGCAACTTACTAGTTACTATGCAAGGTGCTAAGAAAATGGTTACACCCCTCAAGTTACAGTCTATCCAAGCAGTCACCCAGTTCCAGGAAAGGAGCAAGGAAGGAGGCCTGCGGAGCCTTCAAATGCCATATTTTAAAACCTTGATTTTATATAATAGGCAGTAGGAAATCAACATTTTTAAAGCAGGAGAATACAAATGATCAGATTAATTATATATATATATATGTGTATGTGTGTGTGAAGTGAAATAAAGAACCTTAACTAGGCCAGAGGCAAAAAATAGATAAAGAGAGAAAAAAAAAAAAACAAAATTAAGAGATATTTCAAAAGCAGCATAAGCAGGGCATATAGAAGGCAAGAGAGAGGGAATATTCATTCAGAGACATCTCTGGTATTCCTGATGTGGCTGACTCAGGAGACTGTGACGCCAAGAGGAAAGACAGTAAAAGTGGAGAAGAAGCCCATCCTATTGAGAAGGATAAGACAATACTTTTAAGTATTGTTCATGATGAATCTGAAGTTAAAACAGATTATGCAAGTGAAGGTTTTTATTAAGTAGAAAATATGAGATTGAAGATCAGAGGAAATAGTAAGGCTCAGCAAGTTAGGCCATGACAGCGGAATGCTTGTCATTCAACAGGTAAAGGGAATTAACAAATTATGATTTTTTTAAAACAAAATGGTAAGAGGTGTAGAAGGTAAAACAGGGGCAGGCCACGTCACAAAAGGCAATTCAAAGATTCCTAAAATTTGGACAATATCACACCATAATATCTGCATTCTTGAGGTTTAAGTGGGTACTGTTCTATGGACTCTTGGACAAACAAACAAGAAAATCCACACAATCACCTATTATTACAGAAACTCCTGAGGCACCAAAACAACATAGGCTACCAATTTCACTCTAAACCTGAAACACCAAGAGCCCATGAAAGGCTGTGAAGGATGAAACAAGCCCCAGGACATCACCCAGCAAGTCACACGGGCCTCTTCAGACACTGAGTTGGTCCGGTTAATTCAATAAAATACCACCAGTCATGAGGAGCAGGAGAGGAAGAAAGAAAATGCTGTAAAGGGCATTTTTAATCCTGTTCATAATTCATCAGATCCTAATAAAAGAGCTCTGCATAAACAAAGCCTTGGTAATCTTTTCCTATAGCATCAAAACTAAAACCAAATGTTAATTAAAACTTAAAACAGCAGCCACAATTGTCAAATCTGGTCATATGCAGTTCCAATGCTTTTATTTGACAAGTATTTGTTCAAAACACAGTATTTCTAAATTATTTGCCTATGTCACTCATGTCATAAACTTTAAAGGCATAACAGAAAAGTAGTTGTCAAAGAAGCCAAAGATGATTTTATCCTTTACTGTATATATTCTATTGTATTATAAAATGTTTTAATCCATAAATTTAAGTATTTACAGAATTACAAGAAAAAACACATCCAATAATGGCTTGAAAATAAGACAGACCAAGTTGAAGGCTCTTGAATGATTACTATTTTAATATTCAGTACTTGAAAGGTGTAGAATCTAGATTTCAAAAAGTATCTTAACTCTATGCAAGTTTCATTTCAATTACCTTTATCTTCATCTACAGTTGTGGCAGCATCAGCTCAGAAATACTTGATAGGAAAAACCCACCCTCTCCTGACCCCTCATGCTATCATTTCTTTAGATTTGAATATATGAAGGAGAGGTGTAAGACATGAGGCACCACCTCTATGAAAACAGAAGGAATCACAATTAAATAATTTAAATATTTAATTTAAATAATACCACAGCACTGCTTTAGTATTAGTGATAGAACTCTTATCAGATACATACTCACATTTCTTTCACTCTGGTTTTGCTCCTAAAGCTTAGAGTAGTTCATAATTAGACCTTTAATATAGAACATAACACAGAATGCAGTATGGTGGGATGAGGAAAATCTAAAATCATGATACTTAAGTTAAATCTCTGGCACCTTTATTTAAAAACAATGTGACCTTAAGCATTCCATCATCTGCAAAAGGAATAATAACAACTCAGAAGGTTGTTATAAGCAATGAATGTGCTTGTATTTGTTAAAGTACTTTGTAGAGTTAAAAATTAAAATAAAAAATAAAATTGACTCTAGCACTAGGCCACTTGTGATAAATCTTTCAATTGTCCTGTGATCTACTAATATAAGACAAAGACCTCTGCCTAATACGCAATGGCTTCCCAGTAAGTATGGGATCAAAAAAAAAAAAATGAGTAATATAAGACAAATCCACAAACTGTCAAGTATCTAATACAGCAGTTCTGTTCATAACAGTTATCTGGACGGAATACATCCAGATGGTTTGGAAAGTCACCATCATTTAAACATAGCCAGAGTCTCTGAGACTGAAACTCATCTTTATAGAGACAATCTAGTCTAGTTTCTAATGCTGATAAGAGTAATCTTACAGTGTAACTTATTCTTAATTTCCTGGCTTTATACTGATAACTTTCAATATAAGGCATAGAGAAGTGTGGACCCGGGGAAATGGGAAGATGTCAGTGAAAGGGTACATATCCAGCTATAAGATGAACAAATTCTGAGAATCTATTGGACAGCATGGTGATTATAGCTGATAATACTGTTTTATATTTAAAAATCACTACATGAGTAGATCTTAACTTGTTCTCACCACACACAAAAAGGTAATTATGTGACATAATGGAGGTGTTAGCTAACCCTACAGTCAGAATCATTCTGCAATATATAAGTATATCAAAGCAACACACTGTACATATTAAAATTATACAATACTGTATGTCAATTACATCTCAATAAAGCTAGAAAAAATATATAAGGAATAGATACTGATGAAGAGTTGTTTGTGACATTAAGTTGTTTGCCCCATCACAGTTTTACTTCAACTTAGAAACTAATTCTTGAACACTCAGGCATCAGATAGGAGAAGGAGCATTTGACTGAGCTCCAAAGACTTAAATTTAGCCTCCATCCTGTCACAGGGTGATTATTTTATCAACCGTCTCTTAACTGTGACTGATACATCATGGAAAGAGGTAGAGGAGAGGAAGCAGGGAGGCTAGGGAGCTGGCTAGTTTCTGTGATCTTTTCAGGCCTAAAATTGTATGGTTCTCCTATGCTTAAGGAAGGAACTGGGTAATGTGCCCTCTATTCTCACAAAGTTTACAATCTAGCTGGGAATTTAGGAAATGCAGACATACAGCTAATAAAGAGAGAGAAAATTCACACTTGTAAAATGATCGGTATAGAAAATACCAGTGGTTACTGATTTTACAGCATGGAAGGATAGATCCTAGTCATGTGGATTTCATCAACGATTTGAGCGGAAATGTTTAAGAATAAGCAGGACTTGGGTAGAGAGGATGGGGAAAGGTATATACGGCATTCTTCCATGATGCACCATGAAGATGACAAACACAGAGTATCTTACAAATCATCAAGCTTTACCTTATTCATGGGGCTTCCCTGGTGGCTCAGTTGGTAAAGAATCTGCCTGCAGTGTGGGAGACCCAAGTTTGATCACTAGGTTGGGAAGAGCCCTGGAGAAGGAAATGGCGACCCACTCCAGTATTCTTGCCTGGACAATTCCATGGACAGAGAAGTCTGGCAGGCTACAGTCCATAAGGTCGCAAAGAACTGGACACAACTGAGTGACTAACACTTTCACTTTATCTTATTCATGGAGATAACTCATCCTGACATGTGCTTCTAACTTGGAATGACACACTTGCAGGGACAGGAAGCTCAAAGCTATGCCAAGGCAGCCTGATACCTCCTTGGACCACTCTAATGACAAAGCTCTTCTAGGTACTCAGCCATAGACAGCTTGCAGGGCTTTCTGTTCTTCCTTCATCATACTGGACAAAGAATAGCTATCTAAATATGTATCTTTAATATGTAACACTAGGTACTGAAGAAAAATTTAATGAAAATTGATCCTTTCAGATAGTAATTGGGCTATTTTCTCTCCTGATCAGGCCACATTTTTTCATCTGACTTACAGTACAGAAGCCATCCCCACACTTACCTGCTTAGCTTTATAACATAACATGCTTACCTTTATAACATACACCTTATTTTCTACATCATGTAGCAATGTCTAGTTTCTGCCTTCAAAACTATCACTCTGTTTCTCCATGATATAAAATTTAACAGAAGTTTATCATATCATAATTTTTCATTACTATTTATTATACCCTTAAAACATTTTTCCCTCCTATAAGAGGTCCATCTCATTCGTAACACAAATAGTCAAAACACAATAAAATCTGAAGGTAATATCCACAATCTAAGAAAAAGATCTGAAGACTCAAACAAAAATTTTCTAAACCTGAGTTATCCATCCAAAATAATTCTACCAGAAAACTGTGTTGTTACATTTCTTTTCAAGGCAAAATAACCAACTCTAACATCTGCAGTTTAAAAAAAAAAAAAACTAATAATGATAATTTATGATAAACAATATGTTAATAAAATCTATATGTTTTTCTATTTAAGAGCTTTTTTCTTCCTAATTCTTAGTAATATACTACATCTTTTCTACTATATTATTGAATTAAAACATCTTAAATTTATTGAATCAAATGTTTTGGGGATAAAAAATAATAAATCTAAGAGATAATTACTGTATACACATTGTGCTTACAAATGTCACTGGGAATGTAAAACTGTAGAACAGATAGCATGTTAAAAAGTAACAGTAACCGTCAAAAGTAATTTAAATAAAATATTTCCTATCTTTTTTTAAGTAGAAAGTTTTGACAGCATGTGCTATCTCCTATTGTGCACACATACACAAAAAAATCTTTTGGCTTACAAAAAATAACTTAAGGATTGGCAAGCAATGGCCCATGGACCAAATCTGATCCACCACCTGTTTATGCATAGACTGCAAGACAGGAATGTTTTCCTTTCATTTGTAAAAGGTTGGGAAAAAATAAAAAGAAGAATATTTGAGTACAAGTGAAGTTATATGAAAATCAATGCTCTATTTATGTAAACAAAGTTTTATTGGAAGACATCCATGCCAGTTCACTTATATTTTATCCATGGATGCTTTCAACTATGATGGAAGAGTTAAGGAGTTGCCATGGAGACCATGAGTAGCCTTCTCATCGTTCATTACAAATTGCCAGTAATAATTCACTTTTGCTTCTTGGCCTACAAAGTCTAAAATATTTACTATGTGGACTTTTGCAGAAAAAATTTGATGAACTCTGGAATAATTAATGTAATAATTTATAATTTCCTGAAGAATTTATGAATAGGCAGCTTCTGATTCTGAGCTATCAACTGAACTTCTTGAATTTTACTGTAATATAGATTCTTTTTTATCTAGTCATATATTTACAGTAATATTTTTAAAATATATTTAACTAAGGATTCTCCATAGAACAGAAAATGTATAGTTTTTATATATTCTTTGACCTAGTCAATAATTAAATGCCTACTGTGTACCATGAAGATTCCCAGGGATTCAAAATAAATAAATTGCTGGCTCTAAGAAGTCACTTTCTAGTAGGGAGACACAGTACTCTAATAGAAGTTTTTGTCACTAGAGGGAAAGGCAAAGCAATGAAAGTAAAGTCTGCCATTCCGTAATGACATATTATCATTTTAAAAATATTACCTCTGTCTGAATTATTGGCAAGTTATATACTCAAATAGATAAGGCAACAAGGCTTAGCAAACACTTTTATCCATCAGTAGTTTTAATCAAAGTATTGGCCTTATATATGTAATTAACCTTGAGCAACGCAGGTATACATAAAAATGTTGATTAAGAATTTAATAATTATCCTTGTAAACTTCAGAAGTTAGCTGGCATCTGGTCCTTAACTATGATAAACAGACATCCATTCATCACAGTTTATTTATACATAAATGAAGAGAAATAGTAACTGAATGGTTAATAATGAAGAATAGAATAGATAAATATCACTAAAAATACATGACTTGTTTTGTTTTGAAATCCCAAGTGTCCTACAAATGTCACTTTACTTGGAAGAACATTTTTGAGAATAATTGTCTTTTGAATCTACTCAGAGAGTCAATCTATTGTATAAAAAAATATACATCATAAATGCATCTGCTTCTCATAATTAGAATTCCAATATCTACATGCAGTTAATATGTTGGCTGTTTCCCCATTTTACTTAAAACCTGAAGAAAAGTATAATCCCCAAAAGTAAGTCTTCTAACAGCTGTTCTGAGCAAGACAAGAGAGATGTGTTATCTAGCAGCTACCTCCAAATGTTGAGATACGTGCACCCTGGTGATTAGAGGTTAGCAATCCTGGTGTGTCTGCTCGCTTTTAGTATTAAATATTTAATGGCATATTTTTCCTTAATGGAATCCAAGCACATCTGATCAGTCACTGGGATCATTTAGTAATGCAGTCAAAGTTATCATACTGCCATTTCATATAAACTTTGTAATTAGATAATCCATCATGTTACTAATTCAAAAGATTGCTTTCTTTACTACTTTAGAGCATGCTACAGTAGTGAAATCCAACTGAGCTGATCAACGAAAAGGTTCTAAAATCGGGTCCTGCATGAACTTGAAACCTTCAAGTGGCAAACACACACACACACTCCTGACCTTTCAAACAACAGAGGCCATATCTGTCCCACAAACTAACCTAACAACAACACTGAAGTAATAAGGCACACTACATCCAGAATGAGAGGGCTAACTAGATGAAAAATTTAAGATTAAAAACTGAATATATCAGAAACAAATTTGTTCTCTCTTTTTACTGAAGTACACCATTCTTCAGCAAATAGGAAGATCCACAAGGGATTATTTAGTAATTTTTTCCACCGTGCTGACTTATATACTTTGCTAAAAGTTTGAGGTTATGGCAGAATACCAGGGACTATTTATTAACACTCAAATGGCATATACCAAATGCAAGTATATGATCTTTACCATATTACCATTTGTGTCTTATTTCTAACACATCTTGATTAAAAATATTAAATCACTATTGAATTAGCAAGATTCTTGTTCTAACCCATTCTTCACTGCATCTCCAATAAAAAGTACATCTCTCCCTGTAAAAAGAATTTACTCAGAATGAAACTGAATGTAAACTTTAAGTATCATAATACAAAAAAAAACCTTCTAAAATTCTCACTTTCAGATTTATGCAATCACAGTATATATTGCAAAACCAGTTGCCACTAATAGCATGAGGAAGGCAAGATCAGGAGGTCATAGATGTACCCTTAAGAATAAAAAGAATGTTCTACCAGGAAAACTATTATTTTGTTTAAAAGGAAAAAAAAAAAAAAAACAACCATCTTCTCAAACAGATATGGAATTGCTAATCAAAAATTCTATTGCAGTTATATACTATCGAGTTAAAAGTACTTTGTAGAGCTCTGGCAGCAATAACAATGACATATGTTTTGTGGTCAGAAAGGTCATTTTTATTCTTGTTGCTTCCAATTTAATATCTGGCTTTGAAACATTTTGCACAACTAGTCCATTTTCTATTTTATTGTTCAGAGCTTATCATATTCTCATCAGTCTACCAAACGCATTTTTGGAAAAGGAAGTTCTAAGTCCAGGAAAAAAAATAAGTGTATATTTTTAAAACTCTGTACAATAATTTCTAAAAATATACTCTGTGCATCAGAAGTAAGCTCAAAACTAAGTCTACTGACACTAAATTTAGAAAGACCATTACCAATAATTATCAGTGTACATTTGAGGCGAGAGAATAGAGGAAATACCATACATGTCATTTCAGTAAACTATTCCATGACAACTAACAAAGCTCTTATAATTTAATTTCATCCTTTTAAGATTCATGTGTAAGAAACATTTCATTCATCATAGAAAGCCTGCTTTTATATTTCCTCCATGAAATCCCAAGAAACTACTCTGAAATCATGAAGTTGTGATCAACATAGGACACAGCAAATGATTTTTGACAATGACAGCTATGGGCTGAAACGAAGCCAGCTACTAGTGGAAAGGTACTATTCTCTGTTTGCAAAATTTTGTTCTCAACAACAGAGGTAATTCTGAGTATGGGACACCAGCACCAGACACAACTGTATGCAAGTATCTGTGACTCTGATTTACAGTCAGCTGCAGATTACACTCCTGTTTTATACTGGAGCACAAATAAAGATGGAAAATGGGGCAGTATTAGCAGAAATTTGTACCATGCATCAGAGACTCTAAGTACTTTATAGCTAATCCTCACTTTAATCTATAATTATTATTTTTTGTGTTTTCTGTTTGTACGCTCAGTCACCCAGCTGTGTCTGACTCTGTGACCCCATGGGCTGTAGCCCTCCAGGCTCCTCTGTCCATGGGATTTTCCAGGCAAGAATACTGGAGTGGGTTGCCATTTCTCCTCCTCACGCTCAGTCACCCAGCTGTGTCTGACTCTGTGACCCCATGGGCTGTAGCCCTCCAGGCTCCTCTGTCCATGGGATTTTCCAGGCAAGAATACTGGAGTGGGTTGCCATTTCTCCTTCTCCAGAGGATCTTGTCAGCCCAAGGACTGAACCCATATCTCTTGTGTCTCCTGCATAGGCAGACAGATTCTTAACCACTAAGTCACCAGTATTATGATTATCATTCCCATTTACAGATAAGGAAATCGAGCTTGAGAGAATTTCACTTACTTGTCTGAAAAAACGACTTAACCATCACACTACTATTCAGCCTCCATTTAAATCTGTCCTCTAACTGTAATTTGCTCACCTTTTAAAAGCTGATATTCCAAAGAGACACAGAGGTATAGAGTGGACTTTTGGACTCTGAGGGAGAGGGAAAGGGTGGGATGGTTTGGGAGAATGGCAATGAAACATGTATATTTTCCTGTAAGAAACGAAGCGCCAATCTATGTTCAATGTAGGATGCAGGATGCATGGGGCTGATGCACAGGATGATTCAAGTAGAGGATGTGGGGTGGGAGGTGGGAGGGGGGCTTCGGCATTGGGAGATTGTGTTCACCTATGGCTGATCCGTGTCAATGTATGGCAAAACAAATACAGTATTGTAATTTTAAAAAAAATTAATGAATTAATTAATTTAAAAAATTTAAAAATAAATAAATAAATAAAAGCTGATATTCATGACTATGCGTACATACTATCTGCATATTTGTAGCAAATGTTTAGAGCTTAATCAATAGATTGAACCATAGGAGTTGTCTTGCCAATATAAATCCATTTTGAAATCTAACCAGAAGTTCTACTTCAAAATAGAAGTGGGGAAAAAAAAAAAGCTGGGGAGTGGGAAGGAGGAAGGGCCTGTAGAGATGAAAACATACATTTTCCCTTCTCTAAACAATCTGAAAAAGAAGAGCCAGTAGAGATGCTGGTCTCTATTTTTGATGAAGACACAGATAATCACACACCATCACTATTCTCACAAATATCTGCAGTACATCTCCTATCCTTTGGCCACCTTCAATACCACCAGTGGTAAACCACCACTCACCTGATGCTTTAATTTCCATTCAGCCCCACTCTCAAGTAACATAGAATCTAAAAAAATTTTTTAAACTGTTGAGCAAATAAAGCTATAGGTAAACCACTCCCACCTTTTCATCCAACCAGATCATCACTCTGGTGATGATCATCACTAAATAGCCACCCTATTTAGAAATTCTGGAGGCACTAACACCCTCTCTAATTTCTATTACTACTGAAAATAAACCGCATTTTAAGCATCAAAGCTTTCATTCAACTCTGATTGTTTTCACTAACTGAAAATGCGTATAACTGAAACATGTATTCCACTGGTAACAACTGCCTTTTCAAATCTCCTTTACAGGAAGCCTATGAATCTTTCTTAGCACAGAGGGTTAGAGGAACTGTACCCACCTGCTCCCCACAGGTATTTCTAGGCCATTCTCTCTAATTGTTTCCAAACACCATCTTCTCTTCTGAAATGCATGCCATTAATTTCTGCTTCCTATGTGAAGTTCTCCTTGATTTCTTACCCTAGAAAATTTCTCCTTCCCACTTAATTTTTACAACCAGGTAACAAATTCCTAAGTGGACAGGATATTTTATACAGCAGACTCCTAGCCTCTGAATCTCAATTTGTCAATTGCTCTGTGTCGGGGTGGGAGGAGTGGGCGGCTGATACTGCCAATAAGGAAAGTGGTGAGAACCTGGGATACTTGGAAACATAACTGGAAAAAGACTACACTATAATGTCTTCAGAGTAATGAAGTGGGGCAGGGGGTGCGCGGGGGCCGGGGATAAATTTTCTAAGTAAAACCATGTCTTGAGCAGCAGAAGCACAAGAGGCATTAAGAATCTAGCCCCAAAACAAATATACACTATTTTTCAACAGGAAACCCCAGAGTGTTCAAAACATAAACTGCCAACTTTTGAGGAATTAATCATGGACTGCTACTAGAAAAAGCTATCTGCTCAGCAGGGAAGAAACTTGTTCCTAGGATTAAGAACCTTCTCATCCTCCACCAACGCCTTTCATTTCCAAGTAGTGCAAGTTTGATAAATATGTGAATATCCCCAAGAAAGACTTTTGACTTGCTGAGGTTCTTTGCCTTGGAATGTAATTTTCAGAGTTAGATTAACCACATAGTTCTATAACCCTGGCCCAAGAGTGCTTTGTACATAGCTCACCACTGAAACAAAAACAAGATGAAACTTGCATAATTTGATCAATGAATTCACTAACAAACACCCTCTCAGGAAGCCAAGAGGCCTGATAACAAAAGTAATTGTAAGGAATGTTTGGAAATCCAAGTAAAGGAGAGGAACATCTGTGTGAAATCTATCAGATACATTAATAAAACAAGTTTGAAAACTACTGATGCCAACTGATGAAAACATGAGGGTTCATCAGAATCGTCTCTCTACTTTTGTGTGTGTTTGGAAAAGCCCATAATCAAAAACTCAAAAAAAACAAAAAAATTAAGATAGAAACCAATTTGAAAAAGCTCTCAGAATTCCCTCTGTCTTAAATGACAATGAGATGAACCAAAACATAAGCTTAGCGTGTCTAATACCTTCAGAGAACCTAAATGAATATAAATGAGTGGGAGGAAAGCACAACATAAAGCAGGCTTTTCTTTACTGAGGCCAGGTAAAGTCAGCTTTCTTTAAAGTATAAATTCAAAAGCTAGTTCCTTAGGTTGAGAAATGCAGGTCAGCATGCTGACAGACTGCACACAGAGAAGCAGCAACACGATGCAAACCTCTCTGTACTGCCCATTTATTCTCTTTGATTAATTCTTTATCCCAGCAAGACGGGGAGAGGGCAGTAGCTGGGGATAAAATTTCCTGACCAGCACTCTCCACCCACTTGCAATGTATTTGTCATGAGCTACATCATCACACACTTGCAAATTTATAAACTCTGTGGTTCATCCCTAAGGTTTACAGGACACTGATGAGCTTAATTTAATCCTAATCTACTCTTTAAAAAGAGTGAAGGACAGGAATGAGGGATGGAGAGGAGGAAGGGAGAGGGAGAAGAGTTTTCTCTTCTAAGGACAAACTTATAAGCAGAAAAATAACTACAAACTATAAAATATGGACAAAACTTTTACAAGGAAGTTCAGGAGCCATAAGTCAATGCTGCTTTCCTCTGATTATTAACCTATATATATATATATATATATATATATGTACATATATATAGGTTAGTATATAGGTTAAAGTATAGGTTTATAGATATTAACCTAAACTTTAAGACAGAAATCACAGATTGAGTTCAATTCCCTCATAAATTACAAAGATGAGTATGTTTTACTTTTACAGCAATAACAAATATAATTTTGTGGGGAGAAGGAAAGCATATTGTTAAAAGTTTCCCTGGTTAATTGTAATGACAGAATTCCGCCCCCCCCGCCCCCACCTCTAAACGATACGGAGAAAAGCTCATTGTAAGATTCATAAGATTAAAATTATTTTAAAAGAAACCAGAGAAATAAGATAGTAATTCACATTTTACATGGAACAATAGAAACCATTTTTAAATAGGTATTATGAACATTAATAACTCCAGCAATTAGCACTTGAACATTTTCCAACAATATGGAACACTAGGAATGAAGTTATAGTCATCATAGGTTTATTTTTATCTTTCAGTAGGTGTTACTTTGTATAGTAAGTAACATCAAAAGAGCTTGCGTGTGCTGTATACATAACACCACTACAGGTTGTAA
The DNA here is from genome assembly GCA_917880005.1 of Nanger dama. Taxonomy (NCBI): domain Eukaryota; kingdom Metazoa; phylum Chordata; class Mammalia; order Artiodactyla; family Bovidae; genus Nanger; species Nanger dama. The sequence goes on from CAKJTW010000135.1 coordinate 1,520,927, forward strand.
TTTTCAGAAGCATATGAAATACATATATGTGAAACCTCTCAGATATATCATAAGCAATCCTTATATTCTGAAATCAATTTAAAATTACAGACAAATCAGAATGTAATGCTAAGATGATAGTATCAGAAAATCATAAGAACATACTCTAAGGAATAAAAATACATTTGGGAAAAACAAAAATAAATCTATAGCCATCATACTAACCACATTTAAATACTTAGAAAATAAGCAGATTATAATATAAAACATTTTAAATATATTCACAGGATAAATATGTCACTGGATATGTGCTTATAAGGTGTAAAATTAACAAAAATCAACCTCAAATGTAAAATTTTGCTTATTATTAAAATATATCAATATTTTAAAATATTTAAACAAATCAAAACACACAGCATGGCAAAGTAAGGAAAGCAAACATATGATAATAGTGCAGGACATATTGATTCTTTTATCCCTGGCCCAGGGTAGACATCAAGAATCAACCAGTGCATTCTGTCTCTCTGAGCCTAAACAAACCCCAGAATCACTTACAGAAAGAGCACTCAGATAACCAGTGCCAAGAGACCATAATGAAATATTAACTTACACCTATTTTATATTCCTAATCTAAGATTTGAGTGACTTGAAACATTTAAACAAATTTTTAGGCAATTCAGGAAATCCTTTTAAATCAGAAATGATTATATCTTCATTCTATTTAGAATTCACTAAATCAAGAAATGGATTCCAATAATTTTTCCACTTCAAAAGTGTTTCCATTGCTGAAACCACCACCACAAAACTAAATGAACTCAATGGCAAACTTAAATCCATTAATAAGAAATAATAGAACATGTTACTCTCTCTTGGGGAAAGAAAGCACACTCTTTTGAGGGTGTGCTTTCCCAGCTAACAGTGACCACTCTTGGCTGTTAATTAGCATAGTGATAAAGCAGGAAAAGTAATACTCTTTGCATAGCAATACATTCTCCCATTTTCTACTCGTAAAGGCAGGGAAGTGATAAAAACATGAAGAGTCCTGGATTTTCATGGATCAACAACAAAATAAGAGTAAAGGGTTGATTTATGGCATTAGCAAAGATACCAAAGTCAACACTTACTTTTGCAAAGGCTTCAAAAATGTCAAAGGAAGGTGGCAGCTGAGAAGCATCCTGTATTTCTTCTCTCATGAAATGTTGAAATGTCAATGCAAGTTGCCTGAGGCCCTCTTTCTTATCTTCAGTCAGCTTGTTAATATCTTTTTAAACAGAAAATAAATAGCACTATCATACAACGAACTTTCAGTGGATAATTTTCAGGTATTCAATGGTAGCTATTAAGCCAGTTATTTCCTGCCCTAGATTTCATTCTAACAGAGATCAGATGTTTGGCAGAAAACAACAAAATTCTGTAAAGCAATCATCCTTAATTAAAAACTAAATTTTTTTAAATGCCTTTTATTTTTTGACAGCTACAAATCATTATATATACGTTACCAGTTAAATTCTGACAAATGTCATCCACAAAATAAGATCAAACACCTAGCAAAACAAAATACACACACCCACATGAAAAAAACAATAAAACCAAAATCAGTAATGATGTCTGTTAGCAGATTGTCAACATCCTCCTGCATACATGCTCAAACCACCATAAATGTTTATTTCGTCAGTGAATTTAAGCAGACTTTTTCATGAAACAATTTACAATCAGGACATGACTGATTACCATTATCATTTTAAAGGCAAAAAAAAGAAACCCAGAAAGCAAAAATTGACGAGTTTGGCTAAATTACGCTCAAATTGATGATATGTGTCAAGGAGAAAGTATATCAAGAAGAAAACATGGATCAACCAAAGAAATCACATCTTCAAGCTCTTTAAAGAATGAATAAACAAGATATATAAGCTATCCATTCAAACAGAAGGAGAAAGTTCCAAAGCCAGTATTATTCCTTGAAAAACTCAGATGCACTTATAACACAAAGGGTTGTGAAGGCTAAGAGTGCACAATTCAATTAATAACATTTGAGAGCACTTCACTGAAGGCAGCATGGATGACTGCTACTGAGCAGGGCTACTGTTCATAGCAAAACTCACTTTAAGAGATGTTAATTATCTTGCAGTAATATAACAAGAAAAAATGACTAATTAGTTCTCTATTAAAACTTGAAAACATAGATCAAGACAAACTACACCATTACTCTGTTGCTCATGTCAGGTCTACATATTTTCTTTAAATTACTTGTGCAACAGAACAATTAAGCCAATGATTTCTTAAATAATAATTTATTATCATTGGCACTTAGGATTCCATAACCATAAATCTGTACTAGATCATCTTATTTGTCTCCATCCAGAAATATTAAACTGTATAGCACATTTACTCCACAAGCTCTGGCTATTTTTGAGCTGAAGTCATTTGCAACTTCAATGAAGAGGATCTGTGCCAATACGGAAAAAAAAATAAACCTTACATTCACTAAACACTCGGATCCAAAGCCTCTCAGAGTTCTCAGGGAGGCTGGCCACTGCCGTGGTAGTTCAGGAGTTGAACCACACTCAGTGCTGTCAGAGAGCCTAAGTCATCGGTACCTTCTATTTTCCATATTTTCTAAAGGACCAGTGAACCTACATGTTCCTTGGAGCCCCCATTCATCTTACTGTTCCCTGACATCAAAAAGAAGCCAAGAGTGGAAGAAGAGCACACAGAGGGGAAAACAGAAGTAAAATTATTTTGTCAGCTTGACTAAGGGTTATACTCCCCTCACTGCCTAACTTAGGACTCCTCTGTGGCACTTCACAAACCCCTCTATGGCCAAAGCTACCCTGGAATAAACTAAATAAGCTAACGTGTCAGTCTACATAAACACTTGAAAAGGTTTGTTGCCTCTCAAACACAGACAGAAAAAGGCAAAAACAAAGCAGCTCATCAGCTCAGCAAATAAATTATAGAACTTTTAAAATGCTGATAGACAATCACTTACTTGACTCCAGATCATAAAATGAGTAAAGCTTTTCCGATTCAGAGGGTGTTTCCTGCATCTGCGAAGAAAGAAGGAAAACACCAAAAACAATTTAAAGTGTTCCAATATATACATGAATATGTTTAGATATCTTTAGATATTTAAATGCAAGTCTGTTAAAAAGACAGTTTTCTATATATTCCTTTTCTTCATCATGTTAACATGTATTGCAACTTGAGCCACCATTTTAATTTCTAAACACAAAATTCTTTTACAAAAAGTTTCCATACTTTTATTTTTCCCCAGTTCTAGGGGAACTGACTTGTGTCATTGCAAGGACTTTATTATTAATTATTACAGAAAAGCAAAGATAGATGAATAAAAATATGAGTTTATTACATTAACCTTGAGGCAAGAGGAGTCAATTTCCTTATGTAAAACACACATAAGAAGTAATGTATAACACTGAGTTGTTCTGGTATAAGATATGTTTAACATATAAAGCAATTACCACATGGCCTAGAAATAGTAAGTGCTCAATAGAAGGGAGCAATCATTATAACTACTTTTTATTACATTCTGACTCAGTAGGTTGGGGGTGGAGATTGAGAACTAGTACCTTGGGTGATTCTGAAGTAACCTATTTCTGCTCTAACAGTGGTTCTCTATTTTTTCAATACTAATAAAGTTGACAAAATTCAGACTCAAATATATTATTATACTTTTAATATCAAGTAATTAAAGGAATGCATAATAACAAAGTTGCTTTCAATTTACTAAAGCTTTGAAATAAATATGTGTATTATTGAGTTTAGTTCAATACAATACATACATTTGAAAATAGCAGTAAGTATATGTAACAGATGTTGTATAATCAGTCCAAAGACAACACCCATTTGGTATTCTAAATTCATCTTTTAGTACTGATGTAGCTGATATAAAACACGGCACTGGTTTTAGGTATATACTTTTACATTCCTAAAAACCCCTATAAAATTTTATTGCCAAAGAAGTTAATAAACAACAGGACAGAATAAAGCTGAAGATTGCAATAAAGAGATACATGTTAAAGCCTGGGAAAAACAAAAGCTGGAAGGTATTACCAAAGAGTGATTTCATAGACTCTACTAGCCACTTTGGCAAAGTAGGAAAAAGGGATGGGAGAAACAATTTCAATGGATGTTAGCTTTAAAAAAAAAACAAAACCACTCTTCCTTGAATCATCTAATTAAAGAAGTAACCCCCAAAATGATATACTTGCCCTGTGCGTTAGTCTCAGTAGAACAACAATAAAGGCAACGTAACAGGAATCACTAACATCTCATGCCCCAAACATAGGACCTTATGTCTCCATTCCCAACAGAACACATACAGGGCCTTCAAAAGGGGGCCATGCACTTCCTCACTGCCACCAATGTTGTGACTACTAGAAAAGAGCAAGTTCTGTCTTAAGATATTCCCTGGAATAATCCACCTTCTACTTTAATAAAGATTTAAATTTAGCCTAAATATGAATACTACATACAACTGCAAGTGCTTATGATAAGTTAAAGCCCAAGAATATTTCACAAGTTTTATACTCACAAGTTTGAAAACAACTCTGCCAAGTAGTCGGACAGAGTCAGGAGGATATCTGGGTTTGCAGCTTTTAAGGCATTTGCATTCTCGCTTGTGGTCCTGCCAAGCTTTTTTCTGTTAAGACAAGAGTGAGGAGGGCATATAAGACATAAAAATTTAACTTTCGTTTATATGGGTTTTGAATGGTGAGAGTCATCAACAGTAACTTAATAGCCTAAATATAAGTGCAAATAGAAAAGGAAAGCAATATTCTAATACTATTACTGATCTAGAATTTAGTATGCAATTACCAAGCATGGACATCAAAAGCTTCCATTTCACCTTTATCCTTTATTTGCCCTGTGGTTATTACCTGGCTGGTAGCATCCAAAGAAAGAATGATTATGTCTTTCTTAATAATTCATAAGATAGGCGCTTAGGTGATTAAATAGGATTTTTAATAGACAGTGATTTTGAATACAAAAAGAAAACATCACTCCAAATTAGAAAATAAAACACATGGTTCAGAAAAATCAAAACAGGACAGATAGCTATCTGAATTTCTGTGCTGCTATAATAAGTACAGAAATATCAGGAGGGCTAACAAAATTTTTAAAAATAGAAAAATTCTTTTGTTTTTTAAGATAGCATAGAAAGGAGTTATTAGCTAAAATGACCAAAGGCTATTTTTACTCAGAACGGTCTTGGTTTATTTATGTTGTCCTGGCCTAATTATTAACATTCTGAAATGTTAGCCATGTGCTGGTGGGGTGAAGAGACCACAGAGCCAGTCACCAATATCAAAACACTAGGAGGGAGAGGACTAAACGGACGGACGTTGTCATCGAGTCTGAAATGCCGTGACTCTCTTTATATGGGACTATTTCTACATGGAAATATCATCCAGAGTGTCTAATATTTAACCCTGGTGAGAGGGAGACCACTAGACCAAATATCTAATATTTCTTTTCCAAATGAGAGCTGTTAAGTTCTACCTCTGAAATGCCTCATGCTCACATTGTCTTCTTCCAGAGATTATAAATCTGCTTCCCAGATGCTGGGCCTATGAAATCCCCCGAAAAGAGGTCTCTCTTTTCCACTTAATAGCACAACATGCAGCATAACCAAAACAGTAGCTGCAGCTACTCTGAATCTGACTCAGATTCAAGTTCAAGCCAGCATTTTGCTCAGAAAGACTGCCTGTGCCAGTTTGCTGGGTGAAGGTGCGGGTTGTCCATCACTATATCCTAGTAAACCAAACCTTGGAGACATTGTTTACAAGGGGTACATCATTTCTTTTATCAACTCTACTCACAATTGCCTCATTTCATCCTTCCTTATTCACTATGGCAATGCTCTTAATGTGATTTTTTTTTAAGTATTTATACTTTGTGTGTGTGCTCAGTCGCTCATTCATGTTCAACCTTTGCGACCCCATGGACTATAGCCTGCCAGGCTCCTCTGTCCATGGGATTCTCCAGGCAAGAACACTAGAGTGGGTTGCCATTTTCTACTCCAGGGGATCTTCCCAGGGATGGAACCTGCATCTCTTGCATCTCCTCCATTGGCAGGTAAATTCTTTACCACTGTGCAAACTAGGAAGCCCCATTTATAAGGTAAGGTGAAGTCACTCAGTCGTATCCGACTCTTTGCGACCCCATGGACTGTAACCTACAAGGATTCTCAGTCCATGGGATTCTCCAGGCAAGAATACTGGAGTGGACTGCCATTTCCTTCTCCAAGGGATCTTCCCAACCCAGGTATCGAACCCAGGTCTCCCGCATTGGAGGCAGACGCTTTAACCTCTGAGCCACTAGGGAAGCCCCACTCATTTCCAAATAAAAATGAGTGTTTCAAAGACAGGTGCGTATGAGATAAGACTGTAAAATTAGAAACAAAATGTAATGTTAAAATTATGGGGAAAAAAGTATTCTAGCATTACTTAGCATTCTATAGTGTGATAGACACATGGTTAAGCAATTAAAAAGATTTCACTTGATTTTCACAATAATCCAAATGGTAGATATCCTTATAGTAAAGATGATGAAAGTAAGGCTCAAGAGCTGGAATCTAACTACCAAGCTACATAAATATACAGAGAGAGAATATAAATTCTTAGCAAGCTAAACAGGAGAGAGAAATAACGATCGCGCTTGTGTACTCCATTTATATGAGTTGCCTTACAGGCAAGGCAAAAGAAATCATAATTCTCATCTGACAAAAGAGAAAAACACATAGATTTACCAAGTTTTAAATCACAGGAGGGACTTATTCCAAGAATGCTAATCAGTATACTGGACAATGTCTTTGACAATAGCTCACAACACAATGGCCTTTCAGAGAGCTGCTTCTAATGTCAATAGAATACAACTCAGTGAAAGAAAATATTTCTATTGCTCGGGGCTAACCCTGGACTACAATTAGTAAGTACCAATGTGCTGTAAGATCCCTAAAATCAATATGGTTACACTGTCAAATAAGTTTGAAAAACATTTCATATTGTAGAATCTGCTTAGAGATTCAAAATATTTTTAGCCTACTAAAAGTTCTAAAATGCTCTGTATTTAAGAAACTTATATAAATAAGTTAATACAGAGTTTCCTGTTACTGTTATTGCCATCCTTTGGGAAGTCAGGTTTTAGTATACTGACTCAGAGATACCTATACACTTTCTTTCCTTCAGCTGGTCTTTGAATGAGGGTGGGTATGCAGACAAATTCACAGTCATTTTCACTGACAGGAAACTAGAGCATGGATATTTTTGATTATTGATTGAGGAGAGAACCATAGCTTTGGTGCAAGAGTTTTCATTTAATATTGAAGGTGTCTGGCTGGAAAACAACTGCAATTAGTAAAATAAGGCTGTGATAATGGATTAAATGATCTTAAGAGCAAATTTTAATTGACACTTAACTATTAGAGATCACTCATAACTTTCATGGTAAAACCTCCAGTTTTGAGCAGCTCAGCCTTTTGGAAGCTTACCAGGGAAAGGTAGGTAACTACAACATGTACCCCAGGTAATAAACCAACAGATCTGTTAATGACAGTAGTTAGAATGAAGCTTCTAAATTTTAGAAAACTCTTGTCAAAAATGACTTTATTTAACATAATTAAAATGAGTTTTTATTCTCAGCAATAATTAGAAAGTACACAATATATCTCTTAAGGCTATTCCTAGATCATTGCACAGAAACATTGGACAATGTACTTATTTTCCCACTTGCTTCAGCAAAAAAAGGTTATTTTCATCTTAAACCAGATCTATATAAGTATGGAAGGTAATCATACCACTAGAAACCGTGATACTAAAAATCATGTTTTGAAAACATTAATTGTAAGCTTACCATAGGCTTACTAATAGAAACAAACCACAAGAAAAGATTTAAAAAGTAATCTTTTAAGCAACTGCATTTGCCTTTGAAGAAAACCTCACACTCATACAAAAACATTAGGCATTATCTTCACTCTACACTTTAACCATGGAGTGCAGCTCGCCAGGCTCCTCTGTCCATGGAATTCTCCAAGCCAGAATACTAGAGTGGGTAGCCATTCCCTTCTCCAGGAGATCTTCCCAACCCAGGGACTGAACCTGGGCCTCCCATATTGCAGGCAGATTTTTTTACCATGTGAGTCATCAGATGGAGACCTCAAGGACACACTACATAAGGACATATGCACATTACATATCTACCCCTTTCTCAAAGATAAGCCCTTGATCTACTTTTTCCTCTTTTTACTACAAACACAGGGTACAACTAAGATTTTATTCACAACACTAACTATAATGTTTACTGTTCTCATAGTTGAAAATCAACAATAAAGTATAACAAGCACAAATTAGCGTGAAAGACAAAGGAAATTAAAATACTGAATTAAGAAACAAAGGTGAAACCAGAATTGAAAGAGACACGTGTACCCCAATGTTCATTGCAGCACTGTTTATAATAGCCAGGACATGGAAGCAACCTAGATGTCCATCAGCAGACAAATGGATAAGAAAGCTGTGGTACATATACACAATAGAGTGTTACTCAGCCATTAAAAAGAATACATTTCAATCAGTTCTAATGAGGTGGATCAAACTGGAGCCTATTATAAAGAGTGAAATAAGCCAGAAAGAAAAACACCAATACAGTATACTAATGCATATATGGAATTTAGAAAGATGGTAATGATAACCCTGCATGTGAGACAGCAAAAGAGACACAGATGTATAGAACAGTCTTTTGGACTCTGTGGGAGAGGGCGAGGGTGGGATGATTTGGGAGAATGGCATTGAAATATGTGTAACATGTATAACGGCATTGAAACATGGTGAAAGGAATTGCCAGTACAGGTTCCATGCATGATACAGGATGCTTGGGGCTGGTGCACTGGGATGACCCAGAGGGATGGTATGGGGAGAGAGTCAGGAGGGGGGTTCAGGATGGAGAACATGTGTACACACGTGGCGGATTCATGTTGATGTACGGCAAAACCAATACAATATTGTAAAGTAATTCGCTCTCCAATTAAAATAAATAAATTTATATTAAACAAAATGAAAAAAACAGAAACAAAGGCAAGGAGAGAAGAATTTTAGATAGGGGAAAAAGAAATTAAGACGTCTTTGACTCAACTCCATATATAAGTACATGTACGACTCAAAAACAATTTCAGAGTGTACACATTTTCATATGGTTTATAGTATTTATATTGATTCAGCATATAAACTGATTAACTAAACCCAATGGTTTTCAGTGGGAGTAATCCTAAACTTGGGAGTTGTATGAGCATTTTATTGGGGGTATTTTTGTTTCACACAATGCTTGGGGAGCCCCATGGGTACTTACTAGTCAGGGGCCAGAAATGATAGACATCTTGAATAAGACTGTCCAATGAAGAACTGTTCCAAATCCAAAAAGACTTGTAAATGTCTGATCAGACTTCTTAGAAAGGTGACAAACTTGTTCATAATTATCTGAGCCTAGAAGTAAACCTCCTTTGTTTATACAAAGACATTTTTATGTAGTTTTAATAGCACTGAATTCTCTAGGGAAATTAAGGTAAGAGTGCATTTAAGAATTAAATGCTACACAATTATTCAATATCCCACAAAAGCATCCCACTGAAGCCAAAAACAGCTTTGGTATGTGTGTTAACCAACAAAACACATTTTCTGATCCGCATTTTGCAGCTTCCCTTTGCACAGTGACCCTGTACAGGTACAAGTATATGACTTCTTAATTATGTCTTCTAGTCTAGTCACACCTGAGCACTTATACACAAAAGTATATATTAAGTTATTTTAATGTTCATTTTTCTTTATGTTCCAGTTATGGCATTTATATTGATATTGAATTTTGAAATATGTAACTAAGTAGACTGTATTACCTAAGAAATTTCATTTCAAGATAGTGGAGAGGCCAATAAAATAATTGTCTTAGAAAGATGGAGTTAGGCCTGAAAGAGCTGAAAACCCCAGATCTAGAACAATGCTACAGGTACACATCTAATATGCACATAAGAAAATATTTTAAAATACACAGAATGGGACACATCCCACAGAATCTCACAGTATTGCTGAGATAGAATCTGATGTCTCAATTGTTTTTAATCACTGCAGCAGATTTCATGTGCAGCCAGCGTTAAAAAACCACTGAGCTAGGCTAAATTTAAAAGGGGGTCACCATATATACAAGATAGATTAAAACTATAAAATACTATTCTATACTTATAGTTAAACTATTGTCTTACAGGAATTAACATTTTTATGGTAATGAGGTGGGAAAGAGTTTCTAAAGCAGGACATAAAACCTAGAAACCAAAAATGAAAAGATGAATATGCCAAACAACATAAAAGTAAATAACGTCTGTATCAGAAAGAAGAAAACCGAATACTTCAAATATGGTTGAAAAATAAAGACCAACTAGGAAAACAAAATCTAAACTATGTATATGGATAGTGGTAAATGTCTCCAAAATACAAGGAGGTCTTATAGAATACATAAGAAAAGGGTGAATATTTCCATAAAATTAGGGGGAAAAAGTGAAAGACATGAAGAGAAAATTCAAGCCTAAAAAGAAAAGCCAAAAACAAAAACTACAAAAAAAAAAAAAAAACCCACAGTGATCGAAGAAATGCTAATAGACACAAAATATCATAGGTGACCCATTAGTGTACTAAAGATAAATGAAAATAACTGTATTCAAAAGTTTCTAAGGTATAGGCAAGTGAGGACTCTCTAACTTGTCATTAGAATTATAAGTTTCCTAATCTTTCTGATGAGTTTTTGGTAGAGAACATCAGAATTTTTAATGTGCATTTTGCTGGCATAGAAGTAATATTTATAATGTGATTAACCCTAATTTAAATGATATACATAAATAAGCTGAAGAATGCTCACTGTAGATTTGTTAAAATATTAGATAATTGGCACTAATTTTCCAGTTTTTCCTATAAGAAAAAGCCAATTTTGTTATTCCCTATATAGTTTCCCAATACTGTTATCTTTTACAAATATCATACATTATAAGTAGAAGCAAATATAATTATCTTTCTTATATCTAGTCATGGTGATTCAGGGAGAAGCATTTTTATAAGAAAGAGAAGAAAGTAAAATCACTATTAATAAACACAACTTCTTAATGTTTGTTTATTTTGGAAAACCTGGTTGTAACTCCAATAATCCTTTAAATGTATTAACTTTTAAATATTTTAAAAATGCTTCAACAAATTCTTTTATAACAGCAAAGAAATCTTTTGTAACACCAAGAATAAGTAAATTCACCAATTTTTAAATATTATATTTTATTTTTGAGCTCCCTATGTGGCACTAGTAATAAAGAACCTGCCTGCAAATGCAGGAGACACAGAGATGCAGGTTCGATCCCTAGGTCAGGAAGATTCCCTGGAGTAGGAAATGGCAACCCACCTCCAGTATTCTTGCCTGGGAAATTCCATGGACAGAGGAACCTGGAGGGCTAAGTCCATGGGGTCATAAAGAGTTGGACACGACTGTATCATGCATATAAGAGGTGTGCAATAGATATCTGATGATTTATTCTAAAATAAGTACCATTTAGGAGATATAACTTACTATATATTTATCACTGTTTATTTTAAATATAGGCCATCCAAAAGAAGATCAGGAAAATCCCTAACAATTCTTGCTCTGACCAGTCGGAGATAGTCCTGATTGCTTAATTACAAAAGGAGAGGACTGATTAAATGTTAAGACAGGAAGAGAAAATCCATTTATTTCTTCTTTCTTACACAAAATAACCTTTATGCTATTATCGTAATGTCTTCCTCCCTGAGTTGGACACAAAGCTACTACAGCTTAATAATCCATTTAAATACTATTTAACATTGAATTTTCATTGGATTAAGTACTCATTTTAGGGCAGCTTATTATTTTGTGGGATAGCATGTGGGAAGAATCAATATATATTGAGCCCAGCCTGGGTAAAATACATCTAATTTACAACTAAGGGCTCACTAGACATTTATTCTGTAACTGGACTGGATTCAATCATCTCTAAGGCAACTTCTCAATGATTAAAAAAAAAACAACCTATGATTCTATAATACCCATTTCTAATAAATATGTGAATTACGTCAAAAGGCATGAAACCTCTTGTGCATGCACGCTAAGTAAGTTTCAGTTGTGTCGACTATGGACTGTAGCCAGCCAGGCTGCTCTGTCCCTGGGATTCTCCAGGCAAGAATACTGGAGTGGGTTGCCATGCCCTTCTCCAAGAGATCTTCCCAACCAAGGTATGGAACTCATGTCTCTAATGTCTCCTGTATTGGCAGGCGGGTTCTTTATCACTAGTGCCATGTGGAAAGCCCCTGAAACCTCCTCATGTGAGACTTATGAAAATTTGGAATGGTATTTTCCTCAGATTTGGGGTCATTTAAAGATGAAGGAAATTGGTTTAAACTGTGGAAAAAATTTTTAAGCCAGTTTATTCAACAAGTTCATTTATGATTGATAACCACTATTAGCCACAATTAATAACCATTAATATGCACAATCATCTACAGTTTGTCTCCCATGAACAAACTTAGGATATTTGAGTTGCCACGCGACTTGCAGGAAAGAAAGAGGACTCAACAGTATTCCATTCACTTGCAACCTCTTAATGGCAAATAAATAATATCTTCTTCACGCTTCAAATGTGGTACACTAATGAACTGCAGGTTGACAGATGTCTGAAGACCTGAAAAGCTGGAATCTGGGAAAAGAAAACTGGAAAGCTAAGCAGTCTGTGTAACAAGCTACAGTTGACTGACAGGTATTGATTAAAATCTTGCATAAATTCTCCTTAGAGCATGCTAGAGACCTCGTGATAGACATTAGACTTATCACTTTAAAAGCTTTCTGGATGCTGTATCAAATGTAGAACAAGAGTGCCTTCCCATTGCCTTAATCAAATTAGACAGATAGGGCATAATATAAAGACAGAGTAAGGCAAGAGGATGGTTACAGGGCAAGAAGTTGACAAAATTAATAAATAATTACTCCTTAGGAAAATGGGGATTACAGTCTCCTGGTTAATTAAGGAACTTCATAATAAATAACAACATGTGTCCCAAAGTAAGTCAATCACCATCTAATAACAGGTTCAGGTCAAATCCATTCTGACACTTATTTTTGGAAAGTTTAATTGAAACAGCCACATTCACAGCTTACACTCACTCTTTTCATATACAACAACAGAGTTGAAGAGCTGTGACAGAAATCTTACAATCCACAAAGCATGCACAAAGAGGTTTCATGCCTTTTTGACATAACTCACATATTTGTCAGGAATGGATATTGTAGAATCATAGATCTTTTATCATTTATAAAAAATAAAAATATTTATTATCTGGCCCTCCATCAAAAAAGTTTGCCAACCTCTGACCTGCTGAGAGGTCGTATCAAGAGGGAATGATACAATTGACACATTTTATCTGGAAGGGCAAAACAAATAATTCTCTACACACTTCCAATTTTCCTTGAAAGAAATTTCCATGCTAGATTAATTGAAATGTCAATGCTGAGTTCTAGTGGAACATGGCAGATGGGCACATGCATTTTATCTCCCCAACACAAGTAATCTATCAAGTTTTTAACTCCCAAAGCAAACCAGAAGGGCCATCAGTGGATGAATGGTTTAACCTCTTTTCTGTAAGTCAGAAAGTGAGGATAAGAGGACAAGCAAAGAAACAGGACAAATGAAGCTGCCTCAAAGTGGCTGTAAGTTTTTGAGTTCAGTTCAGTTGCTCAGTCGTGTCCGACTCTTCGCGACCCCACGAATCGCAGCACGCCAGGCTTCCCTGCCCATCACCAACTCCCAGAGTTCACTCAGATTCATGTCCATCGAGTCCGTGATGCCATCCAGTCACCTCATCCTCTGTCGTCCCCTTCTCCTCCTGCCCCCAATCCCTCCCAACATCAAAGTCTTTTCTAATGAGTCAATCCTTCGCATGAGGTGGCCAAAATGCTGGAGTTTCAGCTTTAGCATCATTCCTTCCAAAGAAATCCCAGGGCTGATCTCCTTCAGAATGGACTGGTTGGATCTGCTTGTAGTCCAAGGGACTCTCAAGAGTCTTCTCCAACACCACAGTTCAAAAGCATCAATTCTTCCGAGCTCAGCCTTCTTCACAGTCCAACTCTCACATCCATACATGACCACAGGAAAAATCATAGCCTTGACTAGACTGACCTTTGTTGGCAAAGTAATGTCTCTGCTTTTGAATATACTATCTAGGATGGCCATAACTTTTCTTCCAAGGAGTGTCTTTAATTTCATGGCTGCAGTCACCATCTGCAGTGATTTTGGAGCCCAAAAATAAAGTCTGACACTATTTCTACTGTTTCCCCATCTATTTGCCATGAAGTGACAGGACTGGATGCCATGATCTTCGTTTTCTGAATGTTGAGCTTTAAGCCAACTTTTTCACTCTCCTCTTTCACTTTCATCAAGAGGCTTTTTAGTTCCTCTTCACTTTCTGCCATAAGGGTGGTGTCATCTGCATATCTGAGGTTATTGATATTTCTCCCGGCAATCTTGATTCCAGCTTGAGTTTCTTTCACTTCAGCGTTTCTCATGATGTACTCTGCATATAAGTTAAATAAGCAGGGTGACAATATACAGCTTTGATATACTCCTTTTCCTATTTGGAACCAGTCTGTGGTTCCATGTCCAATTCTAACTGTTGCTTCCTGACCAGCATACAGGTTTCTCAAAAGGCAGGTCAGGTGGTCTGGTATTCCCATCTCTTTCAGAATTTTCCACAGTTTATTGTGATCCACACAAAGGTTCTGGCATTGTCAATAAAGCAGAAATAGATGTCTTTCTGGAACTCTCTTGCTTTTTCCATGATCCAGCAGATGTTGGCAATTTGATCTCTGGTTCCTCTGCCTTTTTAAAACCAGCTTGAACATCAGGAAGTTCACGAGTAAGTTACCTTCAAAATCTTCAACTCCTGCCAAGCAGAACTCAAACAAGAATCCAGAGTTGAAGACAATGTATGGGGCAGAGAATGGGATTAAGGAGTGACTGAAAAAGAAAGTATTAACCGGAAGTCTCTATACAAGAGAGTCCCAAAACATCGCCTTACTACTTGCATGATTTTGAATAAGTTGTAGAGTTGAATGCAATGCTAAAATTATCTCTGATCCAGATCACTGCTTTTACTTTCTGCTTGGTCTTCCTTCCCTCATGCTCACCCCCCTTATAAGGGTTTCCTCAAACAGCAGTCTCATTCTTTGAGTGGCTTAAGGTTGTGATCACTTTATTAGAGAGGAAGAAATAAGATCTATGCATGCTTAATAGTTGTGGACTGAGCAATATTTTTAAAGAATGCATTGTTACTGCTGCTGCCAAGTCACTTCAGTTGTGTCCGACTCGTGCGACCCCATAGATGGCAGCCCACCTGGCTCTGCCGTCCCTGGGATTCTCCAGGCAAGAACACTGGAGTGGGTTGCCATTTCCTTCTCCAATGCATAAAAGTGAAAAGTGAAAGGGAAGCCACTCAGTCGCGTCCGACTCTTAGCGACGCCATGGCCTGCAGCCTACCAGGCTCCTCCGCCCATGGGATTTTCCAGGCAAGAATACTGGAGTAGGGTGCCAAGGATGCATTAAGATATAATTATATTACAATAAAATGTGCCCACTTAAGAGTATAGTTTGATGTGAATAACATCAAAATTAAGATATAGAATGTTATTACTACCAAAAGTTCCTCTGTGGGCTTCACATTCAAGCCCTCCATCCCCAACAACCAAAGATATGGTCTCCATTATTACAGACTATTTGTGTCTGTTCCAGAACACACTACTACTCTCCATTTGGCTTTACTGCCTCTGTAAAAGGTTTCTGAGATTCAGTCATGTTGCTGCATGCTTTACCAGTTGTTGTTTATGGTTGAGAAATAGTAAATTATGTGTGTATCTATGTGTATACACATGTGCACACAATACAAATACACACACACCTACCTAGGAGAAGAATGCTAGGTTAGTTGCTAAGTATACATTTAACACTTTGAGAAAGCAGTTTTCCAAAACAGCTCTAACATCTCACATTCCCCTCAGCAGAGTATGAGGTTCCAGTTGTTCTACTTCCTTATTAGCACGTGGTATCATCGGTCTTTACCATTTTAGCCATTCTAGCCTGGAAAATCCCATGGATGGAGGATCCTGCTAGGCTACAGTCCATGGCATCGCTAGAGTCGGACACAACTGAGTGACTTCACTTTCACTTTTCACTTTCCTGCACTGGAGAAGGAAATGGTAACCCACTCCAGTGTTCTTGCCTGGAGAATCCCAGGGACAGAGGAGCCTGGTGGGCTGCCGTCTATGGGGTCGCACAGAGTCCGACACGACTGAAGCGACTTAGTAGTAGTAGTAGTAGTGGATATATAATGGTATCTCATTGTGCATTTCATTTTCATTTCTCTGATGACTAATGATATTAAGCCTTTTTTCTGTATATCTCACTGAAGTGTCTATTCAAATCTTTTGTCCAATTTTCTGGATTATCTTACTATTGAATTGCAAGCACTATTTTTAAAAATATAGATACAAATCTTTGGTCACATATATATGAATTATAAATATCTTCCCCAGCTTGTGGCTTGCCTTTTCATTTTCAGCTTTGCTCTCGTCCACTTTATCCATATGTCTTATATAGTTAGTGCTTTCTATGTCCAGCCTGAGAAACTTGACCTAGAAAATTCAAAGATTTTCTCCTAAGTTTTCTTCTATAAGTTTTATACCTTTGGCTTTTACATTTAAGCCTGTAATCTATTATGAGACTTTGTTGGGGGAGGGGATGCTGTATATTTATCAGTTCTTCTCCATATGCATATCTATCACTATTTGTTGATGATCATCCTTCCTGATTAATTCTTTATGTGGTGTATGTTTTCATTTTGATGAATGCTTGAATTCATTTATTTCACCTTGTTTTCAATAGTAGGATTAAAAACTTAAATCAGACACACACACACATACACACACACACAGAAGACTATCCTTTCAACACTGAATTACCTTGGCACCTCTGTAGAAAATAAACTGGCTATACATGTGTGGGACTGTATTTGTTGTTTAAATTTTCCTATATATTATGATGTTTTGACATCTTAAAAACCTTTCTGGCTGGAGAGAGGTCACCCATCCCAGAGCTAGCCAATTCTTGCGCATGCATGCTAAGTCACCTCAGTCATGTCCAACTCTGCGAGACGCTATGGACTGTAGCCCACCAGGTTCCTCTGTCCATGGGATTTGCCAGGCAAGAATACTGGAGTGGGTTGCCATGCCCACCTCCAGGGGATCTTCCTGATCCAGGGATGGAACCCACATCTCTCCTGTCTCCTGCTCTGGCAGGTGGGTTCTTTACCACTAGCACCATCTAGGAATAAACAGCAAAAGGCTCAGCAAGCAGCATGCCTTTGATATGCAAATTAACCAATCAGAGACCTACCTCCTCCATCTGCTTTAAAATTCAGGGTCAGGTAGGGCAACTAGCGACCACTCCTATAGCTCAGATTTCCCTGGAATTGTTCAAATTAGCCAGTCTGAAACTGTTTATCTTACTCTTCCTAGCCTTTCCTGCGGAAACCTTACTAAAGGCTCTAGCCTCTAATTTCCCCTGTCTTCTCTTTTCTGCCTCCTAACCACTCTGAGGCTCCCCACATGTGATGCTGTGTGGCAGTTCATGCTCCTGTTTCTAGATATATGAGTGTAATAAACTGTTTTTCCTGAGCTTCTCCAAGTCCCCTCTTGCAGCCACAACTACCTATCACAGAAAGAATACAGAACAGGGCCTATTCCCGAACTCTCTATTCT
The DNA here is from genome assembly GCA_917880005.1 of Nanger dama. Taxonomy (NCBI): domain Eukaryota; kingdom Metazoa; phylum Chordata; class Mammalia; order Artiodactyla; family Bovidae; genus Nanger; species Nanger dama. The sequence goes on from CAKJTW010000135.1 coordinate 1,538,762, forward strand.
ATTCATTGTGCTCTATGTCTGTCCTAAAACCCTTGTCTTCATTACTGCAGCTTTAGCGTGTTTAAATCAAGCGGTCTACACCCTGAAACTTTGCTTTCATTTAATAAAGGACTCAGTTTAAGTCTTCTGCATTAACATATAAATTTTAATCAGCTATCAATCTTTGGGACTTTGAGTAGGATTGCACTGAATCTAAATCTAGAAAGCGATATTTTGAAATCACTTATTTGTAACTTTTTATTGACTTTGAATATTTAAAATTAATACTTAAATTTAAACTTTGTGTTCTAGAACAGCATGCAATTATCACTAACCTTGAAAACATAAGAGTAAAGGTACAACTAGCAAACTATGGAAAATGAAGTGATAAAGAAGAGGAAAGAATGAGAATATTAATATCTTCACCTTTAACGTAGGGAATCAAGGGATATTGTTTAGAATTGATAAAACATGGATGGGGGCTTGCACACAACATTTAAAGTTACAAACATGAGAAAAATAAATTTAACCTAATAGACATATAATAGTTACCACAATTCTAACACAGCAAAAGCAGATTTTTTTTCCACCTAAAACTAGGTCTATTACACTCGCTTCCTCATGTCAGTAAAGAGAATCATCTGCCCACTTTTTAAAGTCAAAAGCCAAGGAGTCACTCTTGATTCTTCTCTTTCCCATCTCATGTTCACTTCCCCTACATTTTTTTTTCATACAGTCTAATCCCCTGCAATCTGAGCAACAATATCCAGTTACCTCCATGCAGATGTTTAATGGGTACAGACTAAACATTTGTATATTATAATTCTCCTCTTAGAACCTGTTCTTCACTAAGATTTCTGTAAGTCACTAATTAGCACCACATTCACCCACAGTTACTCTAGCCAGAAACTTAAAAGTTGTATGTCTGACAGTTCTTTCTGTCTAACCTCTTACATCTAATCTATCGACAAACTCTTCCAGCTACACCTGCAAAATATGTCTCAAATTCAATAATTTCTTACCACCTCTACTGCTACCACTGTAACCCAAGCCATCAGAGCTCCTGATTAGACCAATACCTGACATGCTGAGTTCTCAACTTGAATGAATGTATGAATGAATGAGCATCCGTGAGCAAACTCAGTCAGTTCTTCCTTCAAAAGATATCGCAAATCTAACCAGTTCTCTTTGCTGTTACTGCTCTAGTCCAATCAACCATCATACAGAAACCAGACTACTATAATCAACTATAGAAAAACCTCTAATTGGTTTCTCTGTCTCTACCCTTGCCTCCTATAACCTGTTCCCACAGGAGCCAGAAAAATTCCTTTCAAATTTCAATCAGACCATAATAATAATCCCCATTCCCTTCTCAGAACCCTACAGTAGCAGCTCATCACACAGAAAACAAAATGTTTATTTTTAGCCATAGAAAACAATAGCCTCATAACCTGACTCCTCCTGTCTCTCTAATCTTATCTCCTATAAAACTTTCTTTGTTGTTCACTCTGGTTCTCCATATTGGCCTTCCTGTCCTTCACTGAACACACCATATTCATTCCTGCTTGTACGTTTGATGTACATCGAACCTGAAATTTCTTTCTCCAATATTCACATGTCTTGATTACTTCTTTTAGGTCTCCACTCAACTCCTGAGAGGTCTTAGATAGAGAAATATTTATCTGCCTATAGACATGGGTATGAATATATCTCTTTCTCAGTATTATATATTAGAGATATATAGAGAAGATAAATATAGATAGGTGTATGTATATATGTGTATGTGTATATACATACATACATACTTATATCAATGATACCTCTATCATTTTCTCTTACCCCCTTTATTTGAGGCATAAACATAAGACTGTATTATATATCCATCTCACAAGTAAAATGAAAGCTCCTTAAAGGCAAAGATTTTCTGCGTCTTGTTCAATAATACTCTGTCAGGGAGATGGAAGGGAGATTCTGGAGGGAGGGGACATGGGTACACCTATGGCTGATGTTTGACAGAAAATAACAAAAATCTATAAAACAATTATCTTTCAATTAAAAATAAAGTGGCAAAAAAAAAAAAAATTCAGTGTCAGAGTCAAGAAAAGTCCTGCCATCAGCACTACTATTTGCTGAGTAAATTAATAGATGAATGAATGATCAAGTCCTTCAAGTCTTAACTCACTGGTCTCACCTCCAACTGCTTTTTTTCCCATACAATTAATTTTTAAGATCTTAATTTTTAGAGCAGTTTTAAGTTCACAGCAAATTGAGAGGAAAGTACATAAAGTTCCCATGTATCGTCTGCCCCTACGCACATATAGCCTCCTCTGTTACCAACATCCCCATCACGGTGGTGCATGTGTTAAAACTGATGAACTTATCTTAACACAACATTATTACCCAAAGCCCACAGTGTACACTAGAGTTCACTCTTGGTGTTGAAAATCCTTTGTAATAGCGGTTAGGAGGCTATTTTTATATATGTATAAAAGATCATTTTCATTTTTTTATATGAATTTGTGAATCTGTTTACATCCAGCTTCTTTTCATTTCTCTAAGATAACAAGCTTTTTCCTACTTCAGTGCCTTTACAGTCGCTATTCCTTTTACATGAAAAAAATGTGTTCATGGCTGATTCATATCAAGTATGCCAAAACCACTACAATATTGTAAAATAATTAGCCTCCAATTAAAATAAATAAACTAAAAAAAAATCTGTTCCCAGACATTTCCAAAACTAGGTACTTTTAGATTCCAGGCCAGATGTCACCTCTACAGGAAGTCCCTCTGTAACCATCCACGCAATGGCAAGTAATACTCAGCCAAATCATACTCATTTATACTAATACAATCACAGCATTTGTTACTGTCTTCTCACTCCTATAAACTTTATAAAAGATAGGGCCTTGTTTACTTGTTCACTGCTAACTGCCCACCACCCTAATCCCAATTTACAACAGTGACTAGCTAGCAGATACTCAGTGAATATCTGTTGGATAAACTCTGGAAGAATGGAGGATCCTCATATAGCTCTGCAAGAGGAAAGACAGGAAGGAGATGCCTGTCTCTCTTCTTGCACAGGTAAGGTAAGCTTACCTATTCTTCTTGAAAAGGTAAGCTACATTCCCTGTCTATCAGAGCAGAAAGTTAATAGATAATATCTATGCTGATGAATCAAAAAATATTACTACTTCTCACTTGTACACAGAGTAAAAAAAAAAACTTATAGATACAGAAAAAAGATAGGTAGATATTTACCAGAGGCAGGAGACTGGGGAGGAGGTAAAGATGGTCAAGTGATACAAATTTCCACTTTATAAGAATTAAATAATTCCTGGGATGTAATATACAGGATAGTGACTATAGTTAACAACACTGTATTATATATCTGAAAGTGATAGAAGAATAGATCTAAATGTTCTCATCACAATAAAAACATTATAATTACATGTAGTGATGGATGTTAACTAAACTTATTGTGCTGATCTATCAAATATACACCTATCAAATCATTATGTTGTATATCTAAAATTAACACAGCATTAAATATTATTTATATTTCCATTAGAAAGAAATATTACTACAGACAGATTATTTAGAGATGCTGTAATTTTTAAAATCAAATTCAACAATTATCACTAATGAAAGGTATTCATTCAATCATTCATTCACTCAACAAATTATACTACATCTGCAGCATAGAGCACACTCTCAAGGAGCCTGACGTCTAACTAGACACAGGAAATTAACTCCTAAAATAACACAATTAGTTTTCTGTATGATAAAGAAAGAACACAAACTAGTTTCAGGGGGTTAGGAAAGAAGGGAGTGACATTTAATCCAAGTTCTAAAGGATAAATAGAAATTCAGTAGCTAGGGGGAGACTTCTGGTCTAGGTCCAGGAACTTACATAGCCAAAGGCCCTGAAGTAAAAACATGGTAAAGTCTGTGAGTTTGAATTTCATCCTGAGCAAAAGGAGGGCCAGGGTCTAAAACTGGCGAGTGAGAGATTATGCTGGCATTTCCCAGGTGGCTCAGAGAGTAAAGAATCTCCTTGCAATGCAGGAGTCCCAGGTTTGATCCCTTGTTCGGGAAGATCCCCTGGAGAAAGGATTGGCTACCCACTCTAGTATTCTTGCCTGGAGAATTCCATGGACAGAGGAGCCTGGCGGGCTGCAGTCCATGGGGTCTCAAAGAGTCAGACACAATTGAGCAACTAACACTTTCCCTAGGAAAAAAAAAATCACTCTGGTTCCTGTGTAGAAAATAGAAGCTGGCAGATTAAAGACTGCAGATAACCTTGGGAAAGAGATCATGGTGACGTGCACAAGAGTAGTTGTAGAGAAGCTAGAGAGAAGTGAGCCAATGCCAACCTTCAGGTGGTAGAATAAGCAGAACATGGTGGTGAATGGGATGCGGGGTCAAGAAGAATGTGAATCAGATGATGACACTGTGGCAACTGGGACTGCTGAGCGGTTGGTGAGATTATTTGCTAAGGTTGAAAAACATAGAGGAAAGCAGGTCTGGGGGAAGATAATGCACTCAGGTATAGATACACAAGATTTGAGACACCAAGCAGAGGTGCCCGTAAGATGTGGGTCTGGTGCTCAGGAGAAAGGAAGAGGCTGGAGATGGAGTTCTGAGAAAAATTAACACAGAGATGCCAATTGAAGCTATGGAAGAAGAGGGCATCATTCCACGGGCAAGCATAAAGTGAGATGAGAAAAGCTCAAGCCCGCAGAATACTATAGAAATCTAAAGTTAAACACAATCAAATAATTTTAACCTTTATACAGTATTCCTTTTCTGTTCACAATTAGAAATGAAGTCAACTTCTCTACAGAGCACCCAATGCATATCCTAGCAGCCTGAAGCCCAGTTTGGCTTTCTTCATCATCATCATTTTGGGTTTGACAACTCATTAAATCACCCTGCTAAGTGCTCACTAATGTGGGACTCATCAAAAATGAATCGAATCATCCTACAACTAAACATCAAATACAAACTCAAAAATATGATTCACATTTTTAAAGAGGTCTATAATTACCAATATAAAATAGAGCCTCTTCCTGCTAATATAGTACTTTTTAAAAGTAGATAAACTGCAGTTTGATATGGTGCCTAGTGCTTATTTCGCTCAGCACTTAATTCAATTAGAAATGTACATATTGTGAGTCAAATTAAATCCAACAGAGATGAAGTAATAACTGGTGAACCTGTCTGAAACTGGTTTATTTGCTATCAATTTTTGAGAATTGATACAAATTCTCTACAAATTTTGAGAATTTTTGTAAGAAAACTTAGCCTGCTCCTCCTCTTTGACTCATAACCATCAGTGATATTCTGATTATGCCAATATAGAAATAAAACTGGATCTCATATATAAGCCACAGCCCATCTATTACAATATCTGACACCTCATAACAGAGTCTACACAGAAGAATATAAACATTTCTGACACAGTAGTGAAGTGAAGTGAAAGCCGCTTAGTCATGTCCGACTCTTTGCAACCCGTGGACTGTACAGTCCATGGGACTCTCCAGGCAAGAATACTGGAGTGGGTAGCCGTTCCCTTCTTCAGGGGATCTTCCCAACCCAGGGATCAAACCCAGGTCTCCCGCACTGCAGGCGGACACAGCAGTAAATACGTACATATGTGTATACTATGTATGAAACATATACTAACAGTTTTCGTGTATATCTTCCACTCACAAAACAAACACAAAGAGATTACCTCTGAAAAACAGAAGTAGGAATGGGGGAAGAACACTGGAGGAAGAACACTTTTACATGGCAACCCACTCCCGTACTCTTACCTGGAGAATCCCATGAAGGGAGGAGCCTGGTAGGCTACAGTCCATGGGGTCGCAAAGAGTCAGACATGGCTGAGGGACTTCACTTTCACTTTCAATCTATAGTGTGCTAACTTTTATAATGCAAATGCATCCTGGGGTTTCACTTATGTTTAACAATGAGGTGTGAAAACTGATGCCACTGATATCTTTCTTATGGACTCAGGAGACATTACACCCAGTAACACCTCAGCCTCCTGTGGACAACTCACTGATGCGATGGACCCACACATCAAATGCTAAGCTGGTGAACAAAAGTTATGTCCCCCTCGGGTAAACGTATTATAGATTTTATGTTATGAATTCACATCTTCTCTATCAATTTCCATTCCAAGTACTCTTGTTCATTACAGTTCATAGTTCAGTTGTCAGTTTAATTTTGTGCTCCTTTGAAGGTATCTGCAATAATTACAGTGTTTAATGTTGTACCTTAAGGGTGAGTTTAACAGAGCAGTTTAAATGCATATGTTCCAGCCATTCTCTGACTCCCACACCACCTTTGTGCACACACTCCAACACACAAGCATATGCACTAACTGTGTTATAGATGGTATCTTTTATCTTACTAGCTATTTTCCTATTACCTTCTACAGTATCTGACGATGACACTATTATTAATGCTACCGTAAACAGCTAATATATGTGGTAAAAACACACACACTATAATGAATCAAAATGACAAACTTACCCACCAGACTTCCTCTACTCATTCTAACTAGATAATGGGTTTTGCTTTTTTGTTTCTTAGCACTGGGGAAAAATTCATAAAAACAAGGGAAAATAAAAGCAAACGTTCAGGTCATTGAGAACAGAAAGGAAGCTTAGCGAGAACATCTGTATCAAGTAACATGATAATTCATTTGTTCTATATGGAGTCTTCTTAACTTGAAGTTCCCTGAAACATGTAGCTCAGTTTCACATGAATAAAATATCTAAACCATCACCATGGACAGTCTTTCCAGAATTTATCTTGCAGAAAAGGGGTGGATTTGTTTCCATATTTTGCTTTTTGTTGCTATTATTGCTGATGATCTTATACAACTCTGGCATCTTTAAAATTCCAATAGAATTTTTGGTTTACAAAATGAGGTATAGCACATTCAATTGATTTTCATGTTCCTTATTTTTATTAGGAAAATGTTATTTCTAACCTTCTATTTCATGTATTTTTTTTTGTTTGCATTCCTTGGGGATGTATTCATAAGGATGTACATCCTTATTAAAAATAAAATAAAGGCCAGGGATGAAAAGGAGATTACAATACAAAATGGAAAAGCCACAGCTAATCAGAATGTTAGAGCAAGAATGAAATTTAGGGTTAGAACAGACATTAAGAGTTTGGATTCTGACTATCTGAATTCATTTAACAAACTGCAGAGCCTACAAGCTATAGAGTTTGGCAGGCTGCTTGCCATTCTTACACCTCAGTTTCCTTAATAGTAAAACAAGCATAATAATAATAGTCCTTTGAAGATTCTTGTTAAGAATAAATAGAATACAATAGGGCATGGCATATAGTAGATGTCTAATACATATGAGCTCTTAGTAGTAGTACAAAACAGGAAACTAAGGCCCAGAGAGATTAAGTGCTTCCTCTGAGATAATTTAATTGGATTGATGGCAGAATATTATTAAAATGGGTCCTCTAATTTTTGTATGTTTCAGTTTCTTTTCCACTTAGAACATTCTATCTGTAGTCTGGAGAAATTATTTTCAAAGGAAAAAGTGATATAACAGAAATCCTACAGATAAGCACAGCCTAGATTTAAAAGAAGGAAAAGAGGAATTTTCACTTGTATGTGTATACATGTATGGTACACACACATACACACACACACCAAAATAAGAAACAAAATGTATGGATGGAGGGTGGGTGACAAGTGACACAAACACAAAACCTCCGATTAAGACTTTTTATTATGACACAATTCATTAGAGCATAATTAAATTTCTTATTAAATGATTAATCATAAGGTTAGAAGAAAAGGTCATGTTGAATGTTAATTATACATCCTTTAAAGAATTTCAAAGATATGAACAGCAGTACTCTCATAGACTGTCAGTTGTTGCAAATTAACTCAAACTCTTGAAAGGCACTAGGCATTATCTTTAAAAATTCAAACTACATATATCCTTTTACTAATCAATATAATGTGGAAAAATTTGTCCTACAATTAATTTGCACAAGTGTGCAAAAATGTGCACAAAAAGACATTTATTGGTGCACTACTGGCAATACCAAGTATTAGGGGGAAATCATGCATTCATTAGTGGGGAAATTATGATTGTGGTACATTCATTTAATAGAATGAACAAAATGATAACAAAAGTTGTCCTAGATAGATTATTAAATGAAAACACAAATCAAAATATACAAGAATCTGTGCTAGAATAACCTGTATTTGCTTTTTAAAACAAAAGATAAAGATACATGAATATGTTTACACAAAAAATGCTTCAAAGTTACACAAGAAACTTAACAGCGGTTAGCTCTGGGAAATGGGATTGAGGTCAAGAGGACAAGAAGATGGAGAGCAGTAAACATTTAACTTTTCTTCAATGATATATGAGCTTCCCTGACGGCTCAGCTGGTAAAGCACCCTCCTGCCAGAGCAGGAGATGCAAGAGACACAGGTATGATCCCTGCATCGGAGAGATCCAGGGAAGATCCCTGGGATGGGAGAAACACATGGCAACCTGCTCCAGTGTTCTTGCCTGGAAAATACCATGGACAGAGGAGCCTGGTGGGCTACAGCTCATGGGGTCACAAAGAGTCAGACACATATATATACACACATATACATGTACATATTTATATACTATATAGAGTTTATATATTATATACATATAATTTTTACCATATATATATATATGATTTTTAAATTGAAAGAAAACAATGTTACAATAAATAAAAGATTATGAAGAAACAGATAGTTCAACAGGCATAATGGAGAACAAATTTAAGAGTAGAGAACTTATATACAGCAGAATTCTTACCTGACACTTCGCACTACAGTATTTGGCGATTCGGCATTGAGAGCATCGCATCAGCTTTTCCTTCCTGTTAAAGAATAAAAAAAAGTTAAAAATAATGTTCACATTAGGAAATGAATGAGAATCATATATGGCCGAAGAAAGAAAACGAAAGTCAGCATGTTGACACCAAGATGTTCCACTCACTCCATCTGTACAGTCCGTGAGACTTAAATTTTCACAGTGGTGAACATCTTCTTGCAGTGTGAGACTAGTGACTTTTTAAAAATAACTAGTGTTCTTTTCTAAAAATTACAGTAAAATATATGTAACATAAAATGTGCCAGTTTAACTATTTTGAAGTGCATAGTTTTAGTGGCATTAAGAACATTCATTAAGTGGCATTAAGAACATTGTTATGTAACAATCTCCACCACTAATGTTCTTTTTAACATAAATTTAACAAAAATACAGAGATTCCCACTTAGGCAAAAAAACACTTTAATAGTTTTTAATCTCTGCATACGAAATTCAGAATCCAGTCTATCAACTAACTCAAAGTATCCTATGCCTTTCAAATATAAATACTGTCCAAGTTTAAATTTATCATATAGGTTAACTGTAATATACTGTTTCTAGGAAATGATTTTTAATTCCATTAAATTCAATTACTACTTTCAAATTGCTAGGCTGAGATACACCAAAGTTATGTCCCCTTAGTTGCCTAAGGAAAAAAAAGTCAAAACAAAGAAAAACTTTATTATAAAATGAAACAATAAACTTGATGATGAGACTCATAGTGACAAATAACAGACAGGACTGTGCATGCATGCTAAGTCACTTCAGTCATGTCTGACTCTTCACAACCCCATGGACTGTAGCCTGCCAAGCTCCTCTGCCCATGGGATTCTTCAGGCAAGAATACTGGAATGGGTTGCCATTTCCTTCTCCAGAGGATCTTCCCAACCCAGGATCAAACCCCCGCCTCCTGCAGCTCCTGCATTGAAGGCAGATTCTTTACCACTAAGCCACCAGGGTGGAGAAGGCAATGGCACCCCACTCCAGTACTCTTGCCTGGAAAATTCCATGGACAGAGGAGCCTGGTAGGCTGCAGTCCATGAGGTCGCTAGGAGTCAGACACAACTGAGCGACTTCACTTTCACTTTTCACTTTCATGCCTTGGAGAAGGAAATGGCAACCCACTCCAGTGTTCTTGCCTGGAGAACCCCAGGGATGGGGGAGCCTGGTGGGCCGCCGTCTATGGGGTCGCACAGAGTCGGACACGACTGAAGCAACTCAGCAGCAGCAGCAGCAAGCCACCAGGGAAGCCCACATTATAAAATAAAAGCAATAAATCTGATGATGCACTTCATAGTGATAAATAACAGACAGGACTTTAGATACTTTCAAGGTGGCCAAGCACCTTATAAACTATAATACTAATATCAGTGATGAAGCAAGAAGAAATCTTTCTGGGCACTTCTGATGTGCCAGGTATGGTTCAAACTTCTTTATATCTATTGACTCACCTCAGACAATTCTGTAAGTAAAGAGTTTTATTGTGCTCATTTAAGAGATACTTCAATACATTTTCAAGAGATAAGAAGTAGATGACTAAGGAAACACACCATAAAGTGCAATGCGGTAGGATGACACTGAAAGGGTAAGAACAAAAACCACAGAGAATCAAAACATGAATACATCAGGTACCTCATTCACAGGAGAACAGGAGTGAGATACAGAGTATATAACATGGGGAGAGGTTAAAGGTCTAAATAAAGCAAAGTCAAAACACCTCCTTCCCCCAAGTACAGAATTACAGCTGTCAGATATCAATATCCCAAACAACAACCCAAATCCAAACAATATGGCCTTAAGGTCCTTGTTTTTAATGAGCACACTCCACTACCACTATTAGACAAAACTGGATCAAAGCAAAATCCACCCATGGGCAACTGATGAGACACGCTTCAAATAAAAGAATACACAAATCTGGGATGAGAAGAATATGATGGGCAAATAGTAACATTAATATTAAAATTTAATTAATACTAATAGAAAAAAGCCTGTGTCGCTATATCAGTATCAGGGGAAAAAAAAGATGTTAAGGTTAAAAATATTACTAGAGATGAATACATCAATCCACAAAGATTAAGAGACTCCAACCACCTAGTATTAGTACCCAGCAAAAAGTGTACCCAGTCTTAAAATATGTAAAGTAAAAGTAATAGATCTAAGATAAAAATGACACATACATAATAAATTACTACAAGTAAAGCCTTTAAAATAGTACCTGGAATATATTAAGTAGCATACCAGTATATTACCATAACAGTTATCACTATGACAAGTCTTTTTCAGGAAGTCATAGATCAAACAGATAGAGAAGAAGGTGCTCTACAATTTATTTGATTTCATGTAATACGCAGACCCTTGCACCTTTTATATGCATGTGTATTCACACACTCTCTTCAGGCACTCACTGGCCTTTTACAACATAGGCCCAAATACTAGGCCACAGAGCAAATCTCAAAAATTACAAAGAATCAATATTATATATATACTGAACTGAACTGATACATAGTTTCCTCCAACAATAAAAGAATTAGATTAGAAATCAGCATCAAAAATCAAGCCAGTAAAATCTCACATTTATGGAAATTTAAAAGCTTACCTCTATATAATTCAATGATCAAAGAACTGTCATGAAAATTAGAAAATAGATTAAATAATTTAAAAACTCAAAATGTAATCTAAAGTAATACTTAAAGGAAGATTTATAACTTAAAACGCTTACATTGACTGCAGTGTATAACTTTTTAATCTCTTTAACACTCCTCGTTTAAAAAAAAAAAAAAGGCAGAGTAAGTAGGAAATAGGAAAAACTAACCATCTCTCCCCAACGTGGAAAGGTACAACAAAACCAAAAATATTTTCAGAAAAAAAAAATACTACAGGCTTCAAGAATTGATTAAATCAGGATATTTGTGGGAGAAAACAAAGGAAACTTCCAATAGACTTGAAAATAGAAGAAGCTCCAAACTGCCAAAAGATATCCGGCAGAAAGTCTGTCAAGCCAACTGGAGAACTGGACCAAAATTGGGAGAGAATGCCTTCTGCAAGAACACTCCTAAGGACGAGGTCCCTGAAGCACTTCTGAATCCTGCTTTCTTTAGACCTGGCTCCTCAGATATCGCCTCATTTCCTTTTTTCTTGTCTAAGTTGTTCAGAGGCTATTTCTGCTGCCTGCAAATAAAGATCCCCAACTATATAAAATGTTTCATCTCAATTTTTAAAAGTAATGAGCAAAATTAAAACACCCAGGAAGGTCAGTGATGAACCTGGTAGCAGGTATTAAAACCTCACCTCCCCGCTCCATAGCTTTCAACCACAGACTTTTATTAATTTTAGCACAGACTTTCAGCAAAATGAATAGCAAGATGATTCAAAGTACTTGGATAATTTAGTTGCCATTTGACGCATAAAGAAAAATTCTTTAATATGAGTTATTTAAATGTTGGGTTATTTTTACACATCATATAACTATATAAATAAACTTAACTTCTCAAGTTTCAAAAAAAAAAAAGTCAACCGAATCCAAGAGAAAAGTTGTATCTTTGATTAGAGGAACCACTGAGCCTTTGAAGAGTTACTGCTTTTCTCTGTTGGGTAAGGTTCAGAGTAATAGCATACTAGTAAGGTTTCCCTACAGAGAAAAAAAACTTGGGCAGCAGAGGGAGAGGAAAATAAGAATTAGACACACAGCCACCAGACAGTTCAAGAAAACATTCTCTTTCTCTTAAAAATCAACAAATCATTTCTAATTGAAAAAGCCACATTTTCCTTAAAAATCAGTAATGTACAAGTCAAATAAAAAGCAGAATTAATTAGAAGCCCCTAAATAAAAGGATCACCTATTCTAGGCAGTTTCAGAGGCTAAAATAAGAAATACTGAATGGAAGGTAGAGACAGGCAGATTTTGCCTAAAGGTAAAGATCTTTGTGGCAATAGCTCAAAACTCAAAAGAAATGCCCTGACACGGTGGAGTTCTCAATCTTTTGACATAAGGAGAATCTGGTATATACATTTGCAGACATGATGTAAAGGAAATTCCAGCACTGCAAAGCAACATGAGCTAAGTTTCCTTCTAATTCCAAATTAATTGGTTCTCCTCCTCTTGTATAACCAACAAATATAAAATAAATGCGAAGACAAAATTTGGGCATATTATAAGGCCAAATATGATCATCTCAAAGAAGCAGAAAAGTGAGGGAAACAGCTTTCACAGACTACATAAACATCCTGTTTGCAAACTGATTATCTCAAGAGTGCATCCAGAACTAGAATTTCTGAATAAAAAAGAATCTAAACAAATAGGTTAGGAATGAATCAGCAACAGCAAAGTGATTAATGTTTATTTATTCTTTCCCTCAAGAGACAAACACTAGTATGCTACCTCTAAACTAGAGAAGATATATTATTGTATACTATAATAAATGGAAGTTTTAGATCCCACTGCAAAAAACTAAAAAGGGATCCCTTATCACTTGTTCATATAAACTCAGATATGTTACTGAACACAAAGTCAACTCAGAGAAACTTCTCAGCTTGCTCAGTGCCCCAGAGAAAGTGATTCATGGAGCATAAGTAAAGTCTTCTCTTCCAAGTAAAAGTTGGCTCATAATTAGTTTCTCCAATAGCCTATGCACCTGAAGTATGGAAAAGAAATAAAAGTAAGGCAAAATTAATTGTTCTTCTAGTATACAAGTTAAAAATTTATACTGTTGACTCCTAAACAATGCAGTACATAGGGGTGTTGGCCCTGCATGCAGGCAAAAATCTGTTTGTAACTTTATAGTGTGGCCCATGTATCCGAGGTTCTGTATCAATGATTCAGCCAAACTCAGACCATGTAACATTGTAGAGTATATTTTGTGAAGAAAAAAAAAAAAGAACAAAACTCTGCATATGAGTGTATGAGTGTACCTGTACAGTTTAAACCTGCATTATTTAAGGGTCAGCTGTATGTGGATATTGAGGAAACCGGTGTCTCTAACAAATAAAAAGAAATAAATTGGAAGACTGAGATCGACAAATATATACTACTATATAAAAAGCAGATAACTAATAAGGATCTGAATTAAATTCACCCATTCTCATCCATTTTAGTTCACTGACTCCTAAGATATCGATGCTTACTCTTGCCATCTCCTGTGTGGCCATGTCCAATTTACCTTGATTCATGGACCTAACATTCCAGGTTCCTATGCTATACTGTTCTTTACAGCATCAGATTTTACTTTCATCACCAGACACATCCACAACTAAGCCTCATTTCTGCTTTGGCCAAGCCATTTCGTTATTTCCAGAGTTACTAGTAATTGTCCTCCATTCTTCTCCAGTAGCATATTGGACACCTTCCAACGTGGGGGGGCGGGGAGGGGCTCATCTTTTGTGTCAAATCTTTTTGCCTTTTACACAGTTAATAGGGTTTTCGCAGCAAGAATACTAGAGTGGTTTGCCATTCCCTCCTCTAGGGGACCATGTTTTCTCCTAACTGTCCACTATGACCCAGAAGTCTTGGGTGGCCCTACAAAGCATAGTTCATAGCTTCACTGAGTTATGCAAGCTCATCACCGTGACGAGGCAGTGATCCATGAAAGGTGAATTTAATTCAGATAACCACTGTATCTACTACCGTGGTCAAAAATCACATAGAATAAATGGAGTAGCCCTCATAATCAACAATACAAAATCAAGAATACAAAATGCAGTACTTGGGTGCAACCTCAAAAAAAATAGAAAACAGAATTATCTCAGTTCATTTCCAAGTCAAACCATTCAACATAACAATAAACCAAGTCTATGCCTCAATGACTGATGTCGAAGAAGCTAAAGTTGATCAGTTCTATGAAGACCTAGAAGACATCCTAGAATTAACACCAAAAAATGATGTTCTTTTCATCATAGGTGATTAGAATGCAAAAGTAGGAAATCAAGAGATACTTGAAGTAACAGGCAAGTTTGGCCTTGGAGTACAAAATGAAGCAGGGCAAAGGCCAAGAGAATTCTGTGAAGAGTCACAACAAACACCCTTTTTCAAAAACACAAGAGACAATTCTACACATGGACATCACCAAATGGTCAATACAAAAACTAGATGAATTATATTTTTTTTGCAGTCGAAGATGGAGAAGCACTATACAGTCAGCAAAAACAACA
Source organism: Nanger dama (assembly GCA_917880005.1). Lineage (NCBI taxonomy): Eukaryota > Metazoa > Chordata > Mammalia > Artiodactyla > Bovidae > Nanger > Nanger dama. The sequence goes on from CAKJTW010000135.1 coordinate 1,553,788, forward strand.
CCTGGAGCTGACTGTGGCTCAGATCATCAATTTCCTATCTAATTCAGGCTCAAACTAAAGAAAACAGGGAAAACAACTAGGCCAGTCAGGTATGACATAAATAAAATCCCCTATGATTATACAGTAGAGGTGATGAATATGTTCAAGGGATTACATCTGATAAAAGAGTGCCTGAAGAACTATAGAGAGAGGTTTGTAATATTATAGAGGAGGCACTGACCAAAACCATCTCAAAGAAAAAGCAATGCAAGAAGGCAAAGTGGTTGTCTGAGGAGGCTTTACAAATAGCTGAAGAAATAAGAGAAGTGAAAAGCAAGGGAGAAAGGAAAAGATATACGCAACTGAATGTAGAGCTCCAGAGAGAAGCAAGTAGAGCCAAGAAGGCCTTCTTTAATGAACAATGCAAAGAAATAGGGGAAAGCAACAGAAGGGGAAAGATTAGAGATTTCTTCAAGAAAACTGGAGATACCAAAGGGACATTTCCTGCAAAGATGGGCACAATAAAGGACAAAACAGTAAAGACCTAATAGAAGGAGAATAGATCAAGAAGAGATGGCAAGAATACACAGAAGAAATGTACAAAAAGATATTAATGACCCAGTTTGGCCACTCACCTAGAGCCAGACATGCTGGAGTGTGAAGTCAAGTGGGCCTTAGGAAGCACTGCTGCCAGTAAAGCTAATGGAGGTGACAGAATTCCAGCAGAGCTATTTAAAATCCTAACCGATGATGCTATTAAAGTAGGCATCCCCGGTGACTCAGATGGTAAAGAGTCTGCCTGCAGTGCAGGAGATCTGGGTTCAATCACTAGGCTGAAAAGACCCCCTGGAGGAGGGCATGGCAACCTAATCTAGTATTCTTGCCAGGAGAATCACCATGGACAGAGGTTGGGCTACAGTCCGTGGGATTGTAAAGAGTTGGACACTACTGAGTGACTAAGCATGGCACTTACAAGGTCACCAAATTTGAAAAACCCAGCGGTGGCCAGAGGACTGGAAAACGTCAACCTTCGTCCCAATTCCCAAGAAGGGCAGAACTGAAGAATGTACAAACTAACGAAAAATTGCACTCACTTCTCATGCTAGAAAGGTTATGCTTTCAACCTTTCAACAGTACGTGAAACAAGAACTTCCAGATGTATAAGCTAGGTCTAGAATCAGCAGAGGAACCAGAGATCAAACTGCCAACAGTTGTTGGATCATAGAGAAAGCAGATGAATTCCAAAAAAAAAAAAAAAATTTCTACTTCTGTTTCATTGACTATGCTAAAGACTTTGACTGTGCTAAGTTCAGTTCAGTCTCTCAGTCATGTCTGACTCTTTGCAATCCCATGGGCTGCAGAACGCCAGGCCTCCCTGTCCATCACCAACTCCCAGAGTTTACTCAAGCTCATATTCATTGAGACGGTGATGCCATCCAACCATCTCATCCTCTGTCATCCTCTTCTCCTCTTGCCTTCAATCTTTCCCAGAATCAGGGTATTCTCAAATGAGTCAGTTCGTCTCAACAGGTGGCCAAAGTATTGGAGTTTCAGCTTCAACATCAGTCCTTCCAATGAATAGTCAGGATTGATTTTCTTTAGGAAAAAGGTGGACTGTTTGGATCTCCTTTTTGTCCAGGGGACTCTCAAGAATCTTTTCCAACACCACAGTTCAAAAGCATCAATTCTTTGGTGCCCAGCTTTCTTTATAGTCCAACTCTCACATTCATATATGAAATGGGAAGAACCATAGCTTGGATTAGAGGGACCATTGTTGAAAAAGTAATGTCTCTGCTTTTCAATATGCTGTCTAGGTTGGTCATAACTTTCTTCCAAGGAACAAACATCTTCTAATTTCATGGCTGCAGTCACCATCTGCAGTGATTTTGGAGCCCAAGAAAACAAAGTCTGTCATTGTTTCCACTGTTTCTCCATCTATTTGCCAGGAAGTGATGGGACCAGACACCATGATCTTAGTTTTCTGAATGTTGAGATTTAAGCCAACTTTTTCACTCTCCTCTTTCACTTTCATCAAGAGGCTCTCTAGTTCTTCACTTTCTGCTGTAAGTGTGGTGTCCTTTGTGTATCTGACATTATTGATACTTCTCCCAGCAATGTTGATTCCAGCTTTTGCTTCATCCAGCACAGCATCTCTCATGATGTTCTCTGCATATAAGTTAAATAAGCAGGGTGACAATATACAGCCCTCATGTACTCTTTTCCTGACGTGGAACCAGTCTGTTGTTCATATTCAGTTCTAACTGTTGCTTCCTGATGTGCATACAGATTTATCAGGAGGCAGGTAAGGTAGTAAGGTAGTCTCATCTCTTTAAGAATTTTCCATAGTTTATTATGATCCACACAGTCAAAGGCTTTGGCGTAGTCAATAAAGCAGAAGTAGATGTTTTTCTGGAACTCTCTTGCTTTTATGATGATCCAGCAGATGTTGGCAATTTGATCTCTGGTTCCTCTGCCTTTTCTAAAACCAGCTTGAACATCTAAAATTTCACAGTTCACATATTGCTGAACCTGGCTTAGAGAACTTTGAGCATTATTTTGCTAGTGTGTGAGACGAGTGCAACTGTGTGGTAGTTTGAGCATTCTTTTACATTGCCTTTCTTTGAGATTGGAATGAAAACTGACCTTTTCCAGGCCTGTGGCCACTGCTGAGTTTTCCAAATTTGCTGGCATACTGACTGCAGCACTTTCATGGCCTCATCTTTTAGGATTTGAAATAGCTCAACGGGGATTCCATCACCACACAAGCGTTGTTCATAGTGATGCTTCCTAAAGCCCACTTGACTTCATTCTAGGATGTCTGGCTCTAGCTGAGTGATCACACCATCATGAGATTCCCTAGGCTGAGAAGATCTTGTCTGTATAGTCCTTCTATGTATTCATGCCACCTCTTCTTAACATCTTCTGCTTCTGTAGGTGCATACCAGTTCTATCCTTCATTGTGCCCATCTTTGCATGAAAAGTTCCCTTGGTATCTCTAATTTTCTTGAAGTGATCTCTAGTCTTTCCCATTCTGCTGTTTTCCTCTATTTCTTTGCATTGAACACTGAGGAAGGCTTTGTTATCTCCCCTTGTGATTCTTTGGAACTCTGCATTCAAATGGGTATTCTTTCCTCTTCTCCATTGCCTTTTGCTTCTCTTCTTTCCTTAGCTATTTGTAAGCCATCCTCAGACAACCATTTTGCCTTTTTGCATTTCTTTTTCTTGGGGATGGTCTTGATCACTGCCTCCTGTACAATGTCACGAACCTAAGTCCATAGTTCTTGGAGCACTCAGTCTATCAGATCTAAGTCCTTGAATCTATTTGTCACTTCCACTGTATAATTGTAAGGAATTTTATTTAGGTCATACCTGAATAGTCTAGGGGTTTCCCCTACTTTTCAATTTGTCTGAATTTGGCAACAAGGAGTTCATGATCTGAGCCATGGTCAGCTCCCAGTCTTGTTTTTGCAGACTGTATAGAGCTTCTCCATCTTTGGCTGCAAAGAATATAATCAGTTTGATTTCGCTATTGACCATCTGGTGATGTCCATGTGTAGAGTCTTCTCTTGTGTCATTGGAAGAGGATGTTTGTTATGACCAGTGCATTCTCTTGGCAAAACTCTACTAGTCTTTGTCCTGTTTCTTCTGTACTCCAAAGCCAAATTTACCTCTTATTCCAGGTATTTCTTCACTTCTTACTTTTGCATTCCACTCCCCTATAATGAAAAGGACATTTTTTTAATGTGCTACTTCTAGAAGGTCTTGTAGGTCTTCACAGAATCATTCAACTTCAGCTTCATTAGCATTACTGGTTGAGGCATAGACTTGGATAACCATAATGTTGAATGGTTTGCCTGGGAAACAAATAGAGATCATTCTGTAATTTTTGAGATTGCATCCAAGAGCCTCTTCATGAAAGTGAAAGAGGAGAATGAAAAAGTTAGCTTAAACCTCAACATTCAGAAAATGAAGATCATGGCATCCGGTCCCATGACTTCATGGGAAATAGATGGGGAAACAGTGGAAACTGGCTGACTTCATTTTTCTGGGCTCCAAAATCACTGTAGATGGTGACTGCAGCCATGAAATTAAAAGACGCTTACTCCTTGGAAGGAAACTGATGACCAACCTAGACAGCATATTCAAAAGCAGAGACATTACTTTGCCAACAAAGGTCCATCTAGTCAAGGCTACAGTTTTTCCAGTGATCATGTATGGATGTGAGAGTTGCACTATTAAGAAAGTTGAGCACCGAAGAATTGATGCTTTTGAACTGTGGTGTTGGAGAAGACTCTTGAGAGGCCCTTGGACTACAAGGAAATCCAGCCAGTGCATCCTAAAGGAGATCAGTCCTGGGTGTTCATTGGTAGGACTGATGTTGAAGCTGAAACTCCAATACTTTGGCTACCTGATGCAAAGAGCTGACTCATTTGAAAAGACCCTGACGCTGGTAAAGATTGAAGGCAGGAGGAGAAGGGGACAACAGAGTATGAGATGGTTGGATGGCATCACCGACTCAAAGCACATGGGTGTGGGTGGACGCTGGGAGTTGGTGATGGACAGGGAGGCCTGGCATGCTGTGGTTCATGGGGTCGCAAACAGTTGGATACAACTGAGCAACTGAACTGAACTGCATTTCAGACTCTTTTGTTGACTGTGATGGCTACTCCATTTCATCTAAGGGATTCTTGCCCACAGCAGTAGATAGCGGTCATCTGAATTAAATTCACCCATTCCAGTCCATTTTAGTTTGCTGATTCCTAAAATGTCGATGTTCACTCTTGCCATCTCCTGTTTGACCACTTCCAATTTGCCTTGATTCATGGACCTGACATTTCAGGTTCCTATAAAATATTGCTCTTTACAGCATCGGATTTTACTTCCATCACCACTCACATCCACACCTGGGTGTTGTTTTTGCTTTGGCTCTGTCTCTTCATTCTTTCTGAAGTTATTTCTCCACTGATCTCCAGTAGCATATTGGGCACCTACCAACCTGGGGAGTTCATCGTTCAGTGTCCTATCTTTTTCCCTTTTCATACCGTTCATGGGGTTCTCAAGCCAAGAATACTAAAGTGGTTTGCCATTCCCTTCTCGAGTGGACCACACAGAGATCATAACGAACTGCAGAAAACTCTTAAAGAGATGAGAATACCAGATCATCTTACCTGTCTCCTCAGAAGCCTGTATGCAGGTCAAGAACCAACAGTTAGAACCTGACATGGAACAATGGACTGGTTCAAAATTCAGAAAGGTTCAAACCCACTAAGGTGGTGGAGGAATAGGATGGGGAGACCACTTTCTCGCCCAAAAATTCAATAAAGAACATTTGAACACTGAGTAAATTCCATAAAACAACTTCTGAATGCCGGCAGAGGACATCAGACATGCAGAAAAGCAGCCCATTGTCTTTGGGAGATGTTTTATCAATGGTGCTGTATAGATGGGGAAGTCTTGAGGCTACTGTAAAAATAAGACTGAAAACCAGAAGCAGGAGGCTTAAGTCCAAATCTTGAGAACACCAGAGAACTCCTGACTCCAAGGAACATTCATCAACCAGAGCTCATCAAACGCCTCCATACCTACAATGAAACCAAGCACCACCCAAGGGTCAACAAGTTCCAGAGCAAGACATACAACGTAAATTCTCCAGCAAGACAGCAACATAGCCCTGAGCTTCAGTATACAGGCTGCCCAAAGTCACTCCAAACCCACTGGCATAACATAACTAATTAGTGGACACCTTGCTGCACTCCAGGGAGAAGAAATCCAGCTCCACCCACCAGAACACAGACACAAGCTTCCCTAACCAGGAAACCCTGACAAGCCACCCCTATAACCCCACCCACAGCAAGGAAGAAGTGAAGTGAAGTGAAGTCGCTCAGTCGTGTATGACTCTTTGCGACCCCATGGACTGTAGCCTGCCAGGCTCCTCCATCCATGGAATTTTCCAGGCAAGAATACTGGAACGGGTTGCCATTTCCTTCTCCAGGGGTCTTCCCAAACCAGGGATTGAACCCAAGTCTCCTGCATTGTAGGCAGATGCTTTTACCGTCAGAGCCACCAGGGAAGTCCCAGCAAGGAAACTCTACGATAAAGAGAACTCCACAAACTGCCAGAATACAGAAAGGTCACCCCAAACACAGCAATATAAACAAGATGAAGAGACAGAGGAATACCCAGCAGGTAAAGGAACAGGAAAAATGCTCACTAAACTAAAAAAGAGGAAGAGATAGGGAATCTACCTGATAAAGAATTCTGAATAATGATAGTGAAACTGATCCAAAATCTTGAAAACAAAATGGAATCACAGATAAATAGCCTGGAGACAAGGACTGAGAAGATGCAAGAAAAGTTTAACAAGGACATAGAAGAAGTAAAAAAGAGTCAATCAATTAATGAATAATGCAATAAATGATATCAAAAACACTCTGGAGGGAACCAACAGTAGAATAATGGAGGCAGAAGATAGGATAAGTGAGATAGAAGATAGAATGGTAGAAATAAATGAATCAGAGAGGAAAAAAAAGAAAATGAATTAAAAGAAATGAGGACAATCTCAGAGACCTCCAGGACAATATGAAACGCTCCAACATTCGAATTATAGGAGTCCCAGAAGAAGAAGACAAAAAGAAAGACCATGAGAAAATACTTGAGGAGATCAATACTTGAAAACTTCCCTAAAATGGGGAAGGAAATAATCACCCAAGTCCAAGAAACCCAGAGAGTCCCAAACAGGATAAAGCCAAGGCGAAACACTCCAAGACACATATTAATCAAATTAACAAAGATCAAACACAAACAACAAATATTAAAAGCAGCAAGGGAAAAACAACAAATAACACTCAAGGGGATTCCCATAAGGATAGCAGCTGATCAGTCAATAGAAACTCTTCAAGCCAGAAGGGAATGGTAAGACATACTTAAAGTGATGAAAGAAAATAACCTACAGCCCAGATTACTGTACCCAGCAAGGATCTCATTCAAATATGAAGGAGAAATCAAAAGCTTTACAGACAAGCAAAAGCTGAGAGAATTCAGCACCACCAAACCAGCTCTACAACAAATCCTAAAGGATATTCTCTAAACAGGAAACACAAAAGGGTGTATAAACTCGAACCCAAAACAATAAAGTAAATGGCAATGGGATCATACTTATCAATAATTACCTTAAACATAAATGGGTTGAATACCCCAACCAAAAGACAAAGACTAGCTGAATGGATACAAAAACAAGACCGCTATAATTCTTGTCTACAAGAGACCCATCTCAAAACAAGGGACACATACAGACTGAAAGTGAAGGGCTGGAAAAAGATACTCCACGCAAATACAGACCAAAAGAAAGCAAGAGTAGCAATACTCATATCAGATAAAATAGACTTTAAAACTAAGGCTGTGAAAAGAGACAAAAAGGACACTAAATAATGATCAAAGGATCAATTCAAGAAGAAGATATAACAATTATAAATATATACGCATCCAACATAGGAGCACCTTAATATGTAAGACAAATGCTACAAGCATGAAAGGAGAAACTAACTATAACAAAATAATAGTGGGAGATTTTAATACTCCACTCACACCTATGGATAGATCAACAAAACAGAAAATTTAAAAAGAAACACAAACTTTAAATGATACAATAGACCAGTTAGACGTAATCGATATCTATAGGACATTTCAACCCAAAACAATGAATTTCACCTTTTTCTGAAGTGCACACAGAAACTTCTCCAGGACAGATCACATCCTGGGCCATAAATATAGCCTTAGTAAATTCAAAAAAAAATGAAATCTTTCCAAGCATCTTTTCTGACCATAATGCAGTAAGATTAGATCTCAATTACAGGAGAAAAACTATTTAAAATTCCAACATATGGAGGCTGAACAACACGCTGCTGAATAATCAACATATCACAGAAGAAATTTAAAAAGAAATCAAAATATGCATAGAAATTAATGAAAATGAAGACACAACAACCAAAACCTGTGGGACACTGTAAAAGCAGTGTTAAGGGGAAGGTTCATAGCAATACAGGCATACCTCAAGAAACAAGAAAAAAGTCAAATAAATAACCTAACTCTACACCTAAAGCAACTAGAAAAGGAAGAAATGAAGAACCTCAGGGTTAGTAGAAGGAAAGAAATCTTAAAATTTAGGGCAGAAATAAATGCAAAAGAAATAAAAGAGACCATAGCAAAAATCAACAAAGCCAAAGCTGGTTCTTTGAAAGGATAAATAAAGTTGACAAACCATTAGCCAGACTCATCAAGAAACAAAGAGAGAAAAATCAAATCAATAAAATTAGAAATGAAAATGGAGAGATCACAACAGACAACACAGAAATACAAAGGAGCATAAGAGACTACTATCAGCAATTATATGCCACGGACAACTTGGGAAGAAGTGAACAAATTCTTAGAAAAGCACAACTTTTCAGAACTGAACCAGGAAGAAATAGAAAATCTTAACAGATCCATCACAAGCACGGAAATTGAAACTGTAATCAGAAATCTTCCAGCAAACAAAAGCCCAGGTCCAGACGGCTTCACAGCTGGATTCTACCAAAAATTTCGAGAAGAGCTAACCCGATCCTACTCAAACTCTTCCAGAAAATTGCAGAGGAAGGTAAACTTCCAAACTCATTCTATGAGGCCACCATCACCCTAATACCAAAATCTGACAAAGATGCCACAAAAAAAGAAAACTACAGGCCAATATCACTGATGAACATAAATGCAAAAATCCTTAACAAAATTCTAGCAATCAGAATCCAACAATGCCTTAAAAAGATCATACACCATGACCAAGTGGGCTTTATCCCAGGGATGCAAGGAATCTTCAATATCCCCAAATCAATCAATGTAATTCACCACATTAACAAATCGAAAAATAAAAGCCATATGATTATCTCAATAGACGCAGAGAAAGCCTTTAACAAAATTCAACATCCATTTATGATAAAAACTCTCCAGAAAGCAGGAATAGAAGGAACATACATCAACATAATAAAAGCTATATATGACAAACCCACAGCTAACATTATCCTCAATGGAGAAAAATTGAAAGCATTTCCCCTAAAGTCAGGAACAAGACAAGGGTGCCCACTTTCACCACTACTATTCCACACAGTTTTGGAAGTTTTGGCCACAGCAATCAGAGCAGAAAAAGAAATAAAAGGAATCCAAATTGGAAAAGAAGAAGTAAAACTCTCACTCTGCAGATGACAAGATCGTCTACATAGAAAATCCTAAAGATTCCACCAGAAAATTACTAGAGGTAATCAATGAATACAGTAAAGTTGCAGGATATAAAATCAACACACAGAAATCCTTTGCATTCCTATACACTAATAATGAGAAAACAGAAAGAAATTAAGAAAACAATTCCATTCACCATTGCAACGAAAAGAATAAAATACTTAGGAATATATCTACCTAAAAAAACTAAAGATCTACATATAGAAAACTATAAAACACTGGTGAAAGAAATCAAAGAAGACACTAATAGATGGAGAAATATACCATGTTCATGGATTGGAAGAATCTATATAGTGAAAATGAGTAATCTACCCAAAGCAATCTACAGATTCAATGCAATCCCTATCAAGCTACCAACAGTATTTTTCACAAAGCTAGAACAAATAATTTCACAATTTGTATGGAAATACAAAAAACTTCCATTAGCCAAAGCAATCTTGAGAAAGAAGAATGGAACTGGAGGAATCAACTTACCTGACTTCAGGCTCTACTACAAAGCCACAGTCATCAAAGACAGTATGGTACTGGCACAAAGACAGAAATATAGATCAATGGAACAAAATAGAAAGCCCAAAGATAAATCCACACACCTATGGACACCTTATCTTCGACAAAGGAGGTAAGAATATACAATAGAGAAAAGACAATCACTTTAACAAGTGGTGCTGGGATAACTGGTCAACCACTTGTAAAAGAATGAAACTAGAACACTTTCTAACACCATACACCAAAAGTAAACTCAAAATGGATTAAAGATCTAAATGTAAGACCAGAAACTATAAAACTCCTAAAGGAGAACATAGGCAAAACACTCTCCAACATAAACCACAGCAGGATCCTCTAGGACCCACCTCCCAGAATATTGGAAATAAAAGCAAAAATAAACAAATGGGATCTAATTAAAATTAAAAGCTTCTGCACAACAAAGGAAACTATAAGTAAGGTGAAAAGACAGCCTTCAGAATGGGAGAAAATAATAGCAAATGAAGCAACTGACAAACAACTAATCTCAAAAATATACAAGCAACTCATGCAGCTCAATTCCAGAAAAATAAATGACCAAATCAAAAAATGGGCCAAAGAACTAAACAGACATTTCTCCAAAGAAGACATACAGATGGCTAACAAACACATGAAAAGATACTCAACATCACTCATTATCAGAGAAATCAAACCAAAAGCACAATGAGCTACCATTTCACACCAGTCAGAATGGCTGCAATCCAAAAGTCTACAAGTAATAAACGCTGGAGAGGGTGTGGAGAAGAGGGAACCCTCTTACACTGTTGGTGGGAATGCAAACTAGTACAGCCACTATGGAGAACAGTGTGGAGATTCCTTAAAAAACTGGAAATAGAACTGCCACATGACCCAGCAATCCCACTGCTGGGCATACACACTGAGGAAACCAGAATTGAAAGAGACACATGTACCCCAAAGTTCATCGCAGCACTGTTTATAATATCCAGGACATGGAAGCAACCTAGATGTCCATCAGCAGAAGAATGGATAAGAAAGCTGTGGTACATATACACAATGGAGTATTACTCAGCCATTAGAAAGAATACATCTGAATTAGTTCTAATGAGGTGGATGAAACTGGAACCTATTATACACAGTGAAGTAAGCCAGAAAGAAAAACACCAATACAGTATACTAATGCCTGTATATGGAATTTAGAAAGATGATAATGATAACCCTGTATGCGAGACAACAAAAGAGACACAGATGTATAGAACAGTCTTTTGGACTCTGTGGGAGAGGGTGAGCGTGGGATGATTTGGGAGAATGGCATTGAAACATGTATATTATCATATGTGAAATGAATCGCCAGTCCAGGTTTGATGCATGATACAGGATGCTTGGGGCTGGTGCACTGGGATGACCCAGAGGGATGGTATGGGGAGGGAGGAGGGATGGGGTTTCAAGATGGGGAACACGTGTACACCCATGGCACATTCATGTTGATGTATGGCAAAACCAATACAATATTGTAAAGTAATTAGCCTCCAATTAAAATAAATAAATTTTTAAAAATTGAGAAGGGAGTACAGTACATCAAGGCTGTATATTGCCATACTGCTTATTTAACTTCTATGCAGAGTACATCATGTGAAATACCAAGCCAGATGTGTTACAAGCTGGAATCAAGATTGCCAGGAGAAATTTCAACAACCTCAGACATGCAGATGATAACCACTCTAATGGCAGAAAGCAAAGAGGAACTAATGAACCTCTTGATGAGAGTGAAAGAGGAGAGTGGAAAAGCCATCTTAAAACTCAATATTAAAAAAACTAAGATCATGGCATTCAGCCCCATCACTTCATGCCAAGTGGAAGGGGAAAAGTGGAAGCAGTAATTTTCTTTTCGTGGGATCTAAAATCATTGCAGATGGTGATTGCAGCCATGAAATTAGAAGACAACTGTTTCTTGGAAGGAAAGCTATAAAAACCTAGACAGTTTATTAAACATAAAAGACATCACTTTGCCAGCAAAGGTCCATATAGTGAAGGCTATGGTCTTTCCAGTAGTCATGTACAGGTGTGAGAGCTGGGCACCAAAGAACTGATGCTTTCAAAGTGTTGTGCTTGAAAAGACTCGAGAGTCCCTTGGACACCAAGGAGATAAAACCAGGCAATCCTAAAGGAAATCAATCCTGAATATGATATAAAAGGACTGATGCTGAAGCTCCAATACTTTGGGCACCTGATGTAAAGAGCCAACCCATTGGAAAAGACCCTGACCCTGGGAAAGACTGAAGGCAGAAGGAAAAGAGGGTGACAGATGATGAGTTAGTTGGATGGCATCAGTGATTCAAAGGACATGACCTTGGGCAAATTTCTGGAGATGGTGAGGGACAAGGAGGCCTGGCATGCTGCAGTCCCATAGGGTCACAAAGAGTTGGATATGACTTGTTGACTGAAAAACTACAACAAATAAGGACCTACTGTATAGCACTGGGAACTCTACTCAATACTCTGTAATAGTCTATACGGGAAGAGCATCTAAAAAGAGTGAATACATGTATATGTATAACATTCATTTTGCTATATACCTGAAATCAACACAACATTGTAAATTAACTATACTCTAATAAAAATGTATATAAAACAAATCAAAGAAGAAAGGGAATTAAATAGTTCCCTTAAATACTAACAATAGACTACTTGTTTTAGGGAACATCTGCCCTTCTTGGCTATCTGAGTGGGGGGAGCATCCTTACTATTCAGAAACTGCCCTAAAATAATATAGGCAGTTGCCAGGTAGAAAGAAGTTCCCTGGAAAGGATATAAAAAAAAATGAACAAACTCCACTGACTGCCAAATTTCACCCAGCCCAGGCACCTACAGAATCCATTTTAAACTTTCTCTAGAGGACAAAAAAAGAGTGCATCTACACCACATTCATAGGTAGTATATTTATCACACAGGGGTCTTCCCTAGTAATACACCTTGATCTCCTAGAAGCCTCCCGGTATGTCTAGCAGTTGAAAGTCTTCTCGAAAGCCCATTCTCACTATGGAAGGTAACTGGCTCACCATTGACCAATTAGCTACAGGCAAAGGCCCGGACACCACAGAAAAGCCAGGTGACCCTCCTACCTGCTGAAGCACGCTCATCTGAATTAAGCAGAGCCCAGTATGATCAGAAGCAACACAGAGCCTAGTGTGTGCCTCTGCAGCCTCCTTATTCACAGTGAAGATCCCTGCCCAGGGATCTTCTGCACACTGAGTATCTCAAGGACCGAATTTTAATTTGTGGCTGATCACTGTGGAAATGTAGTTTGAAGCTGATATCTTTGGGAAGAAGTCTGAGCTAAGAAAAAGACCAGAACACGTGGAGTAAAGCCTGTACCACTTACAGCTGCTAAAGAGTGTTGACTTATGGCATGTCTGATTTAGTACACTAGGCTTTTATACAAGTTTTAAGAAAGATTCTCTGAAAAGAATTCCTATGAAAGTATTTTTATATAATTAAGACCCAAGGTGCTCTATGCTGTATGAGAAATAGTGAATGTCATGAAGAAACTCTTAAGAATAAAGAATAAAAACTCTCCAACTGTTTTTAAATGGAGAAAGCCAAAATAAATAAGTGAAGGAAGTACAACTTTTAAAACAAAAATACCACAAAAATATTTATTTAGAGAATTTTTATGTTTGTAAACTTTGAAGTCTCAGAATTCATTAGAAACATTAATGCCACTTTACCAAGTTCTTGGCTATTTCTCCCCAGAAATTTCTGAAGCAAGAGAAATTCTACAGTATGAAAAAGAGATTAGCCCAAATAAAATCATGTCATTCTCTTCAAGGATAATGTAACATCTACTCTGGCCAAATAAAATACACTGGAAAATGCTAAACAAAAAGAACTCCTTTAGGCATAAATATTTATAATAACACATTAAAGGGATATTCCATTTTTGTTTAGAAATGGTAATTGTGCTGGTTTGGGCCCAAAGGCCTTTTAAAAATTAAAGAGATTCATATCCACCATCCACCTAACTATCCAATGGTTTTTCATACAAAACAGCAGAGGTGAACAAAATAATATAGATTTATATCACAGGAAAATATAATCAGTTTGGATTCCTTTTTCTATAGTCCCTATCACTTTATTTCCTATTTCTAATATTTAAAGTACAAAACAAGAAAATGTAATGGTTAATATTTCAGGAAAAAGGAATCTGTGCTTCACAGGCACCATCACATCTTCAGAAAAATACAAGTAATTTAAACTCTCATTAGCTCTTAGAGAAAAGCACAGCAAAGTATTTGAGACAGGTTAGTCAAGAGAGGCTGACCATCTTACTCAAGATCTTCCTTTTTCACTTTGGTCTCCTAAAGTTGTCCCTCTAATAACTGGATCAAGACAAGGATATCCACTCTTATCACTTTTTTAAACATAGTTTAGGAAGCCCTAGCTACAGCAATCAGAGAAAAAAAGGAGTAAAGGAGTCCAAATTGGAAATGAAGAAGCTAAACTGTCACTGTTCACAGATGGCATGACAATATACACAGAAGATCCTAAAGATGATACCAGAAAACTACTAGAACCACCAATGAATTTGGAAAACTTGCAGGTTACTAAATTAACACAGAGAGATCTGTTCATTTCTATACATTAACAACGAAAGATCAGAAAAAGCAATTCAAGAAATACTTCCATTTACCATCACATCAAAAGAATACAATACCTAGGAACAAATCTACTTAAGAAGACCAGACCTGTACTCCACTGTAAGATGCTGATAAAGGGATTCGTGTTTTTATAAGAGAGACCCCAGAGAGATAGATTCCTTAGCCCTTCCACAACGTGAGGACAAAATGAGACGGTGCCAGCTATGAACTAGGAAGAGGGCCCTTACCAGAATGTGACCGTGCTAGCACCTTGATCTTGGCTTCCAGAACTGTGGGGAAATTTTTCAGTTGTTTATAAACTACACAATCTGTTACATTTTGTTAGAGCAGCGGGAAAGGACTGAGACGCTAACCCCACACCCTACCAACAGTGTAACTTTATATCCCATTAGCCTCAATTTTCTGCTCTGTAAAGTGACAACAAGTGATTATTCATAAGACTGTGGGGTAGGCTACACCAGACAACTTACATAAAGTGTCTGCTAACAAAGCATAGAAGCGTAGAGTGAAAACTGAGGCTTTTGAGTATATTTTCAAAGTCTCGAGATAATTTTGCCTATTTCTATGCCATGTGTGAAAATCCCATGCCCCTTCCATGGTTGCTAAAAAGCAAAATCCACAAACGCCACAAATCTGATCATCCCTTTCAAGCACACAGACAATTCACCATTTTTCTGAAACCCACATGTACCCAAAATACTTGCCTCTAGTTTCAAAATTTGACTCCCATCATAAGTGTTTCAGCACTCAATTTACATTCACCAAAGTCTGTATTGTTACTGTTTTTAACTTAATCAGAATGATTAATATCAAAGTGGTCTGATTCAAGAAGGAAAAAATGTTTTACAAAAGTTTCATTTGTGGAAATTAAAATCAGAGAAGGCTGTTATATCTTCAATAATATTAAAAGGCAAGGATAGCTCCGAAAATTCTGTCTGCTTTATGCCAAGTAATATCTATTATAGGTTAAGGAGGAATTAACATTTTTGCAAGAGTACAGATTTAAACTCTCAGTATATGTTTCTCTACAAAATTGGATACTGTGAGCTGTGCTATGGGTCATTCTAACAGCTAAGAATTGAAACCTGGAGACTTAAAGATGTTTTTAGGCAGAGGACACATATGTGAAGAAAGCTGTGACCAAAATGAATTGTTGAAGAGGGATTTGTTCCAGTGACAGCATCTGTGTTTCTAAATAGGAAATCTCTTTGGCCTAGTCAAGTAATACAATTCTGATAAGACTAAGAGACATTAATATATTCAATTTCCCTAAGTCATCTTAAAATCTAAAATAGTTTTAAATCAGGATGAAGGAAAAAAATGCTTTTGCCTAAAGACTGAAATCAGATATGCTTTAAATATATAAGTATTGCTATTCTAAATATCATACTGCATAATCATAAAAATAAAAGTACCATAGGTAAAATTTCAAAGAAGGTACAAAAAAATCTGGTCAATATTTTCATTAATATACTCTAACCTAAGCCTTCAAAATGGCAAAAGATGTTCATCTTGGTTTCAAATTCAGAGTACACTTTATCAGTATGAATGAATCATCAATCATGCTTCCTCTAGTTAAAAATAAAACAGCAGCATATTTCCATTTTAGTTCCAACAGTGAGACATCCAAAAGTCAAATTCACCATCTAATCATATTAATCTGTTCATTTCAGAGGCCTGGAGACCATTTTTCTCCTTCTAGCTACTTTAAAATTTTCCTCTTTTTATTTTATAATTAAGTATATTACTTTGTTTAACTTTTAACTCTAAATTTCCTCAAGTCCTCTTGGAAGTAAGCAATAATGAAATCTCAAATAACTCATTCTCAATTTTGAATAAAGTGGCCTTTTATGTTTACTAAAAAACAAAAAAAAAAAAAAAACAAAAAAACACTGTACTGACCTAGTCCCAAAGAAACCTTAAAAGACGAGCCCATAGGAGACACAGAACTAAATGTTTCACCAGTCAATTCATCATAATTATTAATTCCCAAGATATTTATAAAGAGAATGATCATCAGCTGATAGCCAACTAATGAGAGTTAACAGGAGTGGTTTGTTTGTAAGGGTTTTCATGCCCATGTGGCCCTCTTACAGTGACTAGGTGCTATGCCTATACAAGATTCTCTCATGGTCCCACAATATTACACTCACATTATACTTTTCAAAAACCTTTCTGAGCTTGATAGCACCTTGTGATAAAATGTACACATCACTGCAAAAGATTATGACTACAATTTATTTGCAACTCAGTATGAAGA
Organism: Nanger dama; assembly: GCA_917880005.1. NCBI lineage: Eukaryota > Metazoa > Chordata > Mammalia > Artiodactyla > Bovidae > Nanger > Nanger dama. The sequence continues at coordinate 1,570,429 of CAKJTW010000135.1, forward strand.
GTTGACTCACTGGAAAAGACTCTGATGCTGGGAGGGACTGGGGGCAAGAGGAGAAGGGGACAACAGAGGATGAGATGGCTGGATGGCATCACCGACTCGATGCACATGAGTGAACTCCGGGAGTTGTGATGAACTGGGAGCCCTGGTGTGCTGCGATTCATGGGGTTGCAAAGAGTCGGACACAACTGAGCGACTGAACTGAACTGAATGAATTACCTTAATCAGATAATCATATTATTTTTCTCTAAACACTTAGCTGAGATTTCTAGGAATAGAAATTTTGCTTCAAGAAGGTATAGGAAGGGGAGAGAACTACCAGAGTGTTCAACATGAAGAAAGATCTAGAGAGAAAAGACAGGAGAAACTATGACAACAGACCAAAATGGAAGTTAAAAATGTACAAGAAGACAATTTCATTAGCCCTGAAATTTGGACTCCAGCTCAGTATGCAAGCAGGTATGGAATAGAGAAGGTAAACTGAGCATAAAAAGTTCTAGAAGAAGCAAACTTTAATCCTAGCTGCTTCATTTGTTGCTCTACAAATGATAGTAATAAATATAATTCTCTGTCCTTAAAGTTGTAAGTTATTCTAATCTATGATAATAATAATAAAGGCTACCTAGAAAGTTGATCAGATTTTTCACATTACACATACTTTATGAAATTAAGTTCTTGAAATGTGATGGTAGGGGGGGAGAAATAGACCAAATTGTTTAAATTTTTCTTTCAGTGATATAAATTGAGATGATTTTCCCTTTTTTCCTCTTTTCCAATTTTATATAACAGTATTATTTTACTTCTATAACCAAATAAGCATAATAATGAAAAGCCAATATGTACTACTATTTAATGACTTTAAATTTTTCTTGGTCTAAGGCAGGACACAGAGAAACTGCTTGAATTTGAATTACAATTTATTACAATGTTGGGTATAGTCAACACAAATGTGTACTTTGAACAAAATGTAAATGAAATTATATTTTATCAATTGATTTTATTTTTAACTGGTGTTTGGTACAAATGGTAGTATTAAAAAGTAAAATATTTTTACTCAGATACGATATGAGAACCTGATAATTTAAAATAATGATATCTATATTATCATAGTATATTTTAAAACATTTTCTAGAGTTAATATCTTTCAACATATTAAAGAAATCATTTCTGAAAAGGAACAATACAAAAAAATTTTTTAAGTTCAATCAAATGAAATCTGGGCTGCTCAGTCATTTTCTGAACACAAGTTTCAACTGATATTTCATTTCTTATTATTTTCTCTGACTTATTTGGACTTCCTTGTTGGTCCAGTGGCTATGACTCTGTGTTCCCAATGCAGGGGGTCCAGGTTCGATCCCTGATCAGGAAACTAGATCTCATCTGCTGCAACTAAGAATTTGCTGATTTATTCAACTTGAAGTTAATCCATATAAAGTAAAATTTCTTTATTCTCTTACATATCTTTCACTTTGACTTGGAGTTAGGTAGTCAAAATACCACTTTTTTTTTTAAATTAAATTTATTTATTTTACTTACCACTTTTAAAAAATTTCAGATGCAAATGGAAAAATCTTTGAGGTATGAGAGATATTAAAAGTTGTTTTCAAAACTGACCCTGTCATTCATTCACCAATTCCTTCTTCAGCAAAAATGTACCGGGTCCCTTCTAATGCCAAGCACTTGTTTGGGCATACAGCAGACACTGTCCATTGCTTACCCAACAACCACTTCACTCTTCCCTGCCAAGGGAACTATGATTTGTTGAAATAGAAGAGATCTTTTGGTTTCAGAGCATGCAGGTTGCCAACTCCAGCGGGATAAATCATCACTGGTCTAAACTAGTAAAAATCTTATGCCCGTGGACACTAGTTGTTCTGAGAACAGACCATGTTACCCAGTTCTGGCTAATGTCTTGTAAAGGAATACAGCTGATCCTCATTACTCATGGATTCTTTACTAGAAAATCTGCCAACTCACTAAAATTTATTTATAACTCCAAATCAATACCTGCAGCATTTTTGCAGTCATTTGTGGATATGCGTAGAGAGGGAAGAAATTTGAGTCACTCAATGCACATGTTCCCAGCTGAGGTCAAACAAAGGGACACTCTGCTTTCTTGTTTCAGCTCTCATATAGTAAACAGGCACCTTCTGTATGGTCTATCTAGTGCCACACTTCTCTTATTTTTTTCACTTTTCATTGGTGTTTTTGCTATTTTAAATGGCCAGCTAGCACAGTACTGTGATGCTATCTAGTATCTTAAGCACAGGAAGATATGATGTATCATACCCAGGAAATACGTGTGTTAGATAAGCTTCATTCAGGAATGAGTCATAGTACCGCTGGCGATGAGTGCAATGTTAGTGAATCAACAATATACATTAAATAATATGTTTTTAAACAGAAACACATACAAAATAGGGTTATATACTGACTGTTGATTAAAATATGCCCAGCGATTTATAGGAACCTAACTCTTATCACCTAGGAGCAATGATTCAGTTTTGGCTAATTTAGTGCTTATGATAAATAAAAAGAATCAACTATATTTCTAATGACAGGCATTTTGCCCATTTCAACTTTCTGAGCACAAGAAACAATAAAAGAATAAATACTATCAGACAGAAAGACCCTGATAACACCCAACAGCCAGCAGCTACCAATATCCAGACTTTGAATCAGAAAATAAGTTCCTATTTGTTTAAGCCGTTACCTTGGAAGTGTCTATACAAAGATATAATTAAATGACGGTTCTTTTTCAATAAGCACACAGTACAGTACTCTTGAAATAAAATAACAAACATGTTCTACATTCTGCAAAACCAAGTCCTATAAAAGGTGCTTATCGTGCATCTAGTCAAACGGAGTAGCTTCTGTTTGGTACCACTTTTATTTCTACCTTGCTTCCCTGGTAACTCAAATGGTAACGAATCCACCTGCAATGCAGGAGACCCACGTTCAATCCCTGGGTTGGAAAGATCCCCTGGAGAAGAGAACTGCAGCCCACTTCAGTATTCTTGCCTGGAGAATTCCAAAGGACAGAGGCGCCTGGAGGCTATACTCCATGGCTTGTCAAAGAGTCTGACACAACTGAGTGGCTAACACTTCAAGATGAAGGTCAACAAACTTGCAATATTATGAACTGATATTTAATTTTTAATAAACTTTGCATCTATTTTGTGTACTTACAAATAGAAAAATACAGTCTCAGAAATATTTTGACACATAAGGTAAGGAATATTGGGAAATATGGATGAATGTGTGTGTATGTATGTGTATATACATAAAGATATATCACAATTTATTTTACCATTCCACACTGAGAGAATTGGCATCATACCTATACTGATGAACATTGGGTTTATTATTTTACTCATAAACAATACTATGGTGAACACTTGCATTGTACATATGTACAATGATTTTCAAAACTATTTTGGACTTAACATATACACACAAATACATAATTAACAGAACCTACTGTATAGCACAGAAAACTCTACTCAATAATCTGTAATAACCTCTATGGGAAAAGAATCTGAAAAAGAATTGATATATGTATACATATAACTGAATCATTTGCCATACACCTGAAATGAACACAACACTGTAAATCAACTATACTCCAATATACAATACAAATTCAATGTAAAAAGATGCTGAAGGACTCCAAAGAGGTTTTACTCATGCAGGTAACATCTATCCACATTTCCTATATTAAAGACTAAAATTAAGAAAATTTAAAAATACTTATTAATTCATTTAAAATAATTCTACTACATGTTGATAGAATGTTTCTATGAAAATAACTATATTTCACAAAACAAAAATAAATTAGTGAGGAGAGTGGCACTGTTATGTATTTAGGCAAATCTTAAGTGTAAGGCTGAATAAATGCAGCTGAGTTCTCATCAGTGTTTCCAAACTCAATCTGCTGAATAATCAGTTATCATGGAGCTTCTGAGAAAATTCACTGTATGATCATGAGAAAATTAGAATGAAAAAGGCAAATACTGTCTTCATATTATTATTAAAATGGTTTTCACCTTATAGATCCTCTGAAAGTACCTTGGGGAAAGCCCAGAAGTTTCACGACCCCGCTTTGCCTTTTGCTGCTTTAGAGCACATATTTGTAGAAGTGGAATTGCTGGCCTATAAGAATACACATCTTGAAATATTTTACATGTTGACAAACAGCTCTCCAAAGCTGTTGTAAAAATTCACACTCCCTCAGCAGTGTGTGTGTATGTGTGTGTGTGTGTGTGTGTGTGTGTGTGTGTGTGTGTGTGATTTGCCCATTCATGTCCAATTCTTTGGGACCCCACAGAAGGTAGCCCATCAGGCTCCTCTGTCCATGAAATTCTCCACAGCAGTACAGTTCTCTTAAATACGTATCTTGTCAACCCTGTTGACAGTCATTTTACTTTTGCCAGCCTGGTGGGTGTGAAATATTATCTCATTGTGCTTTTACTGGGTGTTCTCTTGATAACAGAGCTTGAGCACCTCAGCAAGCTCATTCACCATTTTTGGTTTCTTTTGTGTGAGCTGCTGTAAGACCTCGCGGCCTTTTCTCGGGAAGCGTCGCCACAAAGACCACAGTGACTCGAATTCGATGCAATCAGCAGGAGGATTTATTTAGCCAGCACGCTGGGGTTCGAGCTCCCGTTTCCAGGAGTGAACCCCCAACATTCACTGAGAGGGATTTTTATGCAGAAAGATCAAAGACAACTGGGAATGAGATCGGAATGTAGGGAACAATGCGATAAGGGGGTCTTAGGATGAAGTGGAGACATTTGATTGGTGGGGATGATTTACAGGTAATTTAGTAGAGATAGTTGACTGACCACCCGGCGGTGCCTGGTATGGGAAATGCATTTTTGAGGAAAGGTCAGTTACACAGTGGAAACTAAGTCACAAGTTATCAGTTAAGAATAGGGAGCAGTCAGGAGGCTCTGAGTCATCAAGATAAGGGGGGAAAGCTATGCGGCGCATTCTGCCTTCCAGGTTTAACTCTTAACCTAGGAGTTTTTCAGTGCCCTTTTCAGAAAGCACTAAATGAAGTTACATTTTTACAGAAAGACGAATACAATGATTTACAACAAAGAGAAATTCATTATCCCAAAAGCCTTGTTTCTCTAACATCAAACTACTACAATTTTATTTTTTTTAACCTAAAGATTCTAAAAGTTCTTCATTCCCCTCTTCTTCTTGTCCATGATTTCAATCCTGAAATCATAGAGTGAGGGATTGCGTCGTACTGCTACTTAAAAAAAAAAAAAAAAAATGCAAAAGCTACAAGATGAAGAAAGTTATGATTTCAAGAATAGTCATGGTATCATAAACAACAAACGGGGGAGGCGAGTCAGGGAGCCTGGGCTGTTACTCAGGTCAGGCAGCTTTTAAGATTTAACCCATTACAGGCAATCTTCTTCAGCCCCTTCTTCTTTATCTTTTAGGCGCTCTAATAGATGGTGATGGTGCAGCATGTTTCGGTAGACAAGCATCTTTATGTGCAGAAATTCTTTTACAATGCCTTTAATAAGGCACGGTGCTAGGCACATCAGGGCAAGGATAGTGACTAACACGATGCCTACAGCCGCCATGCTCTGCCACAAAGAATGAAGACTGGGAAAGTTAGAAGCCAAATTTTTACAAAATTTTCAGCAGCTTGAGCAATATCTAAAGTGGCTGAAGGCGCGTTTTCTATATCTAATATTTCATTGTGTAACTGCAGTAAATCAAGAGAAATATTAGAATTATACCATATGCCTTGTAAATGCTTTTTGATCTTTTCCCACGGGAAGTCAGATATATTATAAGGCTTTTTTGTAACACAGATCCACTTGTAATTAACATGACATTGAATTTTCATTCTGAGTCCTAAGCTTTGGACCTCTTCTCCTAAGACCCTGAGGGTATCATACAGAGCAGACAGCTTATTTTCTATTTTTTTATCAATATCCTCTTGTGTTCCCATAACCCTTGTGACATTATAAGACAGAGAATCAACAACCTTGGCATCTTGCACGGACTGAGCAAGGGAAACAGAGGCAGTAACAGCGGTCGCTATTAAGGTGATCAGCGAAACCACACCCAAAACAATTAGTCCCAGGCCTCTTTTGGGCGGCCAAGGGCAGCATTGATGTGTTGCAGTAATTGCAATGCCGTTTCATCATACCAATCTTCTTCTATTTTGACGGGGAGCATAACAAAAGCGGGTTGTTTTACCACCAATATTTGCTCTCCGACGCTCATGCCTCTGATACAATTAGTGAGAGTGCAATTATAACAAGACATATGGTAAACATTCTGAGTGACATTAACAGTAACATTTCCAACTAAAATCATAAAGGGGTAAGGCACACATGATCTAGGATATCTGAATCCCGTAATTCCTATATCTCCATATCTTGCTCCACCTCTATTAGTCTGTCTATATAACATGTTGCCGGGGCCAAAGGTCGCTAACAGCTTCCAGATCTCAGTTTGAAATACCTGACGATGTCCGAGTGCCAAAATGGAAGGGTGCTGTCCTCTATATTCAGGATAATCTGGGGTACCTGCAGGTGCCCAGTCCCAGAGATAAATACTGTTATTATTATTTATGTTATAAACAGTGGCATTACGTCCCCGGCATAGAATCCATGGCACATCCATTCCCTCGCTAATTCCCAGATGGCGGCGACCACAGTAAGGTATATCGAGCGGCCCCACGCCCTTTTGGTGTGAAATGGCCCCAGCGTCTTCAGAAATTCCTGAAATGTATACACGAGGGTAAGAAGTGACAGGGGAGACGTTTATACAGTAAGACTTGGGGGAATTGTATGAAAAACACATAGGGAACCGTGAAGAAAGCCCATAGAAGGAAATGTTAGCCCGTTGGTATTGAATATGTGCATCAGAGACTCCTCCCAGAAGAGCAGTATCATTTACGTATACCGGCAATGTTTCTTCATCCCATCCTACAGACTGGAGCATGGGGGGTCAGGAACGTAGGCCCAATACGTATGAGCGGTCCCTTGATGCAGAGTCAGGAGGTTTAGGTAGAGGATGATCAGGAATCCGGTAATCGACAGAGCCTGAGCTTTAAAGGGTGGGAGGTGCGGTGAGCCTTCCATTGAGGCGTCGGTTCCGGTGCAGCTTTAACGTGGGAGGCGTGGATCCAGGATGAGATTCCGTCAACCTTGATGGCAGTGGGGGTTGTAAGCAGAACAATGTAGGGTCCTTTCCACCTGGGCTCTAGGTTGTTCTGCCGATGCCGACGAACGTAGACGGAGTCCCCCACCTGGAACGGATGGGCCTCCCTCTGGGGTACCGGGTTGGTAGGCCGCAGCAAGCTGAGTCCACACCTCTTTCTGAACCAGCTGGAGTCCCTTCAGCCTAGCACATAAATCACCATTGTTAAAGTTTCGGGGGTCAAATCCCTCTCTAAGTGTCAATATGGGGGGGGTGCTCCATACAAAATTTCAAAAGGGGTGAGACCAAGGTGAGAGGGCGTGTTTTTCACCCGGAACAGAGCCAGAGGAAGGAGCACCGTCCAGTCAGTACCGCCAGTCTCTAAGGACAATTTAGTTAAGGTCTCTTTTAGAGTTCTATTCATTCTTTCTACCTGTCCTGAACTCTGGGGTCTGTATGCACAATGTAATTTCCAATCGGTCCCCAGAAACTTAGCTAACTCCTGGCTTATTTGGGCAATAAAAGCCGGCCCATTATCTGACCCTAACATCTTTGGCGCTCCGAAGCGCGGAAAAATTTCTTCTAGGATCTTTTTAGTTACTGTGAGTGCACTTTCATTTTTGGTGGGAAAAGCTTCTACCCACCCTGAGAAAGTGTCTACAAAAACCAGCAGATATTTATTGCCGCACCGCGCAGGACATACCTCGGTGAAATCTACTTCCCAGTAAGTCCCCGGCCGGTCTCCACGCAGCCGCTTACCTTGGCCCGTCTTGTTTCGGCCGGCATTTACCTCTTGGCAAGGTCTGCAATTCAGGATCACCTGCTCAGCCAATTTAGAAAGTCCCGGCACCTCATACCCTTCTTTAATTAAAAGAGAGACTAGCTTTTAGCCCCTAAGTGAGTCCAATGGTGCATTTGTTCTAACATTTCTCTGGCTTCTCCTTCCGCCGTGGCCTGTTTCCCTCTGGGCCGCGGAGAGGGGCTAGAATTATCTTCATCCTTTGAGCATATTGCCAGCAATCTCGATAGTCCATCTTTTGTCGCCACCTCTCGCGCAGCTTGATCGGCCATGTTGTTTCCTTTAGTCACCAGAGACCGATCTCGTTGGTGCCCGGGGCAGTGGATTATACTAATCTTTTCTGGCAACATCAGGGCAGCCAACAATGCCAGGATTTCGTCTTTGTTTTTAATCTCCTTGCCGGCAGATGTAAGTAACCCTCTCTGTTGGTAAATAGCTCCATGGACATGTGCAGTTGCGAAAGCATATCTACTATCAGTGTAAATGTTGGCCTTTTTCCCTTGTGCCAGCTCTAAGGCCTTAGTGAGGGCAATCAGCTCGGCTTTTTGGGCTGACGTACCTTGAGGGAGGGCAGCTGCCCAGATTACCTCAGTCCCATCGACCACCGCTGCCCCTGCCCGCCGCCTACCTTCTTCAAGAAAACTGCTTCCGTCCGTATACCATGTCACCTCGGCATCCTGAAGCGGCTGGTCCGAGAGATCATGACGAACTCCATGTACTCCCGCCAGAATTTCTTGACAGTCGTGGGTCACCTCGGACTGGCTGGGGTCCGGCAGCAGCGTGGCAGGGTTAAGTCCGGTAGCCGGCGTGAACCTGATTCGCTCAGAGTTTAGGAGCAGCGTCTGATAGTGGGTCATCCTGGCGTTAGTTAGCCATCTCTCGGGGGGTTGGCGGATCACACTTTCTAAAGCGTGGGGCGCTGTGACAATTAAGTTCTGCCCCAGTGTCAGCTTGTCTGCATCCTTTACTAGGACTGCCACGGCAGCCACTATACGCAAACAATTTGGCCAGCCAGCAGCCACAGGGTCCAGTTTCTTTGACAGATATGCCACCGGCCGATTCCATGGTCCCAGCTTTTGGGTGAGGACCCCTTTAGCAATGCCATTATTTTCAGCCACATAGAGATGGAACGGCTTGTCCACATCTGGAAGTCCCAGGGCAGGGGCTGACAACAAGGCGCGCTTAATGTTGTCAAAAGCCTTTTGCTCGCTCTCTCCCCAGACGAAGGGTGTGCTGCCCTTTGTCAGTGGGTACAAGGGAGCAGCCATCTCTGCGAACCCCCGGAATCCAGAGTCTGCAGAACCCTGCAGTGCCCAAGAACTCCCTAACCTGTCGGGAGCTTTTGGGGGACGGTATTCTGGCCACCGCCTCCTTTCTGGCCTCCGAGAGCCATCGCTTCCCATCCCTGAGTTGGTACCCCAAGTAACTAACCTGTTGCCGGCAGATCTGGGCCTTTTTGGCAGAAGCACGGTAGCCGAGGGTGCCAAGTTCTGTCAGTAAGGTCTCAGTCCCTTCCCTGCACTCCTCTGCGGTGTCTGCGGCCAGGAGCAAGTCATCTACATATTGGAGCAGAGTTACCTGGGGGTTTGTAGCGGAAGTGCGCGAGGTCCCGGTGGAGGGCTTCGTCAAAAATTGTTGGCGAGTTCTTGAATCCTTGTGGCAGCCTGGTCCACGTTAGCTGTCCGGAGAGTCCTGTAAGAGGGTCCTTCCACTCAAAAGCAAAAATAGGCTGGCTAGCGGGGCTGAGCCGTAGGCAGAAGAAGGCATCTTTCAGGTCCAAGACAGTGTACCACTTCCGGCTGGGGGAGAGGGTGCTCAGCAGGTTGTAGGGGTTGGGCACTGTTGGGTGTAGGTCGGATACCCGCTTGTTGACTTCTCTCAGATCCTGCACAGGCCGGTATTCGCCCGTTCCAGGCTTCCGGACTGGAAGCAATGGGGTGTTCCAGGCCGACTGGCACTTTATCAAAATTCCCAGATCAAGAAACCTCTGAATATGTGGGCGGATCCCATCTCGAGCCTCTTTACTCATCGGGTACTGGCGGACTGAGATGGGGGTGGCAGAGGCCTTGACCTCTACCACCACTGGGGGCTGGTGGACGGCCATTCCCATGCCTGAGACTTCAGCCCAGGCTAGGGGGTCTTAGCCATCCAGTCCTGCATATTCATGGTCTCGGGGGAAGGGCTCTCATATAGCCTGTATTCATCTTCTAGCCTCAGGGTCAAAACCTGCAACGGCCTTCCTTCCCCGTCTGTCACCGTGGTGCCCTCGGTGTGAAAGTGGATCTGAGCCCCCACTTTCGTGAGCAAGTCCCGTCCCAGCAAGGGGTAAGGGCATTCAGGGATCACAAGGAACGAGTGGGATACCCGGCCCACGCCAAGGTCCACTGTTCTTCGGGTAGTCCATGGGTATTGTTGATACCCTGTAGCGCCCCTGAACCCATGCCTTTTTGTGGACAATGCCCCTCCGGATTGTAATAGGACGGAGTGTTGGGCTCCTGTGTCTACCAGAAACTGTACAGGCTTCCCCTCCACCTTTAGAGTTACCCTAGGCTCGGGAGGGGGTCCGAGCCCCGTCCCCTAATCTTCTTCTTCTATGGCCAGGATTTTGCTGGGGGAAGCGGACTTTCCCCTCTTCTTCTGAGGGCAGTCTTTGAGCCAATGCCCCTTCTCTTTACAGTACGCGCACTGATCTTTGTCTAGTGGCGGCTTGGTTCCTGTCCTGCTTTTACTGCGGTTTCTCAGCTCAGTTTTATTATCTCTCTTTCCTTCTTTAATCACTGTAGTCAGAATTTTTGCCAAGTCTTTTGCCTGTCTTTTCTCTCTCTCTCTCTCTCGTTCATCCTGCTCCCGGATCCTTCTTTCCTCCTTTTCCTCTTCTGTTTCCCTCTTATTGAACACCTTGTCTGCTTCTCTGATCAAATCTTGAAGGGAGAATCCCTGTAACCCATCTAGTCTCTGTAACTTTCTCTTAATATCTAGAGCTGACTGATCAATAAAAGCCATGGCCACTGTAGCCCTATGTTCCTCAGATGTGGGATCATAGGGAGTAAATCTCTTGAATGCCTCCATCAATCTGTCTAGGAATACAGTAGGTGACTCAGTAGGCCCTTGAGTCACTTCCCTTACCTTAGCCAAATTAGTGGGGCGCCTTGCTGCCCCTCGGAGACCCGCCACCAGAGCCTGGCGATAGACCCTCAGGTGCTCCCTACCTGCCGGAGAATTGTAGTCCCAGTCAGGTCTCGTCAGGGGGAAACCATCATCTATTTCATTAGGAAGCACTGTGGGACGTCCGTCATCTCCTGGCACATTTTTGCGAGCCTCCAATAGTACTCGCTGTCTCTCTTCAGTGGTTAACAGGGTCTGCAACAATTGCTGACAATCATCCCAAGTGGGCTGATGTGAGAAAACAAGAGATTCTATCAAAGAGGTCAGCGCCTGGGGGTTATCAGAAAAAGAGGGGTTGTTATTTTTCCAGTTATAAAGGTCAGAGGCAGAGAACGGCCAATATTGGAGTGGCCGAACCCCGCGGTCATCAGGGGGCCCGTTCTCCCGGAGGGGAGAGCGGTGGAGTCCGGGGTGACAGCTCTACGGCTCCGCGTTCCTGCCGCCGGGCCCATTTCTTCTCCCTTTTTTGGCTGTTCAGGCGAGGCGATCGCTTGTGCCCTCTGAGGTGCCGGAGGTGGGACCTGCACAGGTAGGTAGGGTGGGGGAGAATCTAAAAGCAAGAAATCAGTTTGCAGGTCTGGATATATACTTTTGACGGGGGCCTTCGTCCCCTCTTTCTTTGCCGTGGATCTTAAGGCAAAGATTTCTGCAGCAGGCTCCAACAGCTTCCCTGTGGGGAAAACGAAAGGCCGAACCCACGCCGGGGGTGAGCGGACCAGGTCTTCCCACACCATAATATATGGCACCTGGTCTGGGTGCTCAGTAGCAGGGGTGAAAATTACAGTTTTAACCTGTTTGACTTGTTCTGAAGAGAATGACCCTTCCCGGCGGCCAGCCGGTCTTAAAACTGGGCCAGTCAACCGCGCATAGGCTCTGCCATTTCCCTTTTTTCACTGTCATGGAAAGATCATGGGCCCGATTTTTCACTTCTGTCCAATGATCTACCGTCAGAGACAACGGGGTTGTCACGGTCTGTCCCATCGTCAGTTTGTCACAAAAAAATGAACACTTAACGAGTACTAAGTAAGACAAGTAGCAGTGGAAAAATCAGATAAGAGCGGCTGCTGTAAACCTTTGCCCTCGGCAAGTCTTAAGCAGATGAGCTTCCTAGCTCCACAGATACGGAATTCAGGCGGAGGGGAATCTCACGATCCCCACTCCCAGGTCGGGCGTTCCAGGCGTCCCTGGCAAACGCCACAGATACAGACAGAGAGCGCGCGCCCACAGATACAGACAGACAGGTGCGCGAGGGCACAGATCCTTGTTTCAGCAGCCGGAGGAGACCAGGAGGAAGAAAAGAAAGATTACTGAGGATAGCCACCAAAAATCCTACCGGGAATGGTGGCGGCCAGAGAGGTGGACTTATGGCGTGCTTTGAGTTCACTCGTGTGCCTATGCCGTTGCACGGAAGTTTTCTTGCTGGGGGCGGGCGCCCTAGCGGCTTCTGGCCCGTTCCGTGACCCCCTTATCCTGTCACGGGAGTCTTCAAGTGGCAGGCGCCCTAATGGCTTTTAAGTGCCTGACCCGTGCCCACAAATAGGTAATATTAGGCCAGATCCTCACAAGAAGGACAGGGAAGTTTCACCCAGCCGGGCGATAGTTACTGGGGCTCACCTGTCGTAAGGCCTTCAAAGTCCACCAGGGAGTAGCCCTGGCCGGGACTAATCAGTTGCCCCACAACCGCTCGCCCGTTCACTGAAACTTCCGAAGGATTAAGTCAAGCAGCAGGAGAGAAAAGTGAGACAATACAGATTTAACACAGAGCAGACTAGTCACAGACCTTTTACAGACGTACACGGAGACACAGAATTGCTCGAGCATACCTCCGAATTCAAAAGCCAAAAGGGTCTGAGTGAGCGAGGCGATCCCGGACGAGCCCCCAAATGTAAGACCTCGCGGCCTTTTCTCGGGAAGCGTCGCCACAAAGACCACAGTGACTCGAATTCGATGCAATCAGCAGGAGGATTTATTTAGCCAGCACGCTGGGGTTCGAGCTCCCGTTTCCAGGAGTGAACCCCCAACATTCACTGAGAGGGATTTTTATGCAGAAAGATCAAAGACAACTGGGAATGAGATCGGAATGTAGGGAACAATGCGATAAGGGGGTCTTAGGATGAAGTGGAGACATTTGATTGGTGGGGATGATTTACAGGTAATTTAGTAGAGATAGTTGACTGACCACCCGGCGGTGCCTGGTAAGGGGAAATGCATTTTTGAGGAAAGGTCAGTTACACAGTGGAAACTAAGTCACAAGTTATCAGTTAAGAATAGGGAGCAGTCAGGAGGCTCTGAGTCATCAAGATAAGGGGGAAAGCTATGCGGCGCATTCTGCCTTCCAGGTTTAACTCTTAACCTAGGAGTTTTTCAGTGCCCTTTTCAGAAAGCACTAAATGAAGTTACATTTTTACAGAAAGACGAATACAATGATTTACAACAAAGAGAAATTCATTATCCCAAAAGCCTTGTTTCTCTAACATCAAACTACTACAATTTTATTTTTTTAACCTAAAGATTCTAAAAGTTCTTCACTGCCTATTCATGTAATTTGCCCATTTTCAGCTGTGTTGTCTTTTAAAGAGATTAAATTTACTGAGTTTGATCTCTTGTTGGATGCATGATTTTAAATTAATTTCTCACAGATCAAGCCTGTATTTATTTCTCAATTAGGCACTACAGGAAAAATACAATAGGTAAATCATTGAGAATGAAGCCATATGGCCTGGAACTGAATTTTCAGTTTACTTTCTCTAAACCACTGAACTAAAGTGGGAATAATAATACCAGCAAAATTACATGGCTATAACAAGAATTAAATAAAATATGGGGAAAACTTACTGGGCTTGGTTTATAGGAAGTGTTCCTTATAATCATCACCATGTTATTATTATCTAGGAGATTTTTAATGGCAAACTCTTAAAGATGTTTCCAGATACTATTTGAAATACCTCAAGTGCTGGGTAAAAAACATATATTAAAAAGTTTAACCTTATAGAAATTCAGAATTTTATAAAACCTTGAAAGTTTATAAATCCTTGGGATATTTTTCCCAAAGATTTTCAAGTCCTTCATATATCTAACTATGAAAAATTACTGAAGAGTATAATAGCAATATAAGTAGAAATTATTTACTGAAATATTCATGGATATAATGAGCAACCACACATAAATACACTAATAATGAAACTAGCGCTTCTGGGAAAACTGTTGGTACAGATTAGTTTCAAACATTCTAGAAAGTCAACATCCAACCCAAATAAGTAGAAAACTTTTACATATATTTCTCTTATCGTCAAAAAAAAAAAAATCAGAAATAATACAATGGCATTGAATACTTCTATTTTTCTACAAAGATTATAAGAAAGGCTGCGAAAATCTTAACACATCCCACCCCTCTCCTTTCCACTCATTAAGTGAGTAGTAAAAGTTTTCTAACACTGAAAAGATAATTAATTCTTTCAGGTAAGCTGACTCACTTTACTAAAAAGCAATCTTTCTATTTATAGCTCAGTTATAATCATCTTTGGACGATGGAAATTTATAACTGATCAACCCTGACTAAAATTAAAGAATCCCAATGGCAATAAATTATAACATCTATTTTCCCCTGAGGGAATGAGAAAGAAAACAATTTTTGAAATGTCAGTACTCAAATGGCTTTTTAAAGCCATGATATTTAAATGGTAAATTTTCAATTATCTTTTTTTCTGAGAAAAGGATCTTTTCAAAGACAAATTCTTCCTGTTGTTACTGCTCTCTATTTTACTGGGCCCATAAACATCACTAAGAACTATTTTGTACAATGGACTGTGGTAGGTTCTGTAGAAATAGGGATCATAATAAGATACAGTTCTTACTTTCAAGAACTTCTACAACAGAAACAGAGAAGCAGGAACAGCAACAACGTTTACTGTCCCACCTGTTATGTGGAATCAGTACTGTGCTAGCCATCTGTAAGACAGTAGTAGGTGGAGGCGAGTGGGAACACAGATATTGAAGTAACAGAAGTAACAGTTACTGGTCACCACAGGTTCTGGAGTATGGCCACAGGAAGAGGTAGCTAAACTGGGATAAAGGGAAAGATAATAAGAAATAGACATGAAGAGGCCAGGTGTTGGGTGGATATACACCAAAAATGACACAAAGAGTAATGATGAAGAAAGAAAAAGTAAGCCGCGAATGTAAAGGAGTAAATGGAAGGGGAGGTGATGGAGATATAAAGGCAGATGCTTCAAACGACCTGGTAACTTCCAAGAAGAGACGTGATCTTTAAAAGCAGCAATGGGAGCAAGAAAGACATGCAGTTTCTCTCGACACCAAGGAACATAGGATATGAGAAAAAACAGCCACTACCTGGAAGGGCAGGAAGCACTGTCTTTAAGAGGCAGTCAGATTTCACTTGGAGCAACAAGAAAAGAACATTCAGAGAAGACCTTCAGGATACTGCCTGAAGTTTTGCTGATGATAAAGCACGTTCCAGGTGACAGAGAAGAAAGGATAGGGGAAACAATGTCACGAAAGGGTAAAGAATTGGGTGAGATTAAGATAGACAAGAGCCATTTGTAGCTACAAGTCCAGTATTGATGGATAACTTTGGATATTAGCTGACTTCAGAGGCCACACTCATTTTACCTACATTCTACTCTTAAAATAGCCTTGATGCAAAATGACAAAATATTTTAGTCAAAACATGTAACAAATATCCAGGAAAACTCAAGATGAGAAACAAAGAGTTGTCAGAACAGAACTCATTAAAAATGATCAACGAAATCAAAACTACAGAATGGGTAAGAATTTGCCTGGTTAATGAGGTTAAAAGGCGATGTCGGCACTGCAGATGATGGGAACAGCACCTAAGATGCACAGATGTCAGCTAGAGGGCAGTCCTTGTGGCTGAATCGCATGGTGCAGCAAGAGATAAAGTTGTCAAACTATGAAGGGGCCAGTCATGAATAAAACCTATAAACTGGAAAGGCACAGGATAAGGGAAAGGTTGGTGGTAGTAAAATTAATTTCAAAACAGATGTGGTTGTATCTAGAAAATTCAATGTTACAGTGGCTTGATCACATAGAGTTCCATTGTTTCTCTCATGTAAACAAAGGCAGGAAATTGGAATGCTTGGAAAGATCCATAGTGACCAGGCATCCAGCTCCTGGAATAGTTACTGGTGAGACCAAGATGCTACTAGAGCACCAAACAGTGTATCCAATTCGAGGCAGCAAGAAGAAGTAAAAGCAAGAAACCAACACAATCCCCCTCAGTAAGCTCCCTCCAAAGAGCCATCCTGGAAATCACATGCAATGTTTCTTTACATTTCACTAGCCACGATAAGCCACATGGCCACATCTAACTGCATGGAAGATAGGAACACATAATTCTTTAGCTGGAAACTGAGATAGGCAGAAGTTCGGTAACTTTCTATTGTCACATGCTAGGCACTGATTTCATCTGACTCCACAATCTACACTCTTAGCCACTGTGCCATTGCCTACGAGTGAGTCTCTTCAGTCAGGCAAGAGGCATCAAGACCAGAATCAAGGCAGGGAAAGTGAAAACAGGTGGGAGAAATGGCTTCAACAAATAATAAAGAGCTACTTTGGAAAACAATCTAGCAATTCCTCAAAATATCAAACATAGAATTTACTCAGCAATTCCACTCCTAGATACACAGATAAAAGTAATGAAAACTGTAACACACAAAATTTTGTACGTGAATACTCATACCGGTACTATTCATAACATTTCCAAAGTGAAAAGAAACAAATGTCAACCAATTGATAAGTCGATAAACAAAGAGTGATACAGACATGCAATGGACTATTATTCAGCCATAAAAAAGAAATAAAGTATTGCTATGCTACAGCATAGAAGAACCTTGAAAAATAATGCTAAGTGAAAGGAGTCAGTCACAAAAGATCACACATTATATGATTCTGTTGATACAAATATCCAGAATAGTCAAATCCATAAAGGAAGAAAGCAGACCAGTGGTTGCAAAGGGCTGGGGTGGGAGCAGTGGAGGAATGGGGGAGCAAGAAGTACCTCTAAGAGGTTCAGAATTTCTTTGGAGTGACTAAATCTGGTGCCATCATTTCGTGGGAAATAGATGGGGAAACAGTGGAAACAGTGTCAGACTTTTTTGGGGTGGGGGCTCCAAAATCACTGCAGATGGTGACTGCAGCCATGAAATTAAAAGACGCTTACTCCTTGGAAGAAAAGTTATGACCAACCTAGACAGCATATTGAAAAGCAGAGACATTACTTTGCCAACTAAGGTCCATCTAGTCAAGGCTATGGTTTTTCCAGTGGTCATGTATGGATGTGAGAGTTGGACTGTGAAGAAGGCTGAGCGCCGAAGAATTGATGCGTTTGAACTGTGGTGTTGGAGAAGACTCTTGAGAGTCCTTTGGCCTGCAAGGAGATTCAACCAGTCCATTCTAAAGGAGATCAATCTTGGGTGTTCACTGGAAGGACTGATGCTAAAGCTGAAACTCCAATACTTTGGCCACCTCATGCGAAGAGTTGACTCATTGGAAAAGACTCTGATCCTGGGAAGGATTGGAGCAGGAGGAGAAGGGGATGACAGAAGATGAGATGGCTGGATGGCGTCACCAACTCAATGGACCTGAGTTTGAGTGAACTCCGAGAGTTAGTGATGGACAGGGAGGCCTGGCGTGCTGCGATTCATGGGGTCACAAAGAGTCAGACACGACTGAGCGACTGAACTGAACTGAAATGTTCTAAAATTGATTACAGTGATGGTTCCACAACTCTATAGATATGTTAAGAACCACTAACCTATGTGCTTTAAATGAGTAAAGGTACAGTGTGGTACAGTGTGTGAATATCTCAATAAAGCTGTTACAGGGAAAAAAAAAAAGATAACCAAGAGATGATATAATTGGACCCCTCTGATTAGTTCAGCTCTATTCTAAAGTCTGAGAAGGAGAGATTGTTGGGGCAAAGAAAGCTCTTTCCCTTGACATGAACATGGCTCTGCCCTTCCTTTAGAAAAGGAAAGCAGCAGAATGTCCACACAATGGCTCCATCTCACTGGGAGGATTCTAACCTCCCCACGTCCAGGCCTCGTGTCCTGTCGTGGAAATGGCACAAGCCTGTCCTACCCTTCGCACTCATTGAAACATTTCTCTCACCTTCTCCCTCCACACTACTAGAGAGCAGAGCAGACTTTATCTGACATAAAGAATACATGCAAAATAGAAGTTTATGGAGTCCCAAGAAAGGCTCTCAAAATAAAGAGTTTAAATGCAATCTGCATAAGATTTATTAATTTTGCTAGAGACGAAAGCACTGGAAAGTTAGTGAACCCAGGATACACTTATATACAAAAGAAGATATTAAATAATTCACTTAAATTATTTAAGTACAATATAACAGATACAGATGATAAACATCATCTCACTGATGAGATTAAAGATACTGTCTGGTAACAGAGTGGGGAAGAGAGACAAAGTATACCCTTCTGTAAAATACCATAGACAAACTGCAAGCAAATCAAATAAGAAGACTGAAAGACTTTCTCACATCATGAAGGAAGACCAGCGAACTCAGACTGATTGATAAATGCAATAAAGGGCAATGAGGATTTCCTTAAAAGATGAACTGCATCTGGTACCTCTCTGTAACCTCATCAGTGTCTCCCACAGTGCCTTGCACATTTTACACGAAAATAAATATTTGCTAAACAAATATGTGCATTTACATAAAGAAGTACTTTCAACTAGACTGCCAAGACCAATAATGGTTGAGATCTTTAAAAGAAAAGTGACAAATTTTTCCAATAATATTCTTGGAGGTCAAGAGGCAAATTTCAGATTGAATAGACAAATTTTAGTCTTTTGTGCTTCTCAAAACTTGTACTATTTCAAAGATAAAAGCAAAAAAAAAGCAAATCTGAAATTTTATGAAATAAGTTCAAAAGTGAAAATGTGTGCCCATATAAAATAACACTTCTTTTTAAAAGCCAATAACAGAAACATTAACAAAAATGAAAATTAGGGAATTATCATTTTTGTAAAAAAAAAAGAATATCTTACATTCACTTTTCACTGACTCAATGGACATGAGTTTGAGCAAACTCCAGAAGCTAGTGGCCAGGGAAGCCTGGCATACTGGCAGCCCATGGGGTCACAAAGAGTCAAACATGACTGAGCGACTGAACAACAAAAACAAGGAATTCCTTATATTCACTTTTCAAAAAGGTTTACTGAAGTATTCTATTAAATGGGACTGGCTGGTACACTTAAATTATTAGATTCATTAAGTTTTACTTGCACTTGTCATGCCAAGCCTATGTCTCCAAGCTAAAATGTAAGTCTGCCTCTATATATATCATAAACACAAGTAAAGTTCCTGACATTCTTAATTCAGAGGTCAGTTAAAAGAATGGGTCCAGCCTCTCCTCAAATGAGGTGCCCCTTCTCCTCTAACGGATGGGGTCATACAGATGGAAGGCAAAAGGACCTCACAGGCATGAAAGACCCTTGAGGAATCACTAACCTAGCTTCTGTGTTCACAGTAAGACCGACCCGCTGGGAGGACATCCAATGACAGGAGATTTCCCCCATCACTGCAAGAAGCCTTCCTGATAATATCCTCCTCCCAAAATGATAGAAGGTGGCAGCTGCCGGTACCAGAAGGCTGGCTTCACTTGGGAGCTTAACAGTCTCCCACAACTATGGAATCTGAACCTGCATCTTAACAATACCTTTAGGTAATTCATATTGCCTTAATAGTGGAAAAGCACTATTCTAACCTGAAAAAAAAGTCATGTCTGAAATGGAATTGCAAATAATTATTTTGAATATTAAGCCTGTTTGCTTTCAATATACATAATCTTTCAAATGGCAAGCAGCAAAATCTAACATATCACATGAAATAAAAGCTGTCATGATGCTGCTTTTTAGAAGATGGTCAATATATTAAACTGATTCATCCCTAGCCTATAAAATTTAGGACAGAATACACACACACACACACACACACACACACACACACACACACACAACATACAATATTACATCATATTAAATACAGTCCCAAAGAAGCTAATCAGGAGAAATACGGAGTTGTAATCAATTACTAAACCATTTGTCTTCCCAGGTAGCTGAGTGGTAAAGAATCTGCTTGCCAATGCCGGAGACACAAGAGACGCAGGTTCTATCCCTGGGTCAGAAGATCCCCTGGAGAAGGAAATGGCAACCCACTCCAATATTCTTGCCTGGGAAATTCCATGGACCGAGGAACCTGGTGGGCTCCAGTCCATGGGGGTCTCAAAGAGTTGAAGACTACAGATCATGCATACGCACTAAACCAATTACGTAACCATTTGAAAATTTTAAATTGGTAGCCATCATTTTATGTAAACGTATCTGAGAAAACACTTATAAAGGAAGGTCTAATTTATTTCACCAACACAAAGCTTCAAATTTAAAACATCTAGTGAAGCATTAGTGAAGCATGCAATATAGGATTAACAATTACTGGTAGAGGTGACAGGATAGCCTTACAGCGGGCCTAAAAGGCACCCAGACTGAAAGAACAGAAGTACAAAAGTGCCATCAGGAATAGAAGGAGACTTCCTGATCAGGGGAAGTCAAGGAGGAATAAAAGCAAAAGTGAGTTCTAAAGCATTCCTAGGACTACACAGCATGTGAAACAATTACCATCTTCTTAATAAGTTGCTATTCCTAAAAAATTCAAATTGATTTTAAAGGCCACAATTTCCCTTCAATGGAGCAATTTTGAAATGAAAGTGATGAGAACAATAGAAAATGCAAATTAAACAAGGGGAGTTGGAGACCAGGGCTTTGTGAACAAGGCTGAGACTATTCCACTGACTTCATGTGGTGAAGCACATTAACAGGGAGCTGACATGACTGCAAAATGTCCACGTACACTATCAAGCTGAATGGGTCTTATTGCAGCTCAGCTGCAGAAACAAAAGGTACACACAGAGATAGCTGTGCTTTGAATTGAGAAAAGTGTTAGTCGCTCTGCAACTCCACGAACTGTTACAAACCAGGCTCCTCTGTCCATAGAGTTCTCGAGGCAAGAATATTGGAACGGGTAGCTATTCCCTTTACCAGGGGATCTTCCTGACCCAGGGGTCAAACCCAGGTCTCCCCCATTGGAGGCAGATTCTTTATTGCATGAACCACCAGGGAAGCCCAGTGTTTTCAATTAACCTATGATAAAAGGCTGACTATGGGCTTCCCTGATGGCTCAGAGGTAAAGAATCCACCTGTAATGCAGGTGATGCAAGAGATGCAGGTTCGATCCCTAGGGTCGAGAAGATCTCCTGGAGTAGGAAATGGCAACCTCCAGTATTCTTGCCTGGGGAAATCCCATGCAGACGAGCCTGGTGGGTTACAGTCCATTGATTTGCAAAGAGCCTGACATGACTTTAGCAACTAAACAATAACAACAATTTTGAAGCAATATTATGACATGAAAATACTCAAGAATATCTTGAAAGATAAATCAACTTTCAGATATTTTTTCTCCCATGCTATACTGTTTTAACTTCATGTTATTTTTATAACAAATTTTTGAGCACTTTTAGGATGACAGCAAAGTTGAGAAGAAGGTACAGAGATCACCCATTTACTCCGTGCCCCCCCACATTCATAGCCACTCCCACATCATCATGCCCTCCACACCACATTTGTTACAATAAGTGAACCTACATGCATGACACGTTATAAGCACCTAAAGTCCACAGTTTATATCAGGGTTCACTTTTGCTGTTGTACATTTTCCGAGTTTTCATAAATGTACAATAACATATATCTATCATTAAAGTGTCAAACAGAATATTTTCACCACCCCAAAAATCCTGGGCTCCACCTATTCATCCCTCCCCTCAACTCAACCATGGGTCTTTTTCTGCCTTCACAGTTTTTCCTTTTCCGGAATGTGATATACAGACAGACTTAACAGACTATCTCCTTTCATTTAGCAATATGCATTTAAGTACCTGCATGTCTTTCACGGCTTTGTAGATCATTCCATTTTAGCAGTGAGTAATATTCTTTCCTCAACCATATCCAGTAGATATTAGCAGATAGTAATATTAGTAGATATTAAAGAAATGAATCATTTCTGTTACAGCATTTTTTTTTTTCTAGCATTTCTTTTGGTTTCTTTCTTAGGATTTCTGTCTCTCTGCTAGTACTGTCCATCTGTTTTTATATACTGTCTACTTTATCCATAAGAACCATTAGCTTATCCATCACAGCTGTTTTAAGTTCCCAGTCTGGTAATTCCAATATCTCTGTTATATCTGGTTCTGACACTTCTTTCTCTTCAAACTGTGATTGTCCCTTTTGGTATGCCTTATGATTTTTTCTTTTTGATAACTGGATATGATGTCCTGGGTAAAAGGAACTGCTGTAAATAGACCTTTAATAATGAAGTAGTGAGTCGTAGGGCAAAAGTGAGTTGTAGGACAAAAGGAGTCTCGTGATTAGGCTTCTGCCTTTTAATGAGCCAGCGCTTCTGGACTGTGAACATCACAAGTGCATCACAAGTGTTTCTTGGGGTTGTGTGTGTGTGTGTGTGTTTGGTCTCTTTAGATGAGATAATGGCTAGAGTGGACTGGAGTAGGATATTTCCCTCTTCCCACATGGAAGGCAGAGAGGAGGTTAGAATTTCCCATCTACTGGAGCTGACTGGAGCGGGTATTTCCCTTCCTCCAGGTCCATTAGGCTCCAGTAACACTCCAGCAGGTTAGGATATGATAAACTAATTTCTTCTAAGGGAAGCATTGTTAGGAAGTGCAAAGTGCTCTGGTGTTTTTCAGAATGGCTCCTCTTCCCCTCCCCTGCCAGAAGCATGAGGGAATTTTCCTCCAACGTTTACTGTAAGAACCTGGTCAAGCTCCCAGAGGTAAAATTCAAAAGTATGGGCTGCCTCCCATGGCTAGGTTCCTCTGAAGGTTTTAATGCTCAGATTAAAAAGAGCCTAATATTGTAAGTCAACTATATATCAATAAAAAATTAATTTTAAAAAGCCATTCAACAAGACCACTAAGATTACAGTCGTATTTTATGCTATAATTTTCATCATTGCCTTTTTTTCTCCTTTATTTACTTTTTTTTTTTTTTTTTAAGAAATAAAAGGCAAAGAAACTCCTCTGTGTGACTCTATGCACTGTAGCCTGTCGGGCTCCTCTGTCCGTGGAATTGTCCAGGCAAGAATACTCGAGTGGGTAGCCATTCCCGTCGCCAGGCCATTTTTCCAACCCAGGGATCAAATTTGGGTCTCCTGCATTGTAGGCAGATTCTTTACCATCTGAGCCACCAGGGAAGCCCATAGTTAAGGTACATAATCTCAGTGGTAAAGCATCTGCAGTGCAGGAGATGAGGGTTCAATCCCTGGGTCGGAAGATCCCCTGGAGAAGGAAATGGCAACCCAAGCCAGTATTCTTGCCTGGAGAATCCCATGGACAGAGCAGCCTAATGGGCTACATACAGTCCATGGGGTCACAAAGAGTCAGACATGACTGAGCGGCTAACACTTTCACACTTTCAATCCTAAAAATGGATCAGTTCCTGAGTTACTAAATTTACGTCATCAGTTTAAGAAGTCGTTCAGTGATTTATTCATTTAACAATTATATATTAAGCCAGAGCAATGAGGAATAAGCACTGAACATTATAAAAACAGTACCTGCCTTGACAAAGCTTAGTCTTCAGCTGTAAAATAATTTAACAAGGCAACTAAAACACAGTATGTCAAGTGCTTTTTTTTAATAACTAAGTTTTGCAACTACACCAGAAATGACTTGCACTTCAAGTTTTCATTTCAGATCTATTTGCTAAAAGTCCTTGAGGTATTTAGACAACTTTAACATGGTTGACAGCATGAAATAGTTGTGCCATTTTATGACTTCTAAAGATTGAAGGCAGGAAGAGAAGGGGATGACCGAGAATGAGATGGTTGGATGGCAGCACCGACTCAATGGAGATCAGTTGGAGCAAGCTCTGGGAGTTGGTGATGGACAGGAAAGCCCGCCATGCTCAGTCCATGAGGTCTCAAAGAGTCGGACATGACTGAGCGACCAACTGAACTGATGACTTCTAATGTTGATACAGTACAGATTCCTGCTGCTGCTAAGTCGAGTCAGTCATGTCCGACTCTGTGCGACCCGAGACAGAAGCCCACCAGGCTCCTCTGTCCCTGAGATTCTCCGGGCAAGAACACTGGAGTGGGTTGCTATTTCCTTCTCCAATGAATGAAAGTGAAAAGTGAAAGGGGAAGTCGCTCAGTCATGTCCGACTCTTGGCGACCCCATGGACTGCAGCCCACCAGGCTCCTCCGTCCATGGGATTTTCCAGGCAAGAGCACTGGAGTGGGGTGCCATTGCCTTCTCCAGTACAAATTCCTGCTGCTGCTGCTGCTGCTGCTAAGTCACTTCAGTTGTGTCCGACTCTGTACAACCCCACAGACGGCAGCCCACGAGACCACTTTCAAATTCTTGCTACTCTCAGGCTACTGCAGTTTAGATGAAAAACTTAAGATTAAAAAAAAAAAAAAAAGGCAAAAGAAGCAAAATGAAAATACTAGCCGTGCAACAAAAAAACTAATACTTTAATTTTATTCAGTTAATTATCCTGGGCAGAAAAGGAAAAACCGACTATGAACTACATGGTATCTGTGAGTGTATTCTTTGGGAAATGCTGAAAAATGAAAACATTCACATGGAAAGAAATGGCTTTATAGCCACTATTGCCTTTTTTCAGAAACTGAAATTCATAAATGTCACAAAATTCCATTTTGATTTACAAATAACATTTGTAAATCAAAAGAAACTGGTAATATTCAATGAATATGATACTAGTTTTTATTTTAATGTTTGGGGCAGCTGAATATCAATATCACAGTATCTTAAAACATACTTCCTTAGATTAATTCAGTGATCATTTTCAAAGCAAAGCTTTCTTTCAGAGCTAAAAAAGAAAATATTTCTAGGTAACCAAAAGTCATTAAAATGGAAAACACTGATAGTATTAAACTCTAAAAATAATGTATGTAATAACCATATAAAGTTTTAAAACATCCCAGGAACAATGTTTTTAAAGCTCAGAAACTCAAATATTATTTTAAGATTATTATTATAATCCATTATACTCTGTAAACAGATATACTAGCTTCATCCATCCTTTTCCCAAAGGAAAGGCAAAAACAGAAATGCAGTATTTTTATTGCAGTCATAGGAACATTAGTTCAATATATATGGAATTAAAATTCTAAATACAGTAAATAACAAAATACAGGAATTTTTTCATCCTACGGATTAAATTCAAGATATTTGCTAATTATCTATTCTCCAAATTTATGAATTACTGTAATAAAATGTGAAGCAAAACTGTTCAAAATCAGTTAAACTCAGTCTTGATGTGCTAAAATGATTAACAACACTGTCTTAAAGATAATCCCACATCTGAAACACGTGATATCTCCATGATTTCAGGGCACAAATCCTTCTATCCGTCAAAGTAAATGGAAGGTTAGAGAGGTTAATAGAGACAGAGTGTCTGTAATAGACTTCTGCATTTCATCTCCACTCAATATACTCCAATGATCACTGAGCTATTTGTAATGTTCTTATGAATCAATGTTCCCTTTACATTCCAGATAGAAGCTAGAAGCCACCACGTGAAGCAATAAAGCTCACCTTTGCAAATCCTCATCAAGCTGATCGGATGATTAAATCTATGTGAGGCTTCATAAACAATTGAAGTGCAGGCACAACTTTAATTAAAAACTCAAATGGCACTGCTAAACACCTAAATAAAACATGAACAACAGCCACCTGCAAAGAGCAATGGCAATTTCCAGCCTCTGTTTACCAAAGAGATTTTTCTCTATTCAGACGCACAATCACCTTGGCTGTATGATCCCTGGGATAGCAGTAGCAGTCAATAATTTAAAATCATGGAAATAAATGTTGACTATAGACTTACACTTTACTGCGAATTGCACAGTAGCCATCAAAAATAGCTACAGACCAAAAAAACAAAGTGCTCTCATATGCTAGGATGGCGCCCAGTTCTCTTTAATTCATTTTATTTATTCACTTAGTTTATTGGCTGTGCCAGGTCTTAGTTGCAGCACACGGGATCTAGTTTCCTGACCAGGGATCAAACTTGAGTCACCACCACAAAGTCTTAGCCACTAAACCTCCAGGGAAATCCCTGGCACCCAATTCTATCCTAACTTTTCATAAAAACTCACCACTGGGGGAAAAAAAACACCAAAAGCTCATATGGTAGATTGCTGATAAACAGGATCAATTTATTCTTTACTCTGATTGAGTGGCTGATGAAGGGTAATCCTGGGATGACATGACTTTTGGTTCATCCCTGACAGAAGGAAAATTTCTGGAAGATTAAGACCACAGAGCTGGTTGGATAAGTTACTGTCCAAGTCAGAAGGTACAGTCAGAAAGATTTGTGCTGGAGAGCAATATGCAGAGTCTGGAGCAGAAAGTCTCTTTTGTTTTCTTTTAGTAGTCTACCTTGAAATCAAATTTCCTGGTGCTAGGTTGACTTTGTTGTTTTAAATGACAGAGTCTGACAGTATACTGTTATATTTTCCATTTATACTTCGTCTCCTCTCAGGGTCATATAATCCTGACTGTTCTAGTCAGCCCTATGTAGAGAAAACATGAAGGATTTAAGTCAGAAAGCACTTGGGTTGAACATTTAGCTCCCTCTCTTATGAGCTTTGTGATCTTGGAAAAGTTGGTTTTCCTCTGTGTAGGTCCATTTCTTCACTTACTAAATGAAGATAATAAAATTTCTCACATGACTGTTTTGAGAAGTAAATCAGATGGCATATGTGACAGTTCAGATACTCAAAATATAAAGTATGTGAGTTCCCAACTCTTCTCCTTATCTTAAATATATCCTTCATTCCAGATTGCTCTTCCTACTGTTCTCTCCTTCTCAGAGGTGGATAATCCATGTCCTGTCCTTGCTACCTCCCAACAATAACACAACAGAAAGTATAATCAGCTGAAAGAACATTTAACCAGGAAACAACCCAGAAGTTCACTGACAGGAGAATGAATGAAGTGTGATATAATCTATACAGTGGACTATCATACAGCCATGAAAATGAATGGTCTACAGCTACATGCAATAACAGATGAATCTTGAAAATTGTAATGTTGAATACCCAAAATATCCCATAATATACATTCAGCAATGATACCACTTTATAGTGTAAGACCTCGCGGCCTTTTCTCAGGATCTGTCGCTCCAAAGACCACAGTGACTCGAATTCGATGCAATAAGCAAGAGGATTTATTAGGCCGGCGCGCCGGGGTTCAGTCTCCTCAGGAGGAGTGAACCTCGAACGCTAATCGTGAGGGACTTTTATACAAAAAAATCACAGGCAGGTGGGAATGAGGTCAGGATGTAGGAAACAATGTGATAGGGGGCCATAGGTAGGGTGGAGACACTTGATTGGTGAGAAAGGTCTACAGGTAATTAAGTTGAAACAGTTGGCTGACCACTCTGCGGCTTTTGGTCAATTTTTTTACCCGGAAAAGTCTGACAAAGAGATACATTCTTGGGAGGGGGTCTCCTACACTAAGTCATAAGTCATCTGTTAAGAATCAATCAGGAGGCTCTGAGTCACCAGATAAGGGGAAAGCTATTTTCCATGAGGCATGGCCTGCCTCCCGGGCTTAAATTTTAACCTAAGTTCTTCAATAGCACTCAAGAAATAAGAAATATCTGGGTTTAAGCATATATATTGGAGAAGGAAATGGCAACCCACTCCAGTGTTCTTGCCTGAAGAATCCCAGGGACGGGGGAGCCTCATGGGCTGCCGTTTATGGGGTCGCACAGAGTCGGACACGACTGAAGCGACTTAGCAGCAGCAGTAGCAGCAGCAAGCATATATATATTTATACTAAGCATAGAAACATCTCAGAGACCCGGATTCATAGTCAGTGTTTTCACAGAAATTTATTCCTGTTTGAATACACACTTAGATTGAAATGTATACTACAACATTCATGGACACACTGAACAAAAGCAACATTCTTCTGTTCTAATACTATAGATTTTCTTAAAATAAAGCCAGCAACATAGACCACCTTTCATTTACCTACCTTGAATTCAAATCACAATGATGGCTCTAAATGGAAATTTTTTGCCTTTTGTTAGAAAAGCTTTCCACATACTGTGGTAACCACAGCTGTTGAGGTCAGCAGCATCATGGCAACTATGAAAGGTCAGCAATTTAGCTCTTTCATATTGAGGTCTCAGCTGTAGATCCCATCTGTGCTGACTTCAGGCTGAAGGGAATAAATTTCTTCCAGCTTAAAAACTGAAACATATGCTGCAATAATTAAAGGTTTCTGGAGCCAGTTCAGCAGTGCCAGGGATGCTGAAGCCGAGGACCTGTGAATACACCAGAGGACTTCCCATAGGGCACCCACCTGCTAAACAAAGGATACTTCCGAAGGCGTGGCACTAGGGTCCCTATGCCCAAAAAAGGCAGAAAGAAACCAGTCCCACTCCCTCCATCTATTTTCTATACCTTATAACAGACTCCCTCCTACTGAAACAGAGGGTGGTGGTTTTGCATTTTCTCTTTGCATCTCCTTTACTTACCTAGGCCTGCACTAATACTAGACACATGTGGCTATTCATATTTAATTAAAATTCAATAAAAATTTTAATTAACTTCCTCAATCACACTAGCGACATTTCAAGTGCTCAAGTACAACATATGACTACTGGATGGCTACCATACAGAACATTAAAGAAAGTACTTTTGAACAGTCCTGATCCAGACACTAAGGCATATTTAAAACAAAACCAGGGCTTCCCTGGTAGCTCAGCAGTCAAGAATCTGCCTGCCAAAGCAGGAGACACAGGTTCGATCCCTGGACCAGGAAGATCCCACATGCCTCAAGGCAACTAAGCCTGAGCACCACATCCGCTGAGCCTGTGTTCTAGAGCCAGGGAGTCACAACGACCAAAGCCCCCGTGCTAGAGTCTTTGCGCTGCAACAGGAAGAGCCACCTCAATGAGAAGCCCGTGCACCGCGCCTAGACAGCAGCCCCTGCTCACTGCAACTGGAGAAGCCTGCGCAGCAGCAAAGACCCAATCGACAAATAATAAGTTATTCAAAACAAAACCTTCACCAGATCGCTGAATATAAAAATCCTAGAGCCAGCCAGCAAATGTTAAGGATTAGTCACCCAGCACGGTTAGCAGAGGTTTTTCCAGGCTTGGGTGTTTGAGGCTTCTCTTGGTACTGTCTGTATATGTCCATTTCATGGTAAAGTGCCGCCCAGTGATGAAAAAGAATGGACCCCTGGAGCTGTACGGTTGAGTCTGACTCTCTAAACCGTGACTCTCTGAGTTACTCACCCTGTCTCATTTTCCTATATGTAAAAATGAAGTCAATAGTAACAACTTCATAGATCTGTTTAAAAATTAAATGATACAACACTTATAAACCTATTAGTACCACGCTTCGTACATGTTAAGAGCTCTCTAATTGTTATCTATTAACCATTATTATCATTGCCAAAGGGTAGAGAAAGGAAATAATATGATGAATTTTATCCATTAAAATCTATTTAAGAGCTCTGGTAAAGATTCTCTATGAAAGAAAATCAAAATACATGATCTATTTCATTTTCTGCACTGTATATTTACAAATTAATCATTTCCTGTCTCACTTTTTAAAGGCCTGTTCACTGTTCTCACAAGTCTTGTGTACACACTGTGTGCACAGTGCTATGTGTCCAAAACTGCTCAAAGCACATAACATGTGGCCACTAATGAAATCCTCACAGCAGTCCCACAAGGTAAGTAACTCGATGTACCTCTCCCTTTTCAGATGAGAAATCAGAAACACTGAGAGGTTCAGTAACCCATGCAAGATCATATAGCTTGGAAGTGGCAGTGACTGGATTGGAATGCAGGCAATCTGGATCCAGAGTTTCTGCTCACAGTCATTATGCAATATTTCCCTATAAGCTGAAAGTTTCCCTCCCAAACAAACAAAGCATTTCCAAGCTAGCTGTTAGGTAATATTATTAGAAACAGACAGCTTATTTAATGGGCTTGGCAATGACAGCGAAGGGGGAAGTCTCTTGGGATTTGGATGTGACCACAGCAGTAATCACTATCTGGACTTCTAACCCCCCTGGCAAATGTGGAAGGAAGCAAGCTCTGCTCAGGAGGGTTGGCACTGATCCCTGGGAGGTGTGGGAGCAAGCTGTGAGGGCAGATCGGATTTCACAATGAGTGGTGGGGCGGGAGGAACCACAGGCATTCACCCTGCAGGAGGCAGGGGTGCTTACATCCCACAGTACATGTCACAATCCCACACAGCTTTCAGCTAGCACATTTCAGTCTAGAACCAAATTCCTTTTTACATATGGACAGAAGCAATCCTTGCTTTGTTTTAGTAATTTAACACGCTGAATTTTCCAAGATTGCTATTACTAAGTAAACTAATGAAAATTAATACTTTTTGTCCCAAGCTTTACCAAGAGTTGCTCAACATTTCAGATGATAATGTCATGCTATTTGAATCACCAACTCAGTATATTTCTATCAGTCTTCATTAAGAGCTGCATATTTACAGTAATTCTCCCATGAATTCTAATCATGCCTAAACATTCATATAAGGCAACATATACTATCTTATGATAACTTCCCATTTATTTCTTCTTTACTGTATTATTTGGGCATTATATTTGTATTTTGAAATAATGTGTATAAGTAGCTGTCTTAGCTAAGATTTTTTTTCCTTCAGGATAGTAAGTCTGTGTGTCTGTTTCCAAATATATGTTTACAAAAAGGGGACATAGCTCTGTGAAATAAGCTGGTGGTGCACAGAATGGAGCCATGTGATACCCACCGTGCTGCTTCCCATCAATATTTCACTATCCTCAGAGCTCCATATCCCCTACACTAGCTTTCTGACTGCCCAGGATAAACAAATGGAAAAATGAAACTTGCAAGTTCTCCATAGAGTCCTGGTCCCTCCCTATCCTAATCCCTACCCTGAAGCAAGTCTGCGGAAGAGAAACTACTATCCCTCCTCTTTTATTTTTTTAATTTTTAAATTTTTTTAGCTTTATTTTTTATTATCACTGCCTTCCAGGCTGAGCCATCTTGGTTTGAATTTACCATTCTCAGCACATCCCCAGGAAGCTACAGAAAAGGCACATGACCTTAGATTGATCACCATCAAATCACCTCAGATTCTCAGCATCTTCACCCACTAGGTGAATAAGAATGACTTCACAATCCCTTGGGTAGTTCCTCCAGCACTCTCCCAGCCTGCATATAGTTTACTGATATTGCTATTTCCATCACCAAATTAAAGACAAAACACAGGACTTGTATTTCATTTCCCTGACCTACCAGGCATCTCTTTAGTTTCTTACCACATAGCATCTAATGAAAGCAATTCTGTTGCCTATTTTTTTATTTTCTACTTATTCTTTAGACATAAAGCCTTAAAGCTCTCTAATACTTGATCTCTTCTCAATGCCTTCTACTCGTTTCCTATGAAGTGTAGTCGCTCAGTCGTGTCCGACCCTCAGCGACCCCATGGACTGCAGCTTTCCAGGCTCCTCCATCCATGGGATTTTCCAGGCAAGAGTGCTGGAGTGGATTGCCATTTCCTACTCCGGGGGATCTTCCCGACCCAGGAATTGAACCCAGGTCTCCCGCACTGCAGGCAGACGCTTTACCGTCTGAGCCACCAGGGAAGCCCTAATACTTCAGCCAAAAAAATAGGGCAAGCATTAAATAAAAAAAGATCCCAGTAGAACAAAACAGACTGACAACTACTTAACATGTGTTATAAAAGAATACTTGCTGAGTTTTAAGAGAAGGGGGTGGAGAAGTAAAAGATTTTCTGAATTTGCATTCCTAAATGGAACTAAGAACTGGAAAGAAAGGGAGAAGAGAAGAGCATAGTGGGCAGTTTTATAAGTTTGCTCTATACCAGACCTTCCAATCACTTGATAAGGAAGGTTACTGAACTTTTAGTTTGAAGAAATCAACACAGAGAGGTTAGACAGCTTGCTAAAGATCTTGTATGTATGTATATATATATATATATATATATAAACCTCTACTCTGACCACCACCTCAGTGCTAGGATTATAAACCATGCTTGTCTAATTCAATTACACCTTTCTGCCTCTTGACAATAAGTATTAAACTGGTGCTAACAAC
This sequence comes from Nanger dama, assembly GCA_917880005.1. Taxonomy (NCBI): domain Eukaryota; kingdom Metazoa; phylum Chordata; class Mammalia; order Artiodactyla; family Bovidae; genus Nanger; species Nanger dama. The sequence continues at coordinate 1,602,818 of CAKJTW010000135.1, forward strand.
ATACCAGGAACTGTGCTATTTCTTATTTAATCACCATAATAACCCAATGAGATAGGTACCAAATTTAGCCCCATTATGCAAATGGGAAAACTGACGCTAGAGAAAATAAGTTAAGCTGCCCAAAACCACATAGGAAATAGCACAGCTCATATTTGAACCCCAGAATCCATGCCCCTCATCATAAGACTATACCCTCTGCAAAGACTAAAATTCACTAGGCAAAACTGAGTAAACAGCTAATTTTCACCAGCCAAGATAACTAATGGAATTACAACAATTCTCTTCCCAAAAGTGGAATTCCGAGGTGGCTCAGTGGTAAAGAATCTGCCTGCCAATGGAGGAGACACAGGTTCAGTCCCTGGGTAAGGAAGAGCCCCTGGAGAAGGAAATGGCAACCCACGCCAGTATTCTTGCTTGAGAAACCCCATGGACAGAGGAGCCTGGGGTGCAGTGGTCCGTAGGGTCACAACAGAGTCACAGCTACATTCATGAGGTTGGATTAGCACATCAAAATGAGACTTTTTAAAATGTACAAATGCTTAAAATTCTTAAAAATCAGAACCATTAACCTTAAGGATTAAATATCCTCTTCTGACATGCTATTGTAAATACCAAACATGAAGTGATTAAAGAGATAATTCCATTTAATTGCTCTTTATGCATGGAAAGGGAGTAGGTGAGATTTAATGGTGTAACACAGAAGTGTCTCCCTATGTCTACCCCGTTGGAAATCATTTTTCTGCTTGGACCTCCAGGCTCCTCCTTGACCGTTTAGCAGTCAAATAGAAGTGGCTTCAAAACACAAAACAGAATAGGCAATCTCTTGAGAGACTGAGGGCTGAGGCATCACACAATTTTATAAACAAGGCCAACAGTGAGAAATGTGAAGGATATACAAATATATTAGAGAAGAGCAAAAGAGTCTAAATAAACCATTTTTAAGGGCATTGAGGGATTGTTCTTAGAAAATATGTTAAGAAAAGCTAAAAACATTATCCATTAAACTAACAAAGCCCTGACGTAAGAATCGGATATCCCAACTCAGCTGTGTGGACACAGAGAAGAATCCAGATAAGAAGAGAACCATTCCTCTTCTCCACACAGCTTAAGATTTAGAACAAATATGCTACAAGCACTGATAGATTAATGTATTCAGTTCAGTCGCACAGTCATATCCAACTTTGCGACCCCATGGACTGCAGCACGCCAGGCTTCCGTGTCCATCACCAACTCCCAGAACTTGCTCAAACTCATGTCCATCGAGTAGGTGATGGCATCCAACCATCTCATCCTCTGTCATCCCCTTCTCCTCCTGCCTTCAATCCTTCCCAGCATCAGGGTCTTTTCCAATGAGTCAGTTATTCACATCAAGTGGCCAAAGTATAATGTGTGATATCATATAAATACTTTTATTGTTAACATTCTGAAGGCTTTCACGTATATATTCTATCTGTATCATATATGTAGACCGAATACATTTATACATATATGTATAGTCTCATATATGTTCACATACATATGTTCACAGTTAGAAACACATATGGAAACGAAAATACATGTGTGGATCGAGTAAGTGTAAATACTGGAGTCAGGTTTCTCAATCCATATTGGGCAAATCTGGTGAGCAGAAGAGCATTTGTAACAAAATGCTGTTGTAATTTAAGGCTGACAACTTACACTTAGGAATATTTTTTATATTATTCTAATGAGGATAATATCTAAAAGAAGATAAAACTAATAAACCGAACTTAGAGCTGTTAACCCAGATTTATTCTTAGTCATTTTTATCCAAAAACTACCACACCAATTTGTGATCTTTTCTTCCCTAAACTCAGATAAGATTTATTGTCTCTAGGCTCAGGATTCCAGAGCTGGGAGAAGAGAGTCCTATCTTATAAAAATAGGGATATTTTAGAACTTGGACAAAGAAAATGGTAAAGCTCATCAAATTTCCACCAAAGATGACTGATTCTCTTTCCAATCAACCATTTTTGCTATTCTGTATAACCGCTTCTCTTCCTTAACCTATGCTAAAATTTTAGTGGGCACGATTCTTCCTGTTAATGTTTCCATTTTAATACTCTTTCTGAAGACTTAACCTTGAAGGCTTTCTGTTAGTGGGGATTTGACACATTAGAACAAGGCAGTGGATCAGAGATACGGAGGGGCTGAATCTTTCAGTTCCCTGGGAAACCATGCCAATTATGTGAACATCTTCTCTGGCCATTCATAAGACCAGGTTTGGATAGGGGCCATAGATTCTTGAAAATAAAACTATAGCTCTTGGGGACTGCCCCAGTCATATCTGACTCTTTGTGACCCTATGAACTGTAGCCCACCAGGCTGCTCTGTCCATGCCCAGGCAAGAATACAAGAGGGGGTTGCCATGCCCTCCTACAGGGGGATCTTCCTGACCAGGGGTCGAAACAGCGTCTCACGTCTCCTGCACTGGCAGGCAGGTTCTTTACGACTAGTGCCACCTGGGAAGCCCAACATAGTCATAGATCCCAGGATTAGGATATTAACATCTTTAGGAGGCTATTACTTTGCCCCACAGTTCATTTTTGTCCTTGGGCTTTAATTTCCAAAAATACTTGTTTTATGAATTTTAAAAAAAGGGGGTTGCAGTAACTTTTCCCTAACAATAACAGTTTTTTTGTTGTCTCATTTTGTTTTCTTCCTCTCGCATTATTTTCAGAAAGTTACTTTAAAAAAAGTTTGTTTTGTCTCTGTCCTTCATTTTAACATGTTTCCTCAAAAGTTTAATGAACTTTGACTATCCCTGCTATGGTAGAATATCGAACACTGTTTTGAAGTCAGTATGCAAAAGCCAACTACTGAGTAGAAGGCTTCATTTTGGAGCAGTGCTATCCAGTAGAAATATGTCATTTAAGCTTTCTGGTAGCAACATTTAAAGAAATGGGTTAAATTAATTTAAATAAAATTTATTTAACCTACTATATCAAAAATATCATTTCAGGGGGACTTCCCTGGTGGTGCAGTGGCTAAGACTCTGAGCTCTTGGTGCAGGGGGCCTGGGTTCCATCCCTGGTCAGGAAACTAAGAGTTAGAATGCCACAACTAAGGATTCCTCTTGCCACAACTAAGACTCAGTGGAGCCAAATAAATACTTTAAAAAAAAAAAAAGAAAAGAAATATTATTTCAGCATGTAATCACTATATCAATTATTGAGGTGCTTTATATTTTTCTCGTATGAAGTTTTTAAAATACAGAGTGAATTTAACTATCCAAAATCAGAGCATCTATATTTCAATGCTCAGTAGCCTCACACTGCTCAGTGACTACCAAATTGGACAACGGAAGCCGTGAGTGATTTGGGGAAAGCCTGATGATGGAAACTAGGGCTGGTCAAAATTTCCCCCAAAATAGAAAAGTGTCCTCCCACATCCTGCTGGGGGAGTATAAGCCTGTCTGCCATTGCTCTGGGATTCAAGTGTGCAAAGGGGTTACAACACAGTATAGACTGTCACTTACAGCATCCCACCCCTGCCAGTGTGCAGCCTGGCACCATTGCCTCAGCTATGCCTGATGCCCCTAGAGGGGCAATTCCCAGGCTATGCAACATTAGGGAGAGCTGAGGGTCGGGGGCATTAATTCTTTGTCATTTCTTTCAATAGATCGTTGGCATCTTTCAAGATTCTTTCACAGGTTCAGGATGATCGCAAACACTCACTTTCTATCATCTGTTTAGATTTCAATTTTTTATTTTCTTTCAAATTGAGTCTCTGACTTTTTAAATCAGCTTCTACAATTATATTGGGTGTTTTCTTCCTCCTATTTTTTACATTGTTTTCTGTTTATGCCAATTCTCCCTCCTCCTCTTAGGGAAAAAAAATATTTCCTTTGTTATTTTTGTTGTATTTCCAGAGGGAACTGCAGTAAATGTAGGTATTTCCTCAGCCATTTTTAACTGCCTTTTTTTCTGCAGTTCCACACATCTCTCTTGGTGGTCATCTGGCCAGTTGATTCTGTCTGTGCCCACCACAGCCTTCCCTTCTCCCAGGTATTTGACTGACTTACTGAGTCCTTTTCATGTCCCAAACTCTGAGAATACAGAAATGGACATGACCCCTGGTCTCTCAGTCCAGTGCAGGAAGATTCACAAAGGGTAAAGAAAGGAATGAACAGCTAGGTGATTTCAGTGTGTGTGTTCTTTATACCACAATCCTGAACTGGGGTGTGTGTGTGTGTGCTCAGTCACATCCACCTCTTTGCAACCCCATGAACTGTAGCCCAATAGGCTCCTCTGTCCATGGGATTTCCCAGGCATGAATACTGGAGCAGATTGCCATTTCCAAATCCAGGAAATCTTCCCACCTAGGGTCCGAAGCCTTGTCTCCTGCGTTGGCAGGCGGATTCTTTACCTTTACCACTAACATCACCTGGGTGCTTTCAGAGCACAGAAGGAAGGTGTCCAGCTTCCCCCAGGCAAGCTGCTTTCCTCCACTGCACATCTGGTCTTGTCTTCTCAGCATCACTTGCCTTTTCCTTCTTTTTCATTTTCATTCTTTTAGGACTTCCAAGTTTGCAAAATTTCACACGTCTCCTACTCTGGGTCAGTCAGTTCCTTTCCCAACTACAGTGTCTCACAAGCTGATCATTTCTAGATTCCTCTGTCCACCTGACCCACACAGGTCTACCATGTACAACCTGGAGGCATGCCAGGCAAGGCTCACTCATGGGCAGAGAAAGCCCTGGGCCAATGGTGTGATCTGGTTCAGTGTCTGTGAAATCAGTTGCTTTCTTCATTCAAAGACTAAAGAAAATGCTTAAATTTCCATCCCAGTAATTAATATGCTTTTTAAAATGTAAAATAGATAACATAAAATTTACCATTTCAACCCATTTTAAGTACAATTCACAAGGTTATACAATCAACACTGTTTTTGAAATTTTTAAATCATCCCCGCAAAAAGTTCTATTACCATTAAGAAATGAGTTCTACTTTCTCCTTCCCACCAGGCCCTAGTAACCTCTGATCTACTTTCTGTCTCACTGAATTTGCTTGTTCTAGGTATTTCATATAAGAAAAATCATACCACGTTTGTCCTTTTGTGTTTGGCTTATTTCACTTAGCCTCATGTTTTCAAGGCTCATGCATGCAGTAAAATATAACAGAACTTCATCTATTGGTTTTTGATCTTAGATAGTCATACTAATTTTCTCTTGAAACATATTTATGTTTCTCAATGCAAAAATGAATTTTTTTTCTCCTTTTCGTTCATATTATATGACCTTCGTAACAGGTGTTTGTTTTTTTTTTTTAAACTTTTCCCAGTGGATACCATTATACTTGTGTGCTTATTGATTCATGCTGATGAATAGTAATTTCATGCAAGCTATCCTGGCATGTAGGGTTCATTTTTCATGTGATCTGCATAAAAATAGTAGTGGTGAATATTAATCAAGTAAGAATGCAGACCTGAATTTCAAAAAAGCTTAATTAGAATACACAAGTCACATGAGCCATCCCACTGCCGGAAAAGCATGCTCCATATATTTGTAGCTCAAGACTTCTTGTTCTAACCTACGAATTGATAAGTGTCGCCCTAGGAATACGAAATGGGGGTGGGTGGGGCAGAACTGCTCCTCTCATGTAACATTCTCAAGATTGATTTTTATTATCAGTACCATATTTTACACCAAATTAAAATTGTTTTCCCAAGGACAAAAATATGGGTTTATAACTAAAAACTTAGTGATAGTAAGTTTATTTATTGAAAAATTTATATGTCAAGGTACTATGCTGGGTGCCACATAGGAGACACAAAGAAATAAAAGTTCTCTAGGAAAATCCAGTCAGTGAATGCATCTGTAGGAAATTTATATCCATATGGATACAGTTCAAGATGTAAATATATTTGTCACTAACATCAGAAAGTTAAACAGCAACACAGAATTAAAGCATGTATCAAGATCACAGTAAAAGTGATGTCAAAGGATAAGTAATAATAACTAAATGAACTCTGCAGTCCAGTGGCATTTAACATTTTTATTTGAAACAGTAAAACCCTTTTGTTCTCCAAAGGGAATCTTAAACCAAGTATGTTAAGAGTGTGTACGTGTGTGTAGGGGTGGGTGGTGTTAGCCACTCAGCTGTGTCTGACTCTTTGCAACCCCACAGAGGGTAGCCCACAAGTCTCCTCTGTTCATAGGGTTCTCCAGGCAAGAATTCTTGAATAGGTTGCCACGCCCTCCTCCAGGGGATCTTCCCCACCCAGGTATCAAACCTGGGTCTCCTGCATTGCCGGCAGATTCTTTACCTTCTGAGCTCCCAGGAAGCCCTAAAAGTAGGGGCGGGAGAGGCAAAGACTCTTTTATTGCTAGAAGCCAGCGTTCTAGATTCAGTTCTGCCAACTGTATGCCCTGAGCTATTTCCTTATTCACAGATGGGATGAATAATGGGATTGTTGCTAGAATTAAAAATAATGGGGTATGTAAAGCATTCGAAAGTGTCTGGAAGGACCAAATACATCTTCACAACTAATACAAGTTTAACTCATTTTATTAAGCTTTGTTTTATTGCCCTTCACAGATTCTACATTTTTTTTAAAATAAGTTGAAGGTCTGTGGCAACTCTGGGTTGAACACAATTTTTCCAAAAGCACTTGCTCACTTTCACGTCCCTTGTGTCACATTTTGGTAATTCTCCTGCCATTTCAAGTACTTTCATTCTTATTATATTTGTTATAGTGATGTGTGATCAGTGATCTCTGATACTACAGTTCTGATTGTTTGGGGGCAGCATGCACCTCAGCATATAAGACGGTGAACTTGACAGATACTGCGTGTGTGTTCTGACTGCTCTACTCTCCCTTCCTCTCCTCCCGCCTCCCTATTCCCTGAGACACAACAGTTTGAAATTAGGCTAACTAATAACCTGAACTGAACTGAACTGAATAACCCTACAGTGGCCTCTAAATGGTCAAGTGAAAGAAAGAGTGGAATGTCTCTAACTTTGAAACAAACGCTAAACATGATTAAACTTAGTGAAGAAGGCCTGTGGAAAACCAACACAGGCCCAAAGCTAGGCCTCTTTTGCCAAATGGTTAGCCAAGCTATGAAGGTAAAGGAAAATTTCTGGAAGGAAATTAAAAGTGCTACTTCAGTGAGCACACGAATGGTAAGAAAGCAAAACAGTCTTATTGCTGATATGGAGACAGTCATTAAGCTCTGGAAAGAGGGTCAAACCAGCCACAACATTCCCTTAAGCCTAAGCCTGATCCACAGCAAGGCCCTAGCTCTCTTCAATTCTGTGAACACTGACAGAGGGTAAGGAAGTTGCAGAAGAAAAGTCTGAAGCTAGCAGAGGTTACTTCCAGAGGTTTAAGGAAGGGAGCTGTCTCCAAAACATAAAAATGCAAAGTGAAGCCACAAATGATGATGTAGAAGCTGCCACAAGTTATCCAGAAAATACAGCTAACATAATTAATGAAGGCAGCTAACTAAACAACAGATTTTCATGTAAGTGAAACGGCCTTCTATTGGACGAAGATCCCATCTGGATCTTTGGTAGCTAGAGGTGAGAAGTCAATGCCTGGCTTCAAAGGACAGGCTGACTCTCTTGTTAGGGGCTAATGCAGCTGGTGACGTGAAGTTGAGGCCAGTGCTCATTTACCTGAAATGGGTCCTGAAATCTAGGACCCTTAAGAATTATTCTACTCTGCCTGGGCTCTATAAATGAAACAGCAAAGCCTGGATGACAGCACATGTGTTTACAACATAGTTTACTGAAGGTTAAAAGCCCACTGTTGAGACCAACTGCTCAGAAAAAAAGGTTCCTTTCAAAATATCACTGCTCACTGACAAAGCACCTGGCTACCTAAGAGCTCTGATGGAGATGTACAAGGAGATTTATGTTGCTTCCAGGCCTACCAACATAACATCTGTCTGCAGCCTTTGGATCAAAGAGTAACTTTGATTTTCAAGTCTGATTATGTAAGAAATACATTTTGTTAAGGCTAATGATTTCTCTGATGGATCTGGGGAAAGTAAACTGAAAACCTTCTGGAAAGGATTCACCATGCTAGATTCCATTAAGAATATTCCAGACTCGTGGGAAGAGGTCAAAACATCAACATTAACAGGAGTTTGGAAGAAGCTGATTCCAACACTTACTGATGACTTTGAGGGATTATGGAGGAAATAACTACAGATGTGGTAGAAAGAGCAAGATAATTAGAAGCAGAATCTGAAGATGTGACTGAATTGCTGCAATCTCACGATCAACCTTTAATGAAGACAAAAAAATACAGTGGGAATTTGGACCAGTGCCGGGTGGCATCACATAGGAACCAACATGGAACTTTATATGAGGGAGAAAGAAACATCAGCCTTGTTTAATTCATTGTTAAATCTGGTCTCTGTTACTTCAGCCAAACAGATTCCCTAACTAGTACTCTGTCATTGATATGTATATGTGTAACTGATTCACTGTGCTGTGCAGCAGAAACCAATACAACACTGTAAAGCAGTGTTGTTTACGCCAGTATTCTCCAGTAAAAATTTTTTTTTTTAATTTAATGAATGAGGAGGTGTTTTACTGATGACCAAAGAAAGTGGTTTTGTGAGACAGAATCCATTCCTGGTGAAAAGTACTGAAATGACAACAAAGGGTTTAGAATATTACATAAACTTAACTGATGAAGCAGCAGCAGGGTTTGAGAGGACTGACTAATTCTGGGAGAAGTTCTACTGTGAGGAGATCTGCTGGATCATAGAAAAGCAAGGGAATTCCAGAAAAATATCTACTTCTGCTTCATTGACTACTCTAAAGCCTTTGTGTGGATCACAGCAAACTGTGGAAGATTCTGAAAGAGACAGGAATACCATCTTACCTGCTTCCTGAGAAACCTGTATGCAGGTTTAGAAGCAAGTTAGAACTGGACATGGAACAATGGATGGCTTCAAAATTGGGAAAGGAGTAAACCAAGGCTGCACATTGTCACCCCTCCTTGTTTAACTCATATGCAGAGTACATCATGCGAAATTCCAGGATTGACAAACCACAAGCTGGAATCAAGATTTCTAGGAGAAATATCAATTACCTCAGATATACAGATGACACTACCCTTACGGCAGAAAGCGAAGAAGAACTAAAGAGCCTCTTGATGAAAGTGAAAGAGGAGAGTGAAAAAGTAGGCTTGAAACTCAGCATTCAAAAAACAAAGATCATGACATCTGGTCCTATTACTTCATGGCAAATAGATGGGGAAACAATGAAAACAGTGACAGACTATTTTCTTGGCCTCCAAAATCACTGTAAACCATGACTGCACCCATGAAATTAACAGATGCTTGCTCTTTGGAAGAAAAGCTATGACAAACCTAGATGGCAGGAAACCAGAATTGAAAGAGACACGTGTACCCCAATGTTCATCACAGCAATGTTTATAATAGCCAGGACATGGAAGCAACCTAGATGTCCATCAACAGATGAATGGATAAGAAAGCTGTGGTACATATGCACAATGGAGTATTACCCAGACATTAAAAAGAATACATTTCAATCAGTTCTAATGAGGTAGATGAAACTGGAGCCCATTATACAGAGTGAAGTAAGCCAGAAAGAAAAACACCAATACAGTACACTAACACATATATATGGAATTTAGAAAGATGGTAACAATAACCCTGTATGCGAGACAGCAAAAGAGACACAGATGTATAGAACAGTCTTTTGGACTCTGTGGGAGAGGGAGAGGGTGGGATGATTTGGGAGAATGGCATTGAAACATGTATAACATCATATAAGAAACGAATCGCCAGTCCAAGTTTGATACAGGATCCTTGGGGCTGGTGCACTGGGATGACCTGGAGGGATGGTATGGGGAGGGGAGATGGGAGGGGGTTCAGGACAGGGATCACGTGTATGCCCGTGGAAGATTCATGTTGATGTGTGGCAGAGCCAATAGAATATCGTAAAGTAATTAGCCTCCAATTAAAATAAATTTAAATTAAAAAAAAAAAGCAGAGACATCACTTTGCCGACAAAGGTCCATAGTCAAAGCTATGGTTTTTCCAGTAGTCATGTATGAATGTATGAGCTGGACCATAAAGAAGGCTAAGCACCAAAGAATCAAGGCTATCGAACTTGGTATTGGAGAAGACTCTTGAGAGGCAGGGATCAAACCAGTTAACCCTAAAGGAAATCAATCCTGAATATTCACTGGAAGGACTGATGCTGAAGCTGAAGCTCCAATATTTTGGCCACCTGATGGGAAGAGTCGACTCACTGGAAAAGACCCTGATTCTGGGAAAGACTGAAGGCAAGAAGTCAAGGGGGCAACTGCCGGGGTCCAGCCCCAGTGGATCCAGGGTGATTTGAAGGTGGGGACGGAGTAGGCATCCTAGAAAAAACTTACTTCGAGGGACTAGGAATTTAGCAGAGAAAAAGAGGCCAAATAACTTGGTCAACACAGGGTACCAATCACCACCTACGTAGGCCGCAGGCGTCTCTCCCGTTCTCCCAAAGGAGAGGAGGCACTGAGGCCCCCCGGTCCGATCTTAGAAGCCCAGACAAAGTTAGTAGGCTTGGTGGGTCCTATGCACCAGATAGGAATTCGGCCAGAAAATAGTAAGAGAGAGAGAAAGGGGCTAAATAACTTGGTTTATGTGGGGTACCAATAAAATTCCGGACAAGGAATTTGCACCATCTGCATGGCAGGCACCCACGCTCCAGATGGGAATTCAGCCAGAAAATTGGGGAGCAGAAAGGAACGACATGAGGGAATCAGTCTTTCCGGAACTGATCCGATTTCTTTATTTTTGGGTTGCTTATATACCTTTTGTTACATATAGGGATGAATACAGAGTCACATGGGGGTCAGTAGTCCTGACCTTATCAAAATCAGGTGCTTCATATAAAATTATACAAAGGTCTTATGAGTTTTTACATCATCTTCTGACCATGAGGTCCGCTGACATTTTATGGCCCTTTCTGATACCGGTCAGTTAACCAGAAAGCTTATTTTTCCAGGAGTGATTTTTTCAGGCACCACCCTCCAAATAAAGTTGCATTCCTATAGGGTGAGGGTGTAGTGAGTTACAATCAAGAAAGGAATTTACTTAACCTAAGGTCTAACATGATTAGTCTTAAAGGTTAATACTTATTTCTCTTATATGCTTGAAGGTTAATACTTATTTCTCCTATATGTTAGTTATATTTATTATAAGGGCAGGGAATATGGAGATTTAGCAGCAAACAAATGAAAATCCTTCACCAATGTTCCCTTTACAATCTATTTAGTCTTAAGATAGTGATAAGGTTACATTTTTGCATAGCAAGGACACAGTGATTTATAACAAAGTACAGTAGTCTATAACAAAAGAGAAAATTCATTAACTCAAAAAGTCTAATATTGCTAACATCAAAAACTACTATATTTCCTTTTCTATATTCCAAATACATTGATTAATATATTCCCAGGTGCCTAAGGATATGAAGGCCTGGAGGCAATCATTGACTCAACAACAAGAAAAAGTCCTATGTTAATTAAGACTCTCAAAATACTCCAAAACTCTCTGTGCTGTTTATGGTTGAGAGGTAGTAAGCCATCATGTGTCTGCAGAGAGGTTTAACCTGAGACGCCCTTGTCCCACCTAGGGCAGGGAATTAGCAGCAATTATTGACACAACAAATGAAGAAACCCTTTATCAATATAATTCTCAACCAACCCACTATACTAAGAATTTCTAACTTCTCACAAGAATTTGCCTTTAGTAAGTCAAAAGCATTTCGTGCCTCTCATGGTTGGAGGGCTGTTGTGGCCAGAGGAACCTATACAGGCAGGCTAGATAACCTTCAGAGGAGTCCCGTAAGTTGAAACACTAGTCACGCTCAGGAATTTTTACTGCCTTAGAGCTGCACGTTTACTCCTTCTCGGAGAGAAACAGTTATAGGAGAGAGCCCCCCATAGGTGAGAGTACAAGATAGGCTCTGGTTTTGGGGTTAGATGCTCGAGAGCAGGGGAATTTCCTGAGACTTGGTCACGCCTTACGTATGTATGCCAAAGCCGCCTTCCTCATGACCTTTGCCATGGGCGGAGTTCCTCACGCTGGCCCCCAACAGGCAACAGAAGATGAGATGGTTGGATGGCATCATCAACTCAATGGACATGAGTTTGAGCAAGCTCCAGGAGATGGTGAAGGACAGGGAAGCCTGGCATGCTGCAGTCCATGGGGTTGCAAAGAGTCAGACACAACTGAGCAACAAAACAACTACTGTGAGTAAAATGCTACTGCACACTATAGAGAAATAATTCATAAAAGGAAGAGTTAACTGATGCAGCAAATTTTACTGCTGTCTCATTTTAAGAAACTATCACAGCCATGCCAACTCCACTGACCACCACCCTGATCAATCAGCAGCCTCCAATATCAAGGCAAGGCCTTCCATCAGCAAAGGACTCAGATGATGGCTACCATTTTTTAACAAAAGTATTTTTTTAAATTTAGGTTTGTACATTGCTTTTATAGATATAATGCTTTTGCCCATTTCACATATTGCAGTATAGTGTAAACATATCTTTTACATGCACCACGAATACAAAAGCATTATGACTCACTTTATTGTGATATAGTTGCTCTATTGAAGTAATCTGGAAAGTAACCCATGATATCTTCAAGGTATACCTATACATGTCAAGACATGATCTTATAAAAGTAAGATATCCTATAATGAAATTAACTCTAAATTCCTCAAATATCCACTCTTCAGTTTTTACATTGTCATATCTAATAGGTAAGGATCAACTTTACATCATTAACTGATGAGTAATCTAAATTACTAATTATAGGAAGAAGCTTATTTAATTTATATCAATATTTCACTGTGATCAAATAAACAAAACTACCAATAAGGCTAAAACAGATGTATATTTTGAGGCACCTTACAATAAAGAACAGTAAAGGGCCTGATAAATTACCTTCTCTTTTAAAGATTCCTTTACTGATATGTGAAAAATCAGTAAAAGTTATCAAAAGAATCTGAATAAAAAGATATCAAGAGAGGCCCTTTGTATAAACACTAAAGGCAATAAAATGTAATAAAATGATAAAATCAAAAAGGCAATCTTCAAATCCATGAGAGAAATGGAGAAAAAGATGACCTTAAAACTAAAGTTTAATGTGACTATTTTATTTTATTGAAAGCCAAAGAGTCCTAGAGTCAATACTAAGGGCAACCTGATAGGATTTAAAATACTAAACAAAAAATACTAAGAACAAGCGTAGAGAATTTGAAAGTAGCTGAAAATAACATAGGATAAATAAAGACAATAATATGAAAAAGAGAAGAGATTTTTAACTCTAAAATGGAGCTAGAGGAGGCTGCTGCTTAGGGAGAGGAGAGCTGGAGTGCAAAGCCCCAACTATCAAGTGCAAACTGAAAAACAAACTAACACTCAAAGAGAGGTCAATATTCCTCCAAAGGAAAAGGAAGGATGGGGTTAAAAACTTCACTGGCTACACAATTTTTCCTACAGTCAATGTTATTGCACTACACCAACATACTTAACCTATGTCAAGAAACAATGAAGTTATTTAATGTTTTAAAACAGTAAGAAGTTTTGAGGCCCTATGATCTGTTAAGTATATTCAAATATAATATTTCACTCCAACAGAGTCCAAAAGGAGTTCAGATATTAAGAAACAACCATTTAATTCTGCGCACTGGGAAAGATGTCACAAAAAATATAGTATTTGATATTAAACACGAAAGACAGAAAGGATTTTCACAAATAGGAATGGAAAACAGGAATCCTTAATGGAAGGAACAATAACAGCACCTAAAAAATGTAGAACAGGTATGGGATACAGAGTAGGGATGGTGATGGAATACTGGAGACAGGATAGAACATGGAAGAGCAACTTTGATGATTGATCAAAGAATTTCAGGGCAATCAAAAACCAACGAAGGCTTTCCGCAGATGAAATGATATCAATCTCCCTACTACATGTTTAATCTGATTACAATGGATTTTTAAAGGAAAAACTAGGAAGGAGACCTCATTATGAACTTGTTTAGAATGATGAATGAAAAGTTGCAAGGACTTTAGACATTGTCTGACTCCATTCCTTCAGTTGTCAGGCTCAGGAGAGCATAATCTACTCGTGGTCAGCTGAAGAATTATTAACAGAGGTTATAAGGTTTCCACACAATGAACTCATAAGTGCTCTCATATCTAATATGTTTTTTAAGGATATAGATAGCTATCTTTAATGCCCCAAATTTATACCATCACTTCCTAAATGAACTGAAGCCTGCTATCCATCTGTCTTTCTTTTCTTTATTTCCACAAATACTCCTTGAACCCCTATTAAGGGTCAGGTACTATTCTAAAATATAAAGAAAACATTAGTTCCCTTCCTAGGTGGACTTAAAGTTCAATAGCAGAAACAAGACAAAAAACAAATCAAGACAAAGGATGACACAGTGACAGGCATTATGGATAAAAGTTACGTTGGAAAATAAGTGGAAAATAAGTTACAAAGGAAAATAAGTGCAGAATGGAAGGTATTACTGTTCTATAGAGAGTAACCACAGAATGCTTTTCCCATAGGATGACATGCATGCGGTGAAAGCTGGAGCCGTAAGACTATCTGAGAAGAGTGGCCCACAAAAATGGAAGAATAAATACAAAAATCCATACCAGATAAGCACTCAGCCTGCCTGAATGAGGGAGGGAGGTAAGAGGAGAAATGAGGCCACAAAGCCAGGAAGTTTCAAATCATGTAGACTTTCCGGGTCACTGAGAAGGCTTTACCACTGAAATCATCTCAGAAACAATGCAAACAGAAGACAGTGGAGCGTCTTTAATGTGCTGAAATTAAAGAAAGTAATGAGGGGCTGTCAAAAAATAAATAAAAGAGCAAGCCAAGCCAGAATTTTATACCAAACAAAAACATTTAAAATGTAGCAAAATAAAAATTTCAGTTAAATGCAAAGATAATTTGGTACCAGAAGACTTGAAACTTAAAAATTTTAAAGGGAGCTGATGGAAAAGAATACCAGATGAAAATCCAGATAAATCCAAAGATATATTAGAAATGCTATCTATGTGACAAAAACTTTGACTCCACACTTCCAATGAAGGGGGCAACAGGTTCGATCCCTGGTCAGTGAATTAAGATCCCACATGCTGCACGGCTTGGTCGAAAAGGAAAAGAATAATAACTTTTGTTCCACATTTTAAAATTTTACTTGAAAGATAATTTATTGTTTAAAACAAAGATGACAGTATATAGTGGGGTTTATAATACATACAAGTAAAACTTATGATGAAATGGCACCAAAAATGGGAGGGAGCAAATGGAAGTATATTATTATTATAACATCCACATATTACATGCTGTGTATGATATTATTTAATAGTACAGATAAACAGATAAGTTAGAGATAAATATTTTAAATCCTAGAGCAACAACAAAAAGTAAAACATAGCTAATAAACCAATAAAAGAGATAAAATGGAATGTTTAAAAATATTCAATTCAAAGGAAATCAGAACAAGAAATAAACAAGAAAAGGAAGTATACTTAAGAAAACTTGGCAAGAAAAGTGACTACCAAGCAAACATGTGTAAGCTAGTCTGACTCAGCGTATCCACTGGGAATAAAGGTGAAAATCAACAACTTTACTAATGGATGTAAACGTTTACCTGTAGTTTTCACAGGTGATTTATTGTAATATGTTCATTTTGCATATTCCATTTCAATCTGTCACACTGCACATGGTTTCCAAAATCAAGAGATGTTTTGAATTAGCCAACTAGGTTACTGAAACCTATTCATTCAAATAAGCTTTTGAAAATACTGCTGCTGCTGCTAAGTCACTTCAGTCATGTCCAACTCTGTGCGACCCCATAGACGGCAGCCCACCAGGCTCCCCATCCCTGGGATTCTCCAGGCAAGAACACATCACCAAATAAAAACAGTGGTTGAGGATATATAAGAAGAAAGTCAAGTAAAATATTCAATGGAAATAGTTATTTGCAAAACCCTAGTCTTTAGTTCACGGAACCATTTTGTATCTCATGTACTGTATAGTTCCTTGATCAACATGCAACAGTCACATCAACATATCTACTTGCAAAATTACACTTTTCTTATTTCATAGTATGAAAAGGATTAAACACATTAGAATTCATGTTGGCAGAGGCAAATAAAACCAAAAAATTATCTGTTTTAAAAATAAACAATTATCTTGTCTATGTTAATTTATCCTATTTGATTAAACTGAATTGGCAAAAACCACAGGCTCAATGTAAAACTGGTCACAGCAAGAACAACTCCTTCCAAGAGCCAGTCCAGAGTTTTGAGCAGGCCCGGACGAGACCTGGAAAGAGCACAGGGAATCAGGCCTTGAGGTGGAGAAGCCCACCAGCTCTTTTGAACAGAAAAAGTGCAGAATTGCTCCCTGACTCATTACGGGCCCACTCAGAGAAGACTGTAGCTCTCCAGGATTGGAGATAAGACACCAAGCGGACAACAAAGCCCATAGCGTGCATCCATCTCCTCGTTTTGGCTTGAAACTAGAATACCTTCTATGTCTCAACACAGATCTGGAAGGCCAATGGAGGATGAGCTGCTTGTCTACTCAGCACCCACCACTCCTTTACAGTCTACGCTTACTGCCGCGGGACACAGCTACTCTCTGCCTCAGAGTGTTCACTGGCTAGAAGCGTGTAGGCAGCAGGCCAGAGTATCAGGGAGAAGCTAGCCACCAAAGCTGGGCAGGAGTTGATGAATCACATCGCCAGTTATTATGGTAAGAGGTCATCAACTGTAAAATTCATCCTAACTTCAGAGATACTGAAATGTGGGAAAAAATGTTCACATTAGTTTCAAATAATATGACTCTAATAATATGATAAGTGAAAATAGCCAGAGATAGAAAATATCTACAACTGCTTCCCCACATATATATATCTAACATTCATCTAGTCTGACTCTACATGCAAGCTGAGAAATGGAACAGAAATTAGTCCTGCTGTGGCCCAGAACTTAACATGAATGGTAGCTGAGAGTTGTCACAAGTCTCACTCCTCAACCCCTCAATCAGACACCATACCAGGCTACGACATGCCCACCATATGTCAAGCCCAATGTGTGGGTTCTCTGAGGGAAAATGTCTTAACTCCAGCCTGATGGATATGATAGGCGGGAGGGGAGGTAAGGCAAGTACTAAATAATTATACAGAATAATTAACAGAATGAGGTAATGTCATTAAATGGGTTTTAATAAAACATGTGTATATGTGCAGTCACTCAGTCATATCTGACTCTTGCGACTCCATGGACTGTGTAGCCCACCAGGCTCCTCTGTCCATGGCATTTTCCAGGCAAGAATACTGGAGTGGGTTGCCATTTCTTCCCCCAGAGGGGTTTTCCTGACCCAGGGATCGAACTCACCTCTCCTGCAATGGCAGGCTATTCTTTACTACTGAGCCACTTGGAAAATCCTCAATAAACCTATATGAGTTCACAAAAAGGAAAGAGGAATGTAGACTAAGTAGATCAGGCAGTTTCAGTATCAAGCTGGCATCAGAACTGTGCGAGCGTCTGTAAGAGATGAGGGAGGCAAGAAACAGAAAGTTAAAAGGATATGGGCAGGTTTAGGACATTCTGGTAGAAAACTGAGTATTTTTATTTCACTGAAGCAAAGGTACAATGGAGAATGAAGCTAGAAATATAGAGTACTGGTAGGCAAGAAGAGACACTAAATGTTTTCCAGTAGAGAAAACGACATAAGCAGAAAGCAGGGGGATCCCCTAAAGAAGGCTTGGAGATACTGAACTTAAAGGGCTTCTGGGACATCTTGGTAATTTTTCTCACCTATTGCAAGGGCCCAGAATCCAGCTAGATCTGAGTCACGAAAGCAAAAGAAAGATGTGAACTGGGAGTTTTATTTAGGACTCATCTGGACTCCTCTAAGACTCATTAGGGCTTCCCAGGTGGCTCAACCGGTAAAGAATCTGCCTGCAGTGCAGGAGACCCAGGTTCAATCCCTGGGTCAGGAAGATCCCCTGGAGAAGGAAATGGCAATTCACTCCAGTATTCTTGCCTGGAAAATCCTATGGACAGAGGAGCCTTGCGGGCTACAGCCCACGGGGTCAGAAGAGTCAGACATGACTTAGCAACTAAACCATCACCATTTGGACCAAATAATACCTGAAGTTATGAAATAAGATGTTTCACTGAGAGGATGTGACACATAAGGGGAAAAGAAAAAGGAACCCAGAGAAATAATCTGAGGAACATCACCATTAGTGAGATGAGCAGAAGAGCTCACAAAGAATAAGAAGCAGCAGCCAGGTAAGTGGAAAGAAAATCAGGAGAGCAGGAAAACAGCGTGGCAGAAAAAGAGACATCAATACTGACAAATTTCACAGCAAGATTGAGTAAGAACCAAAACACATTCCCAGGGATTTAGGCTATTGATGGCCTGGCTAACAGCAGTTTAAGTGGAGTGGCAGGAATGGGAGCGGAGTGCACACTGGGATCAGAGTCCCCTTGAGCTGAGCCAAAGGTGGTTCAGTGGTAAAGAATCTGCCTGCCAATACAGGAGACGCAGGTTCAGTCCTGGGGGGGGAAGATACCCTGGAAGAGGAAGTGGCAACCCACTCCAGTATTTCTGCCTGGAAAATTCCATTGAGAGAAGAGCCTGGCAGGCTACAGTCCATGCGGTTGCAAAGAGTCAGACATGACCGAGCAGCTGAGAATCCATCCACGCTGAGTCAAAGTGACCCAGATGAACAGGGAAAGTCATCAAGTGGAAGGAAAGGAAAACAGCATCTGCAAAGGATGAGCTGGACCCAATTTCAAAATGTTTATCTTAAACAAAACAAGCTGTAAAGAGCACATTAAAAGGTTTGCAAATTCAGCAAACATAACGAACTTGTTATTTTGAGCAAAATAATATTAATTACAATGTTAACTTTTGAGGGAAAAGAAACTAATCAAAACTCTCATAAATACGCTGCTTAGCACAATTTTATGAAAAGGTATATGAACGAGGTCACACCTTTTGTATGACCAATTTCTAAAAGGAACAAACCTATATATATCTGCTACATTAATTACTCTCCAATTCTGCCACAGTCTGTTCAAGCTCAACCTAGGCAGTGAAACTTCAATCTTAAATCTTCATTTTTACTCAATTCTTTTCTCAAGAAGGAGCCATTTAAAAAAACTCAAAATGTCCTTTATCTTTCTTGAAATTTAGAAAAATCAGTCAGTTCCTAAAAATCCATATTTCCAGCTACACTGCAGGGAAAAAAAGAGACATCCCACAGTTTGTGTAAGTTTTTGACCTCACTGTATGACTATAGATGCCACACTAGAGTAGTGATGAAAAAGTTATGTCAAACTCAGATTGGACCATAAGTGTGAAAGTACCAGCTCCTTTAGCACTTGTTCAAAGGAAACTATCAGAGCCACGTATTATCAACTGCATGTACAAAGCAGAACTGTCAGTTATGGGATGGGCTATAAAAAGATAGACACAATTTCTAATTACATCCATTCTTTTGTTGTAATTATTCTGGAGAGTGATTACATATTTAACTTGGCTATCTTTTTTAAAAAGTAAGTTGCTTTAATGAAAGTATTTTAGATAGTGATTCCACCATACATCAATTAGAAAGTTAATCATTCCCCTTGTTCTCACAGAACAATTTCAAAGGCGGTGGGGAGGTACTAGTGCTCAGTGCTTTTAAAAAGTTAATTAGAGGGCACCCAGTAAAGAGAGGGACTTCCCAGGTGGTATTAGTGGCAAAGAACCTGCCTGCCAATGCAGGAGGTGTGGGTTCAGTCCCTGGGTCAGGAAGATCCCCTGGAGGAGGGCATGGCAACCCACTCCAGTATTGTTCCCTGGAAGATCTCATGGACAAAGGAGCCCGTTGGGCTCTGCTCTACAGGGTTGCAAAGAGCTGGACATGACTGAAGCAACTTGGCATGCATGCAGTAAGAGAAAACATCCAGGAAATAGATTTTTTCAAAAACTCAAAATATGGAATCTGCATAGAGTCAAAAAACAGCAAGCGATTCTCTTCAGTGGGCTTACTTCAGGAGAAAAAAATTCTCTTCACTATGTCAGGTTTAGTCTTCAATATTCTACGAGACTTCACTACATAATAAATGATTACTCTAGAATCATTCTTAGAATATTTCCAAGAGACAAAGGGCAAACAAAGTCATAAGCTATGACTAACAAAGCTCAAAATTAGCTCAAATACATTACAGATTGAATTATACATAAGAAAGTTTTCATATAATGGAATCTAAGATATTACCAATCAGCAAGTAAAGCATGTGCTGCAACTGTGGCACACATTACCCTCACCCTAGACTCGTTAATAATAAAGCAATTTATTTCCATCCAAAGTCCTCCATCTTAAAATGTAAACTCATGATTTTATGTAGGCAAAGGTGTCATCACTAGCATTTAGTGTTAGAGGTGACTTTCAAAACATACACATAAGCTTATCTTCCAGTCTTATCAGCCTTCCTGTATGTTACTTTATACATATTTTATGCCATTCTTCCACTGCCTTCCAGAATCCCATTAGTAATCCCACACACTTCGCTCAATATGATTCAGGCCACACAATAAAATGGTTTTCTGTGTCAGCTATATTTCACAGTCTCGTTTAACTAAATAAGATCAAATGAAAGAAGGCGTGTGAAAGTGGATTTTGCACAGTCTGCCACATAGAAGACATTTAATAAACATGTGTAACCTAAATTCAGCACAACCCCTCTGATACCAAGTCATTAAGAACTAGAAGGTTCACATTTAACAGCAAGTAGACTAACATCATAGCAACAGCTTAAGGACAAATGGAATATACCAAGAATGGAAAGTAGGAAGAAGTAAAAAGTATTTGACAGAATGCAGGTAAGACATGAGAATAATGTAAAAGATTCCCAGATCCAACATCCTTCAGCTATAGTCTGATTATGACAAAACAGTCCATAGTCTTTTTTTTTTTTTTACAACCTTTCACTGTTTTGAGTGATCATAATCAACCCCTCCAAAATCATTATCTAATGTGATAAGAACTAAATGAAGAATCAAGGTAAACTGATGCTTCATTTTTGCCTCCTGAACATGATTCTTTACCTAGAAT
The DNA here is from genome assembly GCA_917880005.1 of Nanger dama. NCBI lineage: Eukaryota > Metazoa > Chordata > Mammalia > Artiodactyla > Bovidae > Nanger > Nanger dama. The sequence goes on from CAKJTW010000135.1 coordinate 1,623,970, forward strand.
CAATGAATAAGTTTTGTGAGATCTGCTTGTCTGATATTCTTGCAAAATGTGTATAAATGCCTTTTTCTACAAAGAGGGTTCATAAATTAATTTTCTTATTGCATGAGTAAGACCACAAAATAAACAAAGCAGCAGAATTTTAAGTGAAGGCATTTTATTTATACTCCAAAGTTTCTTTGTTAAGGGTAGTTTGTTAAGCAAAGAGCATTCTGAGAAACTGTGTGTGCGTGCTAAGTCACTCCAGTCGTGTCTGACTTTGTGTGACCCTATGGACAGCAGCCCACCAAGTTCCTCTGTCCAGGGGAACTCTCCAAGCAAGAATACTGGAGTGGGTTGCCGTGCCCTCCTCCAGGGGATCTTCCCAACCCAAGTCGAACCCATATCTCTTACATCTCCTGCATGGCAGGTGGGTTCTTTACCACTGCACCACCTGAGAAAAAGTACAACCAAGACAAAACCTATCGCTCTTCTCTGAGTTAGGAAAGTCATCGGAAAATATTGAGAATTCCAACATGGCTTTAGAGCGTGGAGGAAAAGGAACACTGCCGAGGTGTTGAAATTCTAAACGAGTCAAATTCCAAACAGAAGGTACAAAGAGATTGAAGAAATAAAACCACGTAGAATAGGATGTCCCCCATGACAATGAATTTCCTCGACTACAATTTTTCCTACATTCTCCAATACTGCAACTTCATCAAGGGGACAGACCTACCTTAACAGTCTTTGTACCATGTGTCCAAGCTCAACATCTGTCACAAAGTCGTTACTCAACATTTCATGAATCAAAAATGCAAGTAAGAGTTGGAAGCAAATGCCAAGTTTAAAAAATTGGGGGCTAGAAGTTTTTAGTAGTAGTTATGTTCAAATTCACCAACTTGAGAAATAAAATGTATAGATAGATCCCAAAATATTAGAGAGGGAAATTTAGCTATAAAACCTTCATCCTTGTTTTAATAAAACTATAAAATAAAAGTAGGAGAATGCAAAGGAACTTAATCTTCCTAAAGTGAATGGAGATTTACAAGTTTAAATTTCTTAACTGGAAATGGGAGCTTCATTTTTATAGTATCTCAGTCATCAGGCACCAGTTTAAAAAAAAACCTACAGTTGCCCCTTTAACTTTTTATTTTTAAATAATGTTAAGCTTACAGAAAACTTGAATAGTACAAAGAATTCCCAAATACACTTCATCCAATTTCCACTAATATTAACATTTTACTTAATCATACCATAATTATCAAAACTAAGAAACTAAAATTGATGAAATCATCGAGTAAAGTACAGGCTTTACTCAGACTTCATCCAACTAAATATCTGCACTAGGATCCTTGCTCTGTCCAGGATTCTACAATGCATTCAGGTACCCTGCATATCTTTAGCCTTTCTCAATCTGTGGTAATCCTTAAAGTCCTTCCTTGCCTTTGACATTTGATACCATTGAAGAGTAATGATCAAGTATTTAACATCTTTCTGATGTTTTTTCACAATTAAATTGAGGGTATGCATTTTGGCAAGAATAGCACAAAGGTGAGGTGCTCTTGTCTTGGTTAAGGTGGTATTTTCCAGGTTAATCCACTGTAAAGATACTCTCTTTCCCTTGTAATTAATATCTTGGAAGGGACATTCTAAGATTCTGCAAATATCCTGTTTCTAATCACACTATCATCCACTAATTTTGGCATCCATCACTGGATTTTGCCTGTGAAAATTACTACTGTAGTATTCTAATGGCAATTTTCTAGTTCCCTCATCCCTTCCGCATTTACAATTCAAATTCTTCTATACACTACCTCCCCACTCACTTATTCATTTATTTTATTTCTTTGCATCAGTCTGGGCTCCTAAATATTACTTTATTCTGTGAGTTATTCTGTGAGTAGTCTAAAACTACTCTGATATTTTATGGTTCCAATTTTTCCAGGTTTGGTCATTGAGAGCTCTTTCGGGTTAGCTCCTATGACTCTCAACATACCTACACGGTTCTTTTAAGAACTTTCTTAGTTCTGGTAATACAAGATGCTCCCGGCTTATCTTGTATTTTCTCTCACCCAGTCCTGGGATCAACCGATTCTCAAAGGAACTTTAGCTCCATTAACTGGAGAATGGTATTTAGAAAACACGATACGGGAACCAGATGTGCTCACTGTCAATGGGCTATCTCTGATTCTAGGTAGACCCTCTCCATGGATAGTGATAAGAAATATTGTTGGCCTCTGAATAATGTGGGGGTTAATCCTTGTATAACTAGAGTCAGTCAGTCCTCCATAGCATCAGATCCCCTGCATCCTCATGTTCAACCAGCCCCAGACCATGTGCTACTATAGTACAGTAAATACTGTACTGTATTATAGTAAACAGTATTTATTATTGCAAAATATCAGCATATAAGAGGACCCATTGAGTTCAAATCCATGTTGTTCAAGGGTCAACTGTATATGTACATATACTACCGAACACATACATATGCACCTATATTTATTTCTATATGTATTTACATATACAGCTAACATATTCAGAATGAATTTATACTGATACTTCTTTTTTAATTTTTATTTTTACTTTATTTTGCTTTACAATACTGTATTGGTTTTGCCATTCATTGACATGAATCAGCCACGGGTTATACTGATACTTCTGAATGCAATCCAGTACCACAGGGTTCATTCTACTCGGCCACATTCCTTATTTGTAATTTCTCTGGCAGAAAACTGAATCTCCTTATCTACTGTAACTATTTTTTCAACTCTAATAAACATATAGTTTCAGAACTGCTAATCCACACCTCTGTGAGAAACAAATATGCCAACAAGAGTGCTTGTGCCCAGCTCTTTTTGTCTTTAGCCTTACAACATCCAGTCAAAAGACTATATTCCAACATTAATTAGGCGAGCTTTTTGTCCTTCCCACTCTCTTTGCTGCTGCTGCTGCTGCGTCGCTTCAGTCGTGTCCGACTCTGTGCGACCCCATAGACAGCAGCCCATCAGGCTCCCCTGTCCTTGGGATACTCCAGGCAAGAATACTGGAGTGGGTTGCCATTTCCTTCTCCACCCCACTCTCTTTAGTGATACGTTATTATTTGTATTCCATTTTGTTTTCCCCTCACATCCTGGTTGTTGTTTTTAATTTACGAACAGTAAAACACACTGTTTGTGGTATACAGTTCAATTTTGATAGATGGATAGAGCCATCCATCCAACACCACAGTCACATTACAGAATAGTTCCATTACCTCCAAAATCCCCTCATTGTTGCCCCTTGCAGTCAAACCTTTCCCCATCTCCAACTTTGACAACCCCTGATCTGTCTTTTCTTTCTATATTTTAACTTTTTCCACTTTTTCTAGTGATTTACAATATAAAAACTGTGCTTACATTTGACTTGTTAACATCATTCCATAGCTCTTAGATGCTCTGTTCTAGTTTGTGTTTTACTCTGCTCTTTTACTCTTTTTGACTTTTTTCTCCTTTATAGTAATTTCTATTGGCCTAGTCACAAGCTCAATGATTCTGCCCTTGACTCTCAGAACTACTGATAAGCCCATCAAAGGCATTCTTCATTGCTGCTTTTCCTCACTTCTAGTGCTTCTATTTAATTCTTTCTTATAGTTTCTATCTTTCCGCTAAAAGTATCCATGTAATCCATGTCAACCTTTTTAATTAGAGCTTTCAATACAGTAATTATAGTTATTTTAAGTCAGATAGTCCCAATATCTATGTCATACTTAAATCTGATTTTGTTGACTACTTTGTCTCTTGGCAATAAGTGTACTGGCAGTTTTTTGATTGCCTTTTTGTAAGCCACCTAATTTTTTTGTTGAAAGTTGAACTTGTGAAGGAGATTAAGAATTAAGGTAGTAGATTTTATGCATAGAAAGCAACATAACTCTTTTCTTTTGCTGTGTTTTTAGGGTGAAGGTTTAAATTAATCTAGTCAGATGGCTCAGCTGGTAAAAATCCGCCTGCAATGCAGAAGACCTGGGTTCGATCCCTGGGTTGGGAAGATCCCCTGGAGAAGTAATCTGGCCTGGAGTATTCCAAGATTCCAGGCCAGTATTCTGACCTGGAGAGTTCCATGGACTTTATACTCCATGGGGTTGCAAAGGGTCGGACACAACTAAGCACATTTCACTTCACTTTCCTCCAGTCAGAAATCAGGCTAGGTTTGAGATTTATTGTGGACATGGTATCCTTGGGGCATCACAGTCTTCTAACTCCTCTCCTGGTAACTTGTGTTTAAAGTGTTTAGAGTGGGGACTGGTTCTTAATGTCTGCTCTGCTCTCAGCTTTAGGTCTTTTTTTGTGCTGCACCTCAGGGAGGTCTGCATGGTCTGGCCAGTCTCCCAGCAGTGTTTGTTACCTGTTACTCGATGCTCACCACTCTGATAGGAATAGGGATTTTCTGTTGTTCTCATTAAGCATAAATCTTAGAAAGTCACTGAGTCTCAAGGATGTGGCCTTCTCACTACTCCTGTCCCTAATCCAGCTGTGGTTCTGAACCCAACATGCTACCCAAGTGTAGCTTTGATTCTGCTTCCTACCCTCAAGTGCAAATAGGGTTTTAACAGTGACCTAAGGCAAAGTGATTTTTCTGCCTTTCCCCCTGCTTTCATTTAGTATAAGAGAAACAGAAGACAGGGAACAAATGTACTGGCATAATTTCTTGCTTCATCTGTGGCAGTGGCTCTTCTTACCAATCCCTATACCACCAGAGGATGCTTTCTCAAGAGTCGCACCTGTCTTTGGCGGGGAACACTGGTAGAGTTCATAGAGGAAAAGGCTGAAAGTGTATAGAAACTCTATCTATATGAACAGCCTGCAAAGTCTTCACATTCTCTTACCAGCCCACATTCAGCATCCATGAATTCTTCAGCTAAACTGTTGCCAGTGCAGAGCAATTGCTGCCCCGGGTAAGTGCTCATGTCTCTCTCTATAGGGACTGTTTCTCCTTAGACCTAACACCAGTGGGCAGCCCTGGAACCTAAGCTCTCTGATGACTTCCAAAAAAGTTATAAGCTTGCAATTGCACCACATTTTGTGGAGAGGAGGAGGTCATGTTTTAAGGGTAGAGGAAATGCTCTTTCTGCACAATTTTGATTTTATTAATGCATGAACTTATTTGCTAAAAGATAAGACTATGAAACCAAAATTAAAGCTTAGTAAGAAGTCAAAAGCACTATTACAAATTCCAAATTAAAATACTCTAATATAATTTTTAATCTGAAAACTTAATTAGAGAATTTTGGCTGTTCACTGAGGTGATTTTTTCCAGCTGCTTGTTGATATATCAAGGAAAGTCTATTTCCCTAACAATAGAATAAATTCAAAACTAAATTACAATAATGCATTTAGGCATAAACCTAAGGAATCAGCTTAATAAAAAACATAACAGCTGATAATGATTTCTTAAAAGCATTTACTCTACATTTGACAGAATGCTTTGAGAACACCAATTATGTATTCATAGTCCCCATAATTTTGTTTTACAAAATATTTCCTCAAATCTCTTGGGAGATTACTACAGGGTTAAAAGCTGCCTTAAGATCAAAGATCAAAATACAGGAAAACCCTGTAATCTCTGTAGCAGTTCACTGATCTTTCCCATCTGCTATGCAAAAAGAAGGTGTATGGTAAGTTTGAAAAAGAAAATCTTTTTAACTAGAAATGACAGTAAACTGATTCTGGCAAACGTTCAGAGGGAATTTTTTCTTTATGAGATCCAACTCCCTTTTGCGAAAATATAAACGATGTCAACAATAGGAAAATAAAGTCTAGTCAATAAAGTACTGTCTCTTATTTATATCTTTCTTCCTGCAACTATATCACATGATCACATTTCTATAATAAAACCACACACAGTAAATGAATTTTCAACCATCAAGAGGACTTTATAAGCACAGGCTTACGGGTGAATGATGAGAGACAGCTGGAGCAAGACAGTGAAAAATGTACTTAACTCAGGCCCAGAGAAATTACTTTCCTGGTATAGGCCAACAATCTGTGAGCTTCCCTAGACTTTCCTTTATGTAAAAATCTAGTAGCTCTGTCTTATATCTTCATCTTGGAAACAATCAAGAAATTGAAGATAGATGGCATGGCACATTTTTCAGAACAGAAGAAGCATTCTGTCTCATAGGCTGTATCTACAATTATAGCCTTTGCTGCTAAGTCACTTCAGTCATGTCCGACTCTGTGCAACCCCACAGACGGCATTCCACCAGGCTCCGCCGTCCCTGAGATTCTCCAGCCAAGAACACTGGAGTGGGTTGCCATTTCCTTCTCTAATGCATGAAAGTGAAAAGTGAAAGTGAAGCCGCTCAGTCGTGTCTGACTCTTCGTGACCCCATGGACTGCAGCCTACGAGGCTCCTCCGTCCATGGGATTTTCCAGGCAAGAGTACCAGAGTGGGTTGCCATTATCAACCAGTTACTCTAGAATGGGGTCTGGTTCTTTCCCTTACCTTCTCTCTCCTGTCACAATCATTAAATTGTACATTTAAAATGGGTGAACATGGTATTTAAATTATACCTTAATAAAGTTGTTTAAGAAAAAAGAAATGAAATATTGGATCCATATTACTGAACCAATGCATGAATTGACAATTTACATTCTCCCTCCTATAAACAGAAGTCTAAGTAGGTACCCAATCAACAAATAATACTGGCACAATTAGGTATCAGCATAAAAACTAGGAACTCACCATATATACAAAAATTAATTCAAAATGGATCAAAGAACTAAATGGAAGAGCTACAGCTCTTACAAGAAAATGCAGATATAAATCTTAGTGATCATGCATTAGACAGCACTTTCTTAAGTATGACACTAAATGCACAAATAACAAAAGAAAAAAATCAGTAAGTTGGACTTCATAGAAATTAAAAACGTTTGTGCATCAAAGGACACTATCAAGAAAATGAAAAACAACTCATTAAATGAGAGAAAATATTAGAAAAATCATATATTTGATAAAGGTCTACAATTCAGAATAATGAACTCTTACAATTCAACAATAAAGAGATATATAAACCAATCTAAAAATAGTCAAAGGATTTGAACATTTCTCCAAAGAAGATGTAAAATGGCCAATGAGCAAATAAAAAATGCCCAAATCACTTATCACTGCTGCTGCTGCTGCTGCTGCTGCTGCTGCTGCTGCTGCTGCTAAATCACTTCAGTCAGGTCCGACTCTGTGTGACCCCACAGACGGCAGCCCACGAGGCTCCCCTATCCCTGGGATTTGCCAGAAAAGAGTACTGGAGTGGGTTGCCATTTCCTTCTCCAATGCATGAAAGTGAAAAGTAAAAGTGAAGTCACTCAGTCGTGTCCGACTCCTAGTGACCCCATGGACAGCAGCCTACCAGGCTCCTTTGTCCATGGGATTTTCCAGGCAAGAGTACTGGAGTGGGGTGCCATTGTCTTCTCCGTCACTTATCACTAGGAAAATGCAAATCAAACCACAAAGAGACACTACTTTATACCCAAGAAGATGGCTATACTAACTTCTTTTAATGGAATAACAAGAGTTTTTGAGGATGTGGAGAAACTGGAGCCCTCATACATTGCTTGTATAAAATGGTACAGCCACTATGCAAAAGTTTGGCAGTTCCTCAATTCTATACAACTCACCAATCAATGCAAAGAAATAGAGGAAAACAATAGAATGGGAAACACTAGAGATCTCTTCAAGAAAATTAGAGATACCAAGGGAACATTTCATTCAAAGATGGGCTCAATAAAGGACAGAAATGGTCTGGACCTAACAGAAGCAGAAGATATTAAGAAGAGGTACAGAAGAACTGTACAAAAAGATCTATACGACACAAATAATCACAATGGTGTGATCACTCATCTAGAGCCAGACATCCTCAAATACGAAGTCAAGTGGGCCTTGACTACGAACAAAGCTAGTGGAGCTATTGCAAATCCTGAAAGATGACGCTGTGAAAGTGCTACATTCAGTATGCCAACAAATTTGGAAAACTCAGCAATGGCCACAAGACTGGAAAAGGTCAATTTTCACTCCAATCCCTAAGAAAGGGAATGTCAAAGAATGCTCAAACTACCGCACAATTGCACTCATCTCACACGCTAGTAAAGTCATGCTCAAAATTCTCTAAGCCAGGCTTCAGCAATACGTGAACCATGAACTTCCAGATGTTCAAACTGGTTTTAGAAAAGGCAGAGGAACCAGAGATCAAATTGCCAACATCCGCTAGATCATGGAAAAAGCAAGAGAGTTCCAGAAAAACATCTATTTCTGCTTTATTGACTATGCCAAAGCCTTTGACTGTGTGGATCACAACAAACTATGGAAAATTCTTAAAAAGATGAGAATACCAGACCACCTGACCTGTCTCTTGAGAAACCTGTATGCAGGTCAGGAAGCAACAGTTAGAACTAGACATAGAACAACAGACTGGTTCCAAATAGGAAAAGGAGTACATCAAGGCTGTATATCATCACCCTGCTTATTTAACTTCTATGCAGAGTACATCATGAGAAACACTGGGCTGGAAGAAGCACAAGCTGGAATCAGGATTTCCGGGAGAAATCTCAATAACCTCAGATATGCAGATGACACCACCCTTATGGCAAAAAAGAGAAGAAGAACTAAAGAGCCTCTTGATGAAAGTGAAAGAGGAGAGTGAAAAAGTTGGCTTAAAGCTCAGCATTCAGAAAACGAAGATCATGGCATCCGGTCCCATCACTTCATGGGAAATAGATGGGGAAACAGTGTCAGACTTTATTCTTCTGGGCTCCAAAATCACTTCAGATGGTCACTGCAGCCATGAAATTAAAAGACGCTTACTCCTTGGAAGGAAAGTTATGACCAACCTAAACAGCATATTCAAAAGCAGAGACATTACTTTGCCAACAAAGGTCCGTCTAGTCAAGGCTATCGTTTTCCACTGGTCATGTATGGCATTGACAGTTGGACTATAAAGAAAGCTGAGCACCAAAGAATTGATGCTTTTGAACTGTGGTGTTGGAGAAGACTCTTGAGAGTCCCTTGGACTGCAAGGAGATCCAACCAGTCCATCCTAAAGGAGATCAGTCCTGGGCATTTATTGGAAGGACTGATTTTGAAGCTAAAACTCCAATACTTTGGCCACCTGATGTGACTCATTTGAAAAGACCCTGATGCTGGGAAAGATTGAGGGCAGGAGGAGAAGGGGACGACAGAGGATGAGATGGCTGGATGGCATCACCAATTCAACAGACATGGGTTTGAGTAGACTCCAGCAGTTGGTGATGGATAGGGAGGCCTGGCGTGCTGTGGTTCATGGGGTCTCAAAGAGTTGGACACGACTGAGCAACTGAACTGAACTGAATCCCACCCTTAGGTATATAAAATAATATATAATAAAAATTTATGGCCACACAAAACTTGTTCACAAAATGTTCATAGTAACATTATTCATAATAGAAATTTGGGGGGACCCAATGTCCATCAACTAATGAATGTATAAACCCAATGTGGTGGTATATGGAGGCAATGAAACATTATTCAGTCATAAAAAGAATAAAATCACAATATACACAAATATCAAATTACAGTGTACACTTAAAACTAAGTTACTGTTACATGCCAATTACACTTCAATTTTTAAAAAGGAATGAAGTACTAACACATTATATTGCATTAATGAACCTTGAAAGCAGTCAGTCACAAAAGACCACATGTGATTCCATTTATATGAACTGTCAGGCAAATTCACAGAGATAGAAAATAGACTAATAGTTACCAGAGGGTAGAGAAGGGGGAAGCTAGAAGCTACAGAGTTTGATTTCACAGTGACATAAATTTTCTAGAATTAGAGAGCAGTGATATTTTCAGAACACCAAATATGCTAAAAATTCAAGTGTACACTTTTAAATGGTTAAAATGGTGAATTTTTATGTTGTGTGAATTTATCTTAATTTAAAAAAATAAAGGAGTGGAGGAAGGCATGATGGTAGTCAGATGCAGACTCTCTGAGCAGAACCACCTTCACCCATGGCTATTTCCTGGGATCACATGAACACCCTGTCACAAGAGAGAGGGCACAGCCTGTCAGTTCAGTTCAGTTCAGTCTCTCAGTCGTGTCCGACTCTTTGCGAGTCCATGAATCGCAGCACGCCAGGCTTCCCTGTTCATCACCATCTCTCGGAGTTCACTCAGACTCACGTCCATCGAGTCAGTGATGCTATCCAGCCATCTCATCCTCAGTCATCCCCCTTCTCCTCCTGCCCCCAATCCCTCCCAGCATCAGAGTCTTTTCCAATGAGTTAACTCTTCTCATGAGGTGGCCAAAGTACTGGAGTTTCAGCTTTAGCATCATTCCTTCCAAAGAAATCCCAGGGTTGATCTCCTTCAGAATGGACTGGTTGGATCTCCTTGCAGTCCAAGGGACTCTCAAGAGTCTTCTCCAACACCACAGTTCAAAAGCATCAATTCTTCGGCACTCAGCCTTCTTCACAGTCCAACTCTCATACCCATACATGACCACAGGAAAAACCATAGCCTTGACTAGACGGACCTTAGTCGGCAAAGTAATGTCTCTTCTTTTGAATATGCTATCTAGGTTGCTCATAACTTTTCTTCCAAGGAGTAAGCGTCTTTTAATATCATGGCTGCAGTGACCATCTGCAGTGATTTTCGAGCCCCCCAAAATAAAGTCTGACACTGTTTCCACTGTTTCCCCATCTATTTCCCATGAAGTGATGGGACCAGATGCCATGATCTTCGTTTTCTGAATGTTGAGCTTTAAGCCAACTTTTTCACTCTACTCTTTCACCTTCATCAAGAGGCCCTTTACCTCCTCTTCACTTTCTGCCATAAGGGTGGTGTCATCTGCATATCTGAGGTTATTGAGATTTCTCCCGGCAATCTTGATTCCAGCTTGTGTTTCTTCCAGTCCAGCATTTCTCATGATGTACTCTGCATATAAGTTAAATAAGCGGGGTGACAACATACAGCCTTGACGTACTCTTTTCCTATTTGGAACCAGTCTGTGGTTCCATGTTCAGTTCTAACTGTTGCTTCCTGACCTGCATACAGATTTCTCAAGAGGCAGGTCAGGTGGTCTGGTATTCCCATCTCTTTCAGAATTTTCCAAAGTTTATTGTGATCCACACAGTCAAAGGCTTTGGCATAGTTAATAAAGCAGAAATAGATGTTTTTCTGGAACTCTCTTGCTTTTTCCATGATCCAGCAGATGTTGGCAATTTGATCTCTGGTTCCTTTGCCTTTTCTAAAACCAGCTTGAACATCAGAAAGTCAAAATTTTAAGAAGATATAAGTAAGGAGACACAAGAGACGCAGATTCGATACCTGAGTATGGAAGATCCCCTGGAGCAGGAAATGGCAACCCAATCCAGTATTCTTGCCTGGAGAATCCCATAGACAGAGAAGTCTGGTGGGCTACAGTCCATGGGGTCGCAGAGTTGGACATGACTGAGAGACTGAGTGACTAAGCGGACATGAGTTAAGTAGGATCAGGAAACCGTGGCAACAGAGTCTAACAGGTGGTAGGCGTTCACATTTACTAACAGGGGCAAACTTGAATTTGGATGACCAATAGTATCCATGAAGAGGAGCATCTCTACCAAGAGTCCCACATGTAGACAGAGGAAGTCACAGTCCCTCAATTAGCAACTGCTGTGGGTGACCAGAACACAATTTTCACATAGGCAGCTGCAACCCATTAGTGAGTTGTAAAATCAATGTAGGCACTCTTTAAGTGATCTAAACAAGGGACTAAAGACGAATAGAACAAAATATATACCAGATCACAAGTAGTAAGGCGTGATTTACTGTTTTCAACTATAAAAATACTTGTTTGAACTAACTCAAGATATAAATTTTGTGAATATCTGAGAAAAGCTAGCCTACAATAGCTAGTGAAAGTCTTTGCTGCAGATCCTTAACAATACATAAGCATAAAACAGTCTATATAAACATGGTTAGGCTTTCCTCATCATCAGAGCCCTAAACTTTGCATTACAACTAGAACAAATAGCAACATTTTTATTGTCCCTTTAGGGGAGCGTTTAATCACTCAAGCTGTTATATTCATTCATCAAATACGTATTGTAATCCTAAATCTGAAGATAATTCTGTAGGTTTTTCTTCCTCAGTGTACATGAAATAGATATTTCAGTGCTCTGCAGGACCAGTAATCTCCGTGTTTCCCAAACAGAAGTCTATCAGTGAATCAGCTCAATAGAGTTGCTCAGTCATGTCTGACTCTTTGCGACCCCATGGACTGCAGCACTCCAGGCTTTCCTGTTCTTCACCAACTCTCGGAGCTTGCTCAAACCCATGTACACTGAGTTGGTGATGCCATCCAACCATTTCATCCTCTGTCTTCCCCTTCTTCTCCTACCTTCAATCTTTCCCGGCATCAGGGTCTTTTCCAAGGAGTCAGTTCTTCGCATCAGGTGGCCAAAGTATTAGTTTCAGCTTCAGCATCAGTCCTTCCAATGAATACTGAGGAGTGATTTGCTTTAGGACTGTTACTAGTGAAAAGTGTTGAGACCTGACAGAAGCCATGACAAGCTTCAAGGACTACAGTAGACAGAGCTACAATCACAGAAAAAGCTGGGTCACTGCCCAGAAGGAGCTGAGATCATCATTCCCCTGACCTTGAGACTCAGCCAGTCAGCATACTCCCCATAGCCTGGTTAGAGCTAGCCCAGATAACACGAAAAGTCCCTCAAGCGAGCCCGCATGCGCAAAATTTAGCCAATTAATAGGTACCAAGAACCCCTTGCAACCAATCCGCCCTTGCCGACTCCCTGTCTTTGTTCTAAGTCTATAAATACTGCTGTAATTCAGGGCTCGGGGCCCTCTTGCCTTACTCCACTGTGTTGGATGTGGCAGAGTGCCCTAACTCGAGTTAGCAATAAATAAACTCCTTTCTTGCCTTTGCATTGCCATGGTGGACTTGTTCTCTCAGTCTATTCGGAGACTTGGACTTGGAGCATAACAAAAAGCAATTATTAAATACTCAAGAAAGTTTCTCTCCGAAGTTCACAAATAGTGCTTTTTGTTACTTCTTATAGTTACAGGAAGGCCTGGCATGCTGCAGTCCATGGGGTCACAAAGAGCAACTGAACTGAATAGTCATGTCTAATAAAAGATAATTTAAAATACTAAAAGCGTATTCTCTAATTATTCTATCATGAGCACTTCCACTAAAAATTTTATTTTTCAAAATTGTCTTTTACCTCACAAATTGAAGATATTATTCACTTCAGGGGACTGGAGGTGCAACCTCAAATCGATTTTATTTCAAAGTTCAATTTTTTTTCATAAATTGAAGAATGTTCTTGTAATATGGTTTCTAAAATTCAGTTAATATTTGGAAGTGATAATTCATTAGTTAGTAAATAAACAAGCACTGCAATACTTACAAAACAGAAGGAAGAAGGCATACGGGATGCTGGTGACACTGTGGTCTTCAGTTTGTAAAACGGATCAACAGTTTTTGTACTGATACATAACATGTATGTTGTGTATGCGCACATGTGCGTGTATATACATATATATAATTTTTATATAGTTTATATACATAAATGTGATTTTATATACATTGTGTATGCACATTAACATATGCACTATATATGTATAAAAATTCAATAAAATTTTTTAAAGAATTGATTTGAAAGGTTTTATGAAAAATCCTTTTCATGCTTGTTAAGAGTTACAGCTGAGTTTGTAGAAGTATATAGTTTCTATTACTTTGTTTTTTTGAGTGGGTTTGAGTTTATAAGAGTATATAGTGGCTGTTTTTTGAATGGGTTTATTTTCTAATTGTAAATTTTTGTCTTCAGATAAAGAAAACTTCTCTGGCTCCATGGCTCCATGCAGCAAATAATCTCCATGAATGACATATGGCAACTTTGACATACTTCACGTAGGTCAAACAATAAAGTATAATCATGTTCCAGATCCTCTGGGTCGGGCAATGCCCAACAGAACTTTCTGCAATGGTGGAAATATTCTATAGCTATAGGAGTCACTAGCCACACACTTAAAATGTAGGTATTTGGTTAAACCACCATTTTTTTGTTCTTTTTGGTTGTGCTATGAGGCTTGTGGGATTTTTACTTCCCCAACCAGGAAATGAACCAGTGCCGTCAGCAGTGAAAGCAAGGAGTCCTAGCCAAGGCACCACCACAGAATTTGCTAAAGTACTGAATTTTTAAATTTAAGTCAAATTTTAAAAACCACAAGTGTCTAGAAGCTATTGTACTAAACTTTTGATTCTAAGTAACACCCAGCACTTTCTGCTTTGCAGACAAAAAGCTATGCTTCATTTTTGTAGGTTATAGGACATTTTGTAGGACCAGAATCACTCTGAGTACTACAGAAACAAGAATAATCGTGGATATTTCTCCCTCTTGTGTGAAAATCTTCCTTCTCTTTCATTAGTGACAAAAGACTACAATAAATAAGTCTATGAATTTAAGGCTAAAATAATTTAAACAATCCAAAGAAACCACTTTTAAAAATTTAAAAAAACAACTCCCTTAGTTATAAGCAGACAGGGTATGGTAGGCACATAGAAGATAAAAGACCTCTTTCACACAGGGAATTAATTGATAGTTAAGACCTGAATATGTTATGCTAGGTTGTAAATCCACTAAGTCTAGTAAGACCTTTGAGCTGTAAAATTTTCAGAATGGTCAAATTTTCACACAGAATATGAGTTAAGAAACAGTTTAAATTAATATTTACCAAACTATGTCCCTTGGATTGCAAAGAGATTAAACCAGTCAATCCTAAAGAAAATCATTCCTGAATATTCACTGGAAGGACTGATGCTGAAGCTGAAACTCCAATACTTTGGCCACCTAATGGGAAGAATCGACTCACTGGAAAAGACCCTTCGCTGGGAAAGACTGAAGGCAGGAAGAGGAAGAAACAACAGAGGATGAGATGGTTGGATGGCATCACGGACTCAACGGACATCTGTTTGAGCAAGCTCTGGATGTTGGTGATGGACAGAGAAGCCTGGCATGCTGCAGTCCATGGGGTCACAAAGAGTCGGACATGACTGAGCAACTGAACTGAACAACCAAACTATGTTTTAAGGCATAATAGCCTAGAATAAGAAGTTAAATACGATGTCAAAAGAGGGCTCATGCTTAACCTAGGAAATGCTGGACTAGACTAAGATGAAAGAGCTTTAGGAGAGGTATTTTTACAAATCTTTTACTAAGATAATATTCAGTATGAATCTCTAAGAGGAAGATTATTGAAATTTTATGAATCTATCTGACCAAAAATCAAGGCAAATAAAGTTCTAATCAGTATTTCTCAAATTGCCTGGCAGTAAGAATCACCTAGGATAAAATACATAGGTTTTCAAGCCTGGAGATTCTGATTCAACAGGTATGGGGCAAGTATTCTTACTACTGACTCCAGAAAGTTTAGGCAACATTAGTCTAGTTCATTCAGATTATCCAAGAAAAATCTGAAACAACATATTGACAAACTTACACTGATCATCACACATACAGGCAACCACGGTGCATGCAAAAAACAGAAAATAAGTATTGGCAAGGATATGGAGAAACTGGAACCCTTATGCATTGTTAGTGTGAATGTAAAATGGTACGGGCACTTTGGAAAACAGTACAGCATTTCCTAAAAAATTAAAAATAGAACTACCATGTGATCCAGCAATTACATTTCCGGATATATTTACAACAGAATTTAAAGAGGCTTCCTGAACATATACTTGTACTTTGACGCTCACAGCTGCACTACACAAATAGTCAAAATGCTAAAGTAATCCAAGTGTCCATCTACAGAGGAATGGATAAACAAAATATTGTATATATACAGTGGAATAGTATTCAGCGTTAAAAGGAAGGAAATTATGACACCAGCTACAACAAAGATGAACCTTGAGGAAATTATGCTCAGTGAAATAAGCCAGTCACAGAAAGACAAATTCCATATAATTTCACTTGTATAAGGTACTTTGAGTGGCTCAGATGGTAAATAATCTGCCTCTAATGTGGGAGACCTGGGTTCGATCCCTGGGTTGGGAAGACCCCTTAGAGAAAGGAAAGGCTACCCACTCCCGTATTCCTGCCTGGAGAATTCCATGAACAGAGGAGCCTTGCAGGCTACAGCCCTTGGTGTTGGAAAGAGTTGGACACAACTGATCAACTTGCACTCATTCATTCACTAAAGTAGTTAAATTCATGGAAAACAGAAAGGGGAAGGGGAAGTTACTATTCATGGGTACAAAGATTCAGATTTGTAAAATGAAAAGATTTCTGGAAATGGATGGTGGTGATGGTTGCAAAACCATATGAAAGGACTTAATGCCACTGAAACATATAGCTAAAAATGTTAAGGTGATACATTTGATGCTATATACACTTTACTACAATCTAAACAAGACAATTAGATTGTCTGAGTACACAGCTAAGATTAGTGCTAGAAGCAACCTAGAACCTTCTGACTGCCAGACAAATGTCCTTATCACCACAACCCATCACTAAGAATAGACAGCCAGGTATAGGTCTGAATATAAAACCATAGGTCCAGCATATCCTAGGTCTGAGAAGATATCATTTTCTTCAGTTCTGCTAATTTAGAATTTGTAATAACCCAAGGAAAATCTTCAGTCCACCCAAATTATCTAACTATAATGATATCTGAGCACTGAAGAATTGATGCTTTTGAACTGTGGTGTTGGAGAAGACTCCTGAGAGTCACTTGGACTGCAAGGAGATCCTACCAGTCAATCCTAAACGAAATCAGCCCTGAATATTCATTGGAAGGACTGATGCTGAAGCTGAAGCTCCAATACTTTGGCCATCTGATGTGAAGAACTGACTCATTGGAAAAGACCCTGATGCTAGGAAAGATTGAAGGCAGGAGGAAAAGGGGATGACGGAGGATGAGATGGTTGGTTGGCATCACTGACTCGATGAACATGAGTTTGAGCAAGCTCTGGGAGTTGGTGATGGACAGGGAAGCCTGGCGTGCTCCAGTCCATGGGGTCGCAAAGAGTTGGACATGACTGAGCAACTGAACTGAACTTTAATTATGCACAGCGACTATATGTAACCCACCTAAGAAATCAAACTTCTTCAGTACTTCCAGTGCATTCACTATGCTTCTAGTCTCAGTGTCTACAGTCACCATTTCTTGAATTGAATTACGGGAGTAAAAATAAAAGGTTGACTTCTATCTAAAATTTAACTCTCCACACACTTTTTAAGTTATTCTAGCAATAATGCATAATTTCCCATGGTTGCTTCTGAGTCCAGCTTTGTATTTTATTCATCCTACACTAACGATTGTTTAAAATGAAGGGGCTATGTTATATACTCTAAAATTCTTAATATCATTACAGGAAGACACTCAATACTAAACTTTGTGGTTTTTATGTGAAATTCTGATAGAAATTCTATCCATAGGATCACTCAAGATTTTATCTTCTTTTAACCCAAATTTAACATGTGAGAAATAAAAATTTGATTGGCAGATCAGGTCATCTAATATTATCTCACAGAGATAAAAACCTACTTTGGAGATGTTTTTAAAATGTCAAAATAGATTTTGGGAAGGTATATAATGACCACCCACCCTCTAATTCTGCATTTTTCTCTCACCAGTACCACCAAATGTCATCAATATATCCTGCAAAGTAAACATCCTATCCCAAAGAGGGGTAAGTATTTTCAATTTATCCTCTGGCCAAAAAGAATTAAACGTTATTTTTGTAGGCACTCATGACAGTTTTCAACAGCACTTAGTTAAAAAAAAAAAGAAGAAGAAGAAGGAAAAAAAAGGAAGAGAGTAAAGAAAAACATTTTCTCTCAAACAGTCATGGCTACAGGGAGTTTTTAAACTGTGAAATAATGAGAAAAACAAACATAATATAATAATTCAATTATGTAGAAAAATAACTACTGTTAATATACACACAAAATATATATAAGATTTTATTTTTCAAGGCCCAGGCACAGTTTTGTGATTTACTTTTATAATTCAATATAATTATATGTCCCATGTCATTAAATATCATTAAAAATGACTAACAAAGATACATACCTATCATATATTAAGTCCTGATCATCTGCCAGGCAGTACAATTAGCACTCTCCATAAGTTATTTCATCCTCACAAAAAGCCTGTGAGATGGTATCATAATATTCATTATACTAATGAACAACTGAGCGTTAAATATTTCGTGATATTTAGGGTTGCAGGACAAATAATTACAATAGTAGTTTTTTTTTAATTGCAAAGTCAAGTACAGAAGTCTTTCAGGCAGAACTTCAGTGGGAACTCTCCTCAAATCAACAAGTGCGTGTCTTTGAAAAAAAATTTTTAAGTACAAAAACTAAATTAAAATAGGAATACAAATACAGTTAAGATAAAGTTGAAAATCTTGACATCGACGTGACTAAAAAGAAAGCCTCACATTTGACTACCATACAGAAGTGTAGAGAGGGGTAGTTCAAACAACCTGTAGCAGCAGCATGAGCTTTCACAGAAAAAGTTCACAAAATCCCTTTCATAATGACAGGGTTGGAGCCTTCTCATCTGTGACCATCTTTGTGAATGTCCTGGTTTACCCCTTGCTTTGCATTTTCCTGAGAGAAGAAGAAATCCCTTCGTGAATAGAACAATGCGCTTGGTGCCACGTGTTGTAAAGCTATCTATGCTTGCTGCTTGGTTTCAGGCCACTGGGAATTATGCACAGCTGTTAATGGGAGAAACAAGGCCCTCCAATCTGATCACGTTATGCAGAAGCAAATTAGAGGTAACTCTTAATCTCCATTTTGTGCCTCTCCCCTTGGCCTGCCATCCATAGGCATTCACATATTACAGGCCTATGAGGAGAAAACTTTTCCCCAAGACTTTGAAAGACCTCACTAGGAGACTCACAGAAAAGTCTCTAAGAGGATCATTGCAGATAAAAGTCATTCTAAGGTGGTTCTTTCTTAGATCTCGTTCATGGATGTTTTCTTATTAAAGTCTCACAATACCTTTGCTGCAAGGTCACTTCACCTACAGGGCAAAGTCATGGTTTGAAACAACCCTGTGGAGTGTGTGATCACAGCGCTCCAAGCCACTTCTTTTCACCCACCCAAGAATCCTGTGAGGAAAGTACCACAGGTCACTTCTTTTCTGACATCACTGAAACTTGGAAATCTTCAAGAAACTGGAAAACATGCTAGTGGCTTGGCAGACACACTGAAACAAGGACAGAAAATGGCTTCTTAATTTCCCTAATTAACAAGACTGAAATCTTGGGGAATTTCCTGGGCTTCCCTGGTAGTTCAGTCAGTAAAGAATCTGCCTGCAGTGCAATAGACCTGGGTTTGATCCCTGGGTGAGGAAGACCCCCTAGAGAAGAAAATGGAAAACCACTCCAGTATCCTTGCCTGGAAAATCCCATGGACAGAGAAGCCTAGTGGACTGCAGTCCATGGGTTGCAGAGAGTTGGGCATAACTGACTGAGCAACTGACCCTGAGAAACACAGAGAATATACTTCCTATTCTCTATATTGTTGAGCCTTCTCCTCTGAAAAAGCTCACAAAGAAGACAGCCACAAATCTGACATTCAAGACATTTAATTGTATTAAGTAAGTGTCAGTAGAGTCATTTGTGAAATAAAAATACTTAACATTTAGTGGCTGTTTCCTTTTAATAGGCACTGCATAAGTGTGTTGCACACATCAACTTATTCAGTTCAGTCACTCAGTCATGTCCAACTCTTTGCAACCCCATGAACCACAGCATACCAAGCCTCCCTGTTCATCATCAACTCCCGGAGTCCACCCAAATCCATGGCCACTGAGTCAGTAATGCCAGCCAACCATCTCATCCTCTGTCATCCCCTTCTCCTCCCGCCCTCAATCTTTCCCAGCATCAGGGTCTTTTCAAATGAGTGAGCTCTTCGCATCAGGTGGCCAAAGTATTGGAGTTTCAGCTTCAACATCAGTCCTTCCAATGAACACACAGGACTGATCTCCTTTAGGATGGACTGGTTGGATCTCCTTGCCGTCCAAGGGTCTCTCACATCAGGTGGCCAAAGTATTGGAGTTTCAGCTTCAGCATCAGTCCTTCCAATGAATATTCAGGACTGATTTCCTTTAAGACTGACAGGTTGGATCTCCTTGCAGTACAAGGGACTCTCAAGAGTCTTGTCCAATACCACAGTTAACTTATTCAGTATCCATAATAATCACGTAATATACATCCCACTGTCATCTTCTTTTGGCAAATGAACAAATGAAGGCACACTTGCCCAATAACCTGCATAGCTAATTAAAGTCAGAGCCAGAATTTGAATCCAG
This sequence comes from Nanger dama, assembly GCA_917880005.1. Lineage (NCBI taxonomy): Eukaryota > Metazoa > Chordata > Mammalia > Artiodactyla > Bovidae > Nanger > Nanger dama. Next base: position 1,644,292 of record CAKJTW010000135.1, read on the forward strand.
GTAGCCTGGCTCTAGAACCCAGAGTCTTAACTTTGAGGGTCTAATGTCACCTAGAGTGGGTCAAAACAGACTATTAAAGCTTCCTTTGCATTTCAATTAAGAATGAACTAAGGCCAAGTTTCTAAGCCACTCTTACTTGTCTTTAATCTATGAAATAAAATTTGAGAAGTAATTCATGGAGTCATGAGGATTCCATGAGTTAGTACACACAAAAAAATTATTATGACACATAAGAAACACACCATAAATGTTGACTAATACTATTATCGGGCCTTTTTTTCTCCCACGTCTTTCTCTTTAATGCCTTTGATGTTCACATATATCCATTCACTCAGCCGACAAGCATAAAAAGCCTACCATGTGATAGGCTCCAAGGAAAGCAATGAAGAATGACAGATACCATCATGTTTCTCACAAATTAGCTGAGAAATCCAATTTATAAATCATGCACTATATCATATGAGAAGTGTTATATAGAAGACATACAGATGGCTAAAAACACAGGAAAAGATGCTCAACATCACTCATTATCAGAGAAATGCAAACCAAAACCACAATGAGGTACCATTTCATACCAGTCAGAATGGCTCCAATCCAAAAGTCTACAAGCAGTAAATGCTGGAGAGGGTGTGGAGAAAAGAGAACCCTCTTACACTGTTGGTGGGAATGCAAACTAGTACAGCCACTATGGAGAACAGTGTGGAGATTCCTTAAAAAACAGGAAATAGAACTGCCATATGACCCAGCAATCCCACGGCTGGGCATACACGCCGAGGAAACCAGAACTGAAAGAGACACGTGTACCCCAATGTTCATCACAGCACTGTTTGTAATAGCCAGGACATGGAAGCAACCTAGATGTCCATCAGCAGATGAATGGATAAGAAAGCTGTGGTACATATACACAATGGAATATTACTCAGCCATTAAAAAGAATACATTTAAATCAGTTCTAATGAGGTAGATGAAACTGGAGCCTTCATACAGAGTGAAGCAAGCCAGAAAGAAAAACACCAATACAGTATACTACCGCCTATATATGGAATTTAGAAAGATGGTAATGATAACCCTGTATGCAAGACAGCAAAAGAGACACAGATATATAGAAAAGTCTTTTGGACTCTGTGGGAGAGGGAGAGGGTGGGATGATTTGGGAGAATGGCATTGAAACATGTATAATATCATATATGAAACGAATCTCCAGTCCAGGTTCGATGCAAGATACTCGATGCTTGAGGCTGATGCACGGGGATGACCCAGAGGGATGGTACGGGGGAGGGGAGAAAGGAGGGGGGTTCAGGATGGGAGCATGTGTATATCTGTGGCGGATTCATGTTGATGTATGGCAAAACCAATACAATATTGTAAAATAATTAACCTCCAATTAAAATAAATAAATCTAAATTAAAAAAAAAAAAAAAAAAACCTATGGGAGCACAGTGGAGGTGTTATTTGAGTCATACCATGAGGCACTTTTTCACCAGGCAAGAAGGGGTAATGTAACAATCCATCAGAGCCAGAGCACAGAGGACAAAAATTATGTGCCCTTAAGGAAAAAAGTTTTTAGTAAAGGATAATTACTTTACTGAGTTTTGCTGCTTTATGTCAAACCTCAACATGAATCAGCCATAGGTATACATATATCCCCTCCCTTTGGAACTCCTTCCCATCTCCCTCCCCACCCTACCCTCTAGGTTTATTAAAAGACAACCGAAAAGGTTTATTAAGAAGAAGTAAAAAGAGTAAAAGTAGTCACACAGAAAATGAGAAAAAGAAAGACAATGTTATGATAACGTAATGTATGGATGCTGAATTGGAGACCAGTTGGAGAATAAGTTTTAAAACAAAACACTTTTGAAGCAGGTATGAAACTAGGCCAGAGGTTTATAGATACAGCTATATGCTATAACTCACTGATAAAGCAAAATCATTACAGCAAACACTGGTTCTACTCCCTCAAAGCTTCTAGGGGATGAAGCAGTGCAAAAAGAGAATGGATGGATGGTCATAGATTAACTCAAGCAGGAACCTGAGGCCTTGAGAAAGGTTAGTATTCCCTCTGGGCACCTAACCGCTGTGTCCACCTAACCTCAGGCTATCTTTTCTACTCTCTAGGATTCTAGCCTACCAACTTCCCATACAAAATGCTCCACAAATCTGACTTCAGACTTGAAACTCACTGTCTTTAAAATGTTCTTATTTAAATGAAAAAACTGTGGTAGTTCTACTTTGGAGTTTGCGTATTCCTTATAGTCATTTTTGTTTTTTACTCTCTTCTTGCATTAACATTTTGGTTCACCTACACATATTTTGGCATAAGAAGTTTTGCTCAACTTCCTGTTACCAATCAGCTCTGGTTTCATCAAGGAGCAAGATTATAGTTAACTGTTAAACTCTTCAACACCTTTAAGTGTGATCATCAAACTGGACATTTCTCCATCTACTGTAAGTTTAATATCCACCAACGTGTCTAACAGAATTTAACACACAGCCAGACATCAATAAAATTTGAAATCTGAATTAGGAAGCTCTAGAACATAACTCCTCAAACAGAAATCATCTCCTATACAATCCAATACACATGTAACACTAAAAGGCAGCCTCTAAAGAAAGATCTGTGGTAACTGAGATTAATTTAATTACAGTGCTTCAGATATATAATCTAATTTTAAAACACTTAGGAGAAGTCAGTCCTAAATCCTTCCTTGTGCAAACAGGGGCTCTAACCAGTCTTGATCAAGGCTGAAATAGGTAAAAGGGCACAGCACTCTAACACCATGTGCTTCAAGTTCTTTGCTTTTGCACCTCCTAAAAGAATGCACTCCTCTGACATTTTTAAGCTGACCTCTTAAATTTTAATCATAAACTTAATGAATAATTTCTGACATTATATATGCATATATTCTATTTTTTTCTAGTTTTACTGAGATAAAATTGACAAAGAAAAATTGTATATTCAGGGTTTGTACAATGATTTAATATACATATATATTGTGAGATGATTACCACAATCAAACTCATCAACATTTCTATCATCTCATATAGTTATTTTCTTTTTTGTGATGATGAGATTTAAGATCTAGTTTCTGAGGAAATCCTAAGTACATAATACAGTACTACCAACTAGAGTCCTGTACTATGCGTCAGCTCTCTAAAACTGATTTATCTTATAATTGGAAGTTTGCATCCTTTGATCAAGGTCTCACCATTGCCCCCACCCCTTGGCACCCACCATATTATTCACTGGTTCTATAAGTTCAACTTTTTGAGATTTCACACATAAATGATATACAGTATTGTCTTTCTGTGTCTGGATTATTTCACTTAACATAACTTCCTCCAGGATCTTCATGTTGTCTCAAAAGGCAAGATTCCTTTCTTTTTATGGTTGAATAACATTTATATTATTACATGCATATACATATATATATATATATATATATACACAACACTTTTAAATATATTTTTGTTACAACCCTGGTTACTGTAGATTTCGCCCATTTACTTGTGAAATATGCTTACCAAACAATGTAATTGCTAAGCATGTCCTCACTGTCAAATCAATAAACCATATCAAACTTATTATCTTTCAGAAAAGCCTGACTTCATTTTTCATTTCAAATAAACGTGCTAATCTGCCTTCTCAGTAACCCTTCCCCCTCTCTATACACACAGAAATCAAGTTCAACTCTAAAAGAAATAAGTCACGGACACCTGTGATGTATTTGTTACCAAGATAAAATAAGGCCCTGTCCCATCTAGGATTCTGAGCAGAGCTCTGTTTGCTTTGCTATAGATTCTCACTCAGGAGCTAAGAATTGCCAAATGGTGCCTTTGTTTGGAGAGCCAGAGTTTTTTGCATCCGGAAGCAATCAACTACTGAAAGATTCACGCTGGGTGAAAAGCATGCATGACTCCGTGGCCAAGGAGGAGGAAAGCAATTTGTGAAGGGGAAGGTAGGAAAGGAGAACCACTCAAACATAAGTGCTCTCAGGCAACCAATTTCAGGAAAGCAGATATGTGCATTGAGCAACTAAATACCATTTAAACTACTTTTTGCATGCAAAATCCCTAGAAATATATACACCTAGAAATGCCAGGTGTATAGATACCCCCTTCTGAAGACTACTAACCTAAGAACAGCTGCAGAGTGGAACTCAAAATTGAAAGTCAGGCACACAAACTGAAAACTATCAGTCATAAAGTCCTAAGCAAAGACAGAATCAAGATACATGGCAACACAGTAAAAGCTCTGAGATACGTAGGTTCAACATAGTGAAGGCTGAGCTTGGACTTTGTAATCGTCATGCTCAGGGTTTGGATTCCAGCTCTACCACTTAAGAGTACTGTGACTTACAAATAAATTTCTTTTTCTTTTTGGATGACCTTTATTGAGATACCATTGAGTGTAAGGTATACAATAAAAGGACTGAATATATGTGTATATTATGAAATGATCACCACAGTGAGTAAACACATCCATCAACTCACACAATTATGATTTTGTGTGAATTTGGTGAGAACTTTTAAAATCTACTCTCTCAGCAACTTTCAAATATACAATACGGCATTGTTAACTATAGTCACCATGCTATACATTAGATTAGATTTTGTCTACTGAATTTAATAGTCCTAACAGTTTTTAGTGGAGTCCTTAGAATTTTCTATTTAGAAGATCATGCTATCATCAAACAGAGACAATTTTACTTCTTCCTTTCCAATTCAGATGGCTTTTATCTCTTTTCTTGCCTACGGCTCTGGTAGGACTTACAGTACTATATTGAATAGGAATGGTGAGAGTGGGCACCCTGCCTTTTGCTGATCTTATAGGAAAAGCTTTCAGTCTTTCCTCATTGAGTGTGACTTTTGACATATGCATATTAATAAGTGTGGTATATCACATTCATAAAATGAAAGGAAAAAAACATATGATCATCTCAATACATGAAACAAAAAGCCCTGGACAAAACTCAACATTCACTCACAATAAGAACTCTCAACAAACTGGATAAAAAAGGAACATATATTTCAACAAAGCAGGACATATATGACAAGTCCTTTATCTCCTTAAGGCTCATTTTCCTCAACTATAAAACAGGAGTGACGGTCATCATGTCATGATGATGACTATGTAATAAATAACTGGGCTTCACTGAATTGCTGAATTGTTGGGAAGGTTAGATGAGATAGCAAGAGACACTTAGTACAAAACCTGCCATGCCATAAACATTCAATCAGTGCTAACAGACAGTAATTTAGGCTGTTAGTAAGGGGACTGTTAACAAAATCAAGGCAACTCAGACAAAATGGAGACATTTTCAACTACAGGCCCACCCTATGTCTCTAAAATTGACTTCCATGAATCTAACCCCAATCACAGCACAGTTTAAGAACATAAGAATCATCCTTTCTTACTACTGACCTAAGGGGTAAACAGCACTAATAAGATTCTGCTATTTTTTAAGCCACTCTCAAATCTTTATCTGAATTTCAAATTGAGTTTAAGGTGCCCAGAGTCTAATACTATATGACACAGTTAACAAAGGAAATGAACTCAAGAGAGCTTAGTTGGAAAACCCCTACAGGTGTGAAGAGAGAGTCTTTTGCAAACCAAGAGATTTGGAATTTAATTTGTGCAAGTATGGAGGGGACTTCCAGCCAGCCATCTGTCCGGGAAAGCTTAGAACAGATAAGAACTTAATTCGTCTGGAATGACCTAGGCTTAATTTCACAAACATTTTCACTTCTGAAATGAGCCTAGAGCTTCACCTTTGAGTGGCCATCCAAAAAATAAAAAAAAATTCCTAGACATGAAAAAATTAACTTCAATGACTCATAAAAAGTAAGGTATTACTAGACATCTGTTAATATTAAACAACATATGAACATATAATCAATGAATTGCCCCACAGATCAAGACCACAAACAGTTAATTCTATTTCATTTTTTAAAACCTTTCTAGAACTAGTTTGTTCTTTCATCTTTACCTCCCCACTTGCTAAGGTAAATCAGAGACCCAGGATGTAATTCTATCAATTGCCTCTAAAAACAAAGACTAAATATTGAAAGAGCAAAGAAGATACTGGACTGTCTCCCAGTGCTTTTGTGGAAGCAGAGCCCAAAATCATGGCTTATGTTGTTAGTGGACAAACTATGAAACAGAGTGCATCGTTACATGCAACAAACAGCAAGTCAGCAGAGAATCAAGAGGTCACAGCACTATACCCATAAGACGATGTGTTACCTCAGTCACCCTAAAGACAACTCCAGAAATAATTCTATTTAATAAGAAAAGGTGCAACAATTTACTATATATAAACAATATAATCCTTCAAAGAATGTCAAAAATAAAAAGCCTATATTATCCAATAAGTTCTGGGGTCTGGGAGAGACAATATACTGTGTGCTACACTGTGCTGAGTTGCTCAGTCATGTCCAATTCTTTGCAACCCCATGGACTGGCTCTTGCAACCCCACTAGGCTCCTCTGTCCATGGGGATTCTCCAGGCAATATACTGGAGTGGGTGGCCATGCCCTCCTCCAGGGGATTTTCCCAACCCAGGGATCAAACCCAGGTCTCCCACATTGCAGGTCGATTTTTACTGTCTGAACCAACAGGGAAGCCCAAGAATACTGGAGTGGGTAGCCTACCCCTTCTAAAGGGGAACTTCCCAACCCAGGTATTGAACCAGGGTCTTCCGGACTGCAGGCGGAATTCTTTACCAGCTGAGCTACCAGCGAAGCCCGGTCAGCCTACTCAGTTCAGTTCAGTCGCTCAGTCGTGTCCGACTCTGCGACTCTGTGGATTGCAGTATGCCAGGCTTCCCTGTCCATCACCAACTCCCAGAGCTTGCTCAAACTAACATCCATTGAATCGGTGATGCCATCCAACCAGCTCATCCTGTGTCATCCCCTTCTTCTTCTGCAACCTACTAATCTTTAGTAAATGATGACTTTCACATTATAGATAGTATCAAGCGATGCTGTTTATCTAAACCGATTCAAGCTAGCTCTTTGATCTCTTTCCATGAAAAGTTTCATTTCTAAAAATTCATTAATACTTATCTATGATTGAGATTGGTACCATATGGAGACAAATTTTATGAACCTCAGTAAGCTGAAGAATCTGATGGCACTGCTTTATTAAAAGGAAGTTTCTATTACTGCATAATAGCAATTTAGAATTGGCATCCTAGTTAATTTTGTCACACCACACTTAGAGAATGTTCAAGCGGGAGGAGAGACGGGTTAGGCTATGGCTGATTCATGTTGATGTCTGGTAGAAACCAACATAATACTGTAAAGCACTTATTCTCTTCAATTACAAATAAATAAAATAAAAAGAATAAAAATAGAGATCTATAAGCTGGTAATTTAAAAAAAGATATACAGCTTTCAAAACCATATCCTATAAATGAAATTTACTTAAGTATTAAATGCATTATCACTATAATGTTTGCTTTGGAAACTAGATTTAATTTTAAGAAAATCTGTGATGTTTTGTCTTTTCTGAGAAATTGGGTGGGTGATTAAATAAGTGGATTAGAGTGTGTACTATATTTTTGGGTTCCATAAACTTTACTAACGTTCAGTAACGAAATGTAGCATGAAAGAAAAAAAAGGAATACTTGTAAAATCAGTAGCATGATTCAAATTCCTAAGAGACAGAAAAAATGATTATTGGCTATAAAAGCCAGAGGGAAATTTCAGGCTTATGACAAGATAAAAACAGGCAAAAAAATATTTTTTGATATTTGAAAACATATCTAATCACCAGAGCTGCTCTCACAAATATCAGAGAGAGAGACTTACTCACAGGCCACCTACCTAAAGTTGTTGTACCTGTCTTTTAAGATTGATTCTCTCAATACAAGGATGACTGTCTTTCCAATATTTCTTTTTCAGCCTTATAGACTACAGAAATACCCACATAAGGAGAGCGAGAAGGACACACACACATCGTAAATCACAGGGGACAGGTCAGCTTCATGCTTAGTCAATTCATTCAACATCCTTTCCCAGTTCAAGGCAGTCTCATCTTCCCTGGGGAATTAACTACCACATAATCATCACTTGGATTATCAAACTCTACTCTTTCACTCCCAGCTGTGTAAGAAAACTGTTCTCCTCCCACTTTTTCAAAAAGAAAAGTTGAGGGTGGGGGGAAATACAGTGGTTACTACTATATTCTTCCCCTAGATTCAAAGTCTGTTAACAATTTGCCACATCTGCGTATCTCTCCATATATACATCAACGTGGATGTTCTTTGGCTCATCCATTTGAAAGCTGCAGATATCATAACTCACCCTAAAATCTCCAGCATGTGATTCGTAAGATTAACATCTTTTGTATGGTCACAAATTATTACTCCACCCAAGAAAATAAACAATTATATAGTATTATCTATTATTCAGTCTGTGTTCAGATTTCACCAGTGGGTGAAAGAACATTTGTTTTAACTTCCTCCTTCAACCTGAATCCAGTCTAAGCTCATAGATCACAATTGGCAATTATGTCTCTTTAACTTTATTTAGGCTAAAGAATAGTTTGTCTCTGTTTCTCTTTCTCAAACACACCAATCCACCCACCCGGCCACACCCACACCCACACACATACACACACACAGAGTGTGCTCTTTTAGGACAATGACATTTTGAAAAGTTTCAGAAAATTCTTATTTAATGTCATGTATTTTGAACTTGACTATGTTCCTCTTCAGGCATTTACCTTGTTTTTCTATCCACTGCGTTTCCTAAAATATTGACTTTGGTACAGGCTTGATTATAGTCAAGTTAAACATTTTGAGAGAATATTTCACAATGGTGATGTTCTATCACCCATCTATACTTATATGGGGGATTTCTGTTTTATGGTAGAGCTTTGCTTTTTGATTTCCTCTGTTCTCCTCTTTACCCTACTACCCTTTTTGAATACCACTGTGGACTATAATAATAATAATGTGTGCATGCCCAGTCATGTCTGACTCTTTGTCACCCCATGGAATGATGCCCTAAATGATGATGCTGTTAAAGTGCTGCACTAAGTATGCCAATAAATTTGGAAAACTCAGCAGTGGCCACAAGACTAGAAAAGGTCAATTTTCACTACAATCCCAAAGAAAGGCAATACCAAAGAATGTTCAAACTATCTCACAATTGCACTCATCTCACATGCTATCAAAGTAATGCTCAAAATTCTCCAACCAAGGCTTCAACAGCACATGAACTGAGAAATTCCAGATGTTCAAAATGAATTTAGAAAAGGCAGAAGAACCAGAGATAAAATTGCCAACATCCGTTGGATCATAGAAAAAGCAAGAGAATTCCAGAAAAACATCTGCTTCACTGACTACACTAAAGCCTTTGACTGTGTGGATCACAACGAACTGTGGACAATTCTTCAAGATATGAGAATACCAGATCACTTTACCTGCTTCCTGAGAAATCTGTATGCAGGCCAAGAAGCAACAGTTAGAACTGGACATGGAACAACAGACTGGTCCCAAATCGGGAAAGGAGACTGTCAAAGCTGTATATTGTCACCCTGCTTATTTAACTTCTCTGCAGGGTACATTATATGAAATGTCAGGCTGGATGAAGCTAAGCTAGAATCAAGATTGCAGAGAGAAATAGTAACAAGCAGATATGCAGATGACACCACCCTTATGGCAGAAAGCAAACAGGAACTAAAGAGCCTCCTGCTGAAAGTGAAAGAGGAGAGTGAAAAAGCTGGCTTAAAACTCAACATTCAAAAACTAAGATCATGGCATCTGGTCCCATCACTTCAAGGCAAATAGATGGGGAAACAATGGAAACAGTGACTGACAGACTTTATTTTCTTGGGCTCCAAGATCACTGCTGATAGTGACTGCAGCCATGAAATTAAAGATGCTTGCTCCTTGGAAGAAAAGCTATAATCAACCTAGAAAGCACATTAAAAAGCAGAGATAGTACTTTGCCGACAAAGGTCCATTTGGTCAATGCTATGGTTTCTCCAATAATAATATATGGATGGGAGAGTTGGACCATAAAGAAAGCTGAGCGCCAAAGAATTGATGCTCTTGAATTGTGGTGTTGGAGAAGACTCTTGAGAGTCCCTTGGACTGCAAGGATATCAAACCAGTCAATCCTAAAGGAAATCAACTCTGATTATTCATTGGAAGGAATGATGAAGCTGAAGCTCCAATACTTTGGCCATCTGATGCAAAGAGCTGACTCTCTGAAAGACCCTGATGCTGGGAGAGATTGAAGGCAGGAGGAGAAGAGAGTGACCGAGGGTGAGATGGTTGGATGGCATCACCGACACGCTGAACATGATTTTGAGCAAGCTTCAGGAGTTGGTAATGGACAGGGAAGCCTGGTGTGCTAAAGTCCATCGGGTCGCAAAGAGCTGGACACAACTAAGTGACTGAACTGAACTAGACTGTAGCCTGCCAGGCTCCTCTGTTCCCGGTATTTCTCAGGCAAGAATACTGGAGTGGGTTGCCATTTTCTCCTCCAGGGGCTACGGACTAATAGATTGTTACGTATTCTAAATGCTACAATCAGACTTCTTATTCTTTCTTAATACTCAAATTGCCCCAAATTTGACAATTAGCAAATTCTTTAAGCTGCTGTTTTTTAAAATCTGAGTCTTAATACAGTATGACTAAAGTCACCTTTTTTTTTTTTAAGGTTATTTCTCTACTGAAGAAAATCACCTACTCATTTATACAAATTATTTCAAAAACTTTTCTTAAGTATTAAACATGTGCCAGATGCCTTTTTAAGTGTTGGGGATACATTAAAGAACAACAGAGTCCCTACTACCATGGGGCTTACGTTATTATTTATGAAGACAAAAACAGAAAGAAAAATAACTATGTAATATATCAGATGGGAGTAAGTGCTTAAGAGAAAAATAAAGCAGTGTATGGGATGAAAAATGATAGAGAGTTGGTATTTAGAGTAGAGAGAAACCCCTCCAAAGAAATAACATGAGGCAGAGACTCAGATGAATTTGACTGAGTAGCTTATAGCATCTGGAGGTTGAGAAACCCCAGCCCTGGGAACAGAGCAAGGGGCCTGCCTGGAATGTTTGAAGATCAGCACAAAGGCAGTGTGGATGGAGTCCAGTAAGCTGGGGGTAGTTGCAGGATGTAAGATCAGAAAAGAATGAATCCTGACATTCATCATATACTCAGTGTATAACTATGATTTGTTTTTGCTTTGTATTTGATTTTGTATTTTTGTTTTTGATTTGTATTTTTCCCCTCCGATCTTAGTTCCCCAACCAGGCTCCCCGCCTGCAGCAAAAGCACAGAGTCTTAACCACTGGACCACCAGAGAAGTCCCTTGTTTTGCATTTTATCATAATGATACAATTTTTTAAGCTGGAGACTGAGCATGGTTCTTAGAGTGGGTTTAAAAAATATAACATGTCCTAACCCCAGGAACTTGTGAAACCCCCCTTATTTGGAAGAAGGATATTTGCAAATGTAAAGAGGTTAAGGATCAGGAGATGAGCTCCGACTGGAATTACCTGGGTCGGCCCTAAATCTAGTGACAACTGTCCTTACAAGAGGCAGAAGAAAAGAAGACAGAGAGAAGAGAAGGCCACATGAAGATGGAGACAGAGACTGAGGCAGAAGAAAAGAAGACAGAAGAGAAGGCCACATGAAGATGGAGACAGAGACTGAAGTCATGTACCCACAAGCCGAGGAACACCTCCTGCACGCTCCTTTAGAGAAACCGACAAACGGATTCTAAGATGTATACGGAAAAGCAAAGGACCTACACAATTTTTATAAAGAATGAACTTGGAGAACTCATACTATCTGATGCCAACACTTACTCCAAAGTTAGAGTAATCAAGACAGTACACTGTTGACATAAAGACAAATATATATACCATAGGAACAGCACAGCCCAAAAACAGACTCTTGTATACAGTCAAGTGGCTTTTCACAAAGGTGTTGTACTGGAGTGAATAGTGTGGCCCCAAAACTCATGGCCACCCAGAACCTCAGAATGTGACCTTATTTGGAAGCAGCGTCTTTGCAGATGTCATTAGTTAGGATGCAGTCATACTGGATTAGGTGGGCGATAAATCCAGTGATTGGTGTCCTTATAAGAACATACAGAGAAGACACAGGCATATGGGAAGAAAGCCGACAACACGGGCAAGTAGGAGAACTGTGGAGCCAAAAACGCCATGAATTTCTGGGAGCACCAGAGGCTAGGAAGAGTCAAGAAAGGGTTTCTCAATACAATGTTTCGAGAAAGCCCTGCCAAACCTTGATTTCAGACTGCTAGCCTGCAAAACTATGAGGAAAGACATCTTTCCTTTAAGTTATCGAATTTGTATTAATTTGTTTAGGCAGCCCTAGGAAACTAATAGTTTTAGTTTGCTGTTGTTGTTTGGTTGGTTGGTTTTTATTGAGGTAAAATGAACAAAACACAAAGTTCACTTGAACATGAGTTTTATAGTCAAACTGGCCTGGCTTCTCCTTCTCCATCCATCACTGCACTTTCCAGAGAATGTAGCACATGCTACTCTTAAGTCACGTCCAACTCTTTGTAACCCCACGGACTAGAGCTCACCAGGCTCCTCTGCCTGTGTGATTTCCTAGGCAAGACTACTGGAGTGGGTTGCCATTTTCTCCTCCGGGGATCTTCCCAACCCAGAGATCGAGCTGTATTGGCAGGCAGATTCTTTACCACTGAGCCACCTGGGAAGGCCAACCGCATAGGATGACCTGCTTCTAATTAGCCTGCCTATAGCTTCCCCACACAAATAGTCTGCCATCAAGGCACATCTGAACCTTCCTTTCCGCTATCAAGGTTTCCCACTCCCCTATTTGCCTTTGAATCTCTGACAGATACAAGCATGGTTGATTTCCTTGTTATAGCAAGCACTAAATGAATAACCACTGGTTGGTCTCATTTGCTTGGTCTTCATTTACTTCCACAACTAGGATAAAAGGAGTTGAGGTCCTCATTTTATTTTTGTGGTGTTGCTGCTCTGTATCTTAAAAATCCCTTCTTCTAAGACATTATGATATATTGCGAGGTAGCGGTGGGGGTCAGAGGGGGGGTCACACTGGGCGGGGGCAGCTGCTTTGGAACCAAAGAAACCTGGGTTTCAAGATCTGACTGCTCTAGCTATGATCTTATGGAAGTTCTATAATTTCTTTGAACATCAGTTTCCTTGCCAATGTTCCCGACTGAGGGAACAGGAACCACCTACTGCTAACTGCCCTAAAAAGAGATGATGAACGCAAAGAGGAACAGTGCCTGGCACAGAACGAGTCCTCAGTGAAGTTAGCTGCTTTGCTTAGGCTACAGTTTTCAGCACTGAAACACCTAACTCTGTGATTCAATAACCTGCTGTTACGGTTGGTAGTTATTTTTTGTTTCTGAGTTACGTTATTAGCAATATGGTGCCAAGTCCCTCATCTTAGAAAGCTAAGGACAGCATGGATATGATGCTCTGACTGCAAGTGACAGAAAACCACCAAAACCAGCTCATGCAGAACCCCACACACAGATCTAAAGTACGTCTAGGATTGAAAAGGACTGAATTTAAATTAATAAGCAGTAATTCAAGAAACTAGGTTACTACTCTCTCAGGAAATGCTTGGTTTGATCACTCACTTCTCTTTCAGCTGGTTTCTTCTGTTAACTCAGCCTATACACGGCCCTTAAAAATAGCCACTCCAAGATGGTAATGATCTATAACTTGATAGGGATTTGGGTTTAAACACGTGTATATACGTCTTTCGGGCTTCCCTGGTGGCTCAAATGGTAAAAATCTGCCTGCAATGCAGGAGACCCGGGTTCAATCCCTGGGTCGGGAAAATCCCCTGGAGAAGGGCATGGCCACCCACTCCAGTATCCTTGCCTGGAGAATTCCACAGACAGAGAAGCCTGGCAGGTACAATCACAGGGCTCACAAAGAGTCGGGCACAACTCAGCGGCTAACTTTCTTTCACACATATATACATTTGTCAACACTCATCTAATGGTACACTTAACACGTACACATTTCACTGTAAGTTTGAATCTCTTTTCCTATCTCTTCCATCAAACTGTGACATGTCAAAGACAAAAAGGAAATCGTATTTAATTCTAAATCCCCAACAATAGTACAATGCCCTGCACGTAGCTGAATCCCAACAAATGTTTCATTATTAAACAAAGAAAGACAAACTTAAGAAAACGAGGAATTTTACTTACTGGAATTCATCCTGAAATGTGTGTTAAAAGTCCTCATTTTAATTAGTAATTACATTCTAATTAATATAAGCAGATTTAAATTTTACTTATTATAAAGAGAAGTATATTTATAAGCAAACAATTAAGTGACAATTATGGGGCAAACTGCTCTGGCTACATGACACTACCGCCACCTAGTGGAAATAAATGAACATTACCATGACTGCAAACTCAAAGAAGAAAATTTCCAACTGGGTTGGGGGACCATGAGCAAACACATTTCAATCACAGTAACCAGGCACCTGCTAGGTTCTGGAAATTATGCCAGGTTCCATGAGGACAGGCAAAGATCATGACTGTTTTGATCACTGCGGTATCACTGGAGTCAAGAAGAGTGACAATATACTTTGTTTATGCACACTCAGTCACTTCAGTTGTACCCAACACTTTGCAAGCCTGTGGACTGTAGCCCGCCAGGCTCCTCTGTGCATGGGATTCCCCAGGCAAGAATACTGAAGTGGGTTGCCATGCCCTTTTCCAGGGGATCTTTCCCACCCAGGAATCAAACCTGAGTTTCCAGCATTGCAGGCAGATTCTTTACCAACTGAGCTACAAGGAACAGTCCTCACCTCTGTGGCGCAGCCCTAATTCCACATCCCAAGCAGCTGCCATTGAGCAGCTATAAACAAGTCACTGGGTCTTCATCTGTAAAATTAACACAACCAGACGAAATCTCTCAGATCCCTTCCTAACATAACATTTTTTAAATTTTAAATGAAGAAATAATACAAGTTAAATTTTTCTAGGGTATAGAGAAAGAAGCTACATAGTAGCCTGCACCAGCCTCCTCCATCCATTGGATTTTCAAGACAAGAGTACTGGAGTGGGTTGCCATTTCCTTCTCCAGGGAATCTTCCCAACCCAGGGATCAAACCCAGGTCTATCACATTGTAGACAGACGCTTTACCGCCTGAGCCACCAGGGAAGTCCGGAGAAAGAAGGAAAACTGTCAAATATTTACAGCATCACACTGACACCAACATCTGACAAAGAACATATTAAAAACTACTGCAAAAACTCTAAAAGTGATGCCCAAAAGAACTCAGGGATGTGTTAAATGAAAGATATGCTATGAGCACAAAATGTTCAATCTAGGAATAGAAGGATTATTAAATATTAAGTTTACCCATATAAATAATAACCACACAAATAGGTCAAAAAACAAAAGCTAATGACCATGGTAGTATATGTCAAACATGTTTATGAAAAAATTATAAAACCACTCCTGATTTTTAACCCTTAGCAAAACAGCAATAGGTGACTTTTTCCTTAACATAATTGAAAAATGCAAAATGTTATGGTGGTGGTGGTGGTAGAGTAGCTTCCCAGGTGGCGCCAGTGGTAAAGAATCCACCTGCCAATGCAGGAGAATCAGGTTCAATCCCGGCTTAGGAAGATACCCTAGAGGAGGAAACGGCAACCCACTCCAGTATTCTTGCCTGGTGAATTCAATGGACAGAAGAGCCTGGTGGGTTACAGTTCATGGGGCCACGAAGAATCAGACACAACTGAGCAACCAAGCACACACCAACAGCAGGGAAGCCCGTGGATGGGATCCAAAGTGATTTTTCAGCACATTATCAGCAATCTTCAACTGTGTGTACACAACAGTCCACACTTTTATTACCCAACTAAGCACCAAATCTTGAAACAAGGAGAGGGGAGGGAATCTGATGGAACCGTAACCATAGATCTTCCCACTGGCTCCTCTTCCATGAAAGACCTTGGTGAAGGCCGTTAATGCCAAGATGAAGGCAGCTGCTTCAGACCAGCTGACTCACATTAGAGCATATGTGAGTACACTGTCCACAGGGCAAAAGAGAAATCCTGAACAAGTATATAGAAATACACTCCCTGAAAAACGAGGGTCATTTCAATATGAAATCAGCTGACAAGAGAACTTGGGATTCTAAGACAGACACACAATCATTAAGAAACTGTCATGCACTGAGGTGGTGAAGATGCTTTCATTGTCAAGGATACCTCCTTAACTCATCAATCAGCTAAGCAACCAATCAATAATTTAGGGGGTTCCTACTATGTGCACAGCTCTGCAGCAGTTTTAATAAAATGTAAGATATGGTTCCATCAAGACAAATACCTATTTCACGGTTGGGGAGACAGAATAAACACAGGAAGAGAACAAAACAATACAAGAGATGGATAAGGCAACCTAATTCTCTCTCTGCTTTCTCATAGATGTCTTAGGAATATGCACACAAGAAGCAGTCAATCAGAACAGTTTACTTCCTCTAACTTTCAGAAGCTGAAAGGATTTGAAGCTTTTAAACAGACACAGGTAAATAATCTACCACAATGGTAATAACTGATCAGAGATTCTTGAAAACATACTAACACCTTAAAGAAATCTCAGTAATGTCTATTCTCCCTCCTAACAAGGCATATTAACTAATTAACTTAATCACAATTATATCCACAAGACACTATGCTAGGCGCCAACTGAATGAACCAAAATTAAATAGATGAAAATATTCAAGGAAATCTTATATAAAGCCTGTTACAGGACTGGAAGCAAGTTCTGAAGGCAGCTCATTCTGAACTTCTTGAATTTGTAACCGAAAATAAGCACATGTAGCTACGCAGTCACCTCTGTTTATACTGCTAGGATAAAAACTGGCGATGAGATTAAATCAGCGTCCTCCCATCCTTAAGATAACCTAGCCCTGAGGAAGCACAGGTGATGGCTCACTTTAATTCAACAAACATGAACTGAGTTTTCATACTCTGCTCAGGGCCTGAAATGTGAAGTTGAGTAAGATGTGGACTCGGTTTATTGTGCTTTTAAATAAATATACAGTCAAGTCCAAGTCCTTGATCTAAAAGAGCTCATGTTACAGAGTTCTTTGTCTTTGTCGGAGGTAAAAGAAAATGGCATGCCTTTAAAAAGTAAGGTTCCTTGAAACAATCCTTGTTTTCCAATCATTAACTGCCTAACCAAGAGGCTACAAAGCTGGAACATCACTACACTGTACTTGTAATAAATGATTGGAATGTGAATTAGAAATAAAACTACATATCTCTAAAACTATAATACTATACTGGTTCAATGTAAAACTATGACATCCTACATCAAGAAATTTTATTTACACAAAATCTATTCCAAAAAAACAAGATATAAACAGCTAATCTTTCATGGCCCCATTACCAAGTGTAAAGAAGTTTTCAAGTAAGAAATGTGTACTGTTGAAAGCTTTGGGAACACTGAGCCTCTACATCCTCTGGAAAAGGTAGATACAGCCTTGAGGCAAAAATGCTAGGATGTGATAGAATGCCTTCCTTACAATTTGCAGTTAGGTTATTACCCATGATAAACTGATAACCATTCATTAACTTTGAGAGCAATAGACAACTGACAGGCTATTTCATGCCTCAAAGAATTTATGGCAAAAATGACAGGTGACTTAGAATTCAGAAAATAAAATGGATTCTTGGAAATTGTTACTTTCATGCAGCCTTCTTTTACATAAACTTGGAAGCAGGTATAGTTATTTGCTACTGATAAGAATTAAAGTTCATGATTTTCTACATCAATGACCAAAGGATTAATGTTTATCATTTGTATCAGTCTGTCAATCAACAATAAATAAACATGAATCCAGTATTTAAGGTATCAGGAGATAGACTATACACCATGGGTCATAAAAGGGAAGAATTATGCAAAACTCACATTAATAACTTAATTAAAACAGAGTAGAATTAAGATTTAGGAATTATGTTTACAGATTCTCCTTGGCTGGCACATCCTTGCCACCTACCTCTAAGCTGAACCTGTCCTAAGTTGCTTTAGTCATGTCCCCCCTCTTTGCAGCCCTATGGACTGTAGCACGCCAGGCTCTCCTGTCCATGGGATTATCCAGGCAAAAATACTGGAGCAAGTTGCCATTTCCTACTCCAGAGGATCTTTTCCACCCAGGACTAAAGCAGCATCCCCTAAGTCTCCGGCATTGGCAGGCAGTCTGTTTCTCACTAGAGCCACCTGGGAAGCCCATCAATTCAGTTCAATCACTCAGTCATGTCTGACTCATTGACCCCATGGACTGCAGCACACCAGGCCTCCCTGTCCATCACCAACTTCTGGAGTCTACCTAAAGTCATGTCCATTGGGTCGGTGATGCCATCCAGCCATCTCATCCTCAGTCATTCCCTTCTCCTCCTGCCTTCAACCTTTCCCAGCATCAGAGTCTTCTCAAATGAGTCAGTTCTTTGCATCAGGTGGCCAGAGTATTGGAGTTTCAGCTTCAGCATCAGTCCTTCCAATGAATATTTAGGACTGATTTCTTTTAGGATGGATTGGTTGAATCTCCTTGCAGTCCAAAGGACTCTCAAGAGTCTTCTCCAACACAGCAGTTCAAAAGCATCAATTCTTCAGTGCCTTATGACTACTGGAAAAACCATAGCTTTGACTAGACAGACCTTTGTTGGCAAAGTAATGTCTCTGCTTTTTAATAAGCTAAGTTGGTCATAACTTTTCTTCCAAGGAGCAAGCGTTTTTAATTTTGTGGTTGCAGTCACCATCTGCAGTGATTCTGGAGACCCCAAAAATAAAGTCTGTCACTGTTTCCACTGTTTCCCCATCTATTTGCCATGAAGTGATGGCACCAGATGCCAAGTTCTTAGTTTTTTGAATGTTTAGTTTTAAGCCAACTTTTTCACTCTCCTCTTTTACTTTCATCAAGAGGCTCTTCAGTTCTTCTTCACTTTCTGCTATAAAGGTGGTGTCATCTACATATCTGAGTTTGTTATTTCTCCCAGCAATCTTGATTCCAGCTTGTGCTTCATCCAGCCCAGCATTTCATATGATATACTCTGCACAGAAGATAAATAAGCAGGGTGACAATATACAGCCTTGACGTATTCCTTTCCCTATTTTGAACCGGTCCATTGTTCCATGTCCAGTTCTAACTTTCTTCTTGACTTGCATACAGATTTCTCAGGAGGCAGGTCAGGTGGTCTGGTATTCCCATCTCTTTAAGAATTTTCCACAGTTTGTTGTGATCCACACAGTCAAAGGCTTTGGCATAGTCAATAAAGCAGAAGGAGACCCGGATTCAATCCCTGGGTCAGGAAGGTCCCCTGGAGAAGGCAATGGCAACCCACTCCAGTAATCTTGCCTGGAGAATCCCATGGGCGTGGGATATCCGTGGGGTCACAAGAGTCAGACATGACTGAATGACTAAACTAGATGTTTTTCTGGAACTCTCTTGCTTTTTCAATGATCCAGTGGATATTGGCAATTTGATCTCTGGTTCCTCTGCTTTTTCTAAATCCAGCTTGAACATCTGGAAGTTCATGGTTTACATACCATTGAAGCCTGGCTTGGAGAATTTTGAGCATTACTTTGCTAGCACATAAGATGAGTGCAAGTATGCAGTAGTTTGAGCATTCTTTCCCATTAACTTTCTTTGGGATTGGAATGAAAACTGACCTTTTCCAGTCCTGTGGCCACTGCTGAGTTTTCCAAATTTGCTGGCATATTGAGTGCAGCACTTTCACAGCATCATCTTTTAGATCTGAAATAGCTCAACTGGAATTCCATCACCTCCACTAGCTTTGTTTGTAGTGATGCTTCCTAAGGTCCACTTGACTTCACATTCTAGGATGTCTGGCTCTAGATGAGTGATCACACCATCATGACTATCTGGGCTGTGAAGATCTTTTTGTATAGTTCTTCCGTGTATTCTTGCCACCTCTTCTTGATATCTTCTGCTCCTGTTAGGTCCATACCATTTCTGTCCTTTATCAAGCCCACCTTTGCATGAAAAGTTCCTCTGGTATCTCTAATTTTCTTGAAGAAATGTCTAGTGTTTCCCATTCTATTGTTTTCCTCTATTTCTTTGTACTGATCCCTGAGGAAGGCTTTCTTATCTCTCCCTGCTATTCTTTGGAAGTCTGCATTCAAATGGATATATCTTTCCTTTTCTCCTTTGCCTTTTTCTTCTCTTCTTTTCATAGCTGTTTGTAAGGCCTCCTCAGACAACCATTTAGCCTTTCTGCATTTCTTTTTCTTGGAGATGGTCTTAATCCCTGTCCTGTACAATGTCATGAACCTCTGTCCATAGTTCTTCAGGCACTCTGTCTATCAGATCTAGTCCGTTTAATCTATTTGTCATTTCCACTGTATAGTTGTAAGGAATTTGATTTAGGTCATACCTAAATGGTCTAGTGGTTTTCCCTACTTTCTTTAAGTCTGAATTTGGCAATAAAGAGTTTATGATCTGAGCCACAGTCAGCCCTGGTCTTGTTTTTGCTGACTGTATAGAGCTTCCCCATTTTTGGTTGCAAAGAATCTAATCAGTCTGATTTCAGTATTGACCATATGGTGATGTCCATGTTTAGAGTCTTCTCTTGTGTTGTTGGAAGAGGGTGTTTGCTATGACCAGTGCATTCTCTTGGCAAAATTCTGTTAGCCTTTGCCCTGTTCATTCTGTATTCCAAGCCCAAATTTGCCTGTTACTCCAGGTATTTCTTGACTTCCTATTTGTGTACTGCAGTCCTCTACAATGAAAAGGACATCCTTTCTGGGAGTTAGTTCTAGAGGGTCTTGTAGGTCTTCATAGAACATTCGACTTCAGCTTCTTCAGCATTATTGGTCAGGGCATAGACTTGGATTACTGTGATGTTGAATGGTTTGCCTTGGAAACAAAGATCATTCTGCCATTTTTGAGACTGCACCCAAGTACTGCATTTCAGACTGTTTTGTTGACTGTGATGGCTACTCCATTTCTTCTAAAGGATTCTTGCCCACAGTAGATATAATGATCATCTGAGTTAAATTTAACCATTCCAGTCCATTTTAGTTCACTGATTCCTAAAATGTTGATGTTCACTCCTGCCATCTCCTGTTTGACCACTTCCAGTTTGCCTTGATTCATGGGCCTAACGTTTCAGGTTCCTATGCAATACTGCTCTTTACAGCATCAAACCTTGCTTCCATCCCCAGTCACATCCACAACTGGGTATTGTTTTTTCTTTGTCTCCACCTCTTCATTCTTTCCGGAGTTTGTTCTCCACTGATCTCCAGTAGCATATTGGGCACCTACCAACCCGGGGTGTTCATCTTTCAGTGTCCAATCTTTTTGCCTTTTCATACTGTTCAGGGGGTTCTCAAGGCAAGAATACTGAAGTGGTTTGTCATTTCCTTCTCCAGTGGACAATGTTTTGTAAGAACTCTCCACCATGACCCATCTGTCTGGGTGGCCCCACAGGGCATACTTCATAGTTTCATGATGATCATATAGCCCTTGGTATTTCTTAATCAGAGGTTTTGTCTAATTGTATTTTCTTCTAATTCTCTCTGTTCCCAAACTGATCAAGGCATCATCCGTCACCTGCACTCCACAATTTCCAGGATTAAAGTGACTGACAACCTTGGCTGCCAAACCAAAGCCTTTGACTGTGTGGATCACAATAAACTGTGGAAAATTCTGAAAGAGATGGGAATACCAGACCACCTAACCTGCTTCTTGAGAAATCTGTATGCAGGTCAGGAAGCAACAGTGAGAACTGGACATGGAACAACAGACTGGTTTCAAATAGGAAAAGGAGTATGTCAAGGCTGTATATTGTCACCCCGCTCATTTAACTTATATGCAGAGTACATCATGAGAAACGCTGGGCTCAAAGAAGCACAAGCTGGACTCAAGACTGCCAGGAGAAGTATCAACCACCTCAGATATGCAGATGACACCACCCTTATGGCAGAAAGTGAAGAGGAGCTAAAAAGCCTCTTGATGAAGGTGAAAGAGGAGAGCGAAAAAGTTGGCTTAAAGCTCAACATTCAGAAAATGAAGATCAGAAACCTAGATAGCATATTCAAAAGCAGAGATATTACTTTGCCAACTAAGGTCTGTCTAGTCAAGGCTACGGTTTTTCCTGTGGTCACGCATGGATGTGAGAGTTGGACTGTGAAGAAGGCTGAGCACCGAAGAATTGATGCTTTTGAACTGTGGTGTTGGAGAAGACTCTTGAGAGTCCCTTGGACTGCAAGGAGATCCAACCAGTCCATTCTGAAGGAGATCAGTCCTGGGTATTCTTTGGAAGGAATGACGCTAAAGGTGAAATTCCAGTACTTTGGCCACCTCATGCGAAGAGTTGACTCATTGGAAAAGACTCTGATGCTGGGAGGGATTGGGGGCAGGAGGAGAAGGGGACAACAGAGGATGAGATGGCTGGATGGCATTACTGACTCGAAGGAAATGAGTCTCAGTGAACTCCAGGAGATGGTGATGGGCAGGGAGGCCTGGCGTTCTGTGATTCACAGGGTCGCAAAGAGTCGGACACAACTGAGCAAATAAACTGAACTGAACTGAACCGAACCTTGGCTGCACATTACCATGACCTCAGTAGCTTTTAAAACATAACAAGCTGGGTCCCCATCCCACATTAATTAAATCAGAATCTCTATAAGAAGCACCTGGTCATGGTTTGTTGTTTAGTTTCCCCAGCAGGCAGTCAAGGTCCAGACCTACTGCTCTTCTAGATCTATCACATCAGCCTTCCTGATAAGCCCTCACGTGATTACCCCACAGACCCCCTCAAACTTCTCTCCTATCTGACACGTGCTTCCACCAGCACTAAGCTAGAACATTTTCTTCTCTTCTTCCTTAACTGACCCCAGGAGCATTAGGTGGTCCTTCCTCCAATCTTCCACAGAATTCTGTCCATGCCCCCATGAGAGCATCCATCACCATCTACTGGAACTGTGCATATGTCCATCATCCCCCTAAGACTGGATTTTCTTTTTTCATTTTTGTATCCCAAGCATCCACAAATGGATGGCACCAGAGGGTAAGTGATAGCCAAAAAGACTAACCAAACTTTTACAATCAGTTCTAAGAAGTAGCTGCAAGGCTGGAAAACAAGAGAAATAGCTAAGGGATGATGAACCAGGAAAACACAGGATGATAGTCACGGAGGAGGACACAGAAGGGAGGGGACGGTGCACCTGAGCCTCCAGCCCATACACTGAGTAGACTAGATTGATTAAGTCTGATCCTGTGCTAGAGCTAATCATCCTGCGAAGTCTGTCCCCCAGAGTATATCAAATATAAGTGCTTTTCACCCTCATTGCTATAGCCCTTAGGTGGATGGAGTCTTCAGTGTCTTTGCCTGGACTTTTAAAACAACATCACAATTCATGCTCATACTGTACTGCCCATTCCTTGCCACCCCAAGCTTAGACTCACCACAGAGTAACCTTTAAAAAAGAAAATCTCCTCCCATTACTCCTGCACTGGAAAATTCATGTAGCTCTGAGATCGAAGTCCAGATTCTCTACCATAACCTGTAAGGCCTTCCTCAAGCTGGCTCTAACCAATCTCTTCCGCTCTTCTCCTACCTGGTACCAATGCAACATGTACCAATGCTACATTCACTTGACCAGCTCACAACTTCATTCCTGTACACAAGCTGTTCTTACAGTAAAAACGTAGACCTACTACCCACCCATCTTCCAACTTTCACAGATCCTGCCAAAAAAATCAGCTCAGCTGTTAACTCTACAGTGAAGCTACAACAGTAACACACTCATTATGTACTGATTCTCAAAGTTCTTCTAAAGGCCCTACTATGTGACAGGCATTGGTATAAACATTCCTTTGGTACCCTGTTCAAACTTGAGTTATGACAGTTATAATGATGTATTAATAACACTTGTGATTTTATCTTCTTCATCTGTCTATACATTTCTTGAAGATAAGAACTGTAATTTCTGGTCCAGCTCTCTTGTTTTTCTTTCTTGGGTCCAAGAGGAGGCCAGCATGCCAGGCTATGCCTAGTAAAGAGCCCCTCCTTGAGGTCAGCTCATAACTGTGGGGGGTCCTGGATAAGGGTTCGAGGACTGACACTAGCCTGAGCCCACGTGTAGAATACAAATAGTGAAAGTGAAGAAAGGTGAAATAAGATCTTCATCCCAGATGAAAAGGATAGAGGTGAAAGAGACAAATGGGGCAAGCAGAGATGAAATGGAGGTACGGGAAAATTGAAGATTAATTTTTGAGCTAACATCATGAACAAAGCTCATCAATGGATCACTTCACTGGAACAGGGCCATAACCTTCAAGGGGAAAAATGATTCTAAATACATTATATTAATCTCTGTAACCATACTATAGCCTAACCTAATGATAGGAATGGATGCTGCAAAAATATGCTGAATTAATTAACACTTTTGCAAGCAGTAATTATATATGCATACATGTATACAGTGTGTCTTCATATGACCCAGAAGGCAAAACGAAGACATTAGAAACACTAATTTTAGAGCAGGATGTCAGAGCAGATGTAATCTAAAAGCACTGACTTGAGATTACCAACATCTATCACACAGCACATATCAAAAGATTAATTCATTCTAACATATACAAGTCATACTCAATTTTTAAAAAATGCTGGACCGAAATATAAAAGAAGGAGCTTTGGACATAAACTGTCATGTGGACCGAGCACCACAGCAAACCATTCTGCAGTAAAACAAACAAACAAAAAAAAAACTAAAGCAGTGAAGCAGAAAGAAACAGATGAAACAACGCAGAACAGGCCTGGGATCGTGAAGCCTTTCCAGCCCAAGTTTCAATCCCTTCCCAGGTTGTGAGAGGTACCTCTCTGCCTTTCAGTTCTATAAGATACCCTGAATCCTTTAGGTGCATCCGTCTTTGCTTAAGCTAGCTCAAACTGGTTTCTGTTACCTAAAAACAAGAAATCTTAAGTAAATATTAACACAAGTGCCTTGCCTCTGCTGCTTTGATTACATCCAAAAACTTCATTGCCAGAAACATCTACCCCTTTTATAAATCCTGTTTCATTTCTTACTCATCTTTCCAACCTCCAGTGTATTCAGTTGGCATCTAATGAGCGCCTACTTCATGCCAGCCACTGCTAGCACCCGGCAACAGAATGACAAGGAAGCCATGGACCCTGCACTCAAATTCATAATCTAGCGAAGTACTTACGTCAAATGTGAGCCTTGATCAATTAGTGGGTTCCTAGAAGTACTTTTCAAATTTTTGAAATATGTGAAAATAAAAGTAGAAATAAGTGGTAAGGTTAAACATTGCTTTCTATAACTTTTCTTTCAGCTACGCATGTGTTCGCAATGGATAGCTATATAATATGTATTTCTAACTAAGTCATGAACAAAGAGTTTGAAAAATACCAGTGGATCAGTATTTCTTAATAACCTCAACAAATACCGGACAGAAGTTGTGCTTCAGAGAATCCATTAGTGCTTAAATTAATAAAAAATAATTTTAATTGGTGTATGCTTAGTTTGTGTTTATTTTACATGCTTGAAAACAGTTACTGGTTTGCCTCAACTACATTAAACAGTCCTCCTTGTTTAGTTTTAATTAGCTAAGCAAATCCTTTTCTCTTCGACTTAAACAGGACAAAGAAAAGTTCAAATCAGCATGTCAGAATTATTATAAATTCTTAATTATCTGAGTATAAATTTAGTAAATTTCTGCCTTACTTACAATGAATGCTGACTGGGAGAAACCCAATCATCACCAGGGTAACTACTGCGCTACAAGAGATGAAAAGTTAGTCTAGAAAAAGATGACCATGAGGCAGAAGACACCAGAATTCAAATATTATTAAAAGCCTACAATGACTCTAAATGGTCTAATGTAATTTCTGAAAAACAGTTAACTGAAGAGAATGTAAGAAGACTACATCAAATGACACTTGGGTATACCCTGGCATTTTGTGTATTTTCCACATTATCTTAAACCTAAAAATCTAATTGCATTTCAAGAAAAATGATCTCAAACACATTTACTCTCTAAAGACTTCCAATCGTTATCAACTAGCAGGAGTTATGATACTCTTGACTAGTCAACAAGAATCTTTCCTGAACACCCAGCACATGTTGCTCTAGGAATTATTCAGAACAACATAAATAATGTGGAATGCCATGAAATATTGATACTTTAAAATTCACCATAGTCAGTCTCCCAAGACAATAGAAATAAAAGCAAAAATAAACACATGGGAGAATTCCCTGGTGGTCCAGTAGTTAAGAATCTGCATTGCAATGCAGGGGACAGGAATTCAATCCTTGGTTAGGGAACTAAGATTCTACGTACCCTGGAGCAACTAAGCCCATGCACCACAACTACTGAGCCTGCACATACTAGGGCCCATGATCCACGACAAGATATGCTCATGAGCCCCAAATAGAGAGAAGCCTGCATGCCACAACAAAGACCCAGTGCAGCCAAATTTACAAGAAAATCAAAATAAACAAATGGGACCTATTCAAACTTATAAGCTTGTGCACAGCAAAGGAAACTACAAACAAAACAAAAGATAACCTATGGAATAACAGAAAATTCTTGCAGATGATGTGACCGACAGGGGTTAATTTCCAAAATACACAAACTGCTCATACAAATCAACAACCAAAAAACAAAGAACCCAATCAAAAAACAGGCAGGAGACTTAAACAGACAACTCTTCAAAGAAAACACACAAACGGCCAATAGACACATGAAAAGATGCTTATCATCCCTAATTATTAGAGAAATGCAAGCCAAAACTACCATGAGTTACCACCTCACACCAGTCAGAATGGTCATCATTAAAAGTCTACAAATAACAAAGGCTGGAGAGGGTATGGAGAAAGGGAACGCTCTTGCATGTTGGTAGAAACATAAGTTGGTCAGTTATCATGAAAAACAAGAAGGATGCTCCTCAAAAAAACTAAAAGGAGAACTGCACATGATCCAGCAATTCCACTCCTGGGCATATACACAGACAAAACTATACTGCGAAAAGATAAATGCACCCCTGTGCTCACAGCACCACTATTCACAACAGCCAGGACACAGAGACAACTTAAATGTCCACTTACAGCTGAACAGATAAAGAAGATGGGGCGTGTGTGTGTGTGTGTGTGTGTGTGTGTGTGTGTGTGTGTGTACAGTGCAATATTCAGTTCAGTTCAGTTGCTCAGTCATGTCCGATTTTTTGCGACCCCATGAATTGCAGCACGCCAGGCCTCCCTGTTCATCACCAACTCCCCGGACTTCACTGAGACTCACATCTATCGAGTCAGTGATGCCATCCAGCCATCTCAAACTCTGTCGTCTCCTTCTCCTCCTGCCCCCAATCCCTCCCAGCATCAGAGTCTTTTCCAACGAGTCAACTCTTTGCACGAGGTGGCCAAAGTACTGGAGTTTCAGCTTTAGCATCATTCCTTCCAAAGAAATCCCAGGGCTGATCCCCTTCAGAATGGACTGGTTGGATCTCCTTGCAGTCCAAGGGACTCTCAAGAGTCTTCTCCAACACCACAGTTCAAAAGCATCAATTCTTTGGTACTCAGCCTTCCTCATAGTCCAACTCTCACATCCATACATGACTACTGGAAAAACCATAGCCTTGACTAGACAGACCTTAGTCAGCAAAGTAATGTCTCTGCTTTTGAATATGCTATCTAGGTTGCCCATAACCTTTCTTCCAAGGAATAAGCGTCTTTTAATTTCATGGCTGCATTCACCATCTGCAGTGATTTTGAAGCCCCCAAAATAAAGTCTGACACTGTTTCCACTGTTTCCCCATCTATTTCCCATGAAGTGATGGGACTGGATGCCATGATCTTCGTTTTCTGAATGTTGAGCTTTAAGCCAACTTTTTCACTCTCCACCTTCACTTTCATCAAGAGGCTTTTGAGTTCCTCTTCACTTTCTGCCATAAGGGTGGTGTCATCTGCATATCTGAGGTGACTGATATTTCTCCTGGTAATCTTGATTCCAGCTTGTGCTTCTTCCAGTCCAGTGTTTCTCATGATGTACTCTGCATATAAGTTAAATAAGCAGGGTGACAATATATAGCCTTGACGTACTCCTTTTCTATTTGGAACCAGTCTGTTGTTCCATGTCCGGTTCTAACTGTTGCTTCTGACTTGCATATAGTTTTCTCAAAAGGCAGGTCAGGTGGCCTGGTATTCCCATCTCTTTCAGAATTTTCCAAAGTTTACTGTGATCCACACAGTCAAAGGCTTTGGTCTAGTCAATAAAGCAGAAATAGATGTTCTTCTGGAACTCTCTTGCTTTTTCCATGATCCAGCAGATGCTGGCAATTTGATCTCTGGTTTCTCTGCCTTTTCTAAAACCAGCTTGAACATCAGGAAGTTCACAGTTCACGTATGAAGCCTGGCTTGGAGAATTTTGAGCATTACTTTACTAGCATGTGAGATGAGTGCAACTGTGTGGTAGTTTGAGCATTCTTTGGCATTACCTTTCTTAGGAACTGGAATGAAAACTGACCTCTTCCAGTCCTGTGGCCATTGCTGAGTTTTCCAAATTTGCTGGCATATTAAGTGCAGCACTTTCACAGCATCATCTTTCAGGATTTGAAATAGCTCTACTGAAATTCCATCACCTCCACTAGCTTTGTTTGTAGTGATGCTTTCTAAGACCCACTTGACTTCACATTCCAGGATGTCTGGCTCTAGATGAGTGATCACACCATCATGATTATCTGGGTCATGAAGATCTTTTTTGTACAGTTCTTCTGTGTTTTCTTGACATCTCTTCTTAATATCTTCTGCTTCTTTTAGGTCCATACCATTTCTGTCCTGTAACGCTGAAGAAACTGAAGTTGGACGGTTCTATGAAGACCTACAAGACCTTTTAGAACTAACATCCAAAAAGATGTTCTTTTCATTACAGGGGACTGGAATGCTAAAGTAGGAAGTCAAAAAACACCTGGAGTAACAGGCAAATTTGGCCTTTTAATGCAGAATGAAGCAGGGCAAAGACTAATAGAGTTTTGCCAAGAAAATGCACTGGTCATAGCAAACACCCTCTTCCAACAACACAAGAAAAGACTCTACACATGGACATCACCAGATGGTCAACACCAAAATCAGATTGATTATATTCTTTGCAGCCAAAGATGGAGAAGCTCTATACAGTCAACAAAAACAAGACCAGGAGCTGACTGTGGCTCAGATCATGAACTCCTTATTACCAAATTCAGACTGAAATTGAAGAAAGCAGGGAAAACCGCTAGACCATTCAGGTATGACCTAAATCAAATCCCCCTGATTATACGGTGGAAGTGAGAAATAGATTTAAGGGCCTAGATCTGATAGATAGAGTGCCTGATGAACTATGGAATGAGGTTCGTGACATTGTACGGGAGACAGGGATCAAGACCATCCCCATGGAAAAGAAATGCAAACAAGCAAAATGGCTGTCTGGGGAGGCCTTACAAATAGCTGTGAAAAGAAGAGAGGTGAAAAGCAAAGGAGAAAAGGAAAGATATAAGCATCTGAATGCAGAGTTCCAAAGAATAGCAAGAAGAGATAAGAAAGCCTTTTTCAGCGATCAATGCAAAGAAATAGAGGAAAAGAACAGAATGGAAAAGACTAGAGATCTCTTCAAGAAAATTAGAGATACCAAGGGAACATTTCATGCAAAGATGGGCTTGATAAAGGACAGAAATGGTATGGACCTAACAGAAGCAGAAGATATCAAGAAAAGGTGGCAAGAATACACAGAAGTGCAATATTACTCAGCCCTTAAAAAGAATGAAATAATGCCATTTGCAGCAACATGGATGGACCCAGAGATTATCATACTAAACGAAATGTCATAAAAAAATTCCACATGGTATCACCTAAATATGGAATCTAAAACATGACACAAATAAACAGAAACAGACACACAGATATAGAGAACAGACTTGCGGTTGCCAAAGGGGAGGAAAAGACTGGGAGTTTGGGATTATCAGAGGCAAACTAATGTGTATAGGACAGACAGACAACCAGGTTCAACTCTATAGCATAATGAACCATAATCAATGTCCTATGATAAAACGTAATGGAAAAGAATATGAAAATTTATACATATTTATAAGTGTATAAGTGGTGTATACATAGGTATACACCAAAGCCTTTGACTGTGCGGATCACAACAAAATGTGGAAACTTCTTCAAGACATGGGAATATCAGACCACCTGACTTGCCTCCTGAGAAATCTGTATGCAGGTCAAGAATCAACAGTTAGATCTGGACATGGAATGACAGACTGGTTTCAAATTGGAAAAGGAGTACATCAAGGCTGCATATTGTCACCCTGCCTATTTAACTTCTATGCAGAGTACATCATGAGAAACGCTGGACTGGAAGAAACACAAGCTGGAATCAATACTGCTGGGAGAAATATCAATAACCTCAGATATGCAGATGACACCACCCTTATGGCAGAAAGTGAAGAGGAACTGAAGAGCATCTTGATGAAAGTGAACGAGGAGAGTTAAAAAGTTGGCTTAAAGCTCAACATTCAAAAAATAACAATCATGGTACCCAGTCCCATCACTATTTCCCCATGGCAAGTAGATGGGGAAACAATGGAAAGAGTGACAGACTTTATTTTTGGGGCTCCAAAATCACTGCAGATAGTGACTGCAGCCATGAAATTAAAAGACGCTTGCTCCTTAGAAGAAAAGCTATGACCAACCTAGATGGCATATTAAAAAGCAGAGACATTACTTTACCAACAAAGGTCCATCTAGTCAAATCTATGGTTTTTCCAATAGCATGCCTGGATATGAGAGTTTGACTATAAAGAAAGCTGAGCACCAAAGATTGGTGCTTTTGAACTTTTCTGTTGGAGAAGACTCTTGAGAGTCCCTTGGACTGCAAGGAGATCAGACCAGTCAATCATAAAGGAAATCAGTCCTGAATATTCATTGGAAGGACTGATGCTGAAACTGAAACTCCATTACTCGGGCCACCTGATACAAAGAATGGACTCACTGGAAAAGACCCTGCCGCTGGGAAAGATTGAAGGCAGGAGGAGAAGGGGATAACAGAGGATGAGACAGTTGGATGGTATCACCAACTCGATGGACCTGAGTTTGAGCAAGCTCCAGGAGTTGGTGATGGACAGGAAAGCCTGGTGTGCAGCAGTCCATGGGGTCACAAAGAGTCAGACACAACTGAGCAACTTTACTTTCTTTCTTACTTTCTTGCTGTACAGCAGAAATTAATACAATATTATAAATTAATTATACTTCAACAAAATGTTTTTTAACATTCATCATAAAAACTTAGGACAATTTTAATGGCAGAAAGTGATCATGTCACAAGCATGTTTCTGTAGGAAAATAAAAAACCTGTCATACAAAGCACAGCAGTCTATTTCCATGCTTTTTCGAACATATGTCATTCTGTGCTCAGTTGCTTAGTCATGCCCAACTCTTTTCAGCCCCGTGGACACTAGCTGGCCAGGCTCCTCTGTCCATGGAATTTTCCAGGCAAGAATACTGGGGTGGGTTGCCATTCCCTACTCCAGGGGACCTTCCCAAACTGAGGATCAAACGTGCATCTCCTGCACTGGCAGGTGGATTCTTCACCATTAGTGTCTTCTGGGAAGCATATTTATTCATTAATTTTGCTAAGAAGTAGTATGTAACTGAAAGTTAAGAAAAATATATGTAAAAAAATTACAATTGAGAAAATACCCACACAAATTTTTCTCTGACACAGTAAAAGTACTATTATTTGATTTTTGCTGTGGCACATACTTCTTTAGCTCTCAGAACACTCATGTTCATGCGTTCATTATCATTTATTCTAAATTGTATATCTGTCTAATTCTAAGGACATAAAGATAAAGGTACTCACTGTTCAGAAAAGAAAGAATCATATAAGCCTAACTGTAACAGAGTGGGGTACCTAATGCAGTATGAGATGGTAGGCAGAGCAAGGAAGGGTTTCATTCCATGAAGGAGCTAAATCTAAGAGGGTAGAAGGCAGCCAAGTTGGATTGGGGGGGGTGTAGACAGGTGTGCATGCGTGTGTGTGTGTGTGTGTGTGTTGTGTATAGATGTAGGGGGAAGCCTGGAATTTTGAGTACAGCCCTGGAGAGAAGAATCAGCTTACTGGGAATGGTGGGGGACAGGAGAATTGGCTTCAGGTAATCCAGTCTGGCTGAAACAAGTCCAGGGCAGAGACAATCAGGAGATGAGCCCAGAGTTGAGAGGATGATCAGGACTGCAGGACTAAAGAAATGCACTGAGGGGTTTAGACTTGCTGTTCAGTTGCTAACTCATGTCTGACTCTTTGCAACCCCATGGACTTCAGCATGCCAGGCTTCCCTGTCCTTCACTATCTCCTGGAGTTTGCTCAAATTTATGTCCACTGAGTGGGACTTGATGTATAGGAAATCAGGATCCAGAGAAATTTCAGATAACTTATTCTGGTGGCTAACAGGGGTGGACTGGTGAATAAGAAGTCAGGAGGTAGTAAAAACCACCTTTAAGAGGCTGTGTCAGGGATGACATTCAAGTGAGATAACAGAGGTCTAAACTCTGACATTGGTAGTAGGTATGGAAAGAAGGAGAATTCAAGCAAAATTTAGTAATACAGACCATAAAGATAGCTGGACTTGATTAGAACGAGAAGAAAGAAAAGGAAAAGGGTAAGAAATGGCTCAAGATGTGGGGTGGGCGGGTGGTGTTGGGAGTAATGCAGGCACGGAAGGATTTTAAGCCCTAAATTAAGAACAAGAGCTACCCACTGGTAGAGCAGGAATGGAGTGGGGGAAGGAGAGGGTGGGCCAGACTGACAGTTAACAGTGAGATATACACACTACCTAATATGTAAAGCAGCCAGCTAGTTGGAAGCTGCTGTACAACACAGGGAGCTCAGCTCCGTGCTCTGTGATGACCTAGACGGTGGGATGAGGGCGGGGGAAGAAGGCTCGAGAGGGAGGGGAGACATGTATACATACAGCTCATTCACTTCTTTGTACAGCAGAAACCAACACAACATTGTAAAGCAGTTATACTCCAATAAACAAAAAGGAGCAATAGCTAAAAGGGGAATAAAAATGGATACAAGATGAAAAACTAGCAATCTACTACAACAGTTTATATGAGAGGCTATGGCATGATGCCATGATGGTTTCAACTAGGGTGAAGCCAGTAGAGACACTGAGATAAACAGCTATATAAGAAGCATTACCATGGAGAAGGAAATGGCAACCCACTCCAGTACTCTTGCCCAGAGAATCCCATGGAGGGAGAAGCCTGGTAGGCTACAGTCCATGGGATTGCAAAGAGTCAGACACGACTGAGTGACCAAAAAAAAGAAACATTAACAAAAAATTTAAAAGTTAAAAAAGAAATACTTCACTGCTAAAACCAGTAGGATTCACTGGTTATCAGACAGATGTGGCGAGAGAGAGAGAATGTCAGAGATCCCTCCCAAGGCATCACAAGGGCAAAGATGGTGGTAACAATAACTGAAATAAAGTGGAGGAAAGATGATTTAAGAAAATTGAGAACACAGTATTTTAAACATGTTCACCTCTGAGATATCTAGGAAGAAATATCAAGCAGACAGCTGAATATACAGATCTCTCAAAAGAGAGGCCTCTTTATACTAAAACTATAATTTGGGGAACTGCTAGTCTATAATTAATCGCAACGATACCCGAGATCACCAGAGGATAAGGAAGAATGTGTCCTGAAAAGATGACCTGGGAACAGGTGCGGAAAAGATCTAAAATCTTAACTTTAGATACTAGGGGCAGGGAGAACCTACACATAAAACTGAAGTAGAGTCTTCCATCGTAAACACAGCTTTTGAGAACTGTGCTTGTGAAAAAGAGAAGATAATACAGGAAGTAGCCTTGAGAGACAAGAGGCTATGGTAGAGAGGCCCCACTTTATTTGGGATGGAAGGCAAGGTAACACGTTTAAGTGCTTGAAAGGAGTCAGTAAAGAGAGAAAGATTAACAACACAAGAGAAAAATGATATTCAATAGTATACATCCACAGAAGGCTAGAAAATGGGCTGTTCCATGTTGGGGGAACAGCTCCTCCTCTCCCGGATGGTTTCTGGTTAAACTAAAGTTTGTGTGGCTTTAGGGTGGTGGTGGAAGAAGCAGTCCACCAGATTTTCAGTTTTTCCAGCCCACTGGTTATGGTTAACCTGGACTTAGCACTAACATATTGTCCTGTTGGGCCTTTTTTCCCCCAGAGATTGGGAATGTTTATTTATTGTAAGTAAGGTCTTACTCGGTCCGGTATGTTAAAGCAAAGAAAGAATGATGACAGATTTGTTATATACTCTTTCATTAGCTTGATTTGAGGGATTTGAGACTGTCATTTGATGTGTCTTCCTGCTTTAGGAACCAAATTCCCCAAAAGTGAGAAGCACGAAATGCAGGGATAAATTAAATAAAATGAAAAGCTCTCAGCTAAACCTCTTTTTATGCTTTCCAGATACTACTATCCTTCAAGATGGTAATAAGGAAAAGATGGAAAACTGCCCTCAACAACAACCAAAAAATGGTAATTACATGAGGTGAATGATATGTTGACTAACCTTATTGTGGTAAACACTTTGCAATATACACATGTATCATTACATTGTACATTTTAAACTTTCACAATATTCAACTACAGCTGGAGGAACGGAAATGACAAAATACCAGTTGATGGATTCTTGTCAAAATATGTCTCATCAAACCTCACAGAGATGGCAGGAGTCAGTGTTCTACCAAATAATTTGGATCCTCTCTCCAACAATGTGACTTGCTTCAGGAAAAGTGGACTAATTCACAAAACCTGGTAAGTAATGCACCTGTAGGAACTCGACACTGCCATCCCTCTGAAGATGACCAAAATATGATAGCATCTACTTTTGGAATTGTGTCAAATACCCTGCTAATAACTCTTGCTCTGGCACAGGGATTCAGCGCTGATACTAAAATATAAATTAATGGAAGAAGTCCTAGAGTTTGGAACAGATATTGGAAGGACATCTATCACTAAAACACTGGGAATCAATGTATCATTCCTTTATTTAGGCCAAGAGATGCACAATGTTTGATAAACTAGAGTTTTCATACAATGTAGGATGGCTTCTCTTTACCTTGACAAGAACCACCTAACATGTCTTTTTAAAAAATGTGTACATTGTTAAAATCACTCTTTTGATATACAATTCTATAATTTTTAAAAAATGCATAGAAAGAAAAGTTCTATCATTCCCCAAATTCCCTTGTGGTCCTTCTTTGCACTTAATCCCTCTCTCTGTCCTCTACCCCTGCCAAATGGCTTGTTGAGAGACTGTGCTCCCACACACTGCCATGATCCACAACCACAGTGATCTGCCTGTGTTCATTGAGTCACTACACGTGGCAGCCTTTCCATCCTAAACCCAGCACCCACTAGCCCATTCAGTACCTCCACAGTCCATCACGAGAGCAAAAGGGACCTTGTGGCATCCCGGGATGACAGGCATAGAACAAGCCATGACGAACCAGGAGTACTGTCACATCTGGCCAGTCTCTGGCCACCCACTGGAGTGGCCTCTGCTGCTGGCCACCTGCTCTCCACTGTCACCACCTCCATTACCAAACACACCTCCCAAGCAGGTGAATTCTTACCAACTACTTCTTTAATCTGGGTCTTTTTCCTCTTCCCACAATTTCCCTTGGTGGAAAAAGCCCTAAATATTGTAAACTTCACTACCTCCTAGTCTAGACGTGGTTCTTAGGATATCAAAAGAAGCTAAAGGACAGATGCAAGCTGTTATATATAGGATGGATAAAAAGCAAGGTCCTGCTGTATAGCATAGGGAACTATATTCAATATCCTGTGATAAACCATAAAAGAAAGAATGTGAAAAGAATACATATATGTGTAACTGAATCACATATGTTTTGCTGTACAGAAGAAATTAACATTGTAAACCAAACTATACTTCAATAGCATGTTTGAAAATAAAATAATTTTTCTAAAAATGAAGCTAAAAATCAGCTAAAAATGGCTGATCCAAGGAGGTAGAATATACTAGGCAAACCTAAAATAGTCTGTTGCACCAGAGGAAAAATAATTTGTTCAAAAATTATGGAGGAAGATCAAAAATACAGGAGCCAGATTTAAGGGGCTCTTTTAGTCACATCTGTGATAACTTCAACATCTAAGCAAAAAGAACAATAATGAATTGTAACTCACTGAATAAAATCAGCTTTTTATTTTTCTGAACCTATCCTACCGATATCAACAGATAATAAGTAATTAAGAAGCGGGATCTCTTCCTTTGAAGAGAATAAACACTTAAAAATATGGAGGGAGTAAAGATTTTAAAAATTATTATTTTACAACCAGCACAGTAAATTTTGGTTCTGGCAAGAACCAATCATAAAGAGATGCTAAACATATGGAGAAAAAAAAAAAAGAGAGCAGTAAATGTTTTGATGGTCTCAAAGTATCTTCCCCACCAACTGGCTTACAAGTTACAAGGGGGAAAATCGTACCTACTTAACCCAGGCAGTACCTTGACCAGGTGATCAAAATTTTATCAGTGAGGAGCACATGGACATTGTGTGCCTCTCGACATGAGACCCTGAAAACACAACATTGTTTATGTCGCCCTCTGGCTGCTGCAGTTAGAACTGGACATGGAACAACAGTCTGGTTCCAAATAGGAAAAGGAGTACGTCAAGGCTGTATATTGTCACCCTGCTTCTTTAACTTATATGCAGAGTACATCATGAGAAACGCTGGGCTGGAAGAAATACAAGCTGGAATCAAGATTGCTGGGAGAAATATCAATCACCTCAGATATGCAGATGACACCACCTTTATGGCACAAAGTAAAGAGGAGCTAAAAAGCCTCTTGATGAAAGTAAAAGAGGAAAGCGAAAAAGTTGGCTTAAAGCTCAACATTCAGAAAACGAAGATCATGGCATCCGGTCCCATCAATTCATGGGAAATAGATGGGGAAACAGTGGAAACAGTGTCAGACTTTGTTTTTGGGGCTCCACAATCACTGCAGATGGTGATTGCAGCCATGAAATTAGAAGACGTCTACTCTTTGGAAGAAAAGTTATGACCATCCTAGATAGCATATTCAAAGGCAGAGACATTACTTTGCCGACTAACGTCTGTCTAGTCAAGGCTATGGTTTTTCCTGTGGTCATGTATGGATGTGAGAGTTGGACTGTGAAGAAGGCTGAGTGCTGAAGAATTGATGCTTTTGAACTGTGGTGTTGGAGAAGACTCTTGAGAGTCCCTTGGACTGCAAGGAGATCCAACCAGTCCATTCTGAAGGAGATAAGCCCTGGGATTTCTTTGGAAGGAATGATGCTAAAGCTGAAACTCCAGTACTTTGGCCACCTCATGCGAAGAGTTGACTCACTGGAAAAGACTCTGATGCTGGGAGGGATTGGGGGCAGGAGGAGAAGGGGACGACCAAGGATGAGATGGCTGGATGGCATCACGGACTCAATGAACGTGAGTCTGAGTGAACTCCGGGAGATGGTGATAGACAGGGAGGCCTGGTGTGCTGCGATTCATCGGGTCACAAAGAGTTGGACACGACTGAGCGACTGAACTGAACTGAACTGGCTGCTGCTGCTGCTACTAAGTCACTTCAAGTCTCACCATGAGGAAACACCAGACAAACCCTGTTTTAGGAACATACTCTAAAACAACCACCTGCATTATTCTAAAATATTAACATCATAAAAATATTAATGTCATAAGACTAAGAAAGGCTGAGGAATATTCCTGTTAAAGAAAACTACCAAGCAATAACAACCACATGCAATTCTAGCCTGGATCTTGAATGGGAAAGGGAAAAACACACAAAGGACATTATTAGAACAATTGACAAAACTGGCAATATAGACTAAAGAGACAAGTATTGTGTGACTGTTAAGTTTTCTTGATGTCATTGAGTGCACAGTGGTGATATAAGAGAATATTGCTGTTCTTAAGAAAGACACAATAAAGTATTAAGTAAAAGGGACATTATGTATGCAGCATACTCTCAAAAAATAGTGTGTGCCAGTGTGTGTATAAGAGTGTGAGTACAGATAGAGGAAAGAACAAATATGATAAACCTAATCTGGTCCCATCATTTCATGGGAAATAGATGAGGTAACAGTGGAAACAGTGTCAGACTTTACTTTTTGGGGCTCCAAAATCACTGCAGATGGTGACTGCAGCCATGAAAATTAAAGATGCTTACTCCTTGGAAAGTTATGACCAACCTAGATAGCATATTAAAAGCAGAGACATTACTTTGCCAACAAAGGTCCATCTAGTCAAGGCTATGGTTTTTCCTGTGGTCATGTATGGATGTGAGAGTTGGACTGTGAAGAAAGCTAAGCACTGAAGAATTGATGCTTTTGAACTGTGGTGTTGGAGAAGACTCTTGAGAGTCCCTTGGACTGCAAGGAGATCCAACCAGTCCATTCTGAAGGAGATCAGTCCTGGGTGTTCTTTGGAAGGACTGACGCTAAAGCTGAAACTCCAGTACTTTGGCCGCCTCGTGTGAAGAGTTGACTCACTGGAAAAGACTCTGATGCTGGGAGGGATTGGGGGCAGGAGGAGAAGGGGACGACAGAGGATGAGATGGATAGATGGCATCACCGACTCGATGGATGGAGTGAACTCTGGGAGTTGGTGATGGACAGGGAGGCCTGGTGTGCTGCAATTCATGGGGTCACAAAGAGTCGGACACAGCTGAGCAACTGAACTGAACTGAACGTAGCAAAAAGTTAAAATTTGCTAAATTTAGATAACAGACATGTAAGTCTTCTGTACTATTTCTTCACTCTTCTATAATATTAAAATTATTCCAAAATAAAGCTTTTTAAGTGGTTTAACCAATTTAAAAACATATTTGAAGCTAAGAATGCATTCACACTTTGTCTTTCATTTCAGCGATAATTAGCGAACTAATAAAATATACCTTCCGATGGAAAAGACCTTTATATCTGTGATATAAAGCATAGATAAATATTTTATGAGAGGATTAAAGTTTCAGCTAGCATAGAAATTATGCACTGGTACTCAGCTTGTTGTTTCACTTGGATTTCATCTGGGGCTCATCAGGGATCCCCTGAGTAAGATTAAAACACTTTATCTCTTATCTATAAATAGATCATTACATTTGGATATAAAAGAAGTTCTATAAAAATGGAGGAAGACAGCTCATAAAGTCAACTAGGTTAAGAACTGCACAGCCACCAAATTTGGCTCTTAATCTCATTAGCCTTTAAAAGCTAGTTAGCAGGAAGCCCAATTCAAATATAGAAAGTGGAGAACATTCAGACCTGTCTTGGGAAATAAAAACTTAAGTTGTTACTTATGAAGTCTTATACTATGGATGCTTCTATAAAAATATGTAAACACTGAACTAAAATGCCTGATTTTAGTTTTCCAATGATTTTGATGCTCTTTAAGTAATTAAAAAAAATGGGAAGAATATAAACTAAAGATTAATTACCCAGCACAAGCCACGGGAGCCTCAGAAAAACACACAAACCACACTTCTACAAACCCACTCATCTAACACTCAAACAGAAGTGCCATGTGTAATTACAAGAATCAGAGGCTTTCAACCATATGAAAAAGAACTCAGAACAGTGACAGGCAGCCCTTTCTGCAATTTAATGAGTGGATACTCCTCCACAATTGAAGCACGTTTTCTTCTGTCTTTAAATTTTTAATCAAAGTAATATATAGCATTTGGTTAAAAAAAAAATCAAGAAGGGCCAAGGGCTCCATTCTCCTCTTCCTAAAGGCAATCATATTTAACCATTTCATTTTAGGGGTTTTCCTGCAGTTACTCTCAATTTTCTAAATAATTCACTTTTACCAATATTTCTTTATTTATCACCTCGGAGAAGGCAATGGAACCCCACTCCCGTACTCTTGCCTGGAAAATCCCATGGATAGAGGAGCCTGGTAGGCTGCAGTCCATGGGGTCGCTAAGAGTCGGACAGGACTGAGCGACTTCGCTTTCACTTTTCACTTTCATGCATTGGGGAAGGAAATGGCAGCCCACTCCAGTGTTCTTGCCTGGAGAATCCCAGGGACAGGGGAGCCTGGTGGGCTGCCGTCTATGGGGTCGCACAGAGTCGGACACGACTGAAGCGACTTAGCAGCAGCAGCTTCATTTATCACCTACAGGTATCTGTGAGATACATCTGATAGGACTGATGCTTTAGTTAACTTACACTTGCCATAAACACCCTCTCTATTCCTCTCAGTGTATATCACTAATTTTAGTTTGTTACTTTTTAGATATACTACCCATTTCTTTTTGTTCTATCAAATACAAAATACTTTGATGACTCCTTCACAGAACAAGACTATAAGAACCTGTACCGATTCTTCTACATCTCCTCCCAACTTCCCTCAGCTCTGCTTTATTTTTGTCCCACATTGTTAAGATTTAAAATTCACATTCCAGGGACTTCCTTGGCTAAGTGGCTGAACTGCATGCTTCCAATGCAGGGGCCCTGGATCCTATCCTTGGTCAGAGAGTTAGATCCTGCACAAAAGAAACTAAGATCTGGTACAGCCAAATAAATAAATTTTTTTTTAAATAAAATTCACATTCCATTATATAGCCATAATTTTACGTGCCTTTCATGCATTTTCTGTAGCAGTGCAATGTGAATGTGAATGCAATGTGAAACTGCAATGTGAATCAGAATCACCTGGAGAACTTGTTACAACACAAGACTTGGACTTCACCTGGTGAGTTTCTGATTCTACAGATCTGAGATGTCTCCTGAATCTTTGCACTTCTAACAAGTTCCCAAGGATGCTTCTGGTCCAGGGACTCAACTCTGAAGACCACCGGTCTAAAGGATGATTCTAAAGGTAAAAACCAATAAAGGACATTGCTCAACAAAGGGTCAAAAGGTATGTTAAGACTATACTTGTCTCACTGTATCTCACTGTGCACACTGTTCACTGAATCCATGGTCGACAAGACATGAGCTAAGAAGAAGCTGGAAGAAAATGCGAGGAGCCATAGGAATTGCAGACATGTTTAGTCTCTCCTGGCTGGCACAACAGCTTGTAGCAGCAGCCATAACATAACCTAACACAACACACCCACCCACAAGGGCTTTCCAGGTGGAGCTTACACATGCTTACAGAACAAAACGCTGCCTGTGGGCAAGCGAGCACCTCATGACGCGCATGCACAGTGCTGTAAGTGATCTCAGCTTTTACATAATCATTTACAAAACGTGGGGCAAGGGAACCTGGCCATGCCATGTTGGCTGATTTGCTCTTTCCCTGCACATTTCGTTCTCTATGCTTATAAGGTCATGACCCTTTTGCTACCAGAAAAAGAATGCTCCTAATGCCACAATACAATACCCTTTCTGGCTACTACCAGTTGCTCCCAAAGCATACCAAGTTTTAATTTGATTCATATTTAGATCAGAATTTATTGCATTATTTCCCCCTTTGGAATTTGTTTTCCTTTATGTTTTTTGTGCACTTTTTACTCACCCTATCTATAGCTTAGATTAGAAAACAAATGATGTTCTCTTCTAATTTGAACCAAATGCATATTATAAGCAGCCATCCTGACATTTCACTGCCCTACAGGTAGTCTCCTGGAGCTGAGGATAGAGGTGGAAACTGGAGACATACATTTGAGAATCATCAATTTACAGGCAATGTTTTAAGAGACAGTTAGTCAATCCTAAAGGAAATCAACCTGAATATTCATTGGAAGGACTGATGCTGAAGCTGAAGCTCCAATACTTTGACCACCTGATGCAAAGAGCTGACTCACTGGAAAAGACCCTTATATTGGGAAAGATTTAGGGCAGGAGGAGAAGAGGGTGACATTGGATAAGATGGTTGGATAGCATCATCGACTCAATAGACATGAGTTTGAGCAAACTCTAGGATAATGAAGGACAGGGAAGCCTGGAGAACTGCAGTCCATGGGGTTGCAAAGAGTGGGACACAACTTAGCATATGAACAACAAATCTGTCTCAGGCTTATAAACTTGGGTGTAAACTTGGAAATAGATCTGTCTCAGGCTTCCCTAATGGCTCAGCAGCCAAAAATCCGCCTCCAATGCAGGAGACGCAGGAGTCATGGGTTCAGGTTCAATCCCTAGGTTGGGAAGATCCCCTGGAGGATGGCATGGCAACCCACCTCAGTGTTCATGCCTGGGAAATCCCATGGACAGAGGCCCTGGCAGGCTCCCACAATCCATGCGGCTGAAAGAGTCGGACATGACTGAGCGCGCATACACACACACACATAAACTTGGTGATAGATTATCTCAGGTTTACCTTTGGTATCACAAAATGACAAAGAACACTTGCAGACTGAATATAAAAATTTACTTATTATTGACTCCCACCTGTCCTTAACCCAAAAGGAGAAGAAAGTGAGATTCCTGGTGAGAAGGAATGCCCTACAGTCTCACTAAGCTGTAAAGCCTATACAAAAAGGAGGAAAGCAGGCCACCATCTCAGCAACCTGTCAGCCACCTATGACACTGACTTCTTGAGCCTCTTCTGGTCAGATGAGAAACAGCTCTTCTACACAGTGAGGAGGTCTTAGCAGGTGAGCAAATTCCCAGGTGCTCCAAAAACATCCTCAGAATTTCCAGCTGCCAAGTTTGTCCAAAAGCTTCCCTCTATCCCCTACACCAACATACACACTCTAGTTCAAACTAACGCTCAGAAAACCAAAAGCAAACTGCTCACAGTTTTAGAACCACAGATTTTAATTTGGCCAGTCACTTGGTGGTCATCTTAAGGTAGTCTCACGATATCATATCTAAAAGTCAAGGAAAATGAAGGCCTAGAAGGACTGCTTCTACTACAGACGATATTGACATGCATGAGACTGAACAAACTTCCCTAAGAAAAATGTTCAGAAAGACAAGAAGGCCCAGGTTGTACCTAAGGAACTCTTTTTCAAGGGCAGGCAGAAGAGGCAGACTCAACAATGAGACTAAGAAGTAGATAATGAGATAATAGGGAAAATAAGAAAGTGTGGTATTACATGCAAGTCAAGAGACTTAGGTATTTTAAGAATAAGGGAGACATTAGCCATCAGGGCAGTGCAAATTAAAACCACAAGGAAATACACTTCTAACCCACTGTGATGGCTACACCCAAACACAGGGTACAGATGTTGGCAAGGATGTGGGGAAATGAGAACCCTCCACATATGTTGGTAAGAATGTAAAATGGCACAGCCACAACTGGGAAACAATCTGGCAGTTCTTCAAATGACTAAACATACATAATTCAGAAATTAAACACACATTTAAAAAATGCATGATTCAGTCCTATACATATTCCCAAGAAAAATGAAAATGTCCACACAAAATTTTATATTGTGAATGTTTACAGCAGCATTATTCACATATTACAGCCAACAGATTGGAACAATGTGAGTGTCCATCAACAGATGAATGGATAATCAAAATGAAATATATACATACATACAATAAAATACTATTCAGCCACAAAAGGAATAAAGTTGAGATATGCAGCCACATGGATGAACCCTGAAAACATTATACTAAGTGAAAGAAGCCGGTCATAAAAGGCCACAT
This sequence comes from Nanger dama, assembly GCA_917880005.1. Lineage (NCBI taxonomy): Eukaryota > Metazoa > Chordata > Mammalia > Artiodactyla > Bovidae > Nanger > Nanger dama. Next base: position 1,687,939 of record CAKJTW010000135.1, read on the forward strand.
ATTGTATGATTCCACTTATATGAAATACCTAGCAGAGGCAAATTCACAGAAACAGAAACTAGATTCGCTTACCAGGGGCTGGGGAAGAAAGAGGAGAGTTACTACATAGTGGTTACAGAGCTTCAGTCCAATATAATTGAAGCTGTATTGGAAATAGATAAATTATGGTATTTTAGCTACATTTCAATTTTTAAAAAGGATAGAACAGCGGACATCTCTGGTGGCACAGTGGATAGGATTCCACCAGCCAATGCAGGGGAAACGGGTTGGATCCCTGGTCCAGGAGGATGCCACATGCCACATGGCAACTGAGTTCACACACTGCAGCTACTGAAGCCCTGCCCCCAGAGCCTGTGCTCCACAAGAGAAGCCAGCACACCACAATCAGAGAGGAGCCCCCACCCCCAAACTAAAGAAAGCCCACACACAGCAATGAAGGCCCAGTTTAACCAAAACAAATACATTACACAAAAAGGAAAGAACCAAGAAGTCATGGGCAATTGCTCCTATATGGGGCAATCCTCCTGCCCATGACAATTATAAACTCTGGGCAAAATATTAAAAAATCACCTACCAAAGGCACTGGAGAGCTACCAAAAGCAGAGAGAAAAACACAGGAGAAGACCAAAGTGTGGGGAGATAGGGAGTCGGGGGTTATACTTGGAAGAAGGGAATAGTCCTGGGTGAATTTCCAGATTGGTTGGTTGGTTTGGATGACTTTTATTCTGAAGGCAGGTCCCAGTTTGTGCTATCCAGGACAGCTAAACTTAAGATAAAAATTCACAGACTTAACTTACTGGCTTGAAAAATCAGAGTTTGGGGCATCTAAGACAGCTAGCAAATGAAGGGAAGAAACGAAAAAGAGAGACTCAAAGAGAAGAGCACGTGTCCCCCAATTTCTAAGTATGAACTCTACCGTAATTTTTGGCTGACACTAAAAAATTACACATGGATAGGGCAAGATGCCAGAGAAGGCAATGGCAACCCACTCCAGTGTTCTTGCCTGGAGAACCCCAGGGACGGGGGAGCCTGGTGGGCTGCTGTCTATGGGGTTGCACAGAGTCAGACATGACTGAAGCGACTTAGCAGCAGCAGCAGGGCAAGATGTGGGCTTCTCAGGTGGTACTAGTGGTAAAGAACCCACCTGCCAAAGCAGAAGATGCAAGAGACACAGGCTCAATCCCTGGGTCAGGAAGATCTCCTGGAAAAGGAAATAGCAACTCTCTCTGGTACTCTTGCCTGGGAAATTCCATAGACAGAAGAGCCTCATGGGCTACAGTTCATGGGGTAGCAAAGTTGGACATCACTGAGCAACTGAGCAGAGTAAGACACAAGCAGCTAAAATAAAGCTAACAGAGATGAACAGAAATTTCGGCTGCTGCCCACTGCAGAGAAGAGAGTCTAGACTCTAACTACTCTAACTAGGATCAAAGCCATAAAGGTTTCAGAGCCCTAAACACAGTGAGATGGTATGTGAAGCCTTAGGAGATGACACTGCCCAGGGTCCCCACTTATATAATAAGTTTGAAAGGGCTTCATGTTATAATCTATAATCAGATGATAATGGCCTGCTAGGAAGAGAAAGGTATTAAGAGGGACTAGAAGCCAATTCCACAATGCCTAGGAGGTTAGTCAAGTCTGCTCAGGGAAAAAGGAATGCTATCATTCATGACACATATCCGACATTTCTGATCTAAGAGATCAAAATCATGATTTCTGTACACCCAATAAAGCTAATACAGAGGCCTGTAAAGCATGGACTCACTCTTCACTGATGACATAACCACTTCTATGTGTTTTAATGCTCCCTGCTTCTGCTCTAAGATAAATAACCAAGTCTGGGCCAGAACAAAAAGAACTATTTTAGGTTTCCTTCTCCAAAACCCATATAGTTTTGTTAGACCATTTTTTCTCTTAAAACACATACACACGCACAGTGTATGTGTGTACAGTTAGGTAGATACAGCTACATAGAAATAAACAAGCTTGTGTTTATGTGTATATGGGTGCATGTGTGTTTGTTTAGACAATGTTGGCTGCTGTGCAAATAAAGAGAAACGTTCAAATTCAAGTTACACACTGAAGGAACAGTTGACAATATTTGTTGTTTAATTGAATGGAGAAAATGAAAGAGTTCTATTTAAAGATTTCCCATGTTTTCTTACAGCTTGATTATTACTAAAGAGACAAGAGTTTCTTGTCAATCTGGTCTCCTCTTATTAATCTTTTCCATTCCCTTATTTAGCATGTATCTTAATGCTTTAGTTAATCCTTTTACACTGCTTGCTGCTGCTGCTAAGTCGCTTCAGTCGTGTCCGACTCTGTGGGACCCCCATAGACGGCAGCCCACCAGGCTCCCCCGTCCCTGGGATTCTCCAGGCAAGAATACTGGAGTGGGTTGCCATTTAAGGCTGCAGTAATTTTCAGCAAGATTAGCATCTAAATGCAAGAGTCATCCAGTAAGGAGTGGGTTGCCATTAGGTTCTGCCATTAACTGCTTAGGTTCTGGTAATAAGGAAAATCAGTAAACTAAGTCTAACTTGCTTTATATCTTGGAGACTACTTTAGTGGTCTGGGTCTAGAATATATTCATAGTAAATCTGATTTATTATGGTACTATTTATTTTATTATACATATTTTTTTAAACTGAAGAAAGTATCTTGGCTCCTTTTTACTTTTGTTGATGGGTATTCTGTTCATCTCAGGGAAGAAAAATCTTTTATGACTAGCTCTATAAATCACTACTCCAGGCTTATTTCAGAACCATTTTTCTAAAAACATTGTTTTACAACTTCACTTGCTTTTGGCTCAGGACATTACTTTCTAATAGGTCTTGTAAAGTTCAAGAAACATTGTTCAAGAAACATTAGCAGATAGACACTATGCACTGCAAGTCCAAGACCCATTTTTGACTTACATGACTGGTGAGTTTGGGAAGCTGGACACAAATGGCTCAGTCCCTTCAGAGTTCTTTCCTGGGATAACTCGTCCATGTCATAAACTGCAGAGAGGCAGGTCCTGCCCCTCAGGGGAAAGCCTGGGGTCATTCAGTGATGCCAAGAGACTAAGTTGGCCTCTGTTGCCTAATCCTGTGGAGGCCAACTGTTGCCATACCTCAAAGTCATTTTTTCCAAATGGCCTATCACTAATAAGGCTGAGGTTTTGATATTCAAAACAAAACAAAAAAGTCTTTAGGGCCAGCAAGCTCAGTATACCATAGGCCTACCAAAAGTTCCCAAGATTTATTTGTAACCTAATCCTGAAAAAAAAAAAAAAAAAAAGTGAAAGTGTCAGTTGCTCAATTGTGTCCAACTCTCTGCAAGCCCATGGACTGTAACCCACCAGGCCCTCTGTCCATGGGATTCTCCACGCATGAATACTGGAGTGGGTTGCCATGCTCTCTTCCAGGGGATCTTTCTAACCCAGGGATCAAACTCAGATGTCCTGCAATGCAAGCAGATTCTTTACCATTTGAACCACCAGGGAAGCCCAACCTAATTCTATATATGCTTAGTCACTTTTAACACCTAAATAAAGTGAAATAAAATACAAAATATTCTAATTCTACATTAGGGCACTTTCAGCATTTTTTTTTTTTTTTGCACAAAGTGTAAAGAGTTTTTAATTATGCATAACACAGGCCAAATTTTATTTAAGCCAATAAATTTTTAAGGAATTGCATACATTCTGATTCTTTCTACTGCTTCACCTTAGTTCCTCCAAAGTCATAATCTTCAAGGTAAGACAGCCCTTTCAAAAAGAAGTTTTGCTCAATCCACAGCTGTCACGTCAATCAGCACAAAATTCTTTCATCTCTTTGATCTCCAGTGGAATAACAGACACACTTCAAAATTTCCCACCTAAGGAAAAAGATTGTAATCTTTGAGATCCAATTTCCTGAAGCAGTTTACTTTAGGACCATGGTTAGGGTCAGGAGATAGATCTGCTAGTTCTGAATTTGACAGTCTTTAAAAATATATTAAATTCAAATCATAGTCTCTCCTAAGCTATCACACCTTAGAACAGTACAGACTGTTGAGATATGCCAATATCTAAGATTTTTAAAGTTTGCCTATTACGTTTTCATAGTTTATTTGGCAGCTCTGTCTTGTAATTCTTTCCCACTGACCTAACAGTTCTATGAGTAAAGGAAACCACACAGTTACTCTATGAAGCATTTCCAACAATGTAGGTTTACAGATAAAGCCCCATCAGGACAAACCTCAAAGGGGCACTTTCAGCATTTAAACTTTATAGTCTGTAGTTTTCCCCCACAGACAAGACAGACATACATTTTACACAGGTCTTACAGAAATTTGGCTTGACTAGTCTTTTTAAAAACTAATATTAAATAATTATTAATAGCAAAATGTAATTCTACATACAGAATTATAAAATGTAGGCACTAGGCTTTTTCTTCTCTAGTATGTATAGAGGATTCCAACATCTAAAGCAGAAGTCAACAACTCTTGGAGGTTAATGGAGGAAAGAAGGTAGACAGGAAGAGGTGGGGGGAGGAAGAGAGTCTGCAGGTCATTCCCCCTCTTCCTTTCTTCCACCCTCTTTCTAAGAAGGTACAGGTTTATGAGGCAATTCAGGTAGAAAGAAAACAGCCCTATGATAACCTTAAGGTGTTGCCTTTGGTACTTTTGGCAAAGGTGGTCAAATGCTCAACTACAACCTTCTGGTGATTTATGGGATGATTAGAGTTCTTACTGTGAATTTGTATTTAAATTGATTTTATTCATGCCCAAAAGTTATAACTTATTTACTTGTCACTTTGCTATTCCATGACAAGTAACACTGATACAGAAAAATATTAATAGTATATAATCCTGAAGTTATTTTTAATACCTTCACCAATAAATTAATAATGGGGTTCGTGGTAACAAACTTTGGCATTTTACTCTGTAATTAATTACTCATGTGCTGCACATAGTGTACTCTACATCTTAAAAATACCTTGCTAATTCTAATGAAGCACTTCCTGTGAACTCCATTCCTCTAAGCACTGCACATATACCATTAGTATCTCTGTTCTACAATTTAGGAAACAGAAACTCAGGAGGTTAAATAACTTGCCCAGTGTCACAACATTAGAAAGTGTCAGATTCATGTCCATAGCTCACGTTCAACTGGTGCTTCTCAGACTCTGAGACACACACAAATCACCCGAATACTTTGATTAAGCTGGTTAAGGACTGGGTCTGACATTTTACATTTCCAAAAGGCACCAATGCTGCTGGTCCACAGACCACACTTTTATTAATAAATTCTAGATCACTTCACTCTGCTATCCAACTATACACTAAAAGAGGATGATATTTAACTTAGGATCCAGTGACCTAAGCAAAAAGGCATTAATATCCTAACTCTAAGTACTGAATCAAGGTGCTGCTTTCAGTCTATAAGAGTTTCAATTTACAAAGAAGTTCTAGACCCAACTAAAATACACTTGATTTGTGCAATGTCTTTTTTTCTATTCTTAGGACAAAAGCCTATTTCTCCTATTCCCATGCAGATATACAGAAGAAAAACAACTTTTTTTTTTTTTAATTAGGGGGGGTGGGAGGTAGACAAGCTTTTACGACTTGGCATTTGACTGAACATTACACATAAGAGCAGACACATCATTAAGACACAAAGCTCTTGACTACTCAATTCTCAAATATGCCACAAAAAGCTTCAAAGACAGCTTGTCTCTGGATTTCTCCTGCTCAGCAACTTTTTAAAGGTGAGATTACAAAAAGATATTGTTCCAACTAGTCATGCTTGTCTACTAAAAACAACATGCTTCAAGTCCTTACACTTAAAGACACCTCTGACACGAACTGAAATAGACTTACTTGTTGGAAACTAGACCAACATTAAAATATGGTTAAGTCCTAATATACTTAAACCTCATTTCTCAAATCAAGCTATTTGTAAAAATTACCTTGTCTCTCTTGAGGACTACCTAGGGTTTTCTGTGTTCATGCACTCTATTTTTCCTCTTTATGTAATATTTGAATAATCAAGGAACTTACTAGATTTTGAAATTAAAATCTGGTCTTATGAACCAAATTACCTACAGAACTTTCTCCAACAGGTACCTTTTTTAAAAAGAGTACTTAAAAAAAAAGCACTGCCTTTTAAAAATCACCTTTCAACATAAATATATTCTAATGTTCTTTTTGAAATGTAGAGAAACTACTTTAAAAATGAGTAGAAGGGACTATTTTTGGCTTTCCTACCAGCAAATAGGTACAAGTTTGGCGATTAGGCAGATCTGGATTTCTATTCTGGGTTTACATCCACTCTTAGTGACTGTGTGACCTAAGGGCAGGGTTATCTAAACTTATTATGCCATAATTCTTGGTTTTTCATATAGTAAGCACTCACATAATTATTATTGCAGAGAAAGTTAAACTTCACGGAATTTATGCAACTTGTCCAAGGTCACTTAATAACTGAAAAAAAAATGAATAAGTCATTTCTATCTGACTCCAAAGCCCATGATATCTCCTCTGACCCAGGTATTGCATTTCCAATATAGAGTTATTGATTGCTTAGCAGAGATAACAAGTATTTCTCACATGCCCAGTGGATCTTTAATTTTAAAAGCCTATATCTATACTATATCACAAATGCCACCTGCATCTACAGTATTGGTAGTAAGACAACCCATTATCAAATATCAACTAACTGGATGGGAAAAACATAAAGGTGAATCTCAAGTAAACACACATACATATGTAGCTGAGGACAAAGATGACTGAGAAAATTAGCTATTAGGCCCTCCCAGGTTTTTATTCCAAACAACATCTGTTGAAGACCCACTATGAGAGCATAGTGCTAGAGTAATATTTTACCAAACACTATAAGAGGGATTAAGGGTAAAGATAAGGACAATTTAAAACAAGAAAAATAAACCAACTTAAACCATAATAAGAATATCTAATAGCTGATGTGTTAAGTGATAGGAGATTTAATGTAATTGCATCTGAGGATATTCACCCTAAGGGCTTTTCTGGTGGCTCAGTGGTTATTTAAAAAAAAAAAAAAAGCCATCTGCAAATGCAGGAGACTCAGGTTTGACCCATAAGTTGGAGAAAAAAAACAGCAACTCACTCCACTATCCTTTCCTGGGAAATCCCATGGTCAGAGGAGCCTGGCAGGCTACAGTCCATGGAGATCACAAAAAATGTCGGGTACGACTTAGCAACTAAACAACACACTCACCTAGATACTAAGGCTCGTCTGTACAAAAGTGATAGTGGGTGAGAAAGTGTCTATGGACATGCAAGTACTCAGCTGTACACACCTATCCTCTGTCTTGGAGGCAGTACAAGGTCATGATTCACAGCATGGACCTGAGGTCACAAGGCCCTGAGTTTAAGATCTAGCTCCGTCATTAACAGCTGTGTGACTTTAGTCAAGTAACCTCTTTAAGCGTTAGTGACCTCAACTGTCAAATGGGAATAAAAACCACACTTACTCTATACAGTTATTCATTTAACACACTTTCACTGAAGGTATACCTCACCATCTAGCATTGCACTGGGCACTGTGGATAAGGTAGAAAAATACATGTAATGTGCTTGGCATGTGTCAAGAACAACCCAGGGATTTTTGTCAGTTTTGTCCCCTGCTGTTGCTCGGTACTTAGAACCGTTGACTGACAAGTAGAAGGCTTTAAATAAATATCTTGCTAAATAGAGAAGAAACTGGTTAGTGCCAGGTGGATCAGAAACTATTCCCTCTGCCATAACCCTTGTTGGACTCAGCCTTCTTGAGAATATACATAGGTAAGCATTGCCGAAGAGGAGAGTGAAAAAGCTGGCTGAAAGCTCAACATTCAGAAAACGAAGATCATGGCATCTGGTGCCATCACTTCATGGCAAATAGATGGGGAAATAGTGGAAAGAGTATCAGACTTTATTTTGGGGGCTCCAAAATCACTGCAGATGGTGATTGCAGCCATGAAACTAAAAGACACTTACTCCTTGGAAGGAAAGTTATGACCAACGTAGATAGCACACTGAAAAGCAGAGATATTACTTTGCCAACAAAGGTCCATCTAGTCGAGGCTATGGTTTTTCCAGTAGTCATGAATGAATGTGAGAGTTGGACTGTGAAGAAAGCTGAGCACCGAAGAACTGATGCTTTTGAACTGTGGTGTTGGAGAAGACTCTTGAGAGTCCCTGGGACTGCAAGGAGATCTAACCAGTCCATCCTAAAGGAGATCAGTCCTGGGTGTTCATGGGAAGGACTGATGAAGCTGAAACCCTAATACTCTGGCCATCTCCTGCGAAGAGCTGACTCATTGGAAAATACCCTGTTGCTGGGAGGGATTGGGGGCAGGAGGAGAAGGGGACGACAGAGGATGAGATGGCTGGATGGCATCACTGACTCGATGGACTTGAGTCTGAGTGAACTCAGGAGTTGGTAATGGACAGGGAGGCCTGGCGTGCTGCGATTCATGGTGTCACAAAGAGTTGGACACGACTGAGCGACTGAACTGAACTGAACTGAAGCATTGCTGGAAGTTCAAGTCTCCTCATTTGTTTTTAATAAGATTTAGAAGTCTAGTTACTAAGACTCCATGTGAGATTTTCTGTCACATATTTATAGTGTTTTTAACTGAACATTCTGTACAATAAAATATTAAAACATACAAAGAAATAAAATATGATGTACCTTCATGTATTCATCAACCAGCTTCAACAATAAGCAACACATTTTTCACTGTATTAAAATGTGTTTCCCAAATCTTAGCAAGGCAAGACTTATAAACTACCTATTTGGACATAACTATTAGTTCCTAGTCTAACAGAAAGCAGAAGGTATGAGTTTATGCTCTTTCATACAACTTTGGCTCTCACATCAGCTCTCTTATAAGATGGCACTGCATAGCAAAAATAAATTTTACTAGCAATGAGCATTCACAGAAAATATAGCAATCAATCCTCTCCTAAGCCCTTCCATTCTGCTATTTTGGATCTTTCTGATAAATTAAAAGCAAATTTCAATGCAATCCAAGTAAGGTTTTTCATTTATTTGTTTTTTCCTTTTTTTTAATGATCTCTTTAAATTTCAGTTTTAAAAACAACCAACAGAGAAGCCTTGCTACACAAAGATTATGAATGTAATAAATCAGCTCCATGATTTCCCTGGTGATCTAGTGGTTAAGAGTCTGCTTGCCAATGAGGAAGACATAGGTTTGATCCCTGGTCCACGAGGATCCCCTTAGTTGTCCACAGGGCAACTAAGTCGGTGATCCACAACGTGCCCTACAGCCCAGGAACCACAACTACTGAGCCCACGTGCCACAACCAGCGAAGTCCAAGCACCTACAGCCCGTGCTTCGCAACAAGACAAGCCACTGCAGTGAGAAGCCTGAGCTCCTCAAGAGGGTAGCTCCCGCCCACCGCAACTAGAGAAAGCCTGCACACAGCAACAAAGACCCAGCACAGCCATGCATACATAAATAAATATTTTTTAAATTAATAAATAAGTCTGCTCCAAAGACCTTCAGATCAGTATGTCATCTCTTCTCTGAGAAGCTTAAAACACTTCCATAACATCTCTCATTAAAGTGATTCTCAGTTTGCTGTGAGAATCCAGGCTTCCTGGTGGCTCAGAGGGTAAAGAGTCTGCCTGCAATGCAGGAGACCGGGGTTTGATCCCTGAGTCGGAAGATCCCCTGGAGAAGGAAATGGCAATCCACTCCAGTATTCTCGCCTGGAGAATTCCATGGACAGAGGAGCCTGGTGGGCTACAGTCCACGGGGTCACAAAGAGTCGGAGATAACTTTTGCAACTGACTCTTTTCAGTTTGCCATGAAAGATAATGTGACACTCTGGGTCAGGCCAGGACAAACAACCTCTATACTGAAGGTCTCACTTGAGGCTATTATGTGTAAAGTCATGGCAGTCCTCCTCACTGACCCAATCCTCAAAGTTACAGGCACATACTAGGCACTTTTTAATCACTTTACAAATTAATTAGTAATGTATCTAGTCCCATCAAACACGAAAGCACCCATGTGATACAAGTTCCATCAGATTTTTTTTTTTAACAGCTACAATGGCTGCTGAAAGCCATCTCATTCCCTTTCCTGGCCTAGATCAAGGCCAGGTATAAGCAGGAACAACCAAGACAGCTCTCCACAACCCTCAGTCAGAGGCACACATAACCATCCTCTCACATGTCCTAGGATAAACACCTACTCAGTCTCAGTACAGCACCTTTTTCTAACGATGTGGCCAGCCCTTGAACTAACAGACACAGAAATTCAGCTGGTAAAATTAAGGTAACAAGCTACACGTCTTTTATAAACACAATAACCTAGGAGGCAGTGAGAAACAAGTATTACTTCAATTTCAAGTTCAAGAAAATCAAAGTCATATATTTCTCCCTAGGAGAAATGTCCAATAAGATCCTGGAAAACTGCCATCTAAGAACAGAGAGAAGAAAAGATTACACCACAAGCAAAGGCGGGCCAGGGAACCTCTAAGACTCCCAAGAGTCTGTGGTTGTAAGTAGATTTCCTGAAGAGATAAAACTAGTTAACCCAAATTTCAGGTTTCTTCTGACTTAGACCATATGTTCTTACACAACCAGAGTGATCTCACTGGCCCTCTCTTGAACCTAAGCAAAACCCAGTTGTACATTTAGAGAGGATTTACTGCTCACAGCAACAAAAGTGGTTTTCTACTGCACCCACGTGTCTTCTTTTCTGATGTTCCTTTTAAAGTTAAGGCAATGAAAGGAGTTCCCCCTTGATGATATGTATACCTCAACTGATGCGGTTTAACATCAATAAGAATTAAGCTGTTGATAAGTCCTTGAAATCTGGTATTCTCATAAAACATTCACATTAATTCAAGCAAAACATTAAAGAGCATTACATAATGAGTCATACTAAACTGGTGATGAAAAGAACAACCATTAAGACAACCAGAGCATCAGTTTATCACAAGTTATCATTCACAGCATAAAAATATGTTTTAAGACTAACATCAAAATACTCACTGAGCCCCCAAAGGTACCCTATTCTTCCCTTAAATACACAGCATTTACCAAAGCATTGTTGTATGCAAACACAAAGATTGCTTTCTCTAAAAACAAAACTACAGAACTTCTTTGTTCTTTACAAGAACAGCCACTAAGTTATCTCTTATTGCTGACCTAAAGGCTTAAGGGACCATTTACGGGAAAGAAGGTTGTGTAATTATGTAATTATGTTCTTTCATACAGCTTTGACTTTCACATCAGCTTTCTTACAAGAGCGTGGAGCAAATAAGACAGCACAACAGAGAAAAAATATATATATTTATAAATACCAGCAATGAGCATTCACAGAAAATGTAATAATCTGTATCTCTCTTCCCTTCTCTCTTTCTCTCTCTCTCCCTTTCATCCATTCTGCTATTTGGGGTCCTTGTGATAAAAACAAAGTCTCAATGAAGTCCAACTAGTTTGTGGTTAATTACAAATAATATTCCATATATTAATAAATGGACCATTATTTTTTTCATTATTTTAACAGATGTTATTCACAAAAAAGTTTTTAAGATAATGAAAGACAAAAAATACATAACTTTCAACCTAAAACTCTAAACTACTGGGCTAGCTACACATTACAACAAAGGGTTTTATATATTCATTCTTGTCTGTACAGTTTTCCCTAATCTCTAAGAGAGATTATCATCGATTTTATTACATCACAGAATGTATGATTACTGTTGACATCTGACAAATTTCAAACAGGAAAGAAAAGCTTAATTAATAATAAAGTTCATGGGCTCTGACTTCAGGAATAATAGCATTAGCTGGATGACTAAGGCAAGTTAAAACTTATCTAGATTTTAGTTCCCTTATCTATAAAATGGGAATAATAAGAATATCTACCTCATGGGGCTCATGGGCTTCCCTGGTGGCTCAGACAGTAAATGATCTGCCTACAGAGCGGGAGATGGCGAGCTGGATTCCCTGGGTCGGGAAGATCCCGGGGAGAAGGGAATGGCAGCCCACTCCAGTGTTCTTGCCTGGAGAATTCCACGGGCAGAGGAGCCTGGCGGGCTACAGTCCATGGGGTCACAAAAGTCAGACAACGACTGAGTGACTAACACTCGCACAGAGACCTCAGGAGATTTTGTGGGATTATATAAGATAACGCACGCCGAAAACCCTTGGCATTGTTGCTGACATGGCAAGTCCTCGAGAAGCATTAAATATCATCATCCTCTGTATTTACTATCACCATTTAGTTGTTGTTCAGTCTCTCAGTGTATCCAACTCTTTGCGACGCCATGGACTGCAGCACACCAGGCCTCCCTGTCTTTCACCATCTCCCGGAGCTTGCTCAAACCCATGTCCATTGAGTTGAAGATGCCATCCAGCCATCTCATCCTCTGTCGTCCCCTTCTCCTCCTGCCTTCTATCCCTCACAGCTTCAGGGTCTTTTGCAATGAGTCGGCTCTTCGCATCAAGTAGCTAAAGTATTGGAGCTTCAGCTTCAGCATCAGTCCTTCCAGTTAATACTCAAGGCTGATCTCCTTCAGAATGGACTGGTTGGATCTCCTTGCAGTGCAAGGGACTCTCAAGAGTCTTCTCCAACACCACGGTTCAAAAGCATCAATTCTTCGGCGCTCAGCCTTCTTCACAGTCGAACTATCACATCCATACATGACCACAGGAAAAACCATAGCCTTGACTAGATGGACCTTTGTCAGCAAAGTGATGTCTCTGCTTTTTAACACACCATCTAGGTTAGTCATAGCTTTTCTTCCAAGGAGCAAGCATCTTTTAGTTTCATGACTGCAGTCACCATCGGCAGTGGTTTTGGAGCCCAAGAAAACAAAGTCTGTCACTGTTTGCACTGTTTCCCCATCTATTTGCCATGAAGTGATGGGATCGGATGCCATGATCTTCATTTTCTGAATGTTGAGTTTTCACCTTCATCAAGAAGCTCTTTAGTTCCTCTTCGCTTTCTGCCATAAGGGTGGTACTACCTATCACTATTACTATTTACTTATCAATCACAAATAAGATCTTAGGCATTGTACTGGATGCTGGATACTTTATCATAGGTTTTCTCATTTATTTCTTTCAGCAACCTCATAAGGTAGGTACTGTTGTTATTGTTGTTATTATTACTATTAATCCCATTTATCAATGAAGAAACAGGGTTCAGCAAGTAATTTTTCAGGTTCATACAATTAATAAATGGCATTTTTGTTGTTGTTGTTTAGTCAGTAAGTTGTCTCCAACTCTTTGCGAGTTTATAGACCGCCAGGCTCCTCTGTCCCTGGGATTTTCCAAACAGGAGTATTGGAATGGGTTGCCATTATCTTTACCCAGGGATCTTCTCAACCCAAGGATCAAACCCACATTACATCTCCCGCATTACAGGCAGATTCTTTCCTGCTTGAGCATCAGGGAAAATTCTAGTAAATAGCAAAACCAGAACCTGAACCAGAATGTATCTGATAACAAAGCTCCCTTAACAGGTATGACATAAATATTAACAAGTTGAAATTCCTCTAGAATAAGTAATAACAGATTCATTATCCAAAAGACATTATAGGTGACATTCATCTACAAGTAACTATACCAACTTCTGAATGCTTCAGCCAAAAACAGAAAAAACAAATTCCATCTATAGATTAACTAACTGACCTTTGGTTTTTCTAAAAGCTATTTCAGGGATGCGAGTGATGATTTTGATAATATACCACATTTACATAATCCTTTGGTATATAATATATACCAAATATATACTATACTATATATATATTATATAATATATATAAATATATACTATAATAAATTGATCTTCATTATAATCCCATGGATATAGATAGGAACTATCATCTTATTAGATGAGGCAAGTGAAAGGTCACAAATCTGACACGTAATAGAAGAAGGACTCAAACCTAAGTCTTCTTGTTCCAAGTACAGAGCAAATTTTTTTACCCCAACATGTAGACAAACAGGTTAATAAATATTAAAAACAAATCTCAAAAAGAGTAACTGCTTCCCTAAAAAGAATAACGGCTCCCCAAAAAGGAGTCCACACATCACACTCATTCTCATCCATGATCAAAAGCCTTAAAGACAAAACAGTGTGCTGTTCTCCAAATGACAACATTGAAAGGAGAAGGAACGTTAACACTCTTCAAAAAGGATGGCCGCAGGACCTAGAAGGAAGGCAGAGGATCACAGTCTCCAAGACAGGAAAATAAAATTATTTACCTGTACTAAAGAAAAACAGAAAATAAGGTTGAAAACTATACTGAGAAATTTAATGTATATGAGGAAGAATACTAAAAGACACAGATTCTGCAATCAGAGATTCCAGGGGAGACAGAAAATTATATAATTAATACAAGTTCAAATAATTAAAATACAATGTAGTGCACAGAATAAAAGATATATGCTATGAATACATGGAAAAGAGTAACACTTTAACAAACTGGGTAATCGAGTGATTTGTTGATCTACGGAAAGAAAAAGGAAAAAATAGGAGATCCTTCAAAATACAAGAAAAAGAGTTTCAGAAAGTGTCAGTTTGCTGTACAAATCTAAGCTCAGTTTCTAATATAGCTGCCACTTACTATGCTTTTCCATTTCTGATGCCCAGTACATGAATCATTTGACCTGTCAATAAACTGACCATCCAAAAATGCACTGCTCACTAAATCCTGCTCGTTAAGGGGTGGGCTCCAAGTTATATTTAAATCAAGTTATTCATTCTGTAACTGATAAATTAATGACTAAAGACAGCTCTTACATGGCCATTTGAAAGTAGATTTCTAGAATCATCTGCTAGCTTGAGTTGTACATCTTAACTAAAGCAACAGAAGATCTTACTATAGCTCTCCAATGTTAAAAGGTCAGGTTCAAGAAAATCAATCAAAAAGCAAAGTTAAGATAGATAAAAGTGAAGTTTGCCAAGAAAAAGTCAGAGCTAAGCATAGAAAAAAATAGTAAAAACTTTAATCAGGCTATTACTGAGATATGCTGCAAATATTCACATTCAAGTAATACTTATTTCACCCCAGTAGTCTCTAATTTCAGTGCCAATAAGACAAAGTAGGCAAAAAGACAGATTCCACAGGGAATGTGTTCTCATCTTGCAGGTAAGCAAGTCTTAAAATTTGCTGCATACCAACATCACCCAGGTAGTCTAGTAAGAATGCACACTAGTGTGCCTAAAATGGTAGATATTCTGAGAAACACAGAAAAACAAAATTTAAAATAAGCCCACTGCCAGCTAATTCTGATGGTTGTGGGTCATGCTTTGAGAAACAGCAATATTCCAGGCATTATACTAGGTACTCTCAGATGTGTTCTTTCACTTAACCTTCATAAAGATCACATGACATAGATATTATCCTTACTTTATGAATGAGGAAACAAAAGTCCAGGGGTTAAGATGCCCAAAATTAAACAGCTAAAGAGAAAGAAAAGGGACAGAAGACCCAAACTTAAACAACTAGAGAGAAAGAAAAGGACAGAAGAGAAATTTGCTGTATTAGACAGCAACTTGAGAGTAAACTCAAGAAGCTGAAAATCAAATATTCTTAGAATCATTAAAAAATTAAAATAATAGGAAGTCAGAGAGTTTCATTATCTTGTGTCACTCAAAGACACAGAGACATGAAAGACCAACACTAAAAATTATACACTATTAAATAATTATTTAAAAGTGTCTCTATAAAAAGAATGTCTATATGTGCATAACTGAGTCACTTTGCTATACAGCAGAGATTGGTACAATATTGAAAATCAACTATACATCAATTTTTTTAAAAATTAAAGTTATCTCTGTAGTTGACTACATGTAGGCTGAGGCAGAATAAAAGTACTTTGGTATGAAGTTATCTATATTTAAAATTTACTTTCTTTGAACTTTCAGTCATCTTTAACAGGTAAATTAAATACCTATTAAAATTTATTTTGATATAAACTTCTTGGTGATTACACAGAATTATAATTTTGATAAAAAGAATTCAGCCTGTGGCCCAATATATACTAGCTCTCTTAATTGGTAGTACCAACTGACAGAGCAAATTAATTAATTAAAGGAAGGAGAAAGCTTCAAAGTATAAGGAAAATGTCTCAGGAGCTGGCTGTGGACACAGTGCTCTGATAACCCTGTAAACCTCAGAAACTGAAACACTTA
Source organism: Nanger dama (assembly GCA_917880005.1). Lineage (NCBI taxonomy): Eukaryota > Metazoa > Chordata > Mammalia > Artiodactyla > Bovidae > Nanger > Nanger dama. The sequence continues at coordinate 1,704,114 of CAKJTW010000135.1, forward strand.
TCAAGCATCCCTGTATGCTCAGTACTGTGCCAGGCCCTGGAAATTCACAGGAAAATAAGACTACATCCTTGTCCTCAAGGAGGCTAAACCAACTGGGGAATAAAATCTAGTAAGATCCAAACTAGGAACTAAATTATGTAATATTACCTAATACCGCAGATCAGTGAAGGCAATCAGTGAGAAGTAGAGCAAGAAGAGTGAGTATGAACACCTCTTACATACCAAATACTTTCACCATGTTATCTCTCAATTCTAAGAATACCCGAGAGGTTCAAGGTGCAGGAAGCAAAGTTCAGGGCAGGAAGTCACTTCCGGGCAGGGAGTCACTTCTCTCAGCTCACATAACTAGAAGGTGCACTGGGAGGTAAGGCTGAACAGAGATGGGCCGGATAAGACAGGACCACGTGCTACTCCGAGAGAGCTAAGAACCAGTCACTGAAAGGACATTTATTAAGGGAGACTATTATGTCAGTACTGTGCAGAACAAACCAAAAGAGGAAGATCTATAAAAAGATACAGTCGTCTAAGAAACTGCTCTAGAAAGAAGCTGCCCCTCACTGTCAGAGCCAGCCTGGCACTATCAGCTTTGGCTAATTAAGGGAAGGAGAAAATCTCAAGGTATAAGGACAATGTCTCAGGTGTTGGCTGTAGACACAGTGCTGGGAGCTGCCCAACACTCATAGCTAGTGGGTGGTGTCCCCCTGTTGAAGCGAATTCCACAAGCATCATTGTCAGACAAAGCTATTCTGGGGCAAAGATGGATCAAGACAAAAAAATAAAATTAAAAAGACTTCTCTGTAACCATGAATGCAAAACGTGAACAATGTCCAAGCCAGAAAAATGATCAAACTTTCCCCATCCTGGCTAACACAGGGGACTATAGCTTCTTGATCAATCATAGCTGTAGCCTCAATTGATTCCTCCTGCCTTCTAGGTAAGATTTAAATCACTGAATCACCCTGCTTCTTGACAGCATCCAACTCCGAGCAAAGTCTTACTTCCTTGAACCCTCTCCAAATCACTTAACACAAGCCAAATCCTAAAACAAATCCCTTCCAACATCCTCTGAGACACCCCACAATTCCCCCGGTCTGTGAGTTTTCTCATTGCAATGAATTAATAAACTCCACTTCTTTCAATGGCTCATATTTTCCTGGTAGTCTTTGGGTAGAGGGGGCACTGACAGAGACAGGAGCCTGTACTAAGCTGGAGGCAGTTGGGAATGCAGGAAAGAAAGAGACATTTTCAGATAAGAATGAAAAGAACCAGTAATAGACAAAGAAGAAAAAAAATCAAGACATACATCACTTGGAATACTGAAGTATTATGAACTTAGAGTGGATCTAGTTAAAATAGCTCATTTCTCATAGACTATAAAAGATACAGGAAGACAAAAATATTTCGTAGGCAATTTAGAGATTAAACAATAATGATGTCTGGGTTCCAATTCCAAAGGTTCTGATTTAACAGATCTTGAGTGTAGCTTGAGCATCAGGATGTTTTAAAGCTCTCTAGGTGGTTCCAAGAGCAGAGTCAAGAATCACTATCACAGAGGATGTTCGTGACTGGGAGGAAGAAGGAAAAGCAATGGGAAAGGTGAAAAAGACTCAAGGAATTACTGGGGCCAAAAGCTAAAATGAAAAGTCTGGCTTGAAGACTGAACAGGATTCCAAGATACAGAGCAATGAAAATGACAAAGGAGACACTGCACTTAACAAATGATGCCCAGAAACCAGATGGGACTCTGAAGATAGGTTTCAGTCCAGTCGCTCAGTCGTGTCCAAGTCTTTGTGACCCCATGAATCGCAGCACGCCAGGCCTCCCTGTCCATCACCACCTCCCGGAGTTCACTCAGACTCACGTCCATCGAGTTGGTGATGCTATCCAGCCATCCCATCCTCTGTCGTCCCCTTCTCCTCCTGCCCCCAATCCCTCCCGGCATCAGTCTTTTCCAATGAGTCAACTCTTTGCATGAGGTGGCCAAAGTACTAGAGTTTCAGCTTTAGCATCATTCCTTCCAAAGAAATCCCAGGGCTGATCTCCTTCAGAACGGACTGGTTGGATCTCCTTGCAGTCCAAGGAACTCTCAAGAGTCTTCTCCAACACCACAGTTCAAAAGCATCAATTCTTCGGGGCGCTCAGCTTTCTTCACAGTCCAACTATCACATCCATACACGACCACTGGAAAAACCATAGCCTTGACTAGACAGACCTTAGTTGGCAAAGTAATGTCTCTGCTTTTGAATATGCTATCTAGGTTGCTCATAACTTTGTGACTGGAAATATGGCCGACTGGTAAAGACAGTATCTGGCAATTAGCAAAGTCTTCAGGTGGGAGACTTTCAGTCCTCTGAGAGTGCCTGCATTACAACTACACCTACTACCGCAAATAGATGTAACTGTGCAGCTAGTGCCTGTTGTAGTTGCGTAGGAAACAGAGTCCCCCAAGTCACGTTTCCTACCTGGTGTTCCCCACACTGCCACCTAGTGGGCTAAAATGGCAAGGAGCTGATTTGAAAAGATTGATTTCTAGGTGGCCGTGAACTCATTCGGTTACAAGGCAGGTGGAAAACAAGATGAATTCAAGGGTTTAAATCTTAAGGTTTTCCTCTGTTTGTTTAGAGTAGAAGATAGGCTTAAGGTACAGGGTTTCTTTGGGGGTGTTGAAAATGTGCTAAAATTGTGGAGATGGTTGCATAACATTTCGATGTACTTAATGCCAATGAATTATAGAGTTAAAAATGGAAAAAAATGGTCTTTTACGTTATATCACTGAACATATGATATAGTATAAGAATTATATCTCAATAAAGCTGTTACCAAAAAAAGAGGAAGAGGCAACAAATACAGGAATGATCTCAAGAACGGTAGAAGAATTTCAAAAGGATGTCAGAAATCATTCAATCCCTTCATTTCAAGCCCCCTTCATTTCAAAAAAATAAAAATTGAGGCTCAGAGAATTAAATCACTTATGTTACATAAAGAGTAAAACCTAAGCCCCTAAAAGAACACTATAACCTTATTTAACAGACTTCTCTTGTCTCCCAGCCCTGAGAACTGATTTTTCTTAAGCTTGGTCCTCAACAGTGCTATCTTTTGCTCAGGAACTTATTACCTAGGGCTCTCAGCCACACCAATGACTTCAAATAGCACCACTATCATTAATACTTGTTTCATTATTCCAACAATTAAAGCCAAAAACATGCATTCATCTTTTACTTCTCCCTTGCCTGACAGTCAGTCAGTGAACTGTATCAACTCTTCTCTCAAAAGGACCTGTTTTATTGCCAGGCGCTCTAACACCCTCCTTACTTAGGCCTTCACTACTTCATACCCAAGTAAAGGAAATTTTCTCTTAACTGGAATCCCCATCTTCAGTCTTTCCACATCTCTCCCCAGTCACATTCACCAAACCAGTTCTCCTGCACAAGTCTTCTCAACTTTTATACATTTCATATTGCTACTCAAGACTCTGATGCTGGGAGGGATTGGAGGCAGGAAGAGAAGGGGACGACCGAGGATGACATGGCTGGATGGCGTCACGGACTCGATGGACATGAATCTGAGTGAACTCCGAGAGATGATAATGAACAGGGAGGCCTGGCATGCTGCGATTCATGGGATCGCAAAGAGTCGGACATGACTAAGCGACTGAACTGAACTCAAAAATCTTTATGGGCGCCTCAATACCTACAAAATAAAGTTCAAATTATTTAGCCTGACCATCAAGGGCTTCTGTATTCCAGAATCTATTCCAACCTTATTCACTATACCCTTCCATAGAAATAACATTCCAATACAGTCAAAATGATCTGCTACAGAATCTATGGGCTTCCCAGGTGGCACAGGTGGTAAAGAACCCGCCTGCCAATGCAGGAGACATAAGAGACGCAGGGCCGATCCCTGGGTCAGAAAGATCCCCTGGCGGAGGGCATGACAACCCACTCCAGTATTCTTGCCTGGAGAATCCTATGGAGAGAGGAGCCTGGTGGGCTACAGTCCACAGAGTCACAGAGTCAGATAAGACTGAAGCAACTGAGCAGACACGCATAGAATCTATATGCATCTCATACCCCATAGCTATTATCTATTTCACTTATATTTACTATTAACCTGTTTGTCTTCCCCACCCCCACCACCTCCTGTTTCCTAAAAGTTCTCAGTTCAGCCTTACCTGTAGGGCTTTAAAGACACGGCCTGAACATCTGGATATTTTTAAAATTCTACAAGTAAATTTTACAAGGAGTGAACACCAATGTTTCACAGACTTTAAGAAAGTCTTCTGTAAAATGGTTAAGTTTTCAGTACCTAAACTATCTAATATCATACAGTCAAAAAATAAAAACTGTCCAGAGAGACTGTTTCCTAAATATCCAAGCATTCTTTTCTTGATCATCTGTACAACATCAATCTAATTAACATCTATTTCTTAACAAGGGTAAACACAGTAGTTGAAAAATGCCAACAATAATTAAATTTTTATACACTCATGAAGTTGATTTGTGAGAAATATCACAACTATTCAAATTAAAAACACAACTTCATACATACTTGTCCCACATATGATGATTATTTAAATATGAACAGAACATGCTAATGTAAATACCCAGTTTGAAATTCAACTGCAGAATTATTTATGGTATCCTAAGTAGCTTGACTAAGCCCAGCTGTGCCAATTTCACCCTAGCCCTTGAATTTAAAGATGCAAAGAATGGAGTTAGTTATGGTGAAAAAGAGAATAGTTGTCAACTCAGACTGAACATTATAAAAACCTGGAGAGTCTTAAAATTTCTATGCTCAAACCATACTCTAAGCCAAATAAAACAGAATCTCTGGGTGGGACCCATGCATCAGTATTCTTTTAAAGCTGCTTCCAATGGGTAGACAATGTTGAGAACCTATGAATCAGAAAATCTCTCAGAGAAATGTGAGGCTCACAACTGTTTAGAGACTGAAACAAGAGGGGGGAGGTCCCAGTTCTCTTATTGATTTATGAATGATTTTTATATATTAAAGATATATGCCCTTCCGTGTTACAAATATTTCCCTCAGTTTCTTGGCTTCCCATTATAAGACAGTTCTTTCATGAAGCCAAATCTGTTGATCTATCAATCTATCTTTATTCCTTTATGAGACTTCTCTCATCGTTTTTGCCTTGATGGCTAACAACAACAACAAAACAAACCAGAGAACTTCGTAACATTAAAATTTTCAACCAAAGTAATGAATAAAAATCAACATTAATCCAGGACTATAAATGCCCTTAAGTATTTTAAATTGAACATGAATAGGCCATGTGTAAAATAGTAAAATGGCAACAAGCTAACTTGAAAAAGGCAATTTTTTTTTACTGGATTCAGACAAGTGAAGTAATGGTTTTGACAACTTTTACTTTTAAAACAAAATGTCTAAGGTGTTTGTCACATGGGTGAACTGAAAAGGAACAGTTCAGATATATACCTATGCCCCTGGAAAAGCAACCATTTGAGTTCTAAGATCAGAACGTGATACAGAAGAAAAGGTCATTGAACCCAGTCACGTTTATTATTTTCATCCTAGTAAGTAATTATTATAGTAAAAGCTAGGGGAGAAATTAATTGCACAAAATATTTCCTAGTAATAAATTCCATTATAAATAGATCAAAGGCACAATTTTTCTCCCGTATCATCACAAATCCAACTACCAGTTTCAGACAAGATTTTTTGACTTTCAATGTGAATAACATGATCAATATTATTAATAAGGCACTGTTGGGAATTCCCTGGTGACTCAGTGGTTGGGACTCCAGACTGTCACTGCCAAGGGCTCGGGTTCAATCCTTGGTCCGGGAACTAACATCCCACAAGCCTCATGGCGTGGCCAAAAAAATAAATAAGGCACTGTTACCGTATCAGTTTGCCAGTGCTCTTTTATTATGGTGAGTTATATACAGATATTTATGACAAAATTTGATTCTGGTTGGAGTATTTTTGGTTCAAATTCAAAACAAACATTATGGGAAATGTCAGAGGTTGAGAACAGTTTGGAAGGGAGAGTCATAAAGGCGATCACTCAGGGAAAACAATTTTTTTTCTTTTTAATATTTCTTTGGGCTTTCCTGGTGGCTCAGACAGAAAAGAATCTGCCTGTAGTGCAGGAGACAAGGGTTCAATCCCTCGGTTGGGAACTACTTATTCATGTGTTTGCCTGCATTGGGTCTTTAGTTGTGGCACTTGTGGTCTTTGCTGTGTCGGGTGGGATCTTTCGTTGTGGCACACGGAGTCTCTAGTTGTGGTGTGCAGGTTCAGTAGTTCCAGCATGTGACCTTAGTTGCTCCACCACATGTGGGATCTTCGTTTCCTGTGTCCCTTGCATTAACAAGGAGGATTCTTAACCAAACTGGACCACCAGGAAGTCCCGATAATAAGCTTTAACAGCTGAAAACCAAGCCTCTCAGTATCCTGAAAAATGTCTGCATGCTTTTCATCCACTGTCCACCAGAGGGAGCATCACGTCTAATCAAGACTGTTTGCAGAACTGCCAAATAGAAAGTAGAAATCGTCTAAAATACTGACCTGCAAAAATTTTAGATGTGTATATATAGCTTTAAAAGTTAAAAAAAAAACATAAAAATCCCCAAAATAATCTCAAATGTAATATTTATCCAATTATTGGATTGCTGAGAACTTAAAACAGTTTAAAAATACAGAAATCACTGTCTAATTTAGTGTAAATACAAGTTACACAGGTATCTTGAAGTCACATACAGAAAATGTATATTCTGATTCAATCAGTCTGTGGTGTAGCACAGAACTCTGCATTGCTAACAAGCTACTGATTCACAGCCCCACATTCAGCAAGAACTGGATGACAACATATGCTGAATTTCCAAACTCATGTGTTTACCTCTTAATAAAGTAAGGAGTGGGGCCCTAAATATGGAATGCAAACATCTGGGCAGATTACTCATAAGATTTGGCACCTTGAACTCCCAAATTATGTTGAATCACCTTTATCAGTAAAAGTACCCTGAAGAGGTTGGTTTCTCTTTGCCTGAAGAACCTGCAAAGGCCTTCCCCTACGCCAAGTGAACTACTTTCACCACCTTTGAGAGTTTCTAGATCTATGGCCAGATTCGAGTCTGGTTGAGCCCCAAGGACAAAGCTAAAAGAAACGTGACCCATTTGGAGGTGAATGGCAACCCACTCCAGTGTTCTTGCTTGGAGAATCCCAGGGACAGAGGAGCCTGGTAAGAGGCCGTCTATGGGGTTGCACAGAGTTGGACACGACCGAAGCAACTTAGCAGCAGTAGCAGCAGCAACACACCAAAAGAACTGCAAGATTTTGCCAATTTCTATCAACAATAACTTGGGAAACACATATGGAAAGGGTGCTAAGAGCGCTGTAGTGTTGGGTTCAGGTGAAAGATAATCCTTTTGTGTTTCTTTTTTTTTTTTTTTTTAATTTATTTGGCTGCAGTGGGTCTTTTTGCGGCATGTGGGATCTAGTTCCCTAAGGATCGAACCCAGGTCCCCTGCATTGGGAGTTTGGTGTCTTACCCACTGGACCACCAGGGAAATCCCTGGGTTTTTTTTCCCCCGCTGCTCTGGGCCTCCACTGTGGTGAGTGGGCTTTCTCTAGTTACAGCACGTGGTCTGTCTTGTTGTGGCACAAGGGCTTCTCTTGTGAAACACAGGATTTACAGTACGTGAGCTCAGCTTCCCCATGGCATGTAGAATCTTTGTTACCTGACCAGGGATCAGACCTGCATCCCCAGAACTGGCAGGTGGATTCTTAAACACTGGACCATCAGGGAAGTCCCAATAATTCTGGATTGAGCTGAATTTATTGATATGAGTGGATTTATTGATATGGAGCCAAGACTGTGAATTCAATAGGTTGGCTCAAGCAGCTGGAAATGACTCTTAACATGTGCTTGGCTGGCTGAGAGCTGAACTAAAGGTTGTTGCTATTCAGTGGTTCAACCGTGTCCTACTCTTTGTGGTTCCGTCGACTGCAGAGTGCCAGGCTTCCCTGTCCTTCACTCTCTCGGAGTTTGCTCAGACCCATGTCCACTGAGTCGGTGACACCATCCAACCATGCTATCCTCTGTCGTCCCCTTCTCCTCTTGCCCTCAATCTTTCCCAGCATCCGAGTCTTTTCCAACCTAAAGGTGACCTACACTAAATGAAACTACAATGTCAGAAGTTTCATACACTGAGGAGGAAGTTATCTGATGGCTTAGAGAGATCACAATGCTGAGTGGATTTAATATGTAAGACTTGCTTACCTACCCCTGAACCATGTCCCAGGAAGGATCCAGATAACTTGTCATTTACCAAGCAAAAGAAATACCTTTAGGACAGAAGCCCTGGCCTCCCTTAAGAGCTCCGTGGTGGCTATTCTCCAGAGGCCAGGAATAAAAGTGTGAATTCCTGCCATCAGACAGGGTTCCCAAAACTGAATGGGGGATAATGGAGCCCCATGGCAGAAGAGAAGACAGTACTCAGTCACCAAAGAGAAGGTGGGAGTAGATACCATAAAGGCAGCCAGAGCAGTAACCAGGAAGATTCACTCAGCAGAGATCTTTGACATAGCCTAACTAATCGCTGTGTCCCCAGAACTGAAACAGAAAGGCAATCTACTAAAGTTTTACCTGATTAATATAAGGAGAAAACTTCTAGGTCTGGCAAACAGAAGTATGACTTAAATCACTGAAAAAAATAAAGTGCTGTAGTTGTTGAGTCGCTCAGCTGTGTCTGACTGTTTGCGACCTCCATGGACTGCAGCACACCAGGCTTCCTTGTCCTTCACTATCTCCCAGAGTTTGCTCAAACTCATGTCCATTGCGGAGAGGGCAATGGCAACCCACTCCAGTACTCTTGCCTGGATAATCCCATGGACGGGGGAGCTTGGTGGGCTGCAGTCCATGGGGTTGCTAAGGGTCGGACGTCACTGAGCAACTTCACTTTCACTTTTCACTTTCATGCATTGGAGAAGGAAATGGCACCCCACTCCAGTGTTCTTGCCTGGAGAATCCCATGGACAGAGGAGCCTGGTGGGCTGCACTCCATAGGGTTGTTAAGGGTCAGACATGACTGAGCAACTTCACTTTCACTTTTCACTTTCATGCACTGGAGAAGGAAATGGCAACCCACTCCAGTATTCTTGCCTGGAGAATCCCATGGACAGAGGAGCCTGGTGGGCTGCACTCCATAGGGTTGCTAAGGGTCAGACATGACTGGGAAACTTCACTTTCACTTTTCACTTTCATGCATTGGAGAAGGAAATGGCAACCCACTCCAATATTCTTGCCTGGAGAATTCCAGGGACAGAGGAGCCTGGTGGGCTGCCGTCTATGGGGTTGCACAGAGTCGGACACGACTGAAACAACTTAGCAGCATGTCCATTGAGCCAATGACGCCATCCAACCATATCATCCTCTGGCCCCCTTTCCTCCCACCAATTCCCAGACTTGAGCCATTTCACAGACCCAGAGCCCCTTGAGAGAAGGGAAGATCAGGTCCTTGAAGAAGAACTCTACCACAGAGTCAAATATGGATAATATAAATTTTCCTCCTAGGCTTCCCAAAAGACATCTACAGCCATTTACAAGGATAACTTTCCACTAGGGAAGAGGACATAATGCAGATGTTGGTGGGGGTGGGTTACTGGACATTGGCCTAGAACCCAGAACCCAAATTTGGTCCAATCTCTCAGAAATAGAAGCTTGTGGAAGTCAGAGAATCAATAGGATTTTAGCTCAGATTCATTTCACAGTGGGCTTGGTAAGCCCCCAAATCCACCTCATGGTTACACTCTCCAGTTCTAGAATGCATATTTGGGAAGGACATCATCAACAACTGTCAGAATCCCCACTCATTCCCTAACCCATATCAGTTAGTTCAGTTCAGTCGCTCAGTTGTGTGCAACTCTGTGACCCCATGAATCACAGCACGCCAGGCCTCCCTGTCCATCACCGTCTCCTGGAGTTCACTGAGACTCACGTCCATCAAGTCCATGATGCCATCCAGCCATCTCATCCTCGGTCGTCCCCTTCTCCTCCTGTCCCAAATCCCTCCCAGCATCAGTCTTTTCCAATGAATCAACTCTTCTCATGAGGTAGCCAAAGTACTGGAGTTTCAGCTTTAGCATCATTCCCTCCAAAGAAATCCCAGGGCCGATCTTCAGAATGGACTGGTTGGATCTCCTTGCAGTCCAAGGAACTCTCAAGAGTCTTCTCCAACACCACAGTTCAAAAGCATCAATTCTTCGGTGCTCAACCTTCTTCACAGTCCAACTCTCACATCCATACATGACCACAGGAAAAACCATAGCCTTGACTAGACTGACCTTAGTCGGCAAAGTAATGTCTTTGCTTTTGAATATACGATCTAGGTTGGTCATAATTTTTCTTCCAAGGAGTAAGCGTCTTTTAATTTCATGGCTGCAGTCACCATCTGCAGTGATTTTGGAGCCCCCCCAAATAAAGTCTGACACTCTTTCCATTGTTTCCCCATCTATTTCCCATGAAGTGATGGGACCAGATGCCATGATCTTCGTTTTCTGAATGTTGAGTTTTAAGCCAACATTTTCGCTTTCCTCTTTCACTTTCATCAAGAGGCTTTTGAGTTCCTCTTCACTTTCTGCCATAAGGGTGGTGTCATCTGCATATCTGAGGTTATTGATATTTCTCCCGGCAATCTTGATTCCAGCTTGTGTTTCTTCCAGTCCAGCGTCTCTCATGATGTACTCTGCATATAAGTTAAATAAGCAGGGTGACAATATACAGCCTTGACGTACTCCTTTTCCGATTTGGAACCAGTCTGTTGTTCCATGGCCAGTTCTAACTGCTGCTTCCTGACCTAGTAACGGCTATTATGGTTCAAGTGGAAGCCACTAGAACTGCCTTACCCTTCTAAACACTGAACCAAAACCACTACTGCATATCTGGAGGGCATAATGCCACCATCGATGGTTTGTGAGACGCAAAGGTGATGATTCCTCCCACATCCTCACTTAACCTGCCTATATGGCAATGGAGAAGAGAGATGGATCTCAGAGAATGACAGTGATTACTGGATATCAAAGTTATAGACTATTGAAAGGAGAATGTGATTCACCTCTAAGAAGAATGAAATCACCCAAAGATGGGTAAAGAGATTTTGGATACTCTTTCTGGGAGACGGCTAGTGTTTTCAGTTGTGCAAAGGATAGTTAGGTGGGAGAGTGAGCTTGTCTGTTAAGTACAGTTCAGTACAGTTAAATGAAGTATGTATAGATGACAAGGGATGACCTGTGGTGCCTTCTGCAGTTTAGCAACACAGCAAACTGGAATCACATTTACCAAAATTCCCTCTGTGTGTGATTCTAGGTGAAGGTTGGCAAAAGAGACATGGGTGAGATTTGGAAGGCAGAAGTGCAGCAACTGACACTGTACTCTGACAGTCTGTAGGGCGCCACGCACCGTGGCAGCTTGCGTGCACTGTCACTCATCTAGTGGCTCACGGTATGGCCAGGGGCAGCAGGCAAGCTCTTTCCTCCAACAATTCCCACTGTATCTCTTCCTGAACATTCTTCAAGGCAAACAGTACTGTGGCAAAGAGCATCAGCAATTTCTGCAGGCCATCGGTGTCATTGAGGGGGAAGGCAATGATAGACACAGGTTCCAATTGTCCTATTAGTTCTAGTTGGAGTCCAATTTGTTCTTCCTTTCTTCCACTTGATACCAGATTATCTTTCTACCAGTTCTGCTGACTTACCAAGTTTTCAGGCCCACTACATAAAGCAGAGGCAACAGCATCTTTTCATATTGTTCATGAGGTTCTCAAGGCAAGAATGCTTAAGTGCTTTGCCATCCCCTTCTCCAGTGGACCATGTTTTATCAGAACTCTCCACCATGACCAATTCATGTTGGGTCGCCCTCATAGCATGGCTCATAGTTCCATTGAGTTACACAAGGCTGTGATCCATGTGATCATTTTGGTTAGAAATATCAATAACCTCAGATATGCAGATGATATCATCCTAATGGCAGAAAACAAAGAGGAACTAAAGAGCTTCCTGATGAAGGTGAAAGAGAAGAGCTGAAAAGCTGGCTTAAAACTCAACATTCAAAAAACTAAGATCATGGCATCTGGTGCTATCAGTTCATGGCAAACAGATGGGGAAAAAATGGAAACAGTGAGAGACTTTATCTTCTTGGGCTCCAAAATCACTACAGAGAGTAACTGCAGCCATGAAATTAAAAGACACTTGCTCCTTGGAAGAAAAGCTATGACCAACCTAGACAGAGTATTAAAAGCAGAGACATCACTTTGCCAACAAAGGTCTGTCTAGTCAAAGCTGTGGTTTTTCCAGTAGTCATGTACGGGTATGAGAGTTGGACCACAAAGAAGGCTAAGTGCCAAAGAATTGATTCTAACTGTGGTGCTGGAGAAGGCTCTAGAGAGTTCCTTGGACAGCAAGATGATCAAACAAGTCAATCCTAAAGGAAATCAACCCTGAATATTCATTGGAAGGACTGATGCTGAAGCTGAAGCTCCAATACTTTGGCCACCTGATGCAGAGCTGACTCATTGGAAAAGACCTTGATACTAGAAAAGATTGAGGGCAGGAGGAGAAGGGGGATGAGATGGTTGGATGGCATCAACTCAATGGACATGAGCTTGCGCAAACTCCAGGAGACAGTGAAGGACAGGGAAGCCTGGTATGCTCAGTTCACTGAGTTGCAAAGAGTTGGATGAAATTGAGCGAATGAACAACAACAGTAGTTTCATCAACTTATCATGTCAACTCTAATCTCTATAATCCTTATCCCCTGTCATTCAAGGATTCTGCTTCTCTGATCAAACCCTAAGTGATATAATCCCTTCCCACAAAAACTGACCAGCCTTAGAGAATAGCCTCGACAGCTAGGAGACACTGGTTGACCATATATATAGTCACCCACTGGGAAAGAACCTGTACAAATGCCCAGAATTTTTTTAACCTAAAATTTTGTGGTGTCTCACTTTTAAATACAACTGGCCAAGAATAAGCAGACACTTAAGGACTCTTTTCCTTTCCTTTCTCCTTTTCATAGAAAATCTCAAACATTCCCCAAAGTAGAGAGAACAGTATAATTTAAAAACCCATCAACTAGCTTCAGAAATTATCAATACATAACCAATCTTACATAACCTAAACTCCCCAATACCTCCCAATTCCATTACTTTAAACACCAAAGAGCCTGTCACACTATCCATTATCTATCTCAAAAGATAAAGCTTTCATTGTTTTTAAACTTTTCATTTTGAAATTAATTTGATTTTTATCAGTCTTTTTAGAAGTTGTAAGAAATAGTAAAGAATTTGCAGGTGTCCTTCATAAAGATTCCCCATGTTAGTATCTTATAAAACTAAAGAACAATTAACAAAATCAAAATATTAACACTGAATCGATACTTTTATCAAATCTATGGGTTTTATTCAAATTTCATCAGTTGTCCCACAAATGTCCAATTCTTTATCCAGGATCACACTTGCATTTAGTTGCCAGGTTTCCCTGAATTCGAGAGTTCTTCAGTCTCTGCCTGTCATTCACATCCTTGGCATTTCTGCAGGGCACTGCCTAGTTACTTTGTAGACTCTCCCTCAATTGGCTTCCCAAGTGGAGCTAATGGTAAAGAATCCGCCTGCCAATGCAGGAGACACAAAGGACACAGTTTTGATCCCTGAGTTGGGAAGATCCCCTGGAGGAGAGCATGGCAATTCACTCTAGTATTCTTGCCTGGAGAATCCCATGGACAGAAGACCCTGGTGGGCAAAGACTTGGGGTCACAAAGACTTGGACACAACTGAAGTGATTTAACATGCATGCATAGCTGGGTTTACTGAACTCTCCTCACAACTAAACTCAGGTTACATGTTCTGGCATCTATACATCACGAAAGTGGTGCTGTGTCCTGTTCAGGGCGTATCAAGAAGCACATGATGTCAATTTGTGCTGTTACTGGTGATATTAACTTTGATCACCTACTTAAATAATGCCTGCCAGGTTTTCCCATTGTAAAGTTACTCTATTTTTCCCTTGTACTTAATTAAAAGAGTTCTCTTGGGTTTTCCATAAGCAGCTACGGGAAAACCCGAACAACTTGCTGGCTAACCCGGGAAACAAGTTCTAGAAGAAAACATGTGTGAACTGCTTTATCACAAGAAACGTTAAAAGACAAGTGACTTTTAACCAGACTTTTAACCAGTGACTTTTCTTGTCAGCCAGAAAGAAAATATTTGCAATATTTATCAAACATAAATCTAATATCTCTAATAGACAAAAAAATGTTTTAAACTTGAAGGAAAGAAAAAAACAAAAGTCTTACAGAAAAATGGGCTAAAGATACATACAGATAATTCACAAAGAGATATCAACATGGCCTTTAAGCATATGAAAAGATGTTTAACTTTACTGGTAATACAATTGTTTTTCAGGAAGATGGCTCTTTAACATACAAAATTTAATAGTACAGGGTATATTGAATTGCAAAATGCAATCATAGTAAGTATATGCAAAATTAGTTACATAACAGTAACTTTTTGATAGTGCAATTTAAATACAAATCAAAACTATACTAAGATACCACTTCTCACCCATCAGACTGGTAAAAATTCAAAACTGTGACTACATACTAAGTCTGTGCAACTGAGGGAAACAAGCACTCATACACTGCTAGAGGAAACGTAAAATGGTAGCACCCTCACCCTCATAGGTATTCACACACTATGACCTAGCCATCCCACTCCTGGGACTCTACCCCAAGTATACACCTGAAACAATGTGAAAATGCCTGTGTGCAAGGCTGTTCATGACAGCACTGTTCACCACTGCAAAATACTGAAAATGACCTAAATGTCCAAGCATAGGAAAATTAGAAACTACGGTACATTCATAAAATGGAGTATTATGGAGCCAAAAAAAAAAAAAGAGTAAGAAAGATCTCTGTAAACATGGAGTGATTTCCAGTAGATTTTTAAGTGAAGAAAGCAAGTGCAAAAGAGCAAATACACTATGCTATCTTTTGTATATGAATGGAAAATACGACACACACACATACATGTTTCTCTTTACCAGAAAGAGAGAGAGATACACCAGAAAACAATGAAGTTGGTTACCTGCAAGGGGGTGGGAGTGGGGAACAGTATGAATATAAGAGGGGTGACATTTCTCTTTTTCATAATTTGAGTTTTGGAAGCATATGAATGTTCATATATTCAAAATACAAAATTAAAAGGATAAGGGAGAAAAACTAAAACTGAAAGCAAAGTAAAACAAATAAATTCAACTGTATTTCTAATGAATACAAATAAATACACTGAAGGCGGAAAAAAAGAATGTAAAATGAATATAGTATTTAATGATATATCCTCAGCCTCTGGCAGAGTAGAAGGAAAGGGGAAACCGCAAACAAATTCCATACTGGCCCTTTTGATAACAATGTGGGCAAAGCAATTCTGAAACAATTTTAGATGATATACAGAATTGAGCAAATGCGTAAATATGCTGAGACTTTCAAGGGTCAGAGTTCTCACTGAGGAAGAAAGGATTATGGAATGAAGAAAAGTAAAAAGAACCCTGTGGAGACAAATCTGAATTGAAAGTACTGATGTGAACTCATGACTTCTGAAATACATATTCTAAAATACATATTATATGTGTATGTGTGTGCCCAGTCATGTCTGATTCTTTTCGACCCCATGGACTGCAGCCTGCCAGGCTCCTCTGTCCATGGAATTTTTCCAGGCAAGAATACTGGAGTGGGCTGCCATGTCCTACTCCACAGGATCTTCCCAACCCAGGGATTGAACCCACGTCTCCTGCATTGGCAGGTGGATTCTTCGCCACTAGCGCCACCTGAGAAGCCCATATATGTGTACATATGTGCGTATCTGCACAAACCTGCATACTTCCTAACCCCTGTCTCCTGCAAAAGTCAAACAGCAAAGACATTCTTCAGCTACAAGAATTCAAAAGCAGAAACCAAAGCTGATTGAAATTTTCTTTTTCGGCCATAATGTCTTCACAAGTAGTATTTTTGTTTACATATGTATATACATATATATTTTTTAATAAAGAAAGGGTCTGTAGTTTAGTCGCCAAGTCATGTCTGACACTTTTGTGACCACATGGACAGTAGCCCACCAGGCTCCTCTGTCCGTGGAATTTTCCAGGCAAGAATACTTGAGTGGGTTGCCATTTCTTTCTCCTTCAAATGCAACTTAAAAAAAAAAAAAAGCAGACATAAACTGGCAAGCATTTCAAAAACATCTTCATCCCAAGCAATACCACCCTTTTACAATTCCAAATGAAACAAAGATTCTCTCAAAGTTTATTCAAATCTCTAATTACAAAAAATGATACAAGCTTTGAAAATACAAAATATATAAAGGACCAAGGGATATCTTCCCCCACTCCAAGTCTCATTCTCCAAAAGTAATGTAACAGAATGCTGGGATGTTTTTCCAGAACTTTTCTACATACAAGCACATATACAAAAAGATTTTCAAATACATACATTGTTCTACAACTTTATTTACCCCGTAATGTATTACTGACATCCATCCACATCTGTAGAAACAGATCCACTTCAGTCTTAACAGCCACGTGCTATTCTACAATATGGCTGCAGCATAATTTAACCAGTCTCTATTAATGGACATTAAAATTCTCTCTCCCTTTCTTTTCATCACCGAATTGCTATACTAAGTATCCCTGTGCAACCAAGGTTATTTTTATTTGTCAGAATCCCTAAAATAGAGTCAAAGAAACCACAGTGCTCAATTTTGCTAGGTACTACCAAGTTGCCCTCCAAAGGAGGATACCAATTCACAGTCTACAAAGGTATAAAAGCTCTCTAGTCCCTGTCTGTGCTTATAAGGAACATAATGGACACTTTTTAGAGTCACTATGAGAATTAAGTGAAGCAGTACATAAGGTAAAGTGCTTAAAATCATGCCTGTCACTGCTTAGTGTGTGCCAAGCCACTTCAGTCGTGTCCAACTCTTTGCGACCCTATGGACAGCAGCCCTCCAGGGTCCTCTGTCCATGGGATTTCCCAGGCAAGAATACTGGAGTGGGTTGCCATTTCCTTCTCCAGGGATCTTCCCAACCCAGGAATCGAACCCACATCTCATGTCTCCTGCACTGGTAGGCAGGTTCTTTACCACTAGCGCCCCCTGGGAAGCCCCTGCCATTCACTGCTTAGTAAATGATAGTACATATTACCTACTGAATAATAATTTCCAATTACCATACATTGTGGTAACAAGTAAGTGGAAAATGGCTCTTACTTTCCTTTGAAAATCAAGGTTAATCACCATCCAAATCCCTTGACTCTTAAATAACCAGAACCAGCCAGAGAAGTGAGTCATCTTAACAGACAGGCACTAACTCTATACTTTAGTTCCTGATCACAACATATCCTGGCAGATTATGCAAAAACCAAAGCCAAGTATTATTCGTGGTTCACAATAAACATTTAAGAATGTTAAATGTTACAAGACATGTACGGTGTTTTACAACAGAGGCTCTCAAAGGATGGTCCAGGGACTCAGAAGCCCTTTCAGCAGGCCCACAGGGTCAAAAGTATTTTGATATTAAGACATTTCTTGCCTGTTTTCTTCTCTTCCTCTCATAGTACACAGTGGAGTCTTCTAGAGGCTAAATGACGTGTGATTTTACAATACACTAAATGCAGGAGCAGTGATGAGAATCTGCGGGTCTTCTACTAAGCCAGACATTAAAGAGATATTCAAAAATGTAAAGCAAGCAAGTTTTCTCAGTAAGTTTTCTTTTCCTTTGAAAATATAGTCCACTTCATTAAAATCCTTGTCAAAATGTAATTATTATGTCTAAATCCTGCCATCCCTTGGTATCTGCTGTGGACTGGTTTCAGGACCCTGCCAATACTAAAATCCACAGATACTCAAGTCCCTTATGTAAAATGACATCTTATTTGGACAGAACCTATACATATCCTTTCATATACTTTAAATCATCTCTAGAATCTAATACAATGTAAATGTATGTTAGGCAAGAATACTGGAGTGGGTTGCTAATCCCTTCTCCAGAGGTTCCCAACCCAGAGATCGAACCCAGGTGTCCTGCATTGCAAGTGTATTCTTTACCATCTGAACCACCAGGGAACCCCCGTAAATGTATGGAAATAGTTGTAAATAAAATTTAAATAGTCTGTAAATAGTTGCCTTCACACTGAAAATTCAAGTTTTGCTTTTTGGAACTTTCTGGAATCTTTCTGTCCCCTGACGATGTTTGATCCATGGATGGCCAACTGTACATACTTTCAAAACTGATCAATTTAGTTTTTAAGTAGTAAAATCAACAAATATAATCACATTATTTATGTGGTTATGGTTTCCTTTATGCCTCTTCAGAGTCCTAAGTACATTTTTTAAAAAACCCTTTTAGGAAATCTTTATAATTTTTAAGAGAGTAAAGGAGCCCTGAGACTGAAGTTTAAGAACCACGTCTATGAAATCAGCTGCTTCAAATGACAGCATAAATCAAGAGCAGTCAACCCACGGGTATTAACTAGCCCACTGCTTCACTTCTCTCTCTGTGAAGGTCAGAGGCAACCTTGAGAGGAACACCATGCCTTCACAGAAGATTTCAAACGGTCTCAAGAGATGCAGTCCAAGTAGAAAAGGCAAATCCAAGTGCAAGGCAAAACACGAGTGTTCCAGTGAGAACAAATCAGTGATCCCTTGATGACAAAAGAGTCTAAAATAAAACCCAACCCAGCTGCCCAGCTGGCTGTCCCCAGACGTGCGCTGCCGTGTGGGGAGCTCGGGATCCCTTACAAACTGTAACAGTAGAAGCCACGATGGGCACGGTGAGAGGAAGTCTGCACTGCTGAGGTCCAGGCACCAGCCTCCATCCCTGTCTCCATGGGCGCTCTGTTCTTGAGCCTTTGAACAAGCACCAGGCTCCCTGAAGAAGGAGAACGTACTGCTATCCACAAAGCAGGTCATGCTGTCTGATTAAGAACGTCCTCTGCTGTGGCAGTCACATGGACCGAATGTTTTCAGGCTCAGGGCTCTGACATACAGCCCTTCCCCAAACCTCCTTGCAGAAGAAAAGGAAGAAGCAAAAGAAAGAGGAATTATAACTCCCATTTAAAAAAGAAAAATGGAAGTCACATCCAATGAGACCTTTCCCAACCCACCTCATTATCGATCCTCCTACTCTATTTATTCCAAGTCCTTGACCCACCAGTAAACCCATTAGCCCTTGTCCAGGAATCTGCAAATCCTGATTTCAAGGCATCTCTCAAGGTTTTATGACTCTTGAGAGGATTTCGCTCTTCGGTCTTTCCACCTTCCAATCTCATGCCCTCAAAAAGAGTCTACAGCACTGCAGCAGTTCACTTGCAGCTGGTGCTGGTATATTTCAGAAAACCAGCTGTAAACCCAGAGAATGCCTTTTATACACTATTTGAACACTGCCTGGGTTCAATCCCTGGTCCAGAAATTGAGGTCCTGCAAGCCTTGCAGCGCGGCACATCCCCTCCCACACCCCAAAAATAAAAATTAACATCACAAAGAAGCATGGTTGAGACAGCAACTTTCCAGCAATAACCAGTTCCCCAAGCAGTTGGGCCCCTTGTCAGCGTGCTGGTAATACACGCTGCAAAACCCAGAGTTACCAGGCAGCATCAGAGGCCACGGACTTCCGGAGTCCCAACTCCAGCTACTTCTGCAGTGAAATTTTAATCGTGGAACTCCCCTGGCTCCCGCTCATTTTCAGAGCTGGGTTTCCTCCAGACTTTAAAAGAATGCTGAGAACCCCCAATACTATTTCATGAAATACCTTTTTTTTTTTTAATTTAAATCATTACACTTTTTGTTAATAAGAAAAATAAGTGATAGCAGTAACAGAATTGTATGGTAAGTCAAGAAGCACCCCACATACGAAGGGCTGGGTTTGTATAAGTCTATTTTGGAAAATAGATGATTTCATCTGTCTTATGACTCAAGTTTAGCTCTGATAATTTAATTAATAATTGGTCATACTGTATTTATTACAAAACTTTTCTAGTCCAACTACGAAACAACTTGGCAGTCTGGTTTTATCTGTAAGATGCCTCACATCTTTCCCAATTAATGCTGTAGGGCTTAAGAAAATGAAAGTTATGTGTTTTGGACTGCATTCAAACTCTAGTTACATCCCGCAAAGGACTGAAAAGGAGGAAAAGCCCAGCTTTCTAACTTGCTTGAATGAGAATTAAAGATCTATACCTTTCAATGCTGAAGCCTTCAGCATTTCATCACTTGAAAGGAATGAATTGTTTTCAACCACACATTTTACAGAAATGTCAAGGTGTTCCCAACAAATTGTTGTTGTTGTTATTGTGATCATTACTTTAGGAAGCAACAAATAAAATACAATTAAGTAACTTTAAAATATGAAATTAAATAAATTCCTCAATTATGAACCAAATAAGGACATAACAGTATTAATGGTCAAGCTATTGACAAGCTGTGCACTTAACCCCTTCACCTCCACTATCCCAATCCCAGCTTAATGGGTCTGGAAAAGAAGTCCTGGGAAAAAAAATCATCCTGCTCATCTAAAACAGAGCTTTTCTCCTTGACCTATAATAGTTCAATAACAATTGTTTCTTGAATACAATTCCTATGACTGTGCATATATTAACACATTTCCATAAATTGCTGTCGCATAGTCCTTTACGTTGGTCCAATGTGTCCAGGCTTATAAAACATTTTCACATAAATTCTTGCCTCTAGATAGATGGTTAAGAATTAGAGCTGCCTGCACAGTTATTAAAAGCAAAGCACACTATGGAACCTCAATAACCTATGCTCCTACTGTACAGTGCCTGCGTGTGTTAAGTCGCTGCAGTCGTGTCCGACACTGTGCGACTCTATGGAGTGTAGCCTGCCAGGTTCCTCTGTCCATGGAATTCTCCAGGCAAGAATACTGAAATGGGTAGCCATGCCCTGCTCCAGGGGATCTTCCCGACCCAGGGATCAAACCCAGGTCTCCTACGTCTCCATTGGCAGGCGGGTTCTTTACCACTAGCGCCCCCTGGGAAGCAACTCAATTTCAGCCCTTCTGATACACTGTAATTAATCATCTCACTCATCTGGTCCTTAGGGATATCCCGTTCATATTCTTATCTACACGCCCAACAGAATCTGGACCACAGGAAGTGCTCCGTAAACTGAGCTTGCCTCCTGCAAGCTCAGTACTTTCCTGGCTAGGCCTCCGCTGTGATCCAGATTTACACCATCCCTGCTCCCACTCATCCCTACCTCCGCCAACTGTGGTTTCCGAAACTGCACCAACGAAGCTTATACCCCAAGACGCAGACTTTTTACGCCCCAGCAAAACTACCCACCACTCAACGCTTCCTCTTAAGTCTGCCCACCGGCTCTCCCCAACCCATCCTGCAGCAGGTCCAGCTCTGCCCTGCACAGCTGCAGACGATAAGCCTGGGGTCCCTTCAGCCACCCGCCGCGGAGCCCGTGTGCCGTGAGGTGCCCTCGGGGCGCGTCTAAGCGAAGTGCAGGGCTGGGCATCTGGGCAACACCGCGGAGATCTAGTGCAGCCACGGCCCGGGAGAGTCCGGGGAGAGCTGCCCCGCTACGTCCCCGGCATCCCGGACCCCGCACTGTTTTGGACTCGGGCGAGGGCGATACGTACCCGAGAAGGCAGCGGTCGCAGACGACACCACGACTCCCCTTGCTCACCGTGTACGCCAAAGGATCTGAGCGGAAAAGCAGTTCTCCTGGCCGCAGCGGTGCCAGCGCGCGCAGCCCGTTTCCCCTGTCGGTGGTGCTGAACTTTTCCACCTTAGGTGGCTCCATCCTTGCCGAGACCGGACACCTCGGCGTCTGCCGGGACAAACAGCTACGGTCTCGTGGGCCACTGGGAGCCGCGCGCCTGCGCTCTGCGCGCACGTACGCCCGAGGGGCGGGGCGGGCGCGTGCGGCCTCTGAGCATGCCCAGATAGGGTCTCTTCAAGGCTGGGCGCGCCGGCCGGGGAGAGGGGATGTGGGCTGTCGTTTGTGCTCTCTTGATCTTGGTTCCTAAGGCGGCGCTGCAAGGAGAGGCGGGTTTCTCCCCCGCTAACATTTTATTATGATCATTTTTCAATGCAGACAGAAAGTTGAGAGCACAGTGCAGTGAACACCTGTTTACCCTCCACCTGGATCACACAGTTCTTAGCATTTTGCAGTTTCTGCTCATTTTCTCCCGCTATGTATTTATGTTTATAATAGTGATTCAAACACTTCAAAGTAAGCTGTGTTGAACCATTTGAAAATTGCAGACATCATAACGTTTCACAACTCTTTACATCATGACATGTCATAAGTACTGTAACATGCATTTCCGCAGAATAACAGTATTCTGTAAAACCACATTATCATCAAGAAGCGCAAGCTGGAATCAAGACTGCCTGGAGAAATATCAACAACCTCAGATATGCAGATGACACCACCCTTATGGCAGAAAGTGAAGAGGAACTCAAAAGCCTGTTGATGAAAGTGAAAGAGAGTGAAAAAGTTGGCTTAAAGCTCAACATTCAGAAAACGAAGATCATGGCATCTGGTCCCATCACTTCATGGGAAATAGATGGGAAAAGAGTGGAAACAGTGTCAGACTTTATTTTGGGGGCTCCAAAATCACTACAGATGGTGATTGCAGCCATGAAATTAAAAGATGCTTACTCCTTGGAAGGAAAGTTACCACCAACCTAGATAGCACATTCAAAAGCAGAGACATTATTTTGCCAACAAAGGTCCGTCTAGTCAAAGCTATGGTTTTTCCAGTAGTCATGTATGGATGGAGAGTTGGACTGTGAAGAAAGCTGAGTGTGGTATTGGAGTATTTGAACTGGTATTTGAACTGTGGTATTGGAAAATACTCTTGAGAGTCCCTTGGACTGCAAGGAGATCCAACCAGTCCATCCTGAAGGAGATCAGTCCTGGGTGTTCTTTGGAAGGAATGATGCTAAAGCTGAAACTCCAGTACTTTGGCCACCTCATGCGAAGAGTTGACTCACTGGAAAAGACTCTGATGCTGGGAGGGATTGGGGACAGGAGGAGAAGGGAACAACAGAGGATGAGATGGCTGGATGGCATCACCAACTCAATGGATGTGAGTTTGAGTGAACTCTGGGAGTTGGTGATGGACAGGGAGGCCTGGCATGCTGCAATTCATGGGGTTGCAAAGGGTCGGACACGACTGAGCAACTGAACTGAACTGAACCGAAGAAAATATTATGATTGAGAGAGTAGCACTGACATGTATAAAAGATAACTAATCGGAAGCTGTTATATTGCACACAGAGCTCAGTTCTCTCCTCTGTGATGACCTTAAAGTGTCGGATGAGGATTGGGGGTGGGAGGGAGGCTCAAAAGAAAAGGTATATATGTCTAAATATAGCTAATTCTTGCTATTTGTTGGATTCACGTTGTGTTGTTTCAGCAGAAACTAATGCAACATTGTAAAGCAATTATATTTCAAATTTAAGTAAATTAAAAAACTGAAGCCAAGAGGTTGTCTGTCCATTTTCCTTTGGAAGATAATAGGTAATGATCATCATAATAGGTAATGATACCTATTATATGACCTTCCTGGTCTATTCAACTTCTGAGCCTCAGTTTCTGCATCAAAAATGGGGAAAATAATACTGCTTCCCACACAGTGCTATTGTGGAGATTTAGTTAGAACAAGTTAAATAGCAGTGTTGGCACATAGTATTTAATATATATGTCAGTTACAACTATGATCATTATTATTTGTGCTTATTTTCAATCACTTTAAAATTATATAAAAATAAAGATACTCCAAATTTTAAAATTTTATTCTGGGAATCCCCTGGTGATCCAGTAGTTAAGACTCTGTACTTTCACTGCTGAGGATGTGGGTTCAATCCCTGGTCTAGGAACTAAGAACCTACAAGACATGCAACCAAAAATGTATTCTATAATAGCAAGCAAAAAGCATATTCACTTTAAGAATGGCTTTGGTAACTTTTTCTTCTTAAAACAGGATTGCGTTTTCTTTTTCATGACGGTGACTCTTTTAAGATTCTAAGCTAGGATTCTTGTTAAAATGTCCCGCATTCTGTGTCTGCCTGTTTTTTTCTCCTAGTGTCATTTCCTTTGTTCCACAATTCCCTGCATGCCCTATAGAATTCAGGTTAGATCTAGATGTTAGAAAATAGAGGTTTGACTTGATTCAAGTTTAAGTGTTTTTAGTAAAAATTCACACTACAAATTATAGATTGTTCACTTCATATTGCATCATATCATATCAGAGGGTGCATAATATCAGGTTGTTTGCTACTAATAAAACATGAGTAAATAAATAAATGAATAAATAAACCATGTTTTTCAGCTGGTAAAAGTGGGGGCTGCTAAAACTCTTCCTTGTAAATGTACATTTTACCTTTGCTATTAGCTTCCCTGGTGGCTCAGATGGTAAAGCATCTGTCTACAATGCAGGAGACCCAGGTTCGTGCCCTGGGTTGGGAAAATCCCCTGGAGAAGGAAATGGCAACCCACTCCAAGACTATTGCCTGGAAAACCCCATGGAAAGAAGAGCCTGGTAGACTACAGTCCACGGGTTGCAAAGAGTCGGACACGACTGAGGGACTTCACTACTCACTCACTACTATTAGTAAGTAATTTTTGAGGTAATATTCTCACACCCTAAGAATAGCTTGACTTTCACAACCTTGAGAGGCAAACTTCTGGCACTTCCTAAAGTAGTCTAGCAGTGGCTGTGCTATAGTGGAAAGAGCTGTGGGTAAGGATTTCAAAACATGACTTTGAGTCCCAGTTCTGCTGTGTGAGCTCTGGCGACTTTTCCAAGCCTGTTTAGTAACGTTATAATGAAGATTATAATACCTTACAAAGTGATGAGAAGAAATCCTATGAACGTAGTTTTAAAAATATTTAATTCACCTTCTAAATGTAGGGAGTCGTTACTCTGAGGTAAAGCTTTTACATCTATAAGTTTAGGTTAATGCCTGAGCATTCACCAACACTGCTGGTATAATCATCTCATACCAGTACTTAGCATTAAGCATGATACGTAGAAGCAACTCACAAACCTTTTACTGAACTAAATAACATGTCATAAGGAGTTCCAGAGACCCGGGGGCTAATTGGACCATAGAATATTCCCTGTCAATAATGCATATGGAGTTCTCAGGGGAAACAAGATGCTGGGCTCCAAACTCAGAGATCAGATGACTTCCTTATCCTGTTCCCGCAGTCTCAGTTTTTCCTAGGATGTGCATATGTACATTTCTCATTTCCCACTGGTTGGGACTTGGCTGGTGGTGAGCCATCACCTCCCGTGAAGAAAAAAGCAATATTCCAGACAATGATACAAAAAAAAAAGAAGAGCCCTACTCTTCCAACTGTTCACCTAACTGGACATTTCCATGGAAGAGACAACTTGGTTAAATAACTCTTATTTTGGTCTGTGTTAAAGAGAGAAAACCAATGTCACTACATCACAGCCTCTTTAGTATCTAAAGTGCAATATCTGGGCTCTGCCCATCTGGCCTTCCCATGCAGAGTTATGGAGGCACTTTTTCCTAATACATACTTCTATTTTTCTTTGTTCCCTGCTCATGTTCATTGTTCAGGAACAACAGGAGCTAGGGCAGGCAAGAAATGCCTGGAACAAGTATCAGATACTTTCACAAGAGCCAAGAGAAATTAGGAACTCTCATCAAGCTGCTTATACCACAAGAGGTCATCTATGCTTCCAGAAAAGCTCAGTGTCCAAGAGGACAAGAGATCTCTGTTTGGGCCCATACATGGGCAATGCACAAGAGATCTCTGTTTGGGCCCATACAAGGAGTCAAAACTTTTATCTCAGAAGCAGATGCTGGGCATCAGAAAGATAGCTACAAAGCAAAAAACACGGGCACAGTTTCAGGGGTGCAAACTTCCATCTTCCTGCAATCTTAAATAATGCATTGCTCATAATTAGCATGCAGAGATTTGACAGAAGAATGGCAGGGCTCAGTCCCTATTCTTGTGGGTTGTTTCATGAAACTGAGTGTGATGCTGCCTGTGAGCAGTACACTGGCAAGAGAAGGCAAGGGCTCCTCAATTGAAAGTTTAAGGCTCAGAAAGAATGTAGGATTTAAGTTTTGGGGTTCTTTATTGTTTGGGGGCATTCTTGGCTGCACTAGGTCTTTATTGCAGCACAGGGGGCCTCTTTGTTGGGGCCACTTGGGCTTTTACAGTTGTGGTGCAAAGGTCTAGTTGCTCTGTGGCAGGTGGGATCTTAGTTCCCCAGTCAAGGACTGAACCCACATCCCCTGCATTGCCATGTGGATTCTTAATCACTGGACTACCAGAGAAACCCAAGAATTTCAGTTATTGAGATGCTATGTGAAGCCAAGATAACTGAATGTTGAGCCACAGAATGTAAAGTTGGAATGAGTTAAATAATCCCTGATTTGAGTTTAGAGTACTGAGCCTAGTGTTGAGGATCTTTGGGACCCAACTGTGAACAAAAAGAGGACTTCAAGAATTGAGAAGTAGCCTACCCCCTGCAAAGCACCTTTCTTACCAAATAGGTCACCCACTGTCCCATGCTTGGCCAGTGGACACAGACTAAGGAAACTTCATACTCAGAGTCCTTCACTTAAAAGCCCCTTTCCAAGGCTCTTAGTTTTCCTCAATGAACAAAGGAAAGAAGCAGAAGTCTCAGGCACACAGAAGCCATGGAGTACTGGGGGTCATCCTCTATTTCCTGGTGGCAGTCTTGAGACTGTCAGCAGTCCCTCCACATCCACATCTTCGATCCCAAAGAGAAAAGGCTAAATAAGTCACTGCTTGGGATCACTATGATCCAGACTTCACTCACCTATCCAAGACCAACCTGGCAGAGACAGGGTTCAGGGAACGAGGAGGACCAGGTACTTCATGGAACTGAGCCTGGGGCAGTGTGGAGGGAGATCAAAGGGCTGGAGCCTCAAGGGGCTTGCCTTCAGGTGAGAAGCACAGCCAGTACAAAATAATGCAGAGGAAGTTAGAGACATGGAATCACCAATTAGTTAAAAGGATGAAAGAAAAAAATTCAAACTACTGCTAATGAAAAAAAACAAAACATGTAGGCGACCATGTTAGAGGGAAGACTGAATTATCTTTTCACCCTCGCTATAGAAATTGATAATGTTATATTATGATATTATAATATAAACTTGCTCTCTGGGCTCAGAATTAGTTTAGGGTAACATGGCTAATGCCCAGTTGTGGATGTGTCTAGTGATGAAAGTAAAGTTCAATGCTGTAAGGAACGATATTGCATAGGAACCTGGAATCTTAGGTCCATGAATCAAACAGGAGGTCAAACAGGAGATGGCAAGAGTGAACAACAACATTTCAGGAATCAGCAAGCTAAAATGGACTGGAATGGGCGAATTTAATTCAGATGACCATTATGTCTACTACAGTGGGCAAGAATCCCTTAGAAGAAAGAGTAGCCCCTCATAGTAAACAAAAGAGTCCAAAATGCAGTACTTGGGTGCAATCTCAAAAATGACAGAATGACCTCTGTTCATTTCCAAGGCAAACCACAGCGTATCACAGTAATCCAAGTCTATGCCCCAACCACTAATGCCAAAGAAGCTGAAGCTGAACGGTTCTGTGAGGACCTATAATACATTCTAGAACTAACACCAAAAAAAAGATGTCCTTTTCATCACAGGGGACTGGAATGCAAAAGTAGGAAGTCAAGAGATACCTGGAGTAACAGGCAAGTTTGGCCTTGGAGTACAAAATGAAATAGAGCAAAGGCTAACAGAGTTTTTCTCAAGAGAACACACTGGTCATAGCAAACAACCTCTTCCAACAAAATAAGAGACAACTCTACACATGAACATCACCAGACGGTCAATACCAAAATCAGATTGATTATATTCTTTGCAGCCAAAGATGGAGAAGCTCTATACAGTCAGCAAAAACAATACCAGGAGCTGACTGTGGCTTAGACCATGAACTCCTAATTGCCAAATTCAGACTTAAATTGAAGAAAGTAGGAAAACCACTAGATAACTAAGCTATGACCTAAATCAAATGCCTTATGATTGTACAGTATGAGTGACAAAGATTCAAGGGATTAGATCTGAGAGTGCCTGAAGAACTATGGACAGAGGTTCATGACATTGTACAGGAGGCAGTGATCATGACCATCCCCAAGAAAAAGAAATGCAAAAAGGCAAAATGGTTGAATGAGGAGGCCTTAAATAGCTGAGAAAAGAAGAGAAGCAAAGACAAAGGAGAAATGGTATGGACCTAATGGAAGCAGAAGATACTAAGAGGAGGTGGCATGAATACAGAGAAGAACTATACAAAAAGATCTTAATGACCCAGATAACCACAATGGTGTCATCACTCACCTAGAGCCAGACATCCTGGAACGCAAAGTCAAGTGGGCCTTAGGAAGCATCAGTACAAACAAAGCTAGTGAAGGGAATGGAATTCCAGGTGAGCCACTTCAAGTTCTAAAGGCGCTGTTAAAGAGCTACACTCAATATGCCAGTAAATTTGGAAAACTCAGCAGTGGCCACAGGACTGGAAAAGGTCAGTTTTCATTCCAATCCCAAAGAAAGGCAATGCAAAGAATGTTCCAACTGCCACACAATTGCACTCATCTCACATGCTAGCAAAGTAATGCTCAAAACTTTCCAAGCAAGGCTACAATAGTATGTGGACTGAGAACTTCCAGAGGTTCAAGCTGGATTTAGAAAAGGGAGAGGAAGCAAAGATCAAATTGCCGATATCCGCTGGATCATCAAAAAAGCAAGAGAGTTCCAGAAAAACATCTACTTCTGCTTTATTGACTACACCAAAGCCTTTGACTGTGTGGATCACAATAAACTGTGGAAAATTCTTCAAGAGAAGGGAATGCCAGACTACCTCACCCACCTACTCAGAAATCTGTATGCAGATCAAGAAGCAACAGTTAGAACTGGACATGGAACAACAGACTGGTTCCAAATTGGGAAAGGAATACATCAAAGCTGTATGTTGTCACCCTGCTTATTTAACTTATATGCAGAGTACATCATGTGAAATGCTGGGCTGGATGAAGCACAAGCTGGACTAAAGATTGCTGGGAGAAATATCAATAACCTCAGAAACACAGATGACACCACCCTTATGGCAGAAAGTGAAGAAGAACTAAAGGGCCTCTTAATGAAAGTGCAAGAGAAAAGTGAAAAAGCTGGCTTAAAACTCAACATTCAAAAATGAAGATCATGGTATCTGATCCCATCACTTCATGGCAAATAGATGGGGAAACAGTGGAAACAATGACAGATTTTATTTGGGGGAGCTCCAAATCACTGCAGATAATCACTACAGCCATAAATTAAAAGATGCTTGCTCCTTGGAAGAAAGTGAAGTGAGTGAAGTCGCTCAGTCGTGTTCAACTCTTTGCGACACCATGGATACCAGGCTCCTCCGTCCATGGGATTTTCTAGGCAAGGGTACTGGAGTGGGTTGCCGTTTCCCTCTCCAGGGAATCTTCCCCACCCAGGGATCGAACCCAGGTCTTCCGGATTGTAGACAGATGCTTTACCATCTGAGCCACCAGGAAGTCCCACTTTGGAAGAAAAGCTATGACAAACCTAGACAGCATATTAAAAAGCAGAGCCATTACTTTGCCAACAAGGTCCATCTAGTCAAAGCTATGGTTTTTCCAGTAGTCATGTATGGATGTGAGAGTTGGACTATAAAGAAAGCTGAGCACCGAAGAACTGATGCTTTTGAACTGTGGTGTTGGAGAAGACTCTTGAGAGTCTCTTGAAGTGCAAGGA
Organism: Nanger dama; assembly: GCA_917880005.1. Lineage (NCBI taxonomy): Eukaryota > Metazoa > Chordata > Mammalia > Artiodactyla > Bovidae > Nanger > Nanger dama. Next base: position 1,733,969 of record CAKJTW010000135.1, read on the forward strand.
GATCAAACTAGTCAATCCTAAAGGAAATCAGTCCTGAATATTCATTGGAAGGACTGATGCTGAAGCTCAATACTTTGGCCACCTGATACGAAGAACTGACTTATTAGAAAAGACCCTGATACTGGGAAAGATTGACGGTGGGAGGAGAAGGGGATGACAGAGGAAGAGATGGTTGAATGCTGTTATGGACTCAATGGACATGAGTTTGAGCAAGCTCTGGGAATGGGTGATAGACAGGGAGGCCTGGCATGCTGCAGTCCATGGAGTCGCAAAGTCGGACACAACTGAGTGACCGAACTGAACTTTGCTGGATTTTTTGATGTTTGTGGTATTTATCAGCTTTTAAAATTTTATATTTGTTATACTTTTTCTTATTCCAAATATGCCCTCTTGTACTTATATTTGTATTCATTATTTTGTATCCTTTTTCTTAAAAAGATCCCCCTACTCAAAAGAACTGAGACCAGGGACTTCAAGAGAATTCATAGCTTCACTCTTGATAATAGTCAAAAGGTATTATAGAAATAACCTAAGTGTCCATGTCCAGATGAATGGATAAACAAAATATAGTCTATACATACAATGGAATATTACTCAACCTTTAAAAGTAATGAAATTTGAACATGTTACAGTGTGAATGAAACTTGAAAGCATTATGCTAAGTGAAACAAGCAGGATACAAAGTAACAGATACTATGAGTCCACTGATGTGAAGTCCATAGAATAGATAAGATCAGAGACAAAGAGTAGGGGCTAGGGGAGAGAGGGGAAATGGAAAATTCATTTAATGGATATAGAGTTTCTATTTGGGATGATGAAAAAGTTCGGAAAATATATAATGGTGATGGTTTCACAACAGTGTGAATACACTCAGTGCCACAGAATTAAAGCTTAAAATGGGTAAAATGGCACATGTGTGTGTATGTGTATTTTTTTCTTACTACTGTATCTATTCCATAGTTTTAAAAAGACGGCTCCCTAAAGTTGTTTAAACTTTAGGCCCACAAACTTGGATCTGTTCCTACCATTGGAATATACAATTCCATAATAATACAAATATCACATTATAAAATGAGAATCACGTACTCGGTAACAGAAAGATTAAGGGTTTTTTTTCCCTCCCCTCAATAAAAAAGATTTATCAAAGTATTAGGAAATGGGAGGTTCTGCTCTTCAGAATTCCTAAATGATAAATCACAAGCATCAGATTCCATCCAGATTTCCTATTCAAAGACCACTCAGAAACTGTAAAGGTGGCTGATCATACTATAAAGTTGCCTAGGAGGGACCATGTTATGGTTTAGATGTATTAGAGAAACAAAAGCTCAGAATCCCTAAGCTCTCAATCTTGTCCTGCACTCAAGAAATTCTTGTGGGAGTTTCTCTTATATGAAAATAGTAAAAGAAAAGGTTTATTTTAAAGAGAACTGAAGAATGTTATGAGAGGCTCATGATATATAGTAAAGGTTTCTATACCACAAATTATAAAAAAATCCTGGGTGAGATATTTCACCTGACCTTCTTTCTCAAAGTTTTGGAGAAGATTTGATGTTTCCAATAAAGATCCTTACTAATATGCTTTACAATTAACTTTTACCAGAAGTCAAAGCTGAATTTTAAAAATGCACCTTATTCATTCCATTACTTTCAAATCCTCACTTTAAATGATCAAATAAAAATTAAAAATGCCATAGAATATTTTGCCTCAGTTGCCCATAAGCCCTATCAAAAAGTTTAACGCGCTATTTTAATTAGCAAGAGGTAAGTTAAGTAGTAGCTATAAATCTTTAATACAGAATTACCCAGCAATTTTCATAATAAACTGAATGAACATTTAACAAGAATTACTGAATTATTTTAAAAGTCTATAATTAATACATATCTCATCAGGTAACTAGAATTCCTCATTCAAGCCTATATAATAATGAAAATAATATATTCACAGGTCATAGAAGTAAAAATCTAATTTTTAATTAATTAGATTAATTAATTAATCTTTCACTAATCCAAAGGCCCATACTTGTGGCTTGGAAGTCACCAACCACAGTCATCACTTGCAGTCAGTTCAGTCGCTCAGTCGTGTCCAACTCTTTGCAACCCCATGGACTGCAGCACTCCAGGCTTCGCCGTCCATCACCAACTCCTGAAGCTTGCTCAGACTCATGGCCGAGTCCGTGATGCCATCCAACCATCTCAGAATCTCTGTCGTCCCCTTCTCTTGCCCTCAATCTTTCAGCATCAGGGTCTTTTCCAGTGAGTCAGTTCACATCAGGTGGCCAAAGTATTGGAGATTCAACTTCAGCATCAGTGCTTCCATGAATATTCAGGACTGATATCCTTTAGGATTGATTGGTTTGATCTCCTTACAGTCCAAGGGATTCTCAAGAGTCTTCTCCAACACCACAGTTCAAAAGCATCAATTCTTTGGTGCTAGAAGCATGTTAATTTGTAGTAGTTAAACTCAGAAGAGTCTCTGTATTAATATAGGAATGGGATGTTATTGATGAGTGCTATTAAGATTTATATTAGAACTCTGGATTAAAAGTAATAGAATTCCATCCCAAACTAGTTCAAACAAAATAGGAAATGGATTGGCTGCAGGCATTTCCTTGGCTTTGAACATGTATGTGGCTTCAGGTGGGCTTACCTGGTGGCTCAGCTAGTAAAGAATCAGCCTACAATACAGGAGACCACCTGCAATGCAGAAGATTGGGGTTCGATTTCTGGGTCGGAAAGATTCCCTGAAGAAGGAAATGGCAACCCACTCCAGTATTATGCCTAGGAAATCCCAAGAGGAGCCTGGAAGGTTACAGTCCATGGGGCTGTAAGAGTTGGACATGACTTAGCAGCTAAACCACTACCATCATGACTTCGGGAATAGCTGGGGCCAGGGCTTCAAATATCAGATAGATGTCTCCCTATTTCCATGCTTTCTCATGTTGACTTCATTTTTTATAGAAGATTCTCCTTATGTGGTGGGTAAAAAGAAATTTTCCTCCCTAGAGGAAATAAACTTTGAAAACACATTGTCAGATAATTATAGAATATTCAGTTCAGTTCAATCGCTCAGTTGTGTCCAACTCTTTGCAACGCCATGAACCGCAGCAAGCCAGGCCTCCCTGTCCATCACCAGCTCCTGGAGTTTACCCAAACTCATGTCCATTGAGTTGGTGATGCCATCCAGCCAACTCATCCTCTGTCGTCCCCTTCTCCTCCTGCCCTCAATCTTTCCCAGCATCAGGGTCTTTTCAAATGAGTCAGCTCTTCGCATCAGGTGGCCAGACTATTGGAGTTTCAGCTTCAACATCAGTCCTTCCAATGAACACCCAGGACTGATCTCCTTTAGGATGGACTGGTTAGATCTCCTCGCACATAGTTAAATCCTTCTATCATGCACACGCATACCAAGACCCAGAGAAGTAACTTGCTAAATGCTATTCTACACTTCAGTGATGAGAGAACAAATGGTAATATTCCACAATAACAAAGAATTTCTTTTAAACCCTGCTAATATAGAGCAAGCCTATTTTGGTCCCGATCACCTTCTGCATTTACACTGATTGAGTCCTTATATACTCTACAGAGAAAAATATCTATTTTCTTAATGGAAATTTATCAATATTCCAAAACAAACACACAAGGAGATTCATAAATACCAGTGAAAAAGGATCTCCTGTTGTAAGCTCTTAGCTCTCCTAGAAATCTTTAGCCACTATGATCTTCAGTTCAGTTCAGTCGCTCAGTCGTGTCCGACTCTTTGCGATCCCATGAAATGCAGCAAGCCACTCTATGCGACCCCATAAATTGCAGCATGCCAGGCCTTACCTAGTGCTAATTGTATGGGCAGCTATTTTCCTTTTCTAGTGAAACCTTTTCTTCAGAGACACAGGCCATGTTCCCAATATTCCATTTGAATATTCTACTAAACTCACCAGGTTTGGGGTATTCAAATGAATCAAATGACCCTTCGTTATCCTCAGCCACCAGCAAAAATAAAAAGCCTTTTGGCAAAATATCTTTGAAAGTGCTTTACCCCAAATTACGTAGTACTGGACCTTTGCATCATTAGGAATCACTCCATCTCTGGCACCTTATTATCAGAATTTAAGTGACTTGAATTTCTAACACACGCTTTAATTATTCCAACCATTCTTCTTCTTATTACTTTCACATTCCTTGACTCTTCAGCAAGTTTGGGTCCATAGAGAGGCAGGTGCTAAGGAAAGATTAGCCATGTAAAACCTTTTTAAGAGAAGGGAGCAGAAGGTAGGAAGGGCTTCAGACTGTGACTGCAGGGTGATCTATGGGAAGAGAGGAAAGGCAGGAAGATTGGATAGGAAGTCCCCAAACACAGCAAAATTCAAAGAAAGTTTTAGTCAGTTCAATAGGGAGCCCTTAAGTCAAAACTGCCCTCTGAAAATGTATTTGTCTTCTAAATATTTTTATTTGGCTGTGCCAGGTGTTAGCTGTTGTATGAATGATCTTTAGCTGCAGCATGCAAACTCCTAGTTGTGGCACGTGGTATCTAGTTCCCTGACCAGGAATCCATCCCAAGTCCCCAGATCAGGAGCGTAGAGTCTCCGTTACTGTACCACCAGGAAAATCCCCAAACTGCCCTTTGGAGTTCTGCGTGTCATCAGATGGGGACTTCCTCAGTACTTCCACCATGCTTAGTCTGGGAGCAGCCTGTAAGAAGTGTGGCCTTTGGCATAGATAGTGGGAGACTGAAGGAGTAAGAAGCTGGGGACACCAGTCAAATTGCTCCCCACACAGATATGCCCCACCACTCCCCGTCACTGCTAGGCTGCATCCATCCCATCTGAAAGACAGTGAATATCAGACTAATTTCTCACTAACAGAAATCATTCACACACACAGGTCTAACACCTAATGTCTCAAACACAACTTTCACTTTCTATTAATCTAATTATCCTTTTCCTCCATTGCTCTAGTGCTAGAATGACACAGTAGTATAGAATAAAATGATACTACTGTCAATTTTGTTTCCATTCTTAGTTCAGTTCAGTTCACTTCAGTCGCTCAGTCGTATCTGACTCTTCGCGATCCCATGAATCGCAGCACGCCAGGCCTCCCTGTCCATCACCATCTCCCGGAGTTCACTCAAGACTCACGTTCATCGAGTCTGTGATGCCATCCAGCCATCTCATCCTCTGTCGTCCCCTTCTCCTCCTGCCCCCAATCCCTCCCAGCATCAGAGTCTTTTCCAATGAGTCAACTCTTCTCATGAGGTGGCCAAAGTACTGGAGTTTCAGCTTTAGCATCATTCCTTCCAAAGAATACCCAGGACCGATCTTCTTTAGAATGGACTGGTTAGATCTCCTTGCAGTCCAAGGGACTCTCAAGAGTCTTCTCCAACACCACAGTTCAAAAGCATCAATTCTTCAGCGCTCAGCCTTCTTCACAGTCCAACTCTCACATCCATACATGACCAGAGGAAAAACCATAGCCTTGACTAGACGGACCTTAGTTGGCAAAGTAATGTCTCTGTTTTTGAATATACTATCTAGGTTGGTCATAACTTTTCTTCCAAGCAGTAAGCATCTTTTGATTTCATGGCTGCAGTCACCATCTGCAGTGATTTTGGAGCCCCCAAAATAAAGTCTGACACTGTTTCCACTGTTTCCCCATCTATTTCCCATGAAGTAATGGGACCGGATGCCATGATCTTTGTTTTCTGAATGTTGAGCTTTAAGCCAACTTTTTCTGTTTCCTCTTTCACTTTCATCAAGAGGCTCTTTAGTTCTTCACTTTCTGCCATTCTTAGTTAGACCCTCTGTATTAGTCTTTCCTTAACTCCTCAATTGCCCACAGCACTAGACAAATCTTTGTCATTTACAAATCCCCTCTTCCATTCCTCCAGAAGTGACACTGCCTGGTATTTCTCAAGAGCATACCCTAGTTGTGGTTTATTGGCAAGTCGTGTCTGACTCTTGCGACCCCATGGGCTACAGCCTCCCAGGCTCCTCTGGCCATGGGATTCTCCAGGCAAGAATATTGGAGTCGGTAGCCATGTCCTTCTCCAGGAAATCTTCCTAACCCATGAATTGAAACCAGGTCTCCTGCATTGCAGGCAGATTCATTACCAACTGAGCTATGAGGGAAACAAAATACAGGGAAAAGGTAACGAGAATGGTGATTTGTTTTTTGTAATAGCTAACATTACCAGACACCATCCTAGGCAGCTTGTGCAAGTAAACTTATAAATCCTCTTTCTGCCCATCAGGAAAGAGACACCATGTAGAGATTAAGGAGCTATGCAGCTAAGGTCTCTTGTCAGGAGCACACATTCTGGCTCAGAGAATGTACAAGAAAGAAAGAGAGGGAGAGAGAAATTCAGTGTCAAGACTGAAAGCTCAGGGTTCTAAGTAATGAACAAGGAAACATCACTGGCATAACCCAGCCTCAGATCCGGGAGTCCTTCTTTTTTCATTGGCAGGTCCTGTTAGCTTCATGTCCATTATTTCAGGTTGATCCTTCCTATCCCCTGGTTCTCCCAGTTAAAAGGCATTAATTCATCTTTTGCTCCCTGCATACATCTGTATCAGCACCCATACCCAACTCTTTACCTTTCCACAAAATGTGCTTTTGTCTTTTGACATCATACCATTTCTTAAAAACATCAGCTAATCCTTCTGAGTTTTATTTAACATGTCTTTCTCAGCTGACTTCATTCTTGTAACCTAGTAACATGTTTAAAGTCTTTCCAGGTAGTGCTAGTGATAAAGAATCTGCCTGCCAATGCAGGAGACATAAAAGATGTGGGTTTGATCCCTGGGTGAGGAAGACCCCCTGGAGGAGGGCACAGCAACCCACTCCAGTATTCTTGCCTGGAGAATCCTGTGGACAAAGGAGACTGGCGAGTGGGCTACAGGGCATGGGGTCGCAAAGAATCTGACAGGACTGAATCCTTTTTAAAAGATGATGCATTAAAGTGCTGCACTCAATATGTCAGCAAATTCAGAAAATTCAGCAGTAGCCAAACGGCCAGAAAATTCCAATTCCAAGGAAGGGCAATGCCAAAGAATGTTCTACCATACAGTTGTGCTCATTTTACATGCTAGCAGGTAATGCTCAAAATCCATTCAAGCTAGCCTTCAGCAGTGCGTGAACCAAGGAATTCCACAGGTACAAGCTGGATTTAGAAAAGGCAGAGGAATCAGATATCAAATTGCCAACGTTTACTGGATCATAGAAAAAGCAAGGGAATTTCAGAAAAATATCTACTTCTGCTTCATTTACTACACCAAAGCCTTTGACTATGTGGATCACAACAAACTGTGGACAATTCTGAAAGAAATGGGAATACTGGGCCACCTTATCTGCCTCCTGAGAAACCTGTATGCAGGTCAAGAAGCAACAGTTAAAACTGGATATGGAACAATGAACCCGTTCAAATTGGGAAAGGAATACATCAAGGCTGTATACTGTCACACTGTTTAACTTATATACAGAGGGCATGGGTGTGGGCCAAGTCGCTTCAGTCAAGTCTGACTTTTTGACTCTATGGACTGTAGCCTGCCAGGCATATCTGTCCATGGGATTCTCCAGGCAAGAAAACTGGAGTGGGTTGCCATGCCCTCCTCCAGGGGTTCTTCCAGACCCAAGGATTGAACTTGTCTCCTGAAACTCCTAAACTGCAGGTGGATTCTTTATCGCTGAGCCACCTGGAAAGCCCTATATGCAGAGTATGTCATGGACTGGAGGAATCACAACCTGGAATTAAGACTGCCAGGAGAAATATCAACAGCTTCAGATATGCAGACACCACCACCCTTATGGCAGAAAGTGAAGAGGAACTAAAGAGCCTCTTGATGAGAGTGAAAGAGTGAAAAGTTGGGTTAAAACTCAACATTCGAAAAACTAAGATCATGACATCCAGTCCCATCAATTCATAGCAAATAAATGGGGAAATAATGGAAAGAGCAACAGATTTTATTTTCTTGGGCTCTAAAATTACTGCAGATGGTGGGTGACTGCAGCCATGGAATTAAAAGACGCTTGCTTCTTGGAAGGAAAGCTATGACAAAGCTAGACAGCATTTTAAAAAGCAGAGATCACTTCACCAACAATGTCCCTATAGTTAAAGCTATGGTTTTTCCAGTAGTCAAGTATGGATGTGAGAATTGGACCATAAAAAGGCTAAGCACCAAAGAACTGATGCTTTCGAACTGTGGTGCTGGAGAAGACTCTTAAGAGTCCCTTGGACTGCAAGGAGATCAAACCAGTCAATCCTAAAGGAAATCAACCCTGAATATTCACTGAAATGACTGATGCTGAAGCTCCAATACTTTGGCCACCTAATGTTAAGAGGTGACCCATTAGGAAATACCCTGATTCTGGGAAAGACTGAAGGCAAAAGAAGAGGGCAGCAGAGGACAAGGTGGTTAGATAGCATCACTGACTCAATGAACATAGTTTGAGCAAACTCCAGGAGATAGTGAAGGACAGGAAAGCCTGGCATGTTGCAGCTCACGGGGTCAGAGTCAAACACGACTTAGCAATTGAACAACCTATTTAAATGTCTCATCTTAAGAAAAAAATAAACTAAGAACTATAGGGACCCATCCTACACCTTGACTTCTTTTTCTTCCCCTAGACAGCCAAGTTTACAACAAAGCACACACTCCCACCATCAGGGTTCTGGTTCCACCACTTATTTGAAACTGGCCTGATAATTTACATTGGTTGTAAATTTTTAGTTAACTGAACTCTTCAGAGGCTTTGGTTACTACTGCCTCCCTGTCTTTTTACTGTGCAACAAGGCTAACTTTAATTCAAAATTCTTGGGGCACCTGTTACCATGAGCAACTATCCCCACATATTAAGCTTCATTAATTACTTTATCTTTTAGTGAATCAGTTCAGTTCAGTACAGTTCAGCTGCTCAGTCGTGTCCGACTCTTTGCGACCCCGTGAATCACAGCACGCCAGGCCTCCCTGTCCATCACCATCTCCCGGAGTTCACTCAAACTCATGTCCATCGAGTTGGTGATGCCACCCAGCCATCTCATCCTCTGTCGTCCCCTTTTCCTCCTGCTCCCAATCCCTCCCAGCATCAGAGTCTTTTCCAGTGAGTCAACTCTTCACATGAGGTGGACAAAGTACTGGAGTTTCAGCTTTAGCGTCATTCCTTCCAAAGAACACCCAGGCCTGATTTCCTTTAGAATGGACTGGTTGGATCTCCTTGCAGTCCAACGGACTCTCTCGAGTCTTCTCCAACACCACAGTGCAAAATCATCAATTCTTCAGCACTCAGCTTTCTTCACAGTCCAACTCTCGCGTCCATACATGACTACTGGAAAAACCACAGCCTTGACTAAACGGACCTTTGTTGGCAAAGTAATGTCTTTGCTTTTCAATGTGCTATCTGCTGCTGATGCTGCTAAGTCGCTTCAGTCATGTCCAACTCTGTGCAACCACATAGACAGCAGCCCACCAGGCTCCTCCGTCCCTGGGATTCTCCAGGCAAGAACACTGGAGTGGGTTGCCATGTCCTTCTCCAATACATGAAAGTGAAGAGTGAAAGTGAAGTCGCTTAGTCGTGTCTGACTCCCAGCGACCCCATGGTAGGTTGGTTATAACTTTTCTTCCAAGGAATATAAGCGTCTTAATTTCATGGCTGCAGTCACCATCTGCAGTGATTTTGGAGCCCAAAAAGATAAAGTCTGACACTGTTTCCCCATCTATTTCCCATGAAGTGATGGGACCAGATGCCATGATCTTAGTTTTCTGAATGTTGAGCTTTAAGCCAACTTTTTCACTCTCCTCTTTCACTTTCATCAAGAGGCTTTTGAGTTTCTCTTCACTTTCTGCCATAAGGGTGGGGTCATCTACATATCTGAGGTTATTGGTATTTCTCCTGGCAATCTTGATTCCAGCTTGTGCTTCTCCCAGCCCAGCGTTTCTCATGATGTACTCTGCATATAAGTTAAATAAGCAGGGTGACAATATACAGCCTTGACGTACTCCCCTTCCTATTTGGAACCAGTCTGTTGTTACATGTCCAGTTCTAACTGTTGCTTCCTGACCTGAATACAGGTTTCTCAAGAGGCAGGTCAGGTGGTCTGGTATTCTCATCTTTCAGAATTTTCCAGTTTATTGTGATCCACACAGTCAAAGGCTTTAGCATAGTCAATAAAGCAGAAATAGGTTTTTCTGGAACTCTCTTTCTTTTTCCATGATACAGAGGATGTTGGCAATTTGATCTCTGGTTCCTCTGCCTTTTCTAAAACCAGCTTGAACATCTGGAAGTTCACGGTTCACGTATTGCGGAAGCCTGGCTTAGAGAATTTTGAGCATTACTTTACTAGCGTGTGAGATGAGTGCAACTGTGCGGTAGTTTGAGCATTCTTTGGCATTGCCTTTCTTCATAGGTAATTGTTAATTTCTTTTCTTAAACTGTATTATATCAACATTTACCACTACCACTCCTGCTGCTGCTAAGTCACTTCAGTGGTGTCTGACTCTGTGACCCCATGGATTGTAGCCTGCCAGGCTCCTCTGTCCACAGGATTCTCCAGGCAAGAATACTGAAGTGGGTTGCCATGCCCTCCTCTAGGCATGTTCCCAACCCAGGGCCTGAACCCGCATTTCTTACATCTCCTGCATTGGCAGGCAGGTTCTTTACCACTAATGCCACCTGGAAAGCCCCACCACTCCTGATAATAACCCTGATAAATGCCACTATTACTCATTAGGAAACCAAGGCCTTAGAAGAATATGGTGAAATAAATGTTTTAAAAAGATTAATATAGCAGTAATAAGATGTAATGAAAATGGGAGGGAAGTAGGTAAGTTTCAGGAGAAATTTAGACTTAAGGCATAGGACTGAGAAGGAAGACTGAAAGACATTATGAAGATCAGGCAGATTATGTAATAGCAGGATAGGAATTACAAGAGAAAAAAAGATTCAGAGTTTCTAGCTGGACTGAAATATAAATCAAGGACAACAGCAGGAAAGTCAGGAAGAAATGGTTTTGCTAAGTACTATTACTAATGTGCCTTACAGTGAGTTACTAATAATATGTCTTAGGTATTATGAAGTGTTATATATAACACCAAATATATCTAACAGATGAGATTAGATATGCCTCAGGTAAAATCTAGAAGCTTCTTCAAAGAGCTAAGAAAACAGATATTTTTAATTCCATTTATGTTTATGTAAAAGTCTTAACTTCAGATGTTCTTGACGGAACAAAAATGCATGAAACATTTGAATAACAGACTGAATAACTCACTGAAGTACACTGACTACACAAGACAGAATTTAAAGTGAATAAGTCAGGATCAGTTTTATGTTTGAACAGATAGAAACAAAAAGTCACAAAATCCTATTACTTAAAATATTTTAATTTCTAAAAAAGTTTAAACCATATTAAAATTTAAATAACTGTACAGTACTCGATAATACATTTCAATAAACTGAAAAGTAAAACAAACCAATTAAATCAGTTTACTTTCCACGTTTATGTACACTCTTCTGCTCCCCCAGGAGGATATAAAAATCAACAGCGAAAATGGAAAATTTAAATACAGCATACGATAAAAGGCCAAAGAATTTCTAAAACTAAATTTAGCCTAGTAATACCCTATAACTACCAGTATGCTTACGACAGACAGGAATTTAAAACAAAAGAAATCCAATTTGATTAAATCCACAGTTAACAGACGTTTTCATTTCATTCTTTTGAATAAAATAGCAACCACTGTCTTATCCAATACACCATTATCAGTGGCAGAAGAAATGATCTGCCTAGTTGTGCAAAACAAGAACAGTTATCTTCTGAAAGCATGTGAGCTTTTCAAACTCAGTTCTTTTTCACTTGTGTCATAATTTTCAAAATAATAAGCAGCTCCAGTTAAAGTCTCAGCAGTCCACTTCACTATGCGAGTGTATCCTCCATGAATTCATCATACAGCCACTTACAGGTATCATCTTTCGAACATTCTATGGTTTCAAAAAGGCGCTGAAAGTCTTCAGGGTACAGATCTACTACTCTCACATCTTTATGTTTTTTATTTGCTTCAATATATGCATTGCATCAATTGGACTCAATGAACTGCAAAATAAACACAAAGTAAATCTGCTTAAATATTTTCCATAACAAAACTGGCAGTGAATGCTGACAGAGGTGGTTTCTAAGCCCAATTTTAAATGTCTAACAATATATGTAAATTAATCTTATTCAGTTTAAGAGCCTGCATATTATAAATAGCTTTAACTATGTCTATTCCTGAAGTTTCATGGCTTGCCTGCAATGAAAAGAGCAGATTTAGGCTTTAACATGTTCTAATCAATTCTTAAGCAAAACACTAGTTTAACATCTGTCCTTCAAAAAAAATTCTTCTGCCCACCTGTTTCATCTTTTAACTCTCTTTGCTAAAAAATTAACTCCATTTACGTCTATGTAGAAGTTCAGTAAGTATACAAACAGCAGAAACTACTGTCTGTTTTCAAAGAGGAAACAATTTTTCCCATTTTTGTGTAAATATTACTGTGAATAAATTAGAAGCAGATAATAAACTTATAATTTATAAGTTATAAATAAATAAGCACTGCCTTATTCTGTATTGGTCTAGCAAGAAACCACCAGTGAGCCTCTGACAACAAGTAAACAACTGTAGTAAAATGTTTTGGTGGAAAATATTTCCGATACTTATTCTGACTGTGAATGGAATACTGGTCACGGGTATAAACATCCTTGCAGTTCATAGGATCTCCAAAGCTTTAGGTAGAAATACAGAGTAAGACCCACAGTAGGAGGACTAGGGTGGCATAATGATTCGTGCCTACTTTGGTTAGGAAACAGAACCACCAAGGACAGGCCATGACAAGATGCAGATGGTAGGTATGCCACCACTAACGCCAGTAGCAAGGAGCCAGTTCTTCATGTAGATTAATCTCGACAAAGATAAAACTAAAACAAATTTTAAGCATCCCTAGTTGTTTTTTCAAACAAGGGGAAAAAATTAAGCTCAGGAGAGCTTAATTGGAAAATTAAGAAAATTAATTGGAAAATTAATTTCCTTAACAGGAAAATTGTGTGGAAAATATATTTTCCTCAAAATAGGTACCAGCAAAAGGAAGTATTTTGAAGCAATATTAATAGATGAGTGAAAACATGCTCCCTCACTGTTAATGAAGCCATAAAAGATATAAAAACAAAGCTCTTAACATGAAAGCACAATTCTCACATTAAGTTGCTACTTTTGTATTTGCTTGTATAATTCTTACTTACGGTAAATGGTTTATTAGCTTGGCATTGCGTTTCATAAAACATTGCCTTAACATGTGAAAAATACATCATAGTTAAAAGGTGTTAAGGTTCCTGTAAATAAATTTTTATGAGGAGTCAACTGAATAAAACACAGGTTTTGTTCTAATGATTCCTGCAGAGAAAGGAAAATAAAACGTATTAGTCATAAAATATTGCCCGTGAAAGACACTGTTCACTGATGCATTCAATTTACCTTTTGGAAGACAGAATCATCATAGACCCCGTGTCTCTAGAGCTTCTTTTTGGATGTGCCAATAAAGCAAGGCCCCAGTTGCTCTTAACCTGGACTATTCTTCTGGGGGATGAGACAGTGCCCCTCTACAGGACAAAATGTTTGCTTTATATAAAAGGGATGGACGCCCCCAGCTCTGTGTTCCTCAGCTGCAAGGCAAACCCACTGCACACACACCATTCAACCAAGAAATTTCACATTTTTCCAAGGGACACAGGGTTAACAGCTGCTTAACTTGTAAGCAGGGGAAAATGAAATCCTAAATGTGACACTCATATATACTGAGTCTCTTCTGTATTTGAGGCGTAACAGCAAATACTAAACATTAAAAAATTATTGCCTTATAATTTTTATTTAGATTTTTAAAAATATAGGGTTAGCAAGCATGGCCTGCCTGTTTTTGTATATTATGGAACTACAAATGGTTTTTACATATATAAAAGATTCTTAGAAAACAAACAATAACAACAAACCCACAAAGCATATGTGATAGACTACTCTCTTTTACGCAAAAGGTCTGCCAACCTACTCTAGTATATAGTGTCATACAGATTAAAATAAAAACTGTATATGACTTGATGTAATGTTAAGCTGTTTCTCCCCCTAAAATTAATTCCTCAGAGCAGAGGGAGCCTTATGTTTGAGTTCTTAGGAAATCTCACATATTAGCTAGTAATCTCTTAGTTAGGCTGCCCAGGTGGCTCAGTGGTAAAGAATCCACCTGTCAAGCAGGAGACATGGGTTTGATCCCCTGGTGTGGAAAATCGCCCAGAGAAGGAAATGGCACCCCACTCTAGTATTCTTGCCTGGGAAATCCCATAGACAGAGGAGCCTGGCGGGCCACAGTGCATGGAGTCACGAAAGAGTCAGACGTGACTCAGCTACTATACAACGCTCCTTTTCTTTATTAGAAAAAAAAATGTATACACACACATATGTAAACAAAAATACTATTTGTGGAAGACATGATGGCCAAAAAGAAAATTTCGTTCAGCTTTGGTTTCGACTTTTGAATTCTTAAAGCTGAAGAATAAAAAAGCAAGGCAATAAGGTTTTAAAATATTTAGCAATTATTAACTAGGGAGGGAATAACACAATTGAAAGCGTTGCTAACAAGTTTTTTGAAGGTGACTTTAAAAGCACCCTGTACATAGATCTGGAGTTACAGATATTGGTTCATTTGATAAGTAAGGAAGGAAAAAAAACTGCCCTGATGTCAACGAATGGCTATTTGTATTTAATAGTTTAGGAAAAAATTTCCAGGAACAACACAAAAACATGGCTTCAAAAAGTGGAAACCTCAAACCATGTGGATGATGGAAGATCATGTGCTTTAGAAAATCTGTTAAATAGCTAAAAGTGCTTCTTAACAATTATGAACACACCAACATCAAAGACACATGTGAAATATCTGAATAAAAATTTCTCATGAAATGTAACATTTGGTTATTTCATCTTCATCTCTAAAAGTTTAAACAATTATGTTAGCCAAAAATATTTTACCTTTTGACACTTTCAATGAGAAAATGAGGACGCCTATTAAATGTAGGAGAGTTACTCATTTTCAGGTCATATGGATAAATACCTAGTGGTGCCAAGCCAAGATGCACTCCTATTTTGTGAGGCTACATAAATTATGTTTACAGACAGGGAAATACCACTAAAATTACAATGATTGCTGGTTACTCTGAAATCAGGATTATTTAAAAATTGAAAATTTTCCTTTTTTCCTTTAGTGGCAAGAGTGAGGGAAAAAAACAAAGTAGGAAGTGATTGGGAACGTCAGACTGAGCTAATACACTGAGATTAGTGCATCGTTAGCATTTAATCCCAAAGTGGAACTTCTGAACTGAGTCCAAAAACTGTTATAACTAGCTCTATCTAATCTAAATGGAGGATCACTTTATAACATCATCACTTTGGTTTCTTATAAAGGGAAAAAATAGAATCTTGTTTTTAGTTTATCAAATTAGATGACTATTAAAATAACCGTATGTTCCAAATTTGAGATGTGTCTTCATTTCAAAAATTAAAAAGAAAAGACAGAATCTGGGTTTAAGCCTATTATTATGCTGGCATTCATTGTATAAATAGCTGAAAAATACAACTCTCTTCCAAAATAATTTGAATATATATTAAATGCAATAAGATATATTTTTAAAAGTTCTAGATAGTCTAAAATTTTAAATTTCAGTAAATACCGAATACCAGGTAATGCAAAAGAAAAGAAAGTATGTTACATTTAGAGGAAGAAAGGAAAAGGTATTCATTCATTCTTACCCTATGCCTTTGCCTTTCCAGCTGTCCCTTTACAGTATACGTGTCAAAAGATGAGGAAGGCTCCTTGAGAGAAGATAAATTTAAAAAACACATTTCTTTCAATTCTTTTTGGACAAAGTGCCACACACCATTACCACCTTAGAAAATGTCTTGCCTATACAGCAGAATAACTTAAAGCCAAGTCTAACTGAATTTAATAAAAATATGTGACAGTTAAATCATACACATTTTTCTTCTTTTTAGATAAAAGGCTTAGATAAACATGGTTGCCCTTAATATAATTACGTAAATACATTCTTAAGTTAGCAAGCATTTCTCTATTATAGGCACAATCAGTTTAGAGGCTATCAGATCAATACTGAGGATGTTTCTGTTCTACTTTAGTGGAAAAGACACTGATATGAACATGCTGGGACATATAAGGAGACAAACTATGTCAATTTTTGAAAGAATCATTACTTGTATCTAACTTTGGTATAAACAATTTTGTATGTGAAGCAATTTTAAAAGATGACCCAACTGAAAAACTGTGTGTGTATGTATGAGTGTGTGTGTATATATATGTATATACACATATGTATATACACACATATATATATACAAGAATTTATTTAATATGTGTACATACATTAAACACATATTTGGCTTCCCTGGTGGCTCTGATGGTAGAGAATCAGCCTGCAATGCAGGAGACCTGAGTTCAATCCCTGGGTCAGGAAAATCCCCTGGAGAAGGAAATGGCAACCCACTCCAGTATTCTTGCCTGGAGAATTCCATGGACAGAGGAGCCTGATTCATGGGATTCACGGGGTTGCAAAGAGCTGGACACAACTGAGCAATTTTCAC
Organism: Nanger dama; assembly: GCA_917880005.1. Lineage (NCBI taxonomy): Eukaryota > Metazoa > Chordata > Mammalia > Artiodactyla > Bovidae > Nanger > Nanger dama. The sequence goes on from CAKJTW010000135.1 coordinate 1,750,624, forward strand.
TTTCATACACATACACATTTAATTTCAAAAGAACAGCATTTGACACAGACTTAAAAGACTAAGACATAATATTGGGTGTAAGGTGTGAAGGTCTACTGTCAAAAATGATAATTTATTACTGATTGCAGTTGCTGCTGGCATAGAATGAAAAATGCAATTGTTGCCCATCTGTGAAATTCCCAGCAGTTTCACGAATGTCACCGAGAGGAGGAAGGCAGAGCAACAGCAGTAGCAGCGGGCAGTGCACAGCATGCTCCCACACCTGGTCTATCTACAGAGGCTTAGGGGTCTGCAGTGGGCACAGAGGAGACCTCATTTCTATTTACCAAACACACAGGAGAGGAAAACCTACAAGACCTTGGGAACTGGGTTTAACAACGGACCCTCCAGTAGCAGACATAGTAATGTAATGGAAAACTGTTTAAAATGCTGGGTCTGGAATAACTTGTCCTTTCTGGAGGTTAATAAATGGCAAAAGTCAACATAGGGTTTTTGAAAATAAATACTGCAAAAAACAGTAAAACTATCCTGAAAGCTAAAGTCCTCTGAGGGCGTCTATGAAGAAACGAAACAAAAGTCAGGAGGAGAGAAGAGCTGAGATGAAAAGCTAACAGAATGAGAAGGGATCAGTGGGGTTAAGAGAGGATTTTAGGGAAACCATGAACTACAGCACCAAGACTACATTATACGGTATGGGCAGAAAGCAGGGTCAGTGCCATGAAGGTCAAAGGCGAAAAAGATTCCCGGGAATACAGAAAAAGGATGAGAGCATGATAGAAACAAGACAAGGTACAGAGAGATCCAAACTAAGAACCTGGGATGCTTTGGAAGGAAAAAGCAGAACTGGAACAAAAGCTAAAATCAGATGAGATCACATTCTAACGACCAAGTACGTACTGAAGATCTTAATGTGTTCCTGGACAAATGCAATGACGAGACTAGATGGAGAAACACTGTATGCGACTTTTAAATTAAGCAAATATATCTTTGGAAGAACAAGGGTTCACAGAATATTCACAGACATATTCCTTCTAACAATAACTTGATGGATAGCCTACCATAATAACAGAATCCGCAAACTATGCTAGGAAAGAAATGGTATTTATAATTTTTTTCTTATACTTTAGGCCTCTATTAAAAATGGCAGACACACACACACACACACACACACAGTGGTAGCCACAAGTCATATGTAGCTCCTGAACACATAAAATGCGTGCAGTATAAATTGGTTTTAAGTGTAAAATACACACTGGATTTTTACTACACAAGGAAGAATGTAAATTATACAATAACCTTTTTGACTTTTCATAATGTTCCTGTTTAAAAATGTAAAATTACATATGTGGCTTGTATTATGTTTCTATTAGACAGCTCTGATCTTGCCTAAGGAAATAAACTAAAAGGAGAATGCTCTATAACGAGGTATTAAATAGCCATTAAAAACAAGAAAAATGTTTAGATAGAAGGGAAAAATTTTTTGTAATTGACTATTAGTTATCAAATTTTTTAAAAAGGTAAAATCTACACTGTAAAAGAATAAAAACTTTTACAATGAAATACATATTTGTGACACAAAACATCAGCACAGTGTTCTATTATCTTAAATACTTGGGAAAAAAGAAATTTAATTTTTCTTCATTTACTGGTTACAGAAATGCAGCCTCTTTGAAAAACAATGAAGCTCTTTGTTGAAATTTAGAAGGATTTTACTCACCGTACACAGGACCTTCATTGCACAAGCTATTTGACCGAGCACACTTAATGACTGATACAAGGATGGAGTTTGGGGATTTGCCATTAGTTTCTAGTAAAAGGAAAATACACCAAAATCAACCGTCAGATCTTAATAGTATCTAGAAATGGTAATAGTAATATCTTAACAGTGTCTAGAAATGAAAGAAAATAAGAATTAAATGCAAAATCTTAACCATTTCAAGTAAAAGTCTCCTTAAACTTTTATACTGAAATATATCATCGTGTACATTAAATATACGAGCCTGATGGGCTACGTATGGACTGAATGTGGTCTACCAGGCTCCACGGCGCATGGAATTATCCTGGCAAGAACACTGGAGTGGGTTGACATTTCCTACTCCAGGGGATGTTCCTGACCCAGGGACTGAATTCACGTCTCCTGTGGCTCCTGCACTGGCAGGTGGGTTCTTTACCCCTGAGCCATCTGGGAAGTTCTTCTCTTTCCACGGACAGTCACCATTTACTTACTATTTGCATCTGGGTGAGCAAATCATCTTTTCATCTCTGGACCCTGGTCCCCCACAATCCCCATCCCAATCTGTAGCTCTTAAACAAATAAGCATTTCCAGTTATCTTGGATTACAACATGAATAACATGAAGCATTCTGAGCAGCAAAAAAACATAACTTTCAAGGACTTTAGGAGGCCCTCAGATTTCAGAGAATTAAAAGTCTACAACTGTATGTTTACTACAGCATCATTCAGAAGAGCCACGAAAAAATATAAGTGCCCACTGACAGTTCAATGGGTAAAGAAGACAGATAAGGATGGATATGTTCTTTAAAAATATGTATGTATATATATAGACACATATATTACACACAGACAGACAAAATATAACTCAGCATTAAAAAAGAATGATCTCTTGTCATTTTTGACAACAAAGAATAGATCTACAGAGTATTAAGTTATGTCAAATAAGTCAGACAAAGAAAGACAAATACTGTATAATTTTATTCATATGTGGAATCTAAAAAACAAATAACAAACACAAAACAGAAACAGAATTACAGATAGAACGGAAGCTTGCCAGAGGTGAGGGAGTGTGGGAATAAATGAAATAGGAAAAAGAAATTAGCAGGCACATGCTCTCAGTTACAAAACAAATTTATCAGTGGGACGAAAGGTACAGTCTGGGAAATATAGTCAATGATAATGCATCTCTGTGTGATGACAGATGCTAACTAGACTTACCATGGTGATCATTTTCTAGTACATAGACATTTTAAATCACCATGTTATATACATCAGGAACTAACGTAGTGTTTAGATTAATTATACTTCAAGAAACAAATTCATATATTCCAAGAGTTCTCTTCACAAGGAAAAGTTTTTTTTTTAATTTCTATCTGTATGAGATGATGGATGCTTACCAAACTTACTATGACAATCATTTCATTATGTATATAAGTCAAAACATTATACTATATACCTTAAACTTATACAGTGTTACATGTCAATTATATCCATTGATAAAAATGGATAAACGAAAGATGGTGGGGTGGTGTAAATATACAACAGAGTTATTATTCAGCCTTAACAAGGAATGACATTCTGACACATGCTACAATTTGGATGAACCCTAAAAAGACAGAACAGTAAGTGAAATAAGCCAGACACAAAGTGGAATACTGTACAATTCCATTTACATGAGGAACACAGACTAGCCAAATTCATAGAGGCAGAAAATAAAACAACGGTTACTAGGGGTCCAGGAGATGGGGGAAGGGGAATTAGTTATTCAGTGGATACACAGTTTTAGAATGGAATGATGAAAAAGTTCTGTGAAGAGATGGATGCTAGTAATAGCTGTACCACAACGTGAATGTACTTACTGCCATGCAACTGTACACTTAAAAATAGTTACAATGGTAACCTTTAGTTACGTACATTTTATCACACAACCTTTTAAAAAATAAAACCTAAGGAGTGCTCTACAGAAATTTAAAACCCTCGGTACTCTTAAATGTCATGAGCCCAAATTAAGACTAATCTGATAAAAATCACAGAACTCTTTCAAAACAAAAACTTAATCAGGTACTTATAACAACCTACCCGGCATTCCTTTTCAGAAATAAACAAATTTAGTTCCATTCGTCCATATTTATATATAGAAGAACAGGAATACAGGTCATGTAAAATTTTCCAAAGTGTGTTTCTCTCAGTTTTAACTGGTAAGATCCCAAATACTTTTAAAGGGGAACCTGTTAAGAATACAAGCAAAGTATTTAAATAAATTCTTAACATTTTTTTCCTATGAGTATACTTTACTGAGTCAAATTAGGTTAACAAACTATATTAAAGTTACTTCAGTGAAAACTAAGCCTTAGCATCATTCCATGATCTAGAACTTAGCCCCTACAAAACTACTCTGATTGAATCTAGGTGACGGAAAAGCCATAATCAATTTAAGAGCAACTGCCCATAAACTACACTATGTAATATTTACACAAATCTCAACAAAACTGGTATACTGCTAAAGAAAACTGACAAACTGTAAGATACTTCTCTACTGAAATACAAAAATCACCTTTTTTTCCAAGGATGTGCTTTGATCCCCAAATACTGAAAAAGCATATCTGAAGTCATAATGGGAGGTGTCACTGTGCCACGATTTCTAGGGTCCAGTTTAAAGAAGTCACAATAGATCACTTCTAGTCTTCCATTCGCACTGTCTCCTAAGGACTAGAGAGACAGAGAGAACTTGTTTAGAAATTTTAGGGTTTAAAAATGGGAAGATATTTTATAACAGAAAATAACAATAAAAATATTAAAGTGAAAGACAGATTCAAGAGAATATTTCTAGATAGATTCAAGAGAGTATTCTTTTTTTCCCCAGGAACAGTTTAGTCAGTCCTTCACCAAACAAACATGGCTCATTCTGTAGGTCACTCTCTAGCTTCCTCTTAATTTTTCCTTTACTTTTCCTAAAGTCAGAGCCAGCAACAGAAGGAAAGCTCTTTGCCTGCTAGAAGACATAAAATATATCTCAATCTTTTTATGCCCATATGTTTTTCACCTGGCAGTGCTTGAGAACTTCCTAGTGAAAGGAAATATTAGCTACAGACTCTACAAACTTAATTCGAAGTTACTAAAAATCAAACAGAAGAAAGCAATGTTTTGATGTGCACCCTGAGGTTCTCATGCACAGAAAATTCTACAGGCATTAACAAGGTTTCAGTGAACCTGCAATTTAAAAATAGGAGTTTAAAAAAAAGAACAAAACTATGCTTTCTTAACTGTTTGAATTCAACCTATAAATATGATTCTATTTCTAAATTTAGCATTTAATGATTACTTTCAAGCTGCTGCTACTGCTGCTAAGTCGCTTCAGTCGTGTCCGATTCTGTGCGACCCCACAGACGGCAGCCCACCAGGCTCCCCCATCCCTGGGATTCTCTAGGCAAGAATATTGCAGTGGGTTGCCATTTCCTTCTCCAATGCATGAAAGTGAAAAGGCAAAGTGAAGTCGCTCAGTCATGTCCAACTCTTAGCGACCCCCTGGAATGCAGCCTACCAGGCTCCACCGTCCATGGGATTTTCCAGGTAAGAGTACTGGAGTGGGGTGCCATTGCCTTGACCCCTAAAAAAAAACCTAGTGATAGAGAAAGGAACAGAGCTGGGAGTAGAAACAATATATTTTTGGTCATGATAATTTTGAGACACCTATTATGTGACTTAGGTGGAGATGCAGGTAGGACGTTGTAGACCTGGATACTGAAGTACAGGCTGAGGACATGAATGAACTAAAATAAGACACAGTTTACCACAAAAGCCTTAGGAAGTGGGACTTTGGAAGTTTAACTATGAACAAACCAAGTGGAGGTGATGGAATTCCAGCTGAGCTGTTTCAAATCCTACAAGATGATGCTGTGAAAGTGCTGCACTCAATATGCCGGCAAATCTGGAAAACTCAGCAGTGGCCACAGGACTGGAAAAGGTCAGTTTTCATTCCAATCCTAAAGAAGGGCAACGCCAAAGAATGCTCAAACTACTGCACAATTGCACTCATCTCACATGCTAGCAAGGTAATGCTCAAAATCCTTCAACTGAGGCTTCAACAGTACGTGAACTGAGAATTTCCAGATGTTCAAGCTGGATTTAGAAAAGGCAGAGGAACTAGAGATCAAATTGCCAGGATTCGTTGAACCACAGGAAAGGCAAGGATATTCCTACTTGGTAGATGCTGCGAAGTAGCATCCTGACCTGCATATAGATTTCTCAAGAGGCAGGCCAGGTGGTCTGGTAGTCTGGCAGTCATGTACAGATATGTAGGCTGCATTCCAGGGGGTCGCTAAGAGCTGGACACGACTGAGTGACTTCACTTTGCCTTTTCACTTTCATGCATTGGAGAAGGAAATGGCAACTCACTGCAATATTCTTGCCTAGAGAATCCCAGGGATGGGGGAGCCTGGTGGGCTGCCGTCTGTGGGGTCCAAGCATCTACTTCTGCTTCATTGACCACACTAAACCTTTTGACTGTGTGGATCACAACAAAATGTGCAAAATTCCTAAAGAGATGGGACTACCAGACTACCTGGCCTGCCTCTTGAGAAATCTGTATGCAGGTCAGGAAGCAACAGTTAGAAGCGGACATGGAACAACAGACTGTTTCCAAATTGGGAAAGGAGTACATCAAGGCTGTATATTGTCACCTTGCTTATTTAACTTCGATGCAGAGTGTATCATGCAAAACGCTGGGCTGGAAGAAGCACAAGCTGGAATCAAGACTGCTGGGAGAAATATTAATAACCTCAAATATGTAGATGACACCACCTTTATGTCAGATAGTAAAGAGGAACTGAAGAGCCTCTTGATGAAAGTGAGAGAGGAGAATATATCCAGTCCCATAATTTCATGGCAAAGAGATGGGGAAACAATGGAAACAGTGGCAGACTTTATTTTCTTGGGCTCCAAAATCACTGTGGACTATGACTGCATCCATAAAAATAAAAGAAAACTGCTCCTTAGAAGAAAAGCTATGACCAAGCTAGGTAACATATTAAAAAGCAGAGACATCACTTTGCTGACAAAATCCATCTAGTCAAAGCTATCGTTTTTGCTGTAGTCATGTACAGATATGAGAATTGGCCCATAAAGAAGGCTGAGCACCAAAGAATAAATGCTTTCAAATTGTGGCACTGGAGAAGACTCTTGAGAGTCCCTTGGACAGCAAGGAGATCAAACCAGTCAATCTTAAACAAAATCAACCTTGAATATTCATCGAAGGACTGATGTTGAAGCTGAAGCGCAATACTCTGGCCACCTGCTGTGAAGAGCCAACTCAATGGAAAAGACCCTGATGCTGGGAAAGACTGAGGGCAGGAAGAGAAAGGGGAGACAGAGGACGAGATGGTTGGATGACATCACTAACTCAATGGACAACAGTTTGATCAAATTCTGGGAGATAGTGAAGGACAGAGGAGCCTCGCATGTGGGAAGTCCACAGGGTCGCAAAGAGTGGACACACCTGAGCAACTGAACCACCACCACAAATAATGATGTCTCTTCTTCTGAATACACACAGCTATTTCTGCAACAATAGTCTTCACAAATCAAATGAGATATAACTACATCTAAAAAAAAAAAAAAAAAAAAAACTAGTTGATTTACAAAAGTTGTGACACAGACCACAATCTGCAACACGTGTATCTCTGCCACATCCAAACAGGAAAACAAACTGTTCATGTTTGAAACACTGTTAATGTGGAATCTGAGGAATTTTATTAGGGAAGTGGACTAGGGGAGAGAAGGATTTTAAATTTAGGTAAACATGCTGAGTCAAGCATTAACCTTGAAAATCCTTTTAGTTTTTAGTACAACTGAGAGCCTTTAGGTGGCTAGAAAGCACTGCTTGGTAAGAGCACCACTTAGGCTCTGATTTAGGGTTGCAAAGGTTCTATTTAATTACTTCTCTTTTATTCTGGCACATATATATGAATTCACTCAAAACTTTGAATGGCTCTTCACTTTCAGTTCAGTTCAGTCACTCAGTCATGTCCAACTCTTTGCGACCCCATGGACTACAGCACACCAGGCCTCCCTGTCCACCAACAACTCACAGAGTTTATTCAAACTGATGTCCATTGAGTCAGTGATGCCATACAAACATCTCATACTGTCTTCCCCTTCTCCTGCCGCCTTCAATCTCTCTCAGCATCAAGGTCTTTTCTAGTGAGTCAGTTCTTCAGATCAGATGGCCAAAGTATTGGAGCTTCAGCTTCAGCATCAGTCCCTCCAATGAATATTCAGGACTGATTTCCTTTAGGATGGACTAGCTGGATCTCCTTGCACTCCAAGGGACTCTTAATTAAGAGTCTTCTCCAACACATAGTTCAAAAGCATCAATTCTTGGCATTCAGCTTTTTTATAGCCCAACTCTCAAATCCACACATGACTGGAAAAATCATAGCTTTGACTAGATGGACCTTTGTTAGCAAAGTTAATTCTTTGCTTTTTAATATGCTGTCTAGGTTGGTCATAACTTTTCTTCCAAGGAGCAAGCATCTTTTAATTTCTTGACTGCAATCACCATCTGCAGTGATTTTAGAGCCCAAAATTTAGTCTGTCAATGTTTCCCCATCTATCTGCCATGAAGTGATGGGACCAGATGTCATGATCTTAGTTTTCTGAATGTTGAGTTTTAAGCCAACTTTTTCACTCTCCTCTTTCACCAAGGGACTCTTTAGTTCTTCACTTTCTGCTATAAGGATGGTGTCATCTGCATATCTGAGGTTACTGATATTTCTCCCAGCAAACTTGATTCCAGGTTGTGCTGCATCCAGCCCAGTGTTTCTCATTATGGACACTGCATATAAGTTAAATAAGCAGGCTGACAATATACAGCCTTAACGTACTTCTTTCCCAATTTGGAACCAGTCTGTTGTTCCATGTCCAGTTCTAACTGTTGCTTCCTGACCTGCATACAGATTTACCAAGAGGCAGGTCAGCTGATCTGGAATTCCCATCTCTGTAAGAATTTTCCACAATTTGTTGTGATCCATAGTCAAAGGCTTTTGCTTAGTCAATAAAGCAGCAATAGATGTTTTTCTGGAACCCTCTTGCTTTTTGATGATCCAACGGATGTTGGCAATTTGAACTCTGGTTTCTCTGCCTTTTCTAAATCCAGCTTGAACATCTGAAGTTCACGGTTCACATACTGTTGAAGGCTGGCTTGGAGAATTTTGAGCATTACTTTACTAGCGCGTGAGATGAGTGCAACTGTGCAGTAGTTTGAGCATTCTTTCGCATTGCCTTTGGGATAGGAATGAAAACTGACCTTTTCTAATCCTGTGGCCACTGCTGAGTTTTCCAAATTTGCTGGCATATTGAGTGTAGCAGTTTCAGAGCATCATCTTTTAGGATTTGAAACAGCTCAAGTGGAACTCCATCACCTCCACTAGTTTTGTTTGTAGTGATGCTTCCTAAGGCCCACTTGACTTTGCATTCTAGGATGTCTGGCTTTAAGTGAGTGATCACACCAATGTGGTTATCTGGGTCATGAAGATCTTTTTGTAGTTCTGTATATTTTTGCCACCTCTTCTGAATATTTTCTGCTTCTGTTAGGTCCATACCATTTCTGTCCTGTATTCTGCCCATCTTTGCATGAAATGTTCCCTTGATGTCTCTAATTTTCTTGAAGAGATCTCTAGTCTTTCCCATTCTATTGTTTTCCTCTATTTCTTTGCATTGATCATTTAGGAAGGCTTTCTTATCTATTCTTGCTATTCTTTGGAACTCTGAATTCAAATGGGTATAACTTTCCTTTTCTCCTTTGCCTCTCTTCTTTTCACAGCTATTTGTAAGGCCTCCTCAGACCACCATTTTGCCTTTTTGCATTTCTTTTTCTTGGGGATGGTCTTGATCACTGCCTCCTGTATAATGTCATGAACCTCCATCCATAGTTCTTCAAGCATTCTATCAGATCTAATTCCTTGGATCTATTTGTCACTTCCACTGTATTGTCGTAAGCGATCTGATTTAGGTCGTATCTGAATGATCTAGTGATTTTTCCCTACTTTCTTCAATTAAGTCTGAATTTGACAAGAAGGAGTTCATGATCTCAGCCACAGTCTGCTCCTGTCTTGTTTTTGCTGACTGTATAGAGCTTCTCCATTTTGGGCTGCACTTTATAATGAATTAAAGGCTGGGCTCAAGTTATTGTTAAGGGGAGGAGGGAATGGAGAGTTAAGACGTTTAAATTTTGCGCTTCTACTAACAGTTTCAGAAACATTTTCAAGGGTAGTCTTACATTCTCTCAAGAAACACTGTGTGTGAGGCATTCTCCAGACCCTAATTACCCTTTTTTCATTGATTCAATTTTTTAAGACTTACTTTGACCTTATAGAAAACCATTGTGCTAAAGGAAAACAAACTGTAAACAGGACATGTTAATGCCATCTGTAGTTCAGTTCACTTCAGTGATTCAAATGGGTGTATCTTCGCATTTAGCTTCTCTTCTTTTCTCAACTATTTGTAAGGCCTCCTCAGATAGCCATTTTGCCTTTTGCATTTCTTTTTCTTGGGGATGGTCTTGATCACTGCCTCCTGTACAATGTCATGCCTCTGTTTATAGTTCCTCAGGCACTCTGTCTATCAGATCTAATCCCTTGAATCTGTCATTTCCACTGTATAATCATAAGGGATTTGATTTAGTTCATACCTGCATGGTCTAGTGATTTCACCTACTTTCTTCAATTTAAGTTTGATTTCTGCAATAAGGAGTTCATGATCTGAGCCACAGTCAGCTCCCGGTCTTGTTCTTGCTGACTGTATAGAGCTTCTCCATCTTTGGCTGTAAAGAATATAATCAGTCTGATTTCAGCATTGACCATCTGGTGATGTCCATGGGTAGAGACTTCTCTTGTGTTGTTGAAAGAGGGTGCTTGCTATGACCAGTGCATTCTCTTGGAAAAACTCTGAATGTGTAGATTAATCTTCAAAAGTAGGCACCCCTCTAAATACCAAAATAAAAGCTATCTTGTTTTTAATTTCCAGGTTGAAAATACAGATGGCTTTGTTTACTAAGTCACATTCAAGATCTTGAATCTCTGAATAATTTTATGTGTCCTTTTTCTCGTCATGATTTTGGAATTTCAGCATATTACACATCAATTAAATAACCTGATTATAATCTTGATTTTCTTCAGTTGTAGAAAAACAACCATCTAATGTGTTGTATGTTTTATTTTCCTGAGTTGAATCAAATGATTTATAAAAGAAGGAAGGAAAGGAAAGAAAGAAAGAAAAGAGGCTGGCAATGAGGCCAGGAATTTCCACTTTACCGTTTACTGAACTTGTCAGCCATACGTGAAGCTGAATTCACTAAAAATCCATTTGGATAATACTTTACTCCATGGAGTTTTATAAGAATACATCAAACTTCTCCAGGCTCTGAGTCCTTAAGTCCGGGGTTAGCATAGTTCCATTAACCTAATATTAGCAACTAGATTCTAAGCTCCCTTCCAAGCCCATTCTAAGAAAGAAGAGGCACAGGATAGTCCACTAGTGATGAGGAAACAAGCCTACAGACACCAGTTATACATTTTGCTCAAAGTCACCTGCATGTAGCAGAGCTAGAATTAGAAAAAAAAAGTTTGAATCCTATCATTCAGTCATTCAGCAATCATTGATACTTACTCTGTTTCATCCACTGAGGGTAAGGAGATATTCATGGAATAGCCTGTAAGAGTGATTGTTTAAAAATAATCTGTGTGCTTAATTTTACTTCCTAAAACACTGGAATGTAGCTGACTGAACAATAAATTATTTTAAAAAACAAAAATATACCTTCAATTCTGGAAGAAAATGTTTGTCACTTTCAAGGGCAATCACTCTGGCACCACTTTCAAGCAACGCTCGGGTGAGTACTCCAGGACCTAACATTAAAAGAACGAAAAGTTTATTTGCAAAAGCAACACCAAAATCCTTTTCAATATCAAAGAAATTAGATGTTTTGCCTGTATGATCTAATTTTAATTCTCACAACATCTCCAAAGTAGATATTACACTCCTTATTTACATATAAGGAAATTGGGGATTAGACAGTCACTTTACTCCAACATCATAACAGGTAGGTGGTGCTGCATGGCTCTCAAAGCATTCTGTCAAAGAGTGAAAAATCTGCTCTCTTAATTACAATGTTCCACTACCTCTGAAGAAAAAACAAACAAAAAAGGTTGCCTCTAGCTTACCAGTTACTTATGGACTATCTGGATATTTTAATAGCAAAGATATTGCGAGACCTAAACAGAACTTGATTGCTCATGATAGGAAATGGTGCTTTAAAACATTTAAATCTTGTGTTCCCAGCATCCTTCTACGGTCTATGGAAAATGCACTAACGAGATGAAAAGTTCTTTTGGAAAGACAGTGAAATCTAAGATGTTTTATCAAAATATTTTGTAAAGTGCAAATTGATACAGAAATATGTGAAGTCAGGATTACCACAGGCCATAAAAGTTCCTTAAACGAAGGGGTCATGCTTCTGACAGTACGCAGACTTGAAAATGCAGTCCGCGAGGGACTCACCTGGATTGCACTCCAGGATTAGCTGGCCAGCTTTTCGTTTTCCCCGCAGCATGCGCACCACGGTCTCAGCCACTCTCGGACTGGTTACGTACCGCTTGGTCTCGGAGCGGGACTTGTACAGGCGCGAGGATGATTTCCCAAATCCCACATCTGGCTTCAGTTGCGGATGGAAGTCATACAAGCCACGACAGTTCTCTGCCGGGACGTCCTTCCACCTCGGCACTCCGGAATTCAAAACGCAAAATCGCCCAGCGCGGGCAAAGGCTGAACGCGTCAGCCGAGAGGGAATTCTCGCCCCTGGGACCCACATTCTCACCCTCTAAGGCCTGTCCCAGGGTCGCCCGGGATCATTACATTGTCGACGAACTCCATACAGGGCACACCCCACGTGCCTCTTAGCCCTACTCCAGAACTAGGCCAGCGGAAGTCAACACTCCACGCTATGCCCGCGAATGACCTCTCCGTCTTGCCTTTGCCGTCACTTCCGTTTCCTTGCCGGCGCAGACGCCGGAGGATTGCGAGTGGACGGCCGCGGAGAGAGAAGGCCTGTCTAGGCGGTGTCTGAACTCGGACTCTATGGTCGTCTGCCCTCTGTGCCTCCTCTCTAGCCGTCCGCGCTCTATGCTCCGCGGTCGCTGGCCGCCGGCCGCCCTCCCGCCTGCCGGGAGGGGTGAGCAGGAGGCGGGGCGGGAAGGCGAGAGGTGTCTCCTCCACCCGACCGGCGGGAGACCTGAGCAACCTCTGTGACAGCTCGTTGGCCGCCATGTCAGCGAGCGGGGCTGGAAACAGATTCGGCGCCCGGCGGTAGCCCTCCTTGCGTCTCCTGTTCCCAGGTAAGGAGAGGAAGAGCGAGATGCAGGAGACCGGCCGGCTGGCGGCCGAGGGGAAAGCCTTTGGGACCCCCCCTGGTTCCTTCCCCGGCGCTGTCCTCCTCGGGCAGCGCCGCCTCTGCCCTCCGGGTGCGGTGGAGCCCCGTTCCCTCACCTCCGCCCCTTCTCCGCTCCCCCTGTTTTCCTCTTTTTCTCTCGCTGTCGTGGCCTCTCCTGCGCCGCGCGCCCATTTCTCCCTCCCTCTGGCACTCGCGCCAGAGGTCCTCTGTCCCCCGGCTGCCCGCGGAGCCTGCGGCTTCCTCTGCGCTTCTGTTCCTTTTCATTCTGTCGCCCACAGTCTCTCCACCTCTGCGAGTGATTTGTATTTTCCTTCATACCTGTTCCTCCCCTCGCCTCACCACTTAGGCTGTCAAGGAGCACCTAGTGCTTCCCCCCTTCCATATCTCTCTCCGGGCCAGTATTTACCTTTGTTTTTATTTTTATTTGCGTGTTGTTAAAGGTGTAAAGTTAATATTTAAAAAAAAAAAAGTAAAAGCTTAGCATTTCTTCCTAAGCTTGGAAACATTAAGGTCTTAGAACGCTTATATTGTTGCTTTTGTAAACTTAGTCCAACACATCTTACTGTGGAATGCAATTTAAAAGAGAGATTCCAAAGACTCTAAAAATAGGATGCCCTAATGGAAAATTTGGCAGTCTTTTTAACCTCTTCCGCAGTGTTAGAAGCCTCAATTCTCTCAGAGTGATTTCAGTGTTTGAGGATTATACTCAAGAGCTTTACCAGCATCACTCTTTCTACCAAGGCAGGAAGGTGCAGGCATTCAACTTCCTATTTTAAAATAGGCACCATCCTTTCTGCATATTTTACTGGCCGCGTAATTGATCTTGGCATTTTAAATGCACAAGGAAAAGGTTTCTAAGGAATGTATCACTTAGCAAATAGAAGTCTGAGGGTTTACTCAGCTGGTGAATATCAAATGGAGAAGGAATTGATGGCCAACGTTGATCTTTTTCCGATTATAAATTTGTTAGGACAACATAGAAAGTATCTTCTCAACTGTTGTGGAGCCCTGGGGACCCTTTGGTCTTAATTTTTAAAATTTCTTTTTAAAATGCGATTTTGCTATTGACAGTGCTCTGGAGGTTATTATTCTTGCACCCTGTGAATACCTGAGTGAACAGACCCGCCCCCCATCCTTTTACTGAGCTGTCCCCTCTCTCCTTATAAAAATATTTTTGTAGATTCAGAAATACACAAGCTCTGGAGATCTAAATCTTAGTGTTAAAATCAAAGCTGAAAGATGTGATACAGTAAAAGAAGAAATAGTTCACTTACAGAACTACATGGTTCAATTTCTCACTTTTAAAATATACTTTAAAAATTGTGGTAAAAATACTTATCTTAAAATTTGATTTCTTCATAATATTCAGCCCTAGAAAAATTGATGTCACTTTTAATTTTGCTTTTGAGTGGTGTTATTCTCTTCTGATTTTGGAAAGGAGAATTAGGTTATGATAAGTATCTCCCCTTTTATAGTGTTAATAGTGGTTTGTTTGAGGTTGTAGGTGCTTAAACAACACAGGAGACAGAATATTACATATTTTATTTTTCTGAGATCCCAGTTGCTAGAAATGAAAGAAATGTCCGCTTTACTGTAAAGATGAACCTTATAATCAGCATTTAAACCTACTTTATTAGAAAAACCTTGGTTGTTTATTCCCCATCTTATTTTCTTAAGAAGTATAGCTTTTGCATTTGGCACTATTTTTGCCTTTTGAAAATATCTCTTTGGTGTCAGGCAAAATCATTCTACTGACTATTTTAAAGTTTTTTCTATTATTATCTCAATTTAACTGATAAAGAAACCAAAATGCTTCTTTTCTTTTGACTTTTATGCTACTGTTGTGATTGGGAAATGCCAGGTGGTAAAAGTTTGTTGTCAGAATTAAGGCTGTGAGTCTACAGTAGTACTGTCCAGTAGAAATACCAGGCATTAGTACATGAGCAATTTAAAGTTTTTAGTCACATTACCAAAGTAAAAAGAAATAGGATTAATTTCAACCTGTTTTATTTAATCCTATATATATCATTTCAACAAGTGATCTGTTTTAAAAGTTAACAATGAGATATTTTACATTCTTTTATACTGAGTCTGTGAAATTTCACGTGTATTTTACATTTATAGTACATTTGAATTCTGACTAGCTACTGGTCTTAGCTTGTGGCTAAGACCTTATTGGCCAGCATGTTATCTATAGGATTTCTGTGTGATTCTTGAGACGTTTTCTTATCCTAAGAGTCTGGGGTAGATTCTATGAGGCAAATTTAAAAATCCTTTTCCTAAAATTCTAGGATGTTCAAACTGAGATGATTCTAAGCAGGATGAAAGTCCTGGAGGGTCTCTTCCTCTTAGTGTTGACTGTGTTAATACTGAGGAGGATAAACAGGTTGCCCTGTGCTTGTTTAGTGAGGGTCATAAGATGTATAGAGTGCTCAGTCATTTCCTGGGGTGTCATTGTTACAGTTATTTACATCTGCATGTCAACAATGTTGTCAAGGAACTGTATGAGTCTTTGTCTACTAAGTCTGTTGGCATTAAGTAGGGAGAACCTGAAGACATACAAGAAGTTTGAACTTTATGGTGAACAGGTAGAATATCTGCTGTTGGAGACTTGTTCTGAAGCAGCTTCAGGTATGGCTAAGACTTTTGTGTATATGCTTCTCTGTATGATGGTGTTATCAAAGGAAAGATAAAATCTTTTTAGCAAAAATTAGGAAGGAAGAGGGTATGTTTTTTGACTCCCAAACACTGGGAGTAGTAGCAAAACAAATGTGTCTGGTGTTTTGGGTAAACTATAAAAGAAATATGGCCGTTTTTAGAAAGCTACTGACTATTGACTAGGAATGTGTTTTAACTTGTTTTTGCAACAGAGATGCTGATTTACCTGGAAGGCCTCTTGATCAGAGCTGTTAGGACTGAAAGATAGCCCTGTTGGAAGGGTAACTGCAGCTCACAGACTTCTGTGGGTTACTGTGACCCTTCATGGTTCTCATCCTGATGTCTGTATTCTGTTAAACTTTCCTAAATACTATTTTAGCTGCACGGTTTTACATTTACACTTAATGTCAAAATGTTCTTCCAGGATTAATTAATATTCATTGTAATTTAATGTGAGAAACTTGCCTCCTCCACAACTTTTATGGTATAAATAAATCTTAAATAACCTGATCAGTAAACAAATTCCTTCTGTAAAATCTAGTCAGTATAGACCTAGCACAGTGTTGGCAGTGTGTGCAGTATTAAAGGATCAAGGACAGATTTGGGCAAGGGCTAGTTACTGATTTTTGCTTGTTTCATGAGAGGTGTGTGCATGTTACGTAAGAAAATGTAGCATTTTCATTTGTTTTTTAAAAATAAGTGGCTATCCGTTGCTACCATTTTAGTTGGATAAGGGAGAAAATACACTGTTTTGTTCCTACAAATTAGCCTTAGCTAATTTTTCTTTAGTTAGTTAAGAATGAATAATTGATAGTCTGGCAATTTGCATTTTTTTCCCCAATTTTATTTATTTTTGGCTGTGCTGGGTCTTCGTTGCTGCATGGGCTTTTCTCTAGATGTGGCAAGCTGAGGCTACTCTCTAGTTGTGGGGCATGGGCTTAGTTGCCCCGTGGCATGTGATATCTTCCTGGATCAGGGATTGAACCTGTATCCCCTGCATTGGCAGGCAGATTCTTAACCACTGGACCACCAGTGAAATCCTGCAAGTTTTTAAAACCCTCAATTTAAGTGGCCTCTACGAGGATTCTATTTTTATTGAGAAGTTCTACATTCAGTAATCTATGTCTCAGTGCTCTTACGAGTGTGTTCTTTTGTTTAGGGCCTTGAAGATTCTTGTGAATATAGGCTTCTCTTTATTTATGGATCATTCCTTTGGGGGAAATTATATTTCCTTTTAACCAAGGGATACTTTTTAAAAATGCATTTGAAATAACTATTTTGTAATATTCTTTAATAAAAAGTAAAAAAATCATATCTGAACAATTTTCAAAAAGAAATACATCATTGAAAAGTTCTGAATCTTACAATAGCTTGAGATTTCTTAAATTGTTTTAGTCACAGTTTTCAGATTCTGCTCTTTACCATATTTGGAGATGGAAACTTTTTGCCTTTATATGACCTCCTCCCTGCCATCTCTTAGGGCTTCCCCCCCGACCCCCACCCCCGTTCATCATCATTAGCCATGTGGAGAGGAAAGGTAGTGTGTGTTTATCAAAATAGAGCTCAAGATTATTTTTCCCTTTGACTATAGGACAGATTTTTTTAAAGTGACAGATTTAGTCATTTTTATTAACATTGGAGTATTTATATTTTAATTGTACATAAGAGATTTTAAGAGTTTCCTTGGTAGCTCAGATGATAGAGTCTCCCTGCAGTGCAGGAGACCTGAGTTCTATCCCTGGGTTGGGAAGATCCCCTGGAGAAGGAAATGGCAACTCACTGTAGTATTCTTGCCTGGAAGTTCCCATGGAGAGAGGAGGTTAGCAATCTAGTCGATGGAGTCGAGAAGAGTCGGACATGACTGGGCAACTTCACAAGAGATTTTAGGAATTAACAATATCTTGTGATTAAGTTCAGTTGCTCAGTTATGTCTGACTCTTTGCGACCCCATGGACTGCAGCACGCTAGGCTTCCCTGTCCATCCCCAACTCCCGGAGCTTGCTCAAACTCATGTACATTGAGTCGGTAATGCCATCCAACCATCTCATCCTCTGTCATCCCTTTCTCCTCCTGCCCTCCATCTTTCCCAGCATCAGGGTCTTTTCCAAGGAGTTAGTTCTTTGCGTCAGGTGGCCAAAGTATTGGAGTTTCAGCTTTGCATCAGTCCTTCCAATGAATATTCCAGACTGATTGCCTTGGGATGGACTGGTTTGATCTCCTAGCAGACCAAGGAACTCTCAAGAGTCTTCTCCAACGCATAGTTCAAAAGCATCAATTCTTTGCCACTCAGCTTTTTTTATAGTCCAACTCTCACATCCATACATGACTACTGGAAAAACCATAGCTTTGACTAGATGGACCTTTGTTGGCAAAATAATGTCTCTGCTTTTAATACGCTATCTAGGTTGGTCATAACTTTTCTTCCAAGGAGCAAGCATCTTTTAATTTCAAAGCTGCAGTCACCATCTGCAGTGATTTGGGAGCCCAAAAGATACAGTCTGTCACTGTTTTCCCATCTATTTGCCATGAAGTGATGGGACCAGATGCCGTGATCTTAGTTTTCTGAATGTTGAAGCTTCATCAAGAGGCTCTTTAGTTCTTCTTCGCTTTCTGCCATAAGAGTGTGTCATCTGCATATCTGAGATTGATATCTCTCCTGGCAATCTTGATTCCAGCTTGTGCTTCATCCAGCCCAGCATTTTGCATGATGTACTGTGTCTGAGTTAAATAATCAGAGTGACAGTATACAGCCTTGACATACTCCTTTCCAGATTTGGAACCAGTCTGTTGTTGCATGTCCAGTTCTAACTGTTGCTTCTTGACCTGCATACAGGTTTCTCAGGAGGCAGGTAAGGTGGTCTGATATTCCCATCTCTTGAAGAATTTCCTGTTTGTTGTGATCCACACAGTCAAATGCTTTGGCATAGTCAGTAAAGCAGAAGTAGTTATTTTTCTGGAACTCTTTTACTTTCTTGTAATTGCCATACCTATTAAATCCTCTTATGAAAATACTGATTTTTTAGGAAAACTACTACCTGAATAAATAATTACATTTTTTTATGTTTGCTGCATCTTGAAAACCCAGTGAATTGGATGGCTGTGGTTTTGTGATTTGAATGAAGGCAAACAACCATTTTGAAGAGCCTTTTATGTTATAGATTTTTAGGTAAATAGTTTCCTTAAAATATGTGAACTTTATAATAACAGAAAGAATGCTGTTGTTCCTGTATATTGGAGAGCATACCACTTGTATTTGTAATTTATGCATGCGTTGTTTCTCTTGTTCACTGTTTCTCTCTTCTGCAGGTATTAACACTGTACAGATAAATCTTAAAAGTCATTATTAAATGACCTGAAACATCTTCCTTTAAGATTTTTCAGCAAGGAGTTATTTTTGTGAACTTGCATTCTATTTCTTGAATCCTCATGGAGTTTTTTTTTCCCTGTTTATGAAGCACCAGAGATTAGATTTTTCTTTTTTCCACTGTGGGCATGAAAAGGTTTTCTTAAGGCAGGTCTCAGAAGGATTCATAGTAAGTAACAGAGTTGATTTCCTCCCTCATGTTCAACCCAAATTAAAAGAGGAATGGAATTTTGTAGAAACTATGCTGATTAGAAAACTGCAAAGTTTAGTTTCCTGAGGAAAAGACTTTTATATCCATTTGTGACTTCTTAATCCAAAATCAGTCATTAGGCTTTATTTTCTTCAACAGTTTACGAAGTAATCACTAGGTTCCTTTTGCTTCAGTAGTTAAAAAAAAAATTGTTCTGGAGTTCTTTGTCATTCCAATTAGAGTTCATACCTATAGCATTGCATAAGCACTGTAGAGAGCCAAAATGAGAAGCAATGTCATGTGATGTCTTTGATCATATAATTAAATGTTTTGTAAGATGAAATGGTTTGTCTTATTAGTCTTATAGTTGAACTCTAGTTTAAAATTGACCTAATAGGTCTTATGTCAACCAAAGTTCATATTTTTGCTAGCCAGAGAAAGATTTCAAATTAACCTAAAGTAAACTATTCAGGAGATTTTTTTTTTATTATATCACTTACCCTCTTGATTAATTATAATTTTGTGGATTTTGATGCCTACAGCCTTTTTGTCCTCTTTCAGCTGTTTACCTGTGGAAAATCTAGGGATTCCCTAGTAAATCATGACAGGACTTTGATGCTTGAAAATATGGCTTACCTTCCCTGACAGCCTCCAAGAGTAAATGTGTGTGTGCAGAAACTTATGAGCAAAAATTCTGCCTCAGAAACACTTACCTATAGTGATGAAACTGATAATCTACATACAACTGTCTTAAAATGACAGTTGCCATGTACTTGTATAAAACTTTGCATAAAACTGTGTATTTTGCTGGAGAGTTCTCATTTTGTTCAAGTGCTTCGGAGTGTGTAAAAAAAATATCCAGAATAAATATCTCCTCTAGTTTATTCTGCCTAACTTCACCTTTTGGTTTTTTTCATATTGTCTTCCATGTAAAGTTCAAAAGTCAGAATAGGTCATGGTTTAGTATAACGTTGGCGGTTGGGGTGGGGGTGGGTTCAGTTCAGTTAAGTCGCTCAGTCGTGTCTGACTCTTTTCGACCCCATGAATCGTAGCACTCCAGGCCTCCCTGTCCATCACCATCACCCGGAGTTCACTCAGACTCACGTTCATCGAGTCCATGATGCCATCCAGCCATCTCATCCTCGGTCGTCCCCTTCTCCTCCTGCCCCCAATCCCCCCAGCATTAGGGTCTTTTCCAATGAGTCAACTCTTCTCATGAGGTGGCCAAAGTACTGGAGTTTGAGCTTTAGCATCATTCCTTCCAAAGAAATCCCAGGGTTGATCTCCTTCAGAATGGACTGATTGGATCTCCTTGCAGTCCAAGGGACTCTCAAGAGTCTTCTCCAACACCACAGTTCAAAAGCATCAATTCTTTGGCGCTCAGCCTTCTTCACAGTCCAACTCTCACACCCATACATGACCAGAGGAAAAACCATAGCCTTGACTAGACGGACCTTAGTCAGCAAAGTAATGTCTCTGCTTTTGAATATGCTATCTAGGTTGGTCATAACTTTTCTTCCAAGGAGTAAGCGTCTTTTAATTTCATGGCTGCAGTCACCACCTGCAGTGATTTTGGAGCCCCCCAAATAAAGTCTGACACTGTTTCCACTGTTTCCCCATCTATTTCCCATGAAGTGATGAGACCGGATGCCATGATCTTCGTTTTCTGAATGTTGAGCTTTAAGCCAACTTTTTCGCTTTCCTCTTTCACTTTCATCAAGAGACTTTTTAGTTGCTCTTCACTTTCTGCCATAAGGGTGGTGTTATCTGCATATTTGAGGTTATTGATATTTCTCCCGGCAGTCTTGATTCCAGCTTGTGTTTCTTCCAGTCCAGCGTTTCTCGTGATGTACTCTGCATGTAAGTTAAATAAGCAGGGTGACAATATACAGCCTTGACGTACTCCTTTTCCTATTTGGAACCAGTCTGTTGTTCCGTGTCCAGTTCTAAATGTTGCTTCATGACCTGCATACAGATTTCTCAAGAGGCAGGTCAGGTGGTCTGGTATTCCCATCTCTTTCAGAATTTTCCACAATTTATTGTGATCCACACAGTCAAAGGCTTTGGCATAGTCAATAAAGCAAAAATAGATGTTTTTCTGGAACTCTCTTGCTTTTTCCATGATCCAGCAGATGTTGGCAATTTGATCTAGTTCCTCTGCCTTTTCTATAACCAGCTTGAACATCTGGAAGTTCACGGTTCACGTATTGCTGAAGCCTGGCTTAGAGAATTTTGAACATTACTTTACTAGCATGTGAGATGAGTGCAATTGTGCGGTAGTTTGAGCATTCTTTAGCATTGCCTTTCTTTGGGATTGGAATGAAAACTGACCTTTTCCAGTCCTGTGGCCACTGCTGAGTTTTCCAAATTTGCTGGCATATTGAGAGCAGCACTTTCACAGCATCATCTTCAGGATTTGAAACAGCTCAACTGGAGGTGGTAAGAATACAACAAATTTTACTCCTTTCTTTTTTCCTCTTTCTTCTCTATTACAGAAATAATTGTGCTCCAGAGAAGGAGGGAGAGGGGGAAAGGAAGCTATATTTTAATTTAAGGAAAACATGGGTTTTCCAAAATTAGTGTTTTTCCTATAATGAAAGTTGAACAGAAGCTTTAATTTAGCAGTCAGAATCCATTGATCTCTCTTGTCCTACCTCTGATGCCTGGTGGACTTGCCAGGAAGAAACTTTGAGTACATGTGTTAGCAGTACTGCTTGGGAAACGAGTTCTTGGGGCAAGAAATAGTGAGTGACTCTATTCAGAAAGCCAACAGACTGAAGAGGTGATGGACTAGTGTCCCAAAGAACCGTTCCTCCAGTTAGAAGTCAGGCTTCTTTTTACCGAAAGGAGTGTGCCTGTGGTTGGTTGCTGGGAACTTCTGGGTGGGGAAATCCTTTTTTCTTGCAGCTTGCCAGGTAGCCAGTCACAGTGTTCCTATAAACCTCCAGCCAGAGAGATGTTATTTTTTATCCCTATGTGAATAGAAAAGTGTTTTACCTTTAGAGATTAGAGTCTTGAAGTTAGGCTATTCTGTATATTTTAGGCTATTGGCAACATTCTAAACTTCGGGCAAAAACAATAGAATACAAAGAGTTAAAGGGGAAAAATAGATCCAATAAGATATCAGATTTGTTCTTCCCTATCACACAGGGAAACTTTGCGCTAATATGAGACATTGTCAGAAATATATACACATACATTTTTTATTTATTATGTATATAATTTATTTATTTATTTGCTTGTGCCATGCAGCTTGTGGGATCTTGGTTCCCCAATCAAGGATTGAACCTGGGCCCTCAGTAGTTAAACCACTCAGGCCTAACTAACTAGTGGACTGCCAAGGAATTCCTGCTAGAATAAATTTAATAGTGTCTCTTTGTCATATGTGTTTCCTTTGGGAATATTCTCCACTGAAATAAAATATCTTGGGGAAAAATCATATTCTATCAGCAGTCTTTGAAAGCATTGCAAGTTATCTTCCTCTGAGACAGGTTTTTTCTGTACTGTTTTATTATTATTATTATTATTATTCGTTTCTAAGAATTTCTCACCTAGAATAAGCTGCCTTATTCTGGAATTTTTTTCCCCCGGACCTCCATCAAAATATTTCTCTTGAATGGCTGACAGTGAGAAGACATATTCATTTCTACAGCTATCTCCATTCTTGTCTTCCTATTAACTTTTGGTATGCTGGAGATATAAATTAGCATGTCACCATTGTGTCACATCAGAGTAAGAATTAATATCATTAATGATTATTTAGATATTTTATCATAGGGAAGGAAAACAGTATCTACCTATTTGACATGGGTAAAATATAATCTCTGGAAATAGAATTTTTAACTTTGGGTCCAAGAACAGGCTTCAAGGGGTCTGTGAGCCACCTGAAATAACTCTCATAAACTTAATGGTAGTATATGTGCATTTTTTTTTTTTTTTTAATGTGTATTTTTCTGAGGAGATGTTTCTTAGCTTTTGTCAGATTCTTCAAAGGGTCCATGGCCATAAAGAGGATAAGACTCACAGAATTAATTTGAGCTTAGTTATAAATTGCTAATCCTTATAAGCAGCTATAGTTTTATAAACATTCCTATATATAAGCTTTATTTTTTGGTAATATTTTATTTATGACAAAAATAATTTAATAGATTATTTTATAAGAAAAGGCACAATGATTCTTTTTAAAAAGGAAATCTTTCTCAAATATCTTACCTTTTATTTTGTATGCCTTTATACAGTTCTGTGTTTACTTTGGTTACTTTGTTTTTAAAATTTGTTTACCATCTGTGCATTTTATAGAAAGATGATTAATTCTTAGTGGTTGAATTTTTCCTGGCAGTTCAAAGAGTTGTTCATAAATTCAGAATCAGGATAAAGGAAAGCTGCATTTTATGAGGCTCCCCTACCCAGTGAGAGGAATTCATTCACAGATAGGTTGATTATATACGCATGCTCCTGATGAAGTAGAAAAAAATAAGAAACAGGGTACAAATAGAAAGATTACCTTTGAACAGCAGATAGAAACAGTCTACTACTGAGATAAGAAAGGAAAGTAACTGATTACCAACTGACATCTGGTAACTTCTGTTTACCTGTGGCGCAGTTGAGACTGCTGAGCTAGGAATAGGAAGAGGACTGAAGGCCAGTGGTAAAGGTTAGTGTCGCTCTGGGGATGTGGTTCTGGGGCTAATTGGGGAAGGATGTCTGGCCAGCATTGAGGCTGCACCTGATGTTGGAAGGATACTGCTTTCATCGTTTCCAATCTGCATAGTTATGATTTTCTTTAGTAGCCTGGGTATAAGAGCTGAGAAGGTGGTCAGGTTGATCAGGCCTGGGGTTTATAGGGTGGGTGCAATAGATGTATAAGAGAACAAAGGAAGTAGCTAGAGACAATAAAAAAGAATGCCAGGAATCTGACTAATGTTTAAAGAAAAAAAGAAAATGCAGGAGTCTGGAGTTTTTGGTTTGTTTTTTAATAATTTAATTTTGTTCTTTTTTTTTTTTTCGCTTTGTCCATGATGCATTACTTGGCGGAATCTCAGTTCCCCAAGTAGGGACTGAAACAGGCCTTGGCAGTGAAAGCCTAGAAACCTAACCACTTGGCCACAAGGGAACTCCTGAAACTGGAGTTCTTGATGTGGTTCACCTGGGTGATGGTAGTGAGGTAATGACAGTAAAGATTGAGAGAAAGAATACAAATTCAGAAACAGACAATGGGATATTGGTAGTTGGAGATATGGAGACTCACCTGAGATGAATACAGTGTTTTGATGCACAGTAAAATCTAAGACTAGAGTGACAGTTGCTAAATTGACCAGACAATAATGTCGCTATAGATTTTTGAGACACAAAAAAACATGCATTCCGTAAGTCTGTTAAGTCACTGTTTTTCCTGTGTAGAACACAAAGATAGTGTATTTTTTTTAAATTTTATTAGTATTTCTAAATTAATTTTTATTGGAGTATCATTGCTTTTCAAAGGTTGTGTTTTCTGAACAGGAATCTGCCTCTGGCTTATGAGAGAAAACCTTAATTAAAAGTGAATATATCAGCCTAAACTCATTTTGAAATTTCATAACTTCTGAAAGGATAGAATTAATAAGTTTTTACCTTTTGTTCAAAAGGGGACTAGAGAGTAAACTGGAGAGCTCCTAGCTTAGGTTTATTTTAATTTTAAAATACTGTTGAATTGATAGGTTGATTTTAATTTACTGATATCCATTTGAACCTGCACATTAAAATATCCATATACGCTTTGGTGAATAGTTTTGAAATATGGTAGCTTGTCAATGACCTTGAACCTAGCATTAGTTCCTGTTAGTTCATTGGCTGATGTTTGAGCTCATAGGTCCTGGGGTTCTTTGGAAGGACTGATGTTGAAGGTGAAACTCCAATACTTTGGCCACCTGATGCAAAGAGCTGACTCATTGGAAAAGACCCTGATGCTGGGAAAGATTGAGGGCAGGAGGAGAAGGGGATGACAGAGGATGAGATGGTTGGATAGCATCACCGACTCAATGGACATGGGTTTGGGTGAACTCCGGGAGTTGGTGATGGCCAGGGAGGCCTGGCATGCTGCTGTTCATGGGATCTCAAAGAGTCGGACACAACTGAGCGACTGAACTGAACTGAGCCCATAGGTGATCAGCATTATACTAAGTACTGTGTGAAACGCAATAAAAATGAGCCCTTTCATCAAAACATTTGATGAAAAGTACAAGTCTCAAATATATACAGGTAATTTTTAAGAAAAAGAAGGAAATTTACATGAAAACCTTCTTTAGTTTTGTCTAACTTATAGTTAATTTACTAAATATTTTGTAGAATTTATTTCCTCATTTTTCCAGAATTTTAAATGCAACCTTTTGACCTAGGGTTTGGTAAACATGATAGGGCAAAGTTATGTAACAGTTTAGATGAATTCATTTCTAAGATCTGTAGTGTTCCACCATAGACGTTTCTATTTTGTGCCCTTGAGCACTGGCTTTGTAGGAACTCCTGTTTCTGTAGGTTATTGGCAAATATATCCAGTGATTATTTGCTGCTCTAAAATAGGGTCTTAAGGCAATGAGAGTCCTTTGAGATTGTGGATAAAAGCAGTTTCCAACAGAAAAAACAAACAAACAAACCAAAAACACATTTATTACATGATATAATGCACGTTAAAGTGACTGCCTTTTTCAATGTTAAGTACACAGAGCACTTAGTAAATTGGTTGTTTTGTTTTTAATTTGCTAAACTTTGTGATAACCTTGTATTTATTTGGATTATTTGTAAAGAGGTGAACAGTATTAATATATTTATTCACTGTGTGGCATTCTTAGGAGTTATTAAAAAATGTTGTGTCCTTGATTCAATGCTTTAACATTTTTCTTGAATAGAAAAAATATTGTGTGTTAATTGTACAGAAATACAGAAAGTAACACAAAAAGAAATACAGCAAAATACAGAAAAGTAAAAAAAAAAATTGTACTCTCAGAGAAGCCTGGCAGGCTACAGTCCATGGGGTTTCAAAAGTGTCAGACCCGACTTCCCAACTAAACAACAACAACAGAGGGCATTATGAGTTAAAAAGGCAACTAGCTGATTCTTATACTTTTCCCATGCAGCCAACCTATCACACTCATTTTCCTCTAACAACAGCAAGAACTGTGAACATTTCTGTATATGTACTTTCAGTGTCCCTGGAGTGTGTGTAGGCATAGTTGAGATCATATCTATGATTTTAAGTTATGCTATAGATTCACAACGTGCACATTTTGTGGTATAGAGTCGGACATGACTGAGCAACTTCACTTTTACTTTTCACTTTCATGCATTGGAGAAGGAAACGGCAATCCACTCTAGTGTTCGTTCTTGCCTGGAGAATCCCAGGGTCGGGGGAGCCCGGTGGGCTGCTGTCTGTGGGGTTGCACAGAGTCGGACACGACTTAAGCGACTTAGCAGCAGCAGCAGGGTATAAGCTAATTTATTTAATCATTCCCGTGAAAGTGAAAGTCGCTCAGTCGTGTCTGACTGTGACTTACAGTCTATGGAATTCTTTAGGCCAGAATATTGGAATGGGTAGCCTTTCCTTTCTCCAGGGGATCTTCCCAACCCAGGAATCAAACGCAGGTCTCCCGCATTGCAGGCAGATTCTTTATCAGCTGAGCCGCAAGGGAAGCCCAAGAATACTGGGGTGAATAGCCTATACCTTCTCCAGCAGATCTTCCCGACCCAGGAATCAAACCCGGTTCTCCTGCAATGCAGGTGGATTCTTTACCAACTGAGCTATCAGGAACATGTTATGAAACTGTTTTCTGATAAACTATGCCGGTTTATATTCGAACTGAACAGCATGTGACAGTGCCTATATTTCAATAGAAGATTGTTGTTGTTTAGTCATTAATCATGTCTGACTCTTCTGCAACCCCATGGACTGTAGCCCTCCAGGAGCCTCAGGCTCTCAGAGAAGCCTGGCAGGCTACAGTCCATGGGGTTTCCAAAGTGTCAGACCCGACTTCACAACTAAACAACAACAACAGAGGGCAATGTGAGTTAAAAAGGCAACTAGCTGATTCTTATACTTTTCCCATGCAGCCAGCCTATCACACTCATTTTCCTCTAACAATGCCTAGCCTTTGTATCTGTACTATAGTGCCTGTCCTATCCCACCTCTCTTTATTGTCCATCTGTCTAATTTTTCCTTCTTAGTCTTTTCCTGTATGGGAAGCCTACCCACCCAGAACAGCTGAGCAGAGCAGTCTGTTTTCTGCTGGCAGGGTCACTCAAGGGAGGAAGATGGCTGAGACAGTTAAGCTTAGGTATTACCAAATCTACCAAACTGATAAATCAGTTTACCTCCCCAGAGATGAATCCAAAGGAAGACATCAGGGGTGAGGGAAGTTCTTCATAACTCTCAGTATTTATAGTAACCTTGCCACATTCTTAGTGATTAAAAAGATATATTAGCATATGTTCAATGCCTTAAAAAAATTTTTTTCTGAGAACAAAAATAATACAACTGACAGCACAATAAATAATAACCCACTTAAAAATTGGGCAGAGGATCTGAATAGATATTTCTCCAGAAACACAAATGACCAATAAATACATGGAAAGATGCTCAACATCATTAGCCTTCAGGGAAATGCAAATAAAAACTATGTATACTACTTCACATCCTTAGATAAAGAAATTGTAACGTTGTACATTGCTGGTAAGAATGTAAAATGGTAGGCCCTCTGTGGAAAATAGTATGATGCATTCTCAGTAACTTAAACATCAAATTAGCATATGACTCATAATTCCATCCCTAGGTACATACTGAAGAGAATTGAAAACACGTGTTAAAAAAACAACCCTAAAGCTTATATGGGAATGTTTGTAGCAACATTATTCATAATAGCCAGATAGTAGAAACAACCCAAATATCCATCAACTGATAAATAGATAAAGTGGTAAACCAGTATAATGGAATGTTATTTGGCAGTAAAAGAAATGCAGAATTGATAATATGATACAACATAGATACACCTTGGAAAATATTATGCTAAGTGAAAGATGATAGTTATGAAAACCACATATTATATGATTCTCTTGATATGAAATATTCAGAATGCATTGATCATAGAGAAAGAAAGTAGACCAGTGGTTGCCTAGAGCTGGCTGAGAGAGCTGAGAGAATGGAAAGTGACTACTAATGGGTATGTGGGGATTGGGGAGCAGGGAGGTTCTTTTGGAATGATGAAAATGTCCCAAAATTTATCGTGACATGTGTGCACAACTTTGTGACTATACTGAAAATGGTTGACTCGTACATTTTAAATGTGTAAATTCTGTGGTATGTGAGTGATATCTCAATAAAACTATCATTTAACAGTTCAGTTGGGGAAAAATGCATGTTTATCATAGAGAATGTACAAAACAGAGAAGTACAAAAACAAAAAAAATTGTTAGAATTTAAAAATTTTCCTATTTTCATTTTTATGATAAGATAAAAGAAAATGCTGCTCCTGCTGCTAAGTTGCTTCAGTTGTGTCCGACTCTGTGCAACCCCATAGATGGCAGCCCACCAAGCTCCTCTGTCCCTGGGATTCTCCAGGCAAGAACACTGGAGTGGGTTGTCATTGCCTTCTCCCACAAGAAAATAGCATAAGCTTATCCAAGATCATCATGAACACTGCCATAAAACAACTTTCTGCTATGGGATTTCAGTGCTCAGATTTCTTTTTATAATCACAGGGTAAAATTAATAAGTTACGTCTTTGGAGCAACATTATAGCATGTTGTAAAAACAAAGGTTTCTCAGTAGTTAGTAGAGAAAACTGGTGGGAAAGCTGAGTCTTAAGGTGCTCATGGTAAATAGAGGTGCTGAACTTGAAGGAACCTGTGTTATCATAGTTAATGCCAAATTCAGGTTATGAACAGACATTTAATTTTTTTAGAGCAGCATCATACATCATATTAAATTAATGTTAATTTTAATATTATTGGTGTTTTTATTTCTTTGTATTAAATTTTGGTTTAATAATTGTACTGGAGTTATAAACACATAATTCTCTTTTTACATATTTTAATTTTAAGTAAAAATAATTTGTCAGTTCATAAGGACTATCATAATTCTTTTAATAGCCATTCAAGAGGAATAATGGCATAAATAATTAGAATTAAAAGGGCCCATGATTTTATTGCTGAAGAAATTAAAGCTCAGAGGGGTTTCTTGCTCAAGCTTTTCAAACAAGTTTAGGGCTTGGTTAGAATTCAGATTTCAGTATTTGTAGCCTAATTTTTTTTCTCATATGCTTTTATCACTTTTTTCTTTTGACTTATTCTCGATTATTATTGCCTTCTCCTGTGATTTCTTCCTTTCATATATGCTTTGTCACCTCAAATAGAGCACTTTGGACACAAATTACACCTCAGTTCTTTTGTCCTATGCTCCTGTTCACCTCGCCCACCCTACTCCACCTGCAGTGTACGCTGCACTGAGCCTGGTGTTAGATAATTAGTTGGCTCTCAGTAGATGTTAATAAAGGGTTTTAACTTTGCCTTCTGGGAGCCACGGAAACTTGGCCTTCAAAATTCAAGCTTGGGCCAGAGTGCAAACCTTTGGAAGTCTTGCTCTAATATGGAGCAAATAAAGTAACACTTTTTCCGTAAAATATTGATTTGGGTTTTTTTTTTTTTTTCTGGTCACACTGAACCAGCTCTCTCAGCAATGAGAGCAAGGAGTCCTAACCACTGGCCACCAGAGAATTCTCTTAATTCAATTCTTAGCTTTTTAGAAGCTATCCTACCCTTTGTTGTTGATGGATCATTGCAAAGCTGTAGGTTTTTTTAAATATTGCTAAGTTGGACATCTTCCTTTTAGTAACTAAAAGAACGGGTACTAAAATGATTCAGGTGCAGATGTTTTTGTGGTTAAAACATCTTCACAATTGGCAATTCTTATGAAATAAAAATGTAAACAGTAATCCTGTCGCGCTGTTATTATGACTTTGTTGTACCCCCCCACCCCCCACCTCCCGCCCCGTAGCCTCTTCCCTCTCCTGCTTTTACCTCCTTATTCTGATTCTCTTTCTAGACCTTCTAACCATTCTTCTGGGTCTGACTTTGAACTAACTTTGGGCCAAGGAAACTCAGTAGTAGTCAGGGTGATATCCTGTAATTCATCTGCTATTTTATACCCATCATTCAAATTCTCAAACTATATTGCTACTTTCACTTGGACCTCTGAGATTGCTCTATTATTTTAGCCTTTTACTTTTAAATTTTCAGGAGAGCCCTATTAGTAAAATAATACATTTTCTTAATTTCAGTAAGAGTGGTCATAATTTTTATTGAAACCAGTTTTATTCAATATATTTCTTAGGTTTCATTTTGTCTTTTAAGTGAGCATGGAAATATCTTCTATGTTTTTCTTTAGTGGAGAAATCCAGTCAAGAATGTGAGATGAAACTTTCAAGTAAAATTGTTGTTGAAAAAAAAGGAACTTGTAGATTAAAATAAATTTGACCTTGGTCTAGTTCCGTTTGTCTCATCTCTATATTTGAAAGGAACTTAAAACATTAGATTCTCATAAGGAGAATAATCATACATAATCTTCTGTATGCTCTTTGAATAGTTAAACCTTATCCTTTAATTTACATAGCATAAAATGAAGGATTTGTAATTACAGACTCAAAATTTTCTGGATCAGAAAGTAGAGTGGGCCCATTTAATTGAATCTTTGCTTTTTGTTCCAATTCATGTTTCTTCTTCTTCTTCTTTTTTTTTTTTTGTCAGATTTGCTGAATTGCCCTTATATTTAATCTTTCAATGACAAAAGTGCTCTTTTAGAGTTTCCCCTCTATTTCTATTTCCTACCAGATAATATTTGTGGGGTCTTTTTTGTTAAATAAAGTTTAAATATTGAGTGATGTAACCATTTTTCCTAAGTTTATTTCCTTAGGTAAGAGGTAGTGAAAAAGAGACCTTAGTGTTTTAGTTCAATTGAACAATCATTATTTAGCACCTATTATGTGCCTCAGGCTTTGCTATGGTAAGTGTTGCAAAAGAAGTAACACATTCTCTTACTTTAGGCACTTGGATTCTACCTTGGGAAATAATATACTTGCATTGGAATAGCTTGTGAAAAAGCCCTAAAGCAATAGGTAAACAAATTTGAGGCAGCACCCACTAGATGGGGATCCCCAACCCTATTAGGAATCAGGCCATACAGCAGGAGGTGAGTGGGTGAGTAAGCAGCTTCATCTGTATTTACAGCCACATCCCATCGCCCACATTATTGTCTGAGCTCCACCTCCTGTAATTAGATTCTCATAGGAATGAGAACCCTACTGTGAATGTGCATGTGAGGGATCTAGGTTGTGAATTCCTTATGAGAATCTAATGCCTGATGATCTGAAGTGGAGCTGAGGCGGTGATGCTAGCCCTGGGGAGTGACTGCAGATACAGATTCATTAGCAAAGAGGTTAACTGCAGAGACCATAGTAAGTCAGTTGTTTGCAGGCTCATCAAAACTCTGTCAGTGAGTAAGTGGCAAGTGACAGTTGAGCCACATCTGGTAGCAGCCTCTAAGCCAGAATCCAACACTTATTTTAGTCCATGTGTGGTCTACCCTTTATTTTATATACCACTTCTGTCCATTTCTTTTTCCCACACTGTACACTTGTCTCACACAATTTTGGGAAGCCCACAATATAACCTTCACCAAAATGAGTGAAAAACAAATGTTGCTGGAGAGCTTCTTTGAAAAGGGGGAAAGACCCAATGATGAGACAGCAGAAGACTCTAAGACTGCCAACAAAAGAAAGCTGCATTTTAAAGAAAATAGCAAGAGTCCTACTTAAGTTATGAGTTCGTTGCAACAAGTAATTCACATTCTCCAAGCCTGCTTTTTATAATATGTGGCGACTGATTATCCAATGAAGTCATGAAACCTTCACAACTGCTTTGCTATATGGAGATGAAGCACCCTGCATTAAAGGACAAGCCTTTGGAGATTTTCCAAAGGAAAAAGTGTGAACATGAAGAATAGAAGCAATTATTGAAGGCCACCACTTGATCAAATGTGTCTGCACTGAGAGCATCATTCTTAGTGGCTAACTGCATTATTGAAGCTAAGAAGCCCTTTCCTATTGGTGAAGAGTTGATCTGCTTGCTGCTTAGGACATTTGTCATGAACTTTTAGAAGAGACTGTAGTTCACAAGATGGCACGTGTTCCTCCTTTGGCTAGCACCATAACTAGACAAACTGATGAAATAGCAGAGGATATCGAGGCATAATTATCAGAGGATTAATGAGTCACTGTGGTATACAATCCAGGTTGACAAGTCTACTGGTATTGACGACAAGGCAACAGTGCTTGTTTTTGTGCATATATTTTTCAGGAGGATATTCATGAGGATATGTTACGTGCACCTTTGTTGCCAGCCAACACCACAGCTGCAGAACTATTCAAGTCTTTGAATGATTACATATCAGGAAATCGGTGATACATGGATTGGTCATTCCATACAGACAGAGCTGCTGCCATGACTAAAACTTTCTGGTTACACTACTCAGGTCACCAAGAGGTTGCTTCTGAATGTGAGTCTGTGCACTGTGTCATCCATACAGAAATGCTGGTTAGCTGAAAAATGTCACCTGAACATAACAACGTTTTGCAAGGTGTGATTAAAATGGTTACATTTAAGTACATGTTCATGTCTGTTAGCACAGCTCAGTGAGATGGACACGAGAACACACATGACTTCTCTTATACACAAAAGTGAGGTGTCTATATATAAAAAGAAGATCACTGGCCAGAGTTTTTGAGTTACAAGAGCCACTCCAGAGATTTCTTTTAGAAGAACAGTCACCACTGGCAGTATATTTCAGTGACACAGAATGGGTGGCAAAACTTGATTACTTGTGTGACATAGTCAGTCTGCCCAAAGAACTCACTGTCACTTCAGGGGAGAACGACAGCTGTGTTCAAGTCAGCAGATACAGTGGCTGCATTCGAAGCCAGACTCTTAATTATGGGAGTGATGAGTGAACAATTGGAATTTTTGACATTTTGAACATTTAAAGAGATTTTGAAAGAGATTGAGCCAGGGCTTTCTTTCTCCCAACTGGATGCATTATCACCTGTCTCAGCTTTCAAAAGAGTTTGAGCATTACTCCTCTACCACAAAAGACCCCTGGACTGGGAAGGAATGGATGCCAGGTGAATCAGTTTTGTCCACTGTAGAAGAGGATCAGCTACTTGAGATTGCAAATGATGGTGGCCTTAAAAGTAGGTTTAAGTCACCTTCAAATCTTCACACGTTCTAGATCAAAGTCAAGGCAGAATATCCTGAGATTTCCACAAAAGCCCTGAAAAGCCTGCTTATATTTCCACCATCCTGTTTTTGTGAAGCAGAGTTTTTTGCAGGGACAGTAAGCAAAACAAAATCACAGAGTAGACTGGACATAAGCAACACAGTTCAGGTGTCACTTGTCTCCCATCAGCCCCAGGTGGGACCATCTAGTTGCAGGAAAACCAGCTCAGGGCTCCCACTGATTCGTATTATGGTGAGTTGTATAATCATTTCATGATGTATCACAATGTAATAATAGAAATTCAGTGCACAGTAAATGTACTTGATTCATCCTGAAACCAACCCCTCACCCTCAATCCATGGAAAAATTGTCTTCCATGAACCAGTCCCTGATGCCTAAAAGGCTACACTAGATACTTTTAATAAATACAGTGTTTACTTCATTTAAAAAAAAAAGGTCTTTGTAAATGTTTTAGCATAGATCCAGTGTAAACGGTCTCCATCTATGACTGGACTTCTCTAAGGACAAAGAATAAATTCGTATTATATTTATTGTAAATTATATTACAGTTTCCTTTCCTCCTCCTCCTAATTTGTCCCAACTTTTCATCTTCAACAGCTTAGCTCAGATTCTACCTTGTATGTCGTCATCAGAGGCAGCACAGACTCTGGAGCCTGTCAGCTTAGGTTTAAGTTACAATTCCGACAGCTGTTTGGTCTGATAAGTACTTAACTTATCAGTGCTTTGTCTTGCTCACCCATAAAATAGAGGTGCTAATAATAACTACCTAAGAGGATTGTCGTGAGGCTTAATGAATCAGTATATACAGAGCACAGAGTAAGTACCGTATGAATCTGCTTTTATTCTCACACACTGTTGTTACGGTTATTCCTCACAATAAGTGTAATCATTCTATGAAGGCATGTATTTGAACCTAAATATTTTTGCAATTTTATGTTTTTTTAAATTATGCTTCATAACATCTGTTTTAACATACAAATAGTTCCCACCTCAATTTTTGGAGTCAGTTGATGGTATCAGGAAATGGTCACTTATCATCCTATGAATTTACAGACCCCTGGTTAACTTATTTTTTTCCTGGTTTTCTCTTTTCTGTTAAGTATTTATTCATTATGTCTGACTGTACATTATACACATGTGCTCTCCACTAGCCTGTAAGTTCTTCTCAAGGAAGCATTCTGTCTCAATAATGATGACAAATGTAACAATTATTCATCACAATATCATGCATCTTGCTATCATTAGAATTTCATAATTAGTCCATCAAACATTTTAATATTGTGATTCAAGTATAAATCATAGCTTGAAGTGCCATCCAACATTATTTCTACTCAGTAGTTTGGGTGATATCCTGTAATCTACCCACTGTTTTATACTTGGGCTTCCCTGGTGGGCTCAGTTGGTAAAGAATCTGCCTGCAGTGTGGGAGACCTGGATTTGATCCCTGGGTTGGGAAGATCCGCTGGAGGAGGGCATGGCAACCCACTCCAGTATTCTTGCCTGGAGAATCCCCGTGGACAGAGCCTGGCAGGCTGCACTCCATGGAGTCGCAAAGAGTCACACACAGCTGAGCGACTAAGCACATTAAACATCTCAGTTCAGTTCAGTCGCTCAGTCATGCCCTACTCTTTGCGACCCCCATGAATCGCAGCACATCAGGCCTGCCTATCCATCACCAACTCCCGGAGTTCACTCAGACTCATGTCCATCGAGCTGGTGATGCCATCCAGCCATCTCATCCTCGGTTGTCCCCTTCTCCTCCTGCCCCCAATCCCTCCCAGCATCAAAATCTTTTCCAGTGAGTCAGCTCTTCTCATGAGGTGGCCAGAGTACTGGAGTTTCAGCTTTAGCATCATTCCTTCCAAAGAAATCCCAGGGCTGATCTCCTTCAGAATGGACTGGTTGGATCTCCTTGCAGTCCAAGGGACTCTCAAGAGTCTTCTCCAACACCACAGTTCAAAAGCATCAGTTCTTCGGTGCTCAGCCTTCTTCACATTCCAACTCTACTATTAAAAATCTATTAAAAATCTACTAAATACTTAATTGTTCTCAGGATTTCCAATACCAAGCTTACACACTGAAGGAGAATGTTCATTCAACAGACAAATCTTGAGTGGTTTCTTTGCATCTAGCACTAGTCTAGGCACTAGAAAGATGTTTTTAAAAGTGGCAGTGTATGGTAATTAACAGGGCATATTCCAGATTCACATAGATCTCAGTTCAAATCTCAGTCCTCCTTCTTTCTTGAGTAACTTTCTTGAGTAACTTTGAGCAAGTTACTCATTTCCCTTTATGTTTCCATGAGAATGAAATGAAAAATAGAAGGATTTCCATGAGAATGAAATAAAATAAGATACTTAAAGTGTTAGTGTAATACCTAGCATTCATTAAATATTGATAAATAATCACGTATAATCAGCAGCTGTTTTAGGACAACAGAATAAGGACAGTTATCCAGTAGACTTGGATTTTAACTGCCACATTGGGACAGAAAAGGAGGCCTTAAGTCCAAGCCAAGGAACCTGGACAGGGCATGGGAACTGAGAGGTGCACACACAGCCAGGACCCTGAAGACCTCAGTTCTCCAGTGATAGATTTAGGGAAAGGGGGAGTCTGCCTAGTAGCAAAGAGATGAAGAGTTTTTCTGTCTCTGCCCTGATACTCTGTTGGAAAGTGGCTTCTTTTTGTTTGTAATCATGAGTCTATTAACTCTGAAGTTTGAGGTTCATATTAATGCTTTCCTCAGTGAAGAATTAATGCAATAATTGGCCCTGGCTGGTAACATAACCAGGAATACCTGGCAAAAGCTAAAGCAGTGTGGAAGAGGTGATCCTTAAATCTGCCTATGCAGGATCTCTACAGAGCACCTTGTTCAAAATCACAGAATAATTTGCCAGGATCAACAGTCGACAGAAAAAACAAACAATAGATTCAGATTCCTAAGAATGAGTATTTTTTTTAATAATTATATACTTAAAATATTTTAATAAAATTAATAAAATGGGAGAAAAAGGAAAATGGTGCTGTCAAAAAGTTAAAGATATTTTAAGTAGTATGGTATGACTTGTAAAAATAAACTGAGCGAACAAATTAAGCAACAAATTTTATACAGTTGAAGAAAGTAGTTCACTGGATGATACGTGAAGTTTGATTTGGAATTCAGCCCCCAATCTCAACACAATAATATAAAGAGAAATTAGAAAAGAGTCAGTGATGTAGGTCATACAGTAAGGAAATCTAATGTACATCAAATAGTAATTTTTTTCTTTTCTTGATTTAGTTTTTAATTGAAGGATAATTGCTTTACAAAATTTTGTTTTTGCCAAATCTCAACATGAGTCAACCGTAGGTATACATATATCCCCTTTCTGTGGAACCTCCCTCCCATCTCCCTCCCCATTCCACCCTCTAGGTTATTGCAAGAATACCTTCTATGCATAAATAAAATCCATGTTTGTTGTATTCTCTCTTAGAATTATTACCTTCACATTTTACGATAATCGAGCATTTGTTTTTCTTGACTGTCTTTTTATATTCTTTTAGTTGTGTTATATAGGGCTTCTCTGGTAGCTCAGCTGATAAAGAATCTGCCTGCAACGCAGGAGACCCCAGTTCAATTCCTGGGTCAGGAGGATCCTCTGGAGAAGGGATAGGTTACCTACCCCAGTATTCTTGGGTTTCCTTGGTAGCTCAGACAGTAAAGCATCCGGCTAAAATGGGAGAGACCAGGGTTTGATCCCTGAGTTGGGGTGATACCCTGGAGAAGAGATACGCAACTCCAGTATTCTGGCCTGGAGAATTCCATGAACTCTATAGTCTTTGGGGTCACAAAGAGTCAGACACGACTGAGCCACTTTTGCTTTCATTTGGGCTTCCCTGCTAGCTCAGTGGGTGAGAATCCACCTACAATGCAGGAGAACCCAGTTTGATTTCTAGGTCAGGAAGATCTGCTGGAAAAGGGATAGGCTACCCACTCCAGTATTCTTGGGCTTCCCTTTGGCTCAGCTGGTAAATAATCTGTTATATAATTTGTTGTGTTTTTACTATTAATTTATTTTTTTATTGACGTATAGTTGATTTACAGTGTGTTAATTTTTGCTGTACAGCAGAATGGCTTAGTTATACACATATATGCATTCTTTTTTGTATTCTTTTCTGTTATGGTTTATCCCAGGGTATTAAATATACTTTCCTGTGCTATACAGTAAGACCTTGTTGTGGATCCATTTTATATGTAGTTTTATGCATCTTTGTCGTTTGTTATATTTTTATCTTCCTTCTTAAGACCTAAGTTTTCTATGACTTTTCAATTTATTAAGAGTAAATTCCTTATTGTGAGATAGAGCTTTTATTCTTATTAAGTAAAAACAGTCTAGCTTACCTTTGTACATATTATCATATAGAAATTATTTAGAAAGATTACTGTGCAGGCATCTTCAGTTCAGTTCAGTCACTCTGTCATGTTCGACTCTTTGCGACCCCATGAACTGCAGCACACCAGGCCTTCCTGTCCATCACCAGCTCCTGGAGTTTACTCAGACTCATGTCCATTGAGTCGGTGATGCCATCCAACCATCTCATCCTCTGTCGTCTCCTTGTCCTCCTGCCTTCAACCTTGCCCAGCATCAGAGTCTTCTCAAATGAGTGAGTTTTTCTCATCAGATGGCCAGAGTATTGGGGTTTCAACTTCAACATCAGTCCTCCCAATGAATATTCAGGACTGATTTCCTTTAGGATGGACTGGTGGATGTCCAAGGGACTCTCAAGAGTCTTCTCCAATACCACTGTTCAAAAGCATCAATTCTTCAACACTCAACTTTCTTTATAGTCCAACTCTCACGTACATACATGACTACTGGAAAAACTATAGCTTTGACTAGGTGAACCTTTGTTGGCAAAGTAATGTCTTTGCTTTTTAATATGCTGTCTAGGTTGGTCATAACTTTTTTCCAAGGAGCAAGCATCTTTTAATTTCATAGCTGCAGTCACTATCTGCAGTGATTTTGGAACCCCCCAAAAATAAAGTCTGCCACTGTTTCCCCATCTATTTGCCATGAAGTGATGGGACCAGATACCATGATCTTAGTTTTCTGAATGTTGATTTTTAAGCCAGCCTTTTCACTCTCGTCTTACTTTCATCAAGAGGCTCTTTAGTTCTTCTTAACTTCCTGCCATAATGGTGATGCCATCTGCATATCTGAGGTTATTGAGATTTCTCCCAGCAGTCTTGATTCCAGTTTGTGCTTCATCCAGCCCAGCGTTTCTCATGATGTGCTCTGCATATAAGTTAAATAAGCAGGGTGACAGTATACAGCCTTGATGTACTCCTTTCCCTATTTGGAACCAGGCATCTTCGTAGAATTTAGGTGAAAAAGCAGATTGACATACCCAGTTTACTCCAAACATGCATAATTTTTTCAATAATTGAATCAACAACTGTTTTAGAATTTAAATTAACTAAAATTAAAGTAAAAATTGAGTTCTTTAGTCTCACTGTTCATATTTCAAGTACTCAGGAGCCATGTGTAGTTAGTGGCTACCACTGGTTAACATAGATACAGAATATAGCTAACAACTGAAAATGTCAACTAAAGGACCCTGAATCAAGCATATTATTTTAGCTAAATTTTAATGTGAAGGGAATATAAATTAGCAAAAATTATTTTATCAATATTACAGAGATAACATTTTAAGTGAAGTTTATGTCTGAGTGTCATATGGTCTGCATCATTTTCAGAAAAGCTGTGGAGATAATTGCAAACTTATCTAGTGCTCAGTTTTTGGTCTTCAGGTTGAGATTCTGTTATTTCCTAGAAACTGCCTTATTGCTGTGATTGGTGCTCATTAGTGGGATATGAAATCTGCCTAGTGGACCTTGAGTAGCATTTAAAGAAAATAAGAAATAGTATTGAACAGAATGGAGAATGTTTCAGAGTGCTTCATGTGTGTGTAGTCTAACCTTTGCTTCAGTTTTTAATTTTTTAGTGTGTATTTTGTATGTACATGACCTCAATGAAAAAATGAATTGTTATTTTCGGGCTGCAAAATTTTTGAGAATTGTTTTTCTGGGGCATGCTTTTGATTGCTGATAATATTAAATATTTCCTACAGGTACATATGTCTAAACAAAACATGAATCACA
This sequence comes from Nanger dama, assembly GCA_917880005.1. Lineage (NCBI taxonomy): Eukaryota > Metazoa > Chordata > Mammalia > Artiodactyla > Bovidae > Nanger > Nanger dama. The sequence goes on from CAKJTW010000135.1 coordinate 1,790,466, forward strand.
GAAAACTGTAGGTTTAGTAATGAGGTATAAGTAGTATTAGAACACATCAAGTGAGTAAGATGGCAAAATGTAAAGTAGTTACCTTCATAGACAAAACGTAGGCTTGTAGTGAATTTCTTCCTCAATTCTGAGTTATTATGAGTAGGCAGATTTGAATTTATGGTTAATAGAATATGTTATTGATTTGGTAATTTGTCTTCTAAATTTTGGTTTGACTGCAAGTCATCAAATTTAAACTTGGGGTTGCATCTTAATTTTTAAGAAGAATCTTGGCTTCTTGCAAAGGTAAAAGTGTAATGTTTAGGCTTCATTTACATGAATTACAGAAAAATGGCACTCAAAATCTTCTTAAAGCATTTTAATTAAAAACTGAATAATGTTATATATTTAACCATTCCTATAAATTAATGTTCTAATTTTAGTGACACTTCATATTTAGTCTTACCAGATAATCCATTAAGATATATCAAAAATGAAGTCAAATAAATTTAACTTTAAAAAAAAGGAAGTCAGGGGCTTCCTGGTGATTCAGATAGTTAAAAAAAAAAAAAATGAAGTCAAATCATGCCTGGGAGTGAGATTTTTTTTTTTTTGACAAAATGTAGATTTGTTTGTTAGTCGATTTATTTAAAGCTGCTTCCTCAGAGTTGTTTTTTTTCAAGTTTTATGTAAGCCTCACGAATAGTTTGCTTAAAATTCTTCAGCATGGAGTCAACATGTCAAATAACTTTTATGCAGTGTACATATTTGGTATGCTCTTTTGCCACAAGAGGCTGAAAACTTGGGCAGCACTTACTATCATGCTTTAAAAAGGCAAAAACTGGCAAAAATTATGCCCGAGTCAGTGCTGTGCAGTCACTGTACTGTGTCACTGTTTCTTTGATGAGAATCGGTGCACTCATAGGGACTCTTACATAATAGACATAGGATTTAGAGACAGCAAGTGACAGATTGCCATTTCAACTGCACTTCTAACTTCCAGTGTTGTTGTTACTCGCTAAGTCGTGTCCAACTCTTTAGCGACCCGGTGGACTGTAGCCCACCAGTCTCCCTCCGTCTATGGGATTTCCCAGGCAAGAATCCTGGAGTGGGTTACCATTCTCTTCTCCAGGGTATCTTCCAAACCTGGGGTTGAACCCACATCTCCTTCATTGGCAAGCGGGTTCTTTACCACTAAGCCACTAGGAAAGCCAGTATAATATTAGGGCATATTTTAAAGTACTGTGTGTTAACTGAGGCTTCTTGCTATGATTTTCTCTTGGCTAAATGCTTTTATATAGTGCAATACAAGTGTACTTGAATATCAACACTTTGAAATGCTGTCAGTGTAGCACTGAGGGAAAGGGAAGAGGAGGAAGAAGAGACAAAAATAACACTTTAATTTATAACTGTTTCTAAAAGCAGTAGAACTGTACTAATTTGAAATCCCATTAAGAATATTATCCTACTGCTTAAACTGTTCCAAATGAAATTTGTTAAAAATGAAGATAGAAGCCAAATATTTGAGTATGGGTAGAGGAGTATATAGGAATCCATGTGCTTTTCTGCTTTTCAGAGGGAAACTGTAGAAAATAAGTCCCGTACTCCTTCATATATATGTATGTACATATATACACTGCAGAAAACTGTATTTGGGAGAAACTGTGCATGAATGCTGTAGAGGTATACACTATATCTTACAGAATGTAGAAGTCAGGGAAGACAAATGGAGTGACTTCTGTGCCAAGCCACAAAGAATTGGTCAGTGTCTAATAATAATTACAGGACAGTCATACTTAAAAGTGTTAGTATTAGAAATAGTTTACAAAGTGGGCTTTTGAGAATTCAACTAATTACATCATCACAAAATAATAGGCAAAATGTCTTTAGGCCCAAAGAAATAAGACATACTTTACTGGTAATAGATATTTAACATAAATAGTATGTTAGTATGTATGTCTTTTTTTTTTTTTAAGTTCTCAGCAGAAGAAAGTGGGCTAGATAAGAAATTGTATATTGTGTGAATCCAGCAGTTCCCAGGGAAAGAGAGGACTTCCAGGAGCTTGAGCTTCTTGGTTGTTAGAAGTGTGTCCTCTATTGCTGGGTGAGATTCTTCTCTGAGGTATACCACAGCTGGAGTGAAATATTAACTTGCTTTTGCCCCATTGTCCATAGAGCATAATTAATGAGTGCAGCCTCAGGATCACAACCATTTCATGTTCTGTTTCTAAACTTATTAGCTGACCTTTGACAAGATTAGGAGACTTGGTTTCTTCATTAGTATAATAGGACTAAAAATTAGCTGTGTGCTAAAGAAATTGTGAGAATTGAAGAGTGTTGGTCTAAACAGTTTAACTGGCACATAATGCTCGATAAAGTTGCAAAATGTGATTTATAATTTTATACTCACCAGGAAGCCTTAATCACTAATTTCTAGATATCTTTATCATCTGAAATGGTGTATAGAAGAGATAGGTAAAAGTTCCAGGAGCTTGCTGAGATATCCCTATCATAAATTAATACTTAGCATTCTCAAACGATGCTGCTTAGTGTTAGTCTGTAATTAGGAACCTAATAATTTTCAGGAGGTTTAGAAAAGCTCTGTTTCTGAACCTTAAGCCACTCGAATAAACCTGATTTGGGGGCAGTATTTATGTCTGACTTTCTTGAACATTTACTGTGGGCCAGGTACTGTGGGCAGGTTACATGCTTTACCTGCCATGTCATCTAAGCCTCACAAATGACTCTTCGAGGTAGGTATTACAGTTCTTCACTTTTACAAAGAGAAAATTAAAGCTTGGAGATGCTAGGTAATTTGCCTAAGGTCACATACACAGTTTGTTAAATGGCAGAGCCAGAAATTGAGCCTTGGTCTGCCTGTGTTCTCAGACATTATGCTGAACTGCACAGGATTCAAATCAGGAAGACCTGGTTTCAGATTCAGTTCCACTTATCTAGGAATAAATATGATTTTAATCAAGATATTTTTGCTTTTTTGAGCCCCAGAGTCTTCATCTCAAACATAGTATGAATACCTCCATGGAGGCTTGTTTGGAGGATTAGAAATAAGATACATGAAGTGCCTGGCACAGCTTCTAACACATGACAGAGACTCAGCAAGAGGTGACTGTTATTATTTGGAGCTCTCTAGATCGCGTTCTGCCTTCCGCCTTGGCAAGAAATCTTTGTGTCTTTCAGATAAAAATAAAACCTTTATGCTTTCAACTGCAGATACATGCCAGAAAATAACTTGATTGTTTACATTAGAAAACAGCTGAGGCTGTTGACAGTTTTAAGAACTGACATTTCTCTTACATAGCCACATAAATTTTTCACTATTTTTACTCTTATTGTGGTAAAAATATATGACCAAAAATATGCCATTTTAACCATTTTTAAGTATGCGGTTCAGTGGCACTGCTGTGTAACTGTCACCACGATCTCTTTCTAGACCTTGTCTATCATTCTAAGCAAAATCTCTGTAACCGTTAAGCTGTAACTTCCTCCCTTGCCCTCAGACCCTGTAATCTAGTTTCTATCTCTATGCATTTGCCTATTATAAGTATTACATATAAGTGAAATCATATAGTATTTATCCTTTTGTGTCACGCTTACTATTTTTAAGGTTCATCCATGATGTGACATGTATCAGAACTTTATTCCTTTTTATGGTTGAATAACATTCTGTTGAATAAATATATTACATTTTGCTTCTCTCTTCATCCATCATGGGACACCATATTAGCCACATGCACTTTTAAGCTCTTACTAGAATTTGGATTTTCTCATGATAGAGATCCTGAAAATACTTTATTAATCACTTTTCAATTAAAAATTATACTCTAGTTTGATTTCATTTTAGGTCTAAACTAAGTCACTCTTAGTCAAGTTAAATCATTTTACTTTTTATATTATGTATCTGTTAATGAAGAAATATAGTATATATTTTAAGGAAAATGATACCAGCCAGATTTAGATAGTTTTTATATTTGATAAGCAGTATTTTTATTCTGAACCAGGTAAAATATTCCAGTTGTAAGATAATTGAAAGCATGTGATACAGTCAGTGTAGGGCTCATTTTGTTTTATACTTTGTTTTCTGTTTTTTTTTTAATTACTTTACTTATATATGATACTTATTTACTGTGTATATTTACTGTTTCTAAAGAGCAAATACCATTTCTATTTATTAATTTGAAGAATTTACAAAATTCTTATCACTGTGTTTTTCTCAAAGTTGCTGAATTATATTTGATTCAAACCCAAAGCAAAACTTGGCAAGCATAAAATACCTAAATCTGGGTGGCATCATTTTTCTTAAAATATGATATACTTTTGGATGAGAAGAAGGAAAAAAACATGACTGATACAGTCTGAATGGCTTAAAGTCTGTTTTGTATGTCTTTAAAATGTTACAAAGATTCTTGGAGGAGATTTACATTTTTTCCAAGTCTAAACTAAGTAGTCTAGAGTTAATCATGGTTCTCTCTTTTTTAAATTGAATAAAAGAAATTTGCTGGCAATTCTAAAGTACTTTTAAGGGCTTATTTTTAGAAAGTAAACTATGTAATGAGAATATATGCTACCTGAATTTTCCCTCATATCCTTTTTTAAAAATTTATTTTAAAACTATCCTTAAATGTTTTCATTTGTAAGTATTGCTGCTGCTTGTCCATATAAGGACTTAACACAATGACTTACACTTACCTTTCACTTGTCTATTAAGTGTCTAGGGATAAGATGAATGATTGGTTTTAGCAGACAACCTTAAATAAATAATAATTTCTTTCATCAAGGAGGTGGTTCTAGCATGTTGCACTATTAGAATATCTTGAGAACTTCAAAAATACATCAATATTTAGGCTTAGTCCTCAGAAATTTTGATTTCATAGGTCTACAATAGAAATTTCACAAGCTCCACAGGTAATAAACATGCACCCAGGATTTAGAACCATTGTATTCAAGCAGGAACCAGGTAAGGTGGAGTAGGATTGTGAGAAAAGTAGAAATAGAAGTGAGCCTTCATCATTTCTGTCTCTTCCATGTTTACTGTAAAACAATCCAGGAGAAGAGGAAAATGAAAGATCACTGAAAATCCAGAGTTCAAAAAATGAACTAAATTTTTCTTTTTGTCATTGTAGACATTGAAGAACTTTAATGAAACTTAAATGGTTCAACAAAAGATGCTCTAATGGATGACAGCGAAACTCCTGCATATAATCTGCAGATAGAACCACAAGATGGATGTCATCCTGGTGATGGCGTGGAAAGTATAGTAACATGCTTGCCTTCTGCATCAGATGAAAATGAAAATCAACTTGCTGGGGATGGACTTGAGCTTCTGACCAGCAGTGACAGTGCAATGGGCAAACCTGAAGTGTTGGAGCAGGACAGTCTGAACAATAATGAAAGCTGCACACCAAGCTGTGAGGTGGTTGCAAGTGAGAACTCGGAAAACATTTCTTGTGAAAGCCCCAAAGACGGGCAGGCCTTCTTGAGAAAGGACCACAAGATAACTGGAAGCAGAAGTTCAAGAGGCAAAAGAGGCACTATAAAGAAGATACCACAAGGTATTTTTTTTAATTATTATTTTTAACTAAGAATAAACAGTCTTCCCATCCCATACTGTGTGTATTGTCCTGCTTCTTGCTTTTCTTCTCTTAATATGTTCCAGAGCTAGTTCTGTGATAGCACGTACAAACCACAGCTGTGTGGTATGCCATGTATGTGACATGTGTGTCTATAGTGTTCATTGTATGGGTGTACCATGAAGTATTTAACCATTTTATGGCTATTCCCAGTATTCTATAATAAATGTGTTGAAGGTGGCATTTTTTTGTACATGTCTCTCCCTAGATGCTTTTAATGTATGTGTGTGTGTATATATATATATATATATATAGCATTTTCCTATATCTATTAGACCATTTTCTACCAATATCAGCATTAAAAATTTCCTTCCATTGTCACTTGGCTTTGATTTCTAACCAGTGAGTTTATGGGCTAGTCCAGTCTTACACAGCTTTTTGGATCTTTACATCTCACTTCATTAATGTATATGAATATACATCATATAACAATGTTAAGTAAGACATCTAGCTTTATATTACTTTGGTTACAGAGTATTTTTCATTTGGCATATAATTTAGCAGTTAAAATTTGGAGCTATGGACTTTTTTGCCTGAATCATAAGGCACCCTTGCGAAAAGGCAGCCTCTGGTTATTTTTTGATCAGAACCATGTGGGTCTAGAGAGTTCTGGACACCTTAGTCTGGGCCACCTTAGTGTAGCACCACCTTACCTACACCTACGGCCTGTATGAGGCCCTGGAGAACAAAATGGACTGTCTCATCTGCTCTCTTCTACTTCTGTGGCTGATTGAGAAATATGGTCAGTCTATCCATATCCTGTTCTTTATTTGTATTTGTTTATTTGGAGTAAAATATGAAACTTTTCAGTTTCTACAAATCCTTGTTTATTCATTAGGGCAATTTGACAACTTTTTACTGTAACTCATCATTTGGCTTTAATCATTTGGCTTTTTTTTGTTTAATGGATCCCTTTTTCTTTGCTTTTTCTTAGTAGACATGAAGCAAAAAAAAATTTTGATGAGAGATTTGCAAGCATTTTCTTAAAAGACCTAAGTGTAAACCGATGATATATACAGCGCTATTTGTATGTAAATTGATTCACTCTGTAAGCATAAGTCAAAAGTTATTTGTTCCTTTCTAATGTGACCTTGTGATGCTTTTAAGAACTGAGACCTAGTTGCATGTGTGTAACATTCAGTCATAGCTTCAAGATTGATGGCTCCTTTTATTTCTTCCACGATCTTATTCCAGTTACCCTAGGTGTGATTATATAATTTCAAGTTATTTAGTACTTATTATCCAGTGAGCAGATATGTGTAGAATTAGTATTCCTAATGCATTTGAAATATATGATTTACAAAACTTAGGGACACTTTTTATACAGATTATTTTTTAATTATTTTATATACCTTTAATAAAATGAGTTTAAGAATGTAAGAAAACTGAATTATGAGTTGTAAAACCTAAGTTCAAATCTCATTACTTCCGGTTCTTGGTCGCTTGGTGAGTCTTAACCATTCTGTATTTTAGTTTCCACGTCTGTGTAATGATGATGTTCATGTCCATATATCTATAAAATTCCTTTTTGAGCTGTGAATTTCTCAAATTTCTGAATCGAGATGGTACAGTCTAAATTCAATTAAAATTTGGTAATTTCTCTCTAGTGTATCTGTTGAGTTTTTCATGTGTAAGTAATACATTGGTACATTTTTGTTTTTAAACATCATCTTTAACTGGAGTACTGCAAAAGCCCTCTGCAAACATTTCTCCCATTTATGCTTTGCCAATCCATTCTGCATGTTAGGATTAAAAGGCAGAGAGTTTATAGTTAGAGATCTAGACATGAGCATATTTACTCTTTTCACTATTTAATTCCAAGATCCTACATAAATAAAGTCTCACAGTTTTGCAGATAAGTACTTTTCTAATAATAGAATAGCTTCTCCAATGTGATTTGAAAGACATATAGAACATGATGTTCAAACCCAAACCAGAAGTAAGTTTTTTATAGCTGGGTGCCCTCTCAACAGTTGTTTTTGGAAACAAACATTAAAGTGAATTTATTTATTATTATGCTTACAGGTGGTGCTAGTGGTAAAGAACCCACCTGCCAGTGCAGGAGACCTAAGAGACGTGGGTTCAGTGGCTGCGTCAGGAAGATCCCCTGGAGGAGGGCATAGCAGCCCACTCCAGTATTCTCGCCTTTAGAATCCCATGGACAGAGGAGCCTAGCAGGCTACAGTCCACAGGGACTCAACAGACACGACTGAAGTGACTTAGCACACATGCACACATTATGCTTAATTTAATAGTGATTTTTCATATATCCAATAGCTAGTACTAAGGGAAAAAAATTGGAGTAGTAGAATTAAGAGACATCATTATTTATTGGTTTTCTGGAGGCTACATTTCTGTAAACATGCTAAAACTTGTCCCCAGGAAAATCCAGTTGTCATTATATTATGAGATTTTTTTTTTCCTTAAGAGAATAGAATTCCCTTGATATAGTCAACTAAACAGGGTTTCAAGCTGCATCCCATCAAATTTTCCCTGTGGCTAAATCGGGTGGAGCTTTAGGTAAATAGCCGAAAAACAAGTGAAAATCAATATATTTTGTATTGAATTATAGTTAAACCAATAAATTTTTAACAACTTAATTGAGATATAATTCACATACTATATAATTCACTCATATAATAAAGTATACAATTCAGTGATTTTTGGTATATTCAGAAAGCCATGCAATCATTACCATGGTCAGTTTTAGACAGTTTAGTTTATTTTCATTACCACAAAAAGAAACCCCGTACCTGTTACCAGTCATTTCATTTATTCTGCCCTGAAACAGCCTATAGAAGCTCTCATGGGCATTCATTTGTTAAATTCCCTTGGCGTTTCATGAAGTTCATTTCTAGAAGTGCTTTTTCAGATCTGCTATATATAAAATCTAAGTGTTGAGTTTAGGTTACTCAAGACAGTTGTGTGCCCTAAGTGAGCCTTTTCTATGAAAGGAGAAAGTAAATAATGGTTTCTGAGTTTAAGACAGTCTGGCTGGATACCGAGGTGCTTAAATAATAAGGTAAGCTTATAGAACCAGACTGTGGCTTCTACGTGTGGCTCATTAAATTTTCTGAAGTTCTGCTTCTTTAGGAGCTCAGCAAAGCAAGCAAGCTGAAAGAAGTGCTGCTGTTTCCATAAGTGTCCTTCGTGGCATCTGAGAAGAAAATAGGATATTCTTTTGAATATGTTTATGTCAGAGTCTGATAAGATGGCACATTCCAACTAAAACACTCAAAATATAGGTGATTTAGGTAGTGAAAGGAGTGGTCTTTCAGCCTTGTTTGAGTCCCAATCCCCCAAAAGTCATGAAATATTAATAGTAATTTTCATGTCTTCAGTTGTTCAGTTGTGGCTCTTTGCTACCCTATGAACTGTAGCCCACCAAGGCTCCTCTGTCATAAAGTTGTGGCTATTTTTATGTCTTTCCTTCCTTATAGTGACATTGAAAAAAAGTCTTCATTGCTGTGATCTCATGTTATGATTCTTAGAACCATTGCATAAGTAAAATTCCTCAAATCGCCTGTGTATGCTGATGCCTATCTTGGCCATGAATTTGGGAAATGAATCAGAAATAAATTTCAATATGTGAGTATGCAGTTGATATGCTAAATTTGATGTGCTTTGTTCCTTTTTCCTTCCAAAATTTCCTCTTTCAAAGGTTCACATTAGTGCTATGAAAATAGAAGAGTGCTCAATGTTTAAATATCTTCAGTTGTTAGCTAAACACATTTAAGCAGTTAAAAGGAAATATCCCTTCCTTTTCCTTAACACTACATACTAGTATTATGAGAGACAAGGTTGAAAAATGAGTCAGCTCCTTTCTGACCTGACCTAGGGTCAGAGGGTTATCTTATGTAATTATAGCATAATTACGCATTCTCCTGCTATGCCCTCAGGTGGCAGCC